>CM072525.1:17216858-17448789 GCA_036898135.1 Oncomelania hupensis | reverse complement strand
AGGGGAGGGGGGTGAGAGAAAGAGAGAGAGAGATAGGAGAGTGTGTGTGTGTGGTGTATGTGTGCGTGTGTGGTGTATGTTAGAGATTGAAGACAGACAGACAGAGAGAGAGGAGGAGAGGAGAGAGACAGATAGGGAAAGAGAGAGAAAGGGAAAGAGAGAGAGAAAAGAGAGAGAAATCAAAAGAGAGAGAAATCAAAAGAGAGAGAGAGAGAGAGAGAGAGAGAGAGAGAGAGAGAGAGAGAGAAAGGAAGAGAGGGAGAGAGGGAGAGAGAGAGAGGGAAAAAGAGACAGAGAGAGTTAATTATTGTTAGTAGGTGTAGTGCGTAGTCATGTTTACACACAATAACAATCCATTCCCCCCCCCCCCCCCCCGCCTTTCCGCCCACCCGCCCTCCGTTCCCCACCCCCGCCTAAAACATGACTCATGCTCAGACAAAATCGGGAAGACAGAAAGGTTGGGGGAGAAAGAATGCAGAGTGAGAGAGAGAGAGAGAGAGACAGAGAGAGACAGAGAGACAGAGAGAGACAGAGAGAGAGAGAGAGACAGACAGACAGACAGAGGGGAGCAAGAGGCAAACAGAAAGGAGAAACAGACAGAATATAGCCAGAAAGACAGAGCGATACAGACAGACAGAGTCGACAAAAGAAAATCACATTGTCACCGACTTAACGTTTCTGTGCATGTCTGCACAATTAATTAGCTTCGGATGTAAAGCAGCAAGGACAGATCCCCTTAATGCTTTCATAACGCGGTCACGCCACACCACACCCTTCTCAATAGGCGTGGGGGTCAAAGGTTGTTTTTTTTTTTTTTTTTTTTTTCGGGACAGTGAGTTTTCCTGCAGTCATTGTTGTTACATTTATAATGTAACAAGATGTGAGCGCTGGTGGCTCAAAACTGACCGCAAAGCCTTGAACGTACGTTCGGCAGGTCTTCTCGTGGTATGCAAACAAACAACTGTGATAGGTTGTGCTCATGCTACATTTAAGCTGCTGACGCTATTTTTAGACTCAAAGTTGAGGTGTATTTAAATAAGCATAGTGTATGTATAGGTTTGTGTAAGTCTAAAATCATGTTATCACTAAAAATGGGCTCTCCCCCTGCCCCCCCCCCCCCCCCCCTCCAAAAAAGATGAAAAAAAATAAAAGAACTGATGCTGTTATTTTGCACATAAACAAAATAAATTTACCACAACAATGCTTTTAAGTGTCACGAAGTGAATTGGCAAATTATTACCTTTTTGTATACATGTACATCATGTGTTTATAGAGCTAATGCAAGGAGCAACAGATTTTGACGTAGGCACGTGGCATATATATTCGCTTTGCCTTGGTACTCGTATATTTCCTAGTTCATTAATATTTTGTTGATGAGACTCGGCGATATAAAGACTGGAGAACAGAAGGCTGTTCTCGTATGCATGTGAGAGTTTCTGTGATTGGATGAAATAGGACTATGATAGTGTATTAGTGGAATGAAAGATAGATTGTGAAAAAAACAAGAGTGAATGCTTATTTTGTGTTACTTGGAAACATTGTTACTGTGTAGGCTACTTCTGTATTTCCCTGTGGTGATTCTGGATTCATGACAGACACGGTAATTTGAATATTTATATTTTATGATTTACTTGTTGGAAACATAAAATTGAAACTAATTTTGTAAATGTGCATAAAATATTTTCATTATTTGATAAAAGTAATTTTTCTGTCAGACCGGAACGGGATTGCTTCAGACAAAAAATAAGATTATATTATAGATCAGATGTTTCTTGTTTTTAGTAATAGGATTTATAGTTTTCTTGAATATAGTTTTCTTGAATTCCGTTTTTTTTTATTCTACCACCTTGAGTGAGAAAGAGAACCAAAAATTAGCAAAACGTATATTGGTGTTGTGTTAACTGTTGTGTATTTTACGTCTTCGTGTTTCAAGTTTATCTCTCTCTGTCTCAACTTGTGTAATTGCATAACAAAGGCTTTTTGATGAATGCGTGTATACGTAAAATTGGAACATTAAGTCAAGTCAAGTCAAGTCAAGTCAAGTCAAAACACTTTATTACCCAATGAATTCAAAATACATAGGATTTTGTTTTGGTGATGCGGTAAAACATTCAGTCCCTCTACAGCAACAAACAACCTTCCACTGGACATTAAAACATTAAAATACTCTAATAAAAAGTTATTTAAGGAGTAAAGCACAGGCGCACACCCATTCGCAACCCCCCCCCCCACACACACACACGCATACTCACGCATACCCACATGGGTATCTAAATTAAAACATAATGAGATAAAATACATTAAAGAATCAGAATTGCACCACTAACACATTATCGCAAATAATAAATTGGCGTTTAAGTATAACACCTCATGCTCTGTGGATAACTGAGGACAGGCCTCGGGGAAGAAGCTGTGTCTAAACCGGCTAGTTCTAACTTTTAGTGCTCTGAAGCGTTTGCCTGACGGGAGGAGCTCGAACAGATGGTTGGCTGGGTGGGATGGGTCGCCAATGATGTTGCTGGCCCTTCTTGCCAAACGCGTGCTGTATAAGGAAGCGAGGGATAATAAATCGCAGCCTATGATTTTTGCCGCGCGTTTCACAATTCTTTCGAGTTGAAACTTCTCGCCCGAAGTGGCGCCTCCAAACCAGACTGTGATACTGAAGCACGGGATACTCTCAATCACGGCGCGATAGAAATGCGCGAGTATTGTCTGGTTAAGTCCGAGCCTCTTGAGCTGTCTCAAGAAGTGGAG
Organism: Oncomelania hupensis; assembly: GCA_036898135.1. Classification (NCBI taxonomy): domain Eukaryota; kingdom Metazoa; phylum Mollusca; class Gastropoda; order Littorinimorpha; family Pomatiopsidae; genus Oncomelania; species Oncomelania hupensis. The sequence goes on along the minus strand of CM072525.1, from coordinate 17,446,035 downwards.
GGGCTGACACTTCCTGATAATGGACATGCTGTTATTGTCCCAAGACAGGTTGCTGGAAATGACCTTTCCAAGAAATGTAAATGAGTCAACCTGTTCTACGTCATCACTGTTAATCATAAGAGGTGAGGTTGTGCTTTTATTCCTGCGAAAGTCAATGACCATTTCTTTTGTTTTAGATACATTGAGCTCAAGGTTGTTATCGGAGCACCAGCCAACCAGCCGCCCGACCTCTTCGCGATATCACTTTCATCCTCACCCGAAATAAAACTGTTTACAAACTAATATCAAGTTTGTAGGAATTTTATGAGAATAAAGCTAATTATTTTATAACACTCACAAGAAGTTTTGACATTATGAGAGTTTTTGCGGACATTTCCCATAAAAGGGGACAATAAAGTGTTATAAAACAAGAGAGGTTAATCATTTATCTTAATTATTTTATAAACGCGCAAATCCAAACTAAAATCTGCTCTAAGCGCTCGCTTCGCGGAGCAATTACAATGCCCACTGTGATTTTGAACAGGATTTGTGAGGCAGAAATATGTGAAAGTCAGTCCCTTTAAACGGGCAACAGCACGAACGAAGAAATATGATTGTGAGACTGAAATCCAGCATCGCGCTATTCATTTGTATAATTCTGGAAATCTACCGCAATATCTACAGAACTGACCGTTTTGGAGAGAACCAATATGCCCTATTGGCTTTTTCAAACAAAAAGTAGATGTAACTATTGAGTGTGATGTATCCAGCGTCCATCTTGTCCTACACAATTATGATGATTATCTTGAAGGGGTTTATTCCAATGAATGTACGATTCTTGAAGGCTGTGTCCTGTTTGTATGTTTCAGTATTGAAAACGCGCATTCGGGAAACTGTGTTTTTGACAGTGAGCGCCTGATAGTGGGTGCCTCCGGTCACCTCAGCTTGCCAGGATGGCGAGGATACGATGGTCCTCTTTTCTGTTGCTGACAGGTAACATTTGTCTGTCTGTCTGCCTGTCTGTCTCTCTATCTATCTCTGTCTCCCCCACCCCAGGCCCTCACATTCGGTCTCTCTGTCCGTTTGACCGTGTGTGTGTGAGTGGGGGGGGGAGAGGGAGGGGAGGGGATGTTAAAATGTAATATCTCATTGAAAAGACGATGATTTGTATAATAATGATCTGTCGAAAATTCTGAATATCTTGTCAAAATGTGTGCGTGTGTGTTTGTTTGTCTGTGTGTCTCTCTCTCTCTCTCTCTCTCTCTCTTCTCTCTCTCTCTCTCTCTCTCTCTCTCTCTCCTCTCTCTCTCTCTCTCTCTCTCGCTCTCTCTCACTACATACAATAGTTAAGTTACTTTGTTCAAGTACCGACTTTCATTTCCCTAAGAAAATAGTACATCTCTCTCTCCTCTCTCTCTGCTACTACTACTACTACTACTACTACTACTACATACAATAGTTAAGTTACTTTGTTTATGTTCCTGACTTTCATATCCATAAGCAAATAGTAGCTCTCTCTTTCTCTCTCTCTCTCTCTCTCTCTCTCACTCACTCTCTCTCTCTCTCTCTCTCTCTCTCTCTCTCTTGTACAAAAGGTACAAAGTTGTAATCAGGGAGAAGCCTGCGTTCGATGTTCAATGGCAAGATGAGCAGGACCCCCATTTACAGCATGTGGAGGTTCCGAGTATATTCTCTGAATTTGACAATTTTCACTTCACACTGCCATCCCAGCTCTGACCACCTTGCGGTGTTATCATGATTTTAAAAAGCTGCTGACCATCACAGTGTACCACGCTACCAAACGAGTACTGGCCGAAAGAAACTATTGATGTGATTGGCGAGGCAAGGAACCAAGGGCGCTAGTGGCTCTTATAATAAATCCTATCCTATCCTATCCTATCCTATCCCGTAACTTGAAAGTCGTTGGGGCACCACAGATGATTGTTTAACCAGCGTACTCCATTTTTCTCTGTCCTCAGCAACCCTCATGGCTTCGCTCAGTGTCATGCCAGTCCATTTTCGAATGTTGTTCTCCCATCACCTTTTCTGTCTCCTTCTTCTTATGCCTCCTGGCACTGTGCCTTGCAGGATGGACTTTAAAAGGTCCGTGCTCGGGTGACGTGGCCATACCATCGGAGTTTCCGTTTCTTCACCATTGTGAGCATATCATCGTGTTGTCGGATGGCTTGTGTGATGGTCTGTCGGACTTCGTCGTTGGTGATGTGCTGGGTATAGGAAATACCCAGAAGTCTTCTTTAGCACCGCATCTGCATGATTTGAATTCTTCGTTGTAAATCTGCTGTGAGGATCTATGTTTCGCAAGCGTATAGGAAGACGGAGATGGCAAGGGAGCGCAGCAGCCTTACCTTGGAGTGTACAGGCTGATGGTCTTGTCTTTCCAAATGGGCTTATAAATACTCTTGACATATATCTTGCATAGACAGAAATACAGCTACTCGCACTACCACAACCAGGTCACCCAAAGTCACTGCGCCATGCCCGAAGATAAGCAGCAACAAACCGACGTGCGACGTTCCGACGACTGCCAAAGCTTGCATTGGCGGACGATTACTATTGCAACCTGGTTGTATATGTCGGGCAATCGAGCACATCGTTTGTCGACATGATAATTAAATGTACAGCTCGCCATTGGGACAAGCATAGCGCTATTTACTGGAAACGGCCGGGTACGTGCCCATTTATATTTGACAAACATAACAATTTTGTGTTCTATTATGTCACACCACTTTACTTCTTCACGTCATCTCTATGAATGATGCCCCCGTTGTGTTGCTAGGTTGTGGTTGATAGGGTTTGTCGAGGTGAGTTTTGAGAGTTTGGTTGTTGAGGGTGTTTGGTGTTGGGTTGGTGGGTGTGCTTCATTGTCTGGTGTGGATAGAATGTCGTTCCATTGTCTGGTGATCTGGGATTGTTCGCTTGTGCGTGGGGGAGATGGCATTAGGAGCGCGAAAAGACCTTGGGAAGAGTGTGAGAGACAGGGGTTCTACTATTTGTGGACTATATCTTGGCAGGAGAAGAATGTGTGCTTACTCGCACTACCACCAATGTTTTCCAACTGGGCCTCATGCAATGTAGATTTTGAAACCGACGTGCGACGTTCCCCTAAAAATGACGACTCCCATTGTAGAGTCTACAATGACTTGGGCACAGCTTGAGTAGATTGTGTTGGCATTTTGGGGTTAGCAACGCGAGGATAAGGTGATTGTCGGGACGAATCTAACACTTGAAGCTGATATTTTTTATGAAATGAAGTTTTAATAAAAGAGCTAGAACTCTGAAACAGACCTATCTACAAGTGACGAATTCCTCCTACAATAACACCGGTAAGACCCAACAGGGGGGCAAGCTGCAGACGTCTGTTCCTACACTCGCTTCCCTCTTTAGTAGACATTAGAAAAAGTCTTGTCAGGTGATGACATTGGTCCATTCACCACAGCGCATGATGGGTGAAGTTTGAAGAATGGGTTGATGTCGATGGTCAGTTTACGTGTGCACTCAGTAAGACATAACAAAGTTCGTTTCCAGTGCGTGTGTGATTGTGTGGACGTATGTGCTTGTGTTTTTGTGTAGGTCACACATCGTGTGTTTGCATGTCTTCAAGGCGAAATTGACAAATGGAAAAACCACGTTGTCGAGGAAGTGGAGACAGCAAAGGTCCAGGTGAAAACCAGTCTGAAAATACACGTGGAGCAGACCTTGCGCGTGGAATCCTTGGCTTCCAAACTGACGGACCTAGAGAATCAGAACTAAACTCTTAAAAGTCAATTAGGTGACTTGAAGAAGTAACTCGCTGACAAAAAATGTAGTTCCTGTCCTAAACCATCCCCTAACAACAATCTTCCAAAACCCATCTGCTATGAGACTTTCACACAAACTATGCCCTTGCTATCAACGCCACCGCCAATGTCAGTAGCATCGGCTGTGGTCAACGTTAACACACGCCTAATTATAGTTTAAAATTGTCATCTTCGCTGCTGCACTCCCTTGTCATCTCCGTCCTCCTGTACGCTTGCGAAACATGGACCCTCCACATCATACCTACAACGAAGAATACAATGCATGAAGATGGGGTGCTACAGAAGACTCCTGGGCGTTTCCTATACCAAGCACATCACCAACGACGAAGTCCGACAAACCATCGCACAAGCCATTGGACAACACGATGACATGCTCACAGTGGTGGGAAAACGGAAATTCCAATGGTATGGCCACGTCACCAGAGCATCAGACCTCGTAAAGACCAGCATGCAAGGCACGGTGCAAGAAGGCAGAAGAAGTGAGAGACAGAAAGAGGGTTGGGAGGACAACATTCAAGAATGGACTGGCTTGATACTGAGCGAAGCCATGATGGTTGCTGAGGACAGAGAAAGATGGCTTAAACGATCATCTGTGGTGGCCCAACGACTTTTGAGTTCCGGGATATAATGGGAATATGAATAGTCATCGTCTAGTAACATTGTGTCCCTCGACAAGAGTTCGTCAGTTTCTAGCACTCATTCACAAGTCTCAAATGTCTCACCAGCCTCTAATGATTCACCTCTCCCCATTTTCAGCCCAAAACTCGTCCATTAGTTGCTGCTTCTAGTGATACCTCTTACATGTATACACCAAATCTGAAAAATACTTCTGCATCCAGGCTGTCGAATTCATCTCATATAAAAATGAATATGCGTCTTACATCTCAACAACAGCTAGCTGAGGAAAGAGTGAAACCAGCAACAATTCATCTTAATGGTGACTCTGTTGTACACTATATCAGTTCAGACCTCGTGTACCCCGAAGCCAAGCGCACAAGTCAACTCATCGCCGTGTCAGACTTTGCTCTAGCTGACGTCAAACATTGGCTACAGCACATTCCACTCAGCAAAAATGTACAGCAAATCAATGTACACGTTGGCGCCAACACATGCATCAATGATGTTATAACCATCGGTCATTGTATTGAACTGTATAAACTGATAACAAACAAAAGTATGTTCCTACTGCTTCACACCATTTTCCTCCATTGTCCCACCCAAAGCCCTGGCAAAAACAATCTTTGAATCTAACTTCCATCTAAAAAAAAAAACATGTGTTCAAGATGAAACGGAAACTCCGATGGTATGGCCACGTCACCAGATCATCAGGCCTTGCAAAGACCATTCTGCAAGGCACAGTGCAAGGAGGTAGAAGAAGGGGGAGACCGAAAAAGAGGTGGGAGGACAACATTCGAGAATGGACTGGTTTGACACTGAGCGAAGCCATGAGGGCTGCTGAGGACAGAGAAAGATGGAGTATGCTGGTTAAGCGATCATCTGTGGTGCCCCTACGACCTTCGGGTTATGGGACAGGATAGGGGATAGGATAGTTCAAGAGAAGGATGTGGCTACATTAACAATAAAGAAACCTCCCACACAACTCGTGGTCTACCCAAGAAAGCGGCCTAATGTGACAACATCAATCTGGGTACTGGACACGAGAAACCCAGGCAAGACTGAACATCACACCTGTAATTGCCAATGATAATGTTGATAGGAGAGATAAGACTCCACTTCTCAGAACACCTACAACCCCAGCGCTTTCTACCATGACAGGGTCTACAATAGGCTTCACGGCTATTTGGACATCAAAACAGTGCCGCCCAAACTGAACTGAGCACTAAAAACCACAAGTTAAACCACATGCAGTTAATGAATCCATTTTTCTCACCATACATGATGTACCCTCCATACTACCCCAAACCTTTTTCACATTCCGCGCTCTAAGATGCGTTGAAAACAACAGGTTATATAAGTAATAACATGCACCAAAGACATAACTATAGTACTTCAACGTGTGTGCATGTGTGTGGACGTGTGTGTTTTGTGTTTGTGTTTTTGTGTGTGTATGTGTGTGTTTGCATGTGTAAGCGAAAGAGAGAGAGAGAGAGAGAGAGAGAGAGAGAGAGAGAGAGAGAGTGAGAGAGAGAGAGAACAACCAAGTGAGTCCTTACATTTCAAACGTAGTATGACAATGGACTGCAGCTGGATAATTTCTTGTAGGGATTTTATTCTGCTATTGTCACATGAGGACACTGCTAATCTCTTCTAATATCTCTTTAGGGACTTGCAGAAAAAGACCTGAGTAGATATAGAACAGTATTTTACTGCGTATTGTGACATTCAGTATTGAGCGTACTGTGATTTGACTTTTCCCATCTATTGAATCTAGTATTTGTTGTTAATTTTAATTGTTCATGCCAATTCTCTTATACCGCGATATAAATTATATTGTATTGTAACTGTTCTGGTTCCCTCGCACCTATCCCTCATCTCTCCCAATTACTGACATTTTTATAATTTAATTTGTATGCAAAACCTTCCCCCACCCCAACCCATTCCCACCTTCCTCCATTGTGTTACCTCCCTTTATGAGAAATGTCAGGTACAACATGGCCTTCCAAAGATGGTTTTTGAATTGGCCATCTTAATGTATGTCACGCAATCAACAAAACACATGAAATAGCTTAAGTTGTAATCACTCATAATACACCATTTCATATGTTTGGCTTCTCTGAATCATGGTTATGCAATAAGACTGTTGATTCTGAAATGGCAATACCAGGTTATTCTTAACAATAGATCTACGTCATAGAACAAAAGATCAAGAAACTGGTTTATTAATATTCATTAGTGATACATTTTAATTTCAAGAGTCTGTAATCACCTTGAGCAGCATCAAGTTGAATCTATTTGGCTTGAAATAAATATAAAACATTTAGCCCCATTAATCGTCGGATTCTTATGCAAACATCCTGATGTACATATGGACTGGATTAATAAATTCACTTTTATGATCGATGCTCTATTAATAGATCTAAAGATTTCTTCATTTTAGGGGATTTTAATATTGACCTGTTTAATCCTAATAAACACTGGACTGATACTATTTAACTTTGCAACATTGAACAAATAATATCAGGACCTCAGAGTCTCATTGATCACATATATACAAATAACAAGACGCATGTTGTAGAAGTTTGTGTTTCAGTCTGTGCTTGCAGTGATCATAATCCTGTTTTCTTAACCTGGAAAAAGAAAGGAGCTAAAATGCCAAAACCAGGACATAAAACAATTACATGCAGATCTTTTTCCAAATTGAATGAAGATGATTTTCTCATTGAACTCAGAAACTGTGCTATTTCAAATAGTTATAATTTTACTGACCCTGATGATGCTTTATCATACTGGTATGGCACATTTATACAATAAGCATGCTCCTGTATATACCAAAAACCATTAATGTTATAGATTTTTTAAAGAAAAGTAGTAAAGAAGATGAATTAACAAACAGAAAAATGCAGTAACTTCACTCCAGAGAAAGAAAAAAATGAAAATATTTATTAAAAATTTAATGTATTCCAAAACAGTTCTAAAACGATTTGAAAGCAAGTTATCATTTACCAAATACATCAAGTATATCAACATTAATTTAAGATGTTTCTTCTGATACTCTGAATTTACATTTTGTTTAAAAGTCTGATAGGATTATTGCTATTGACAATCGATTCTATTTACTCTCTCTAAGCCTTTTCAAAAACACATAAATAATAATATTCTTGATCATTTCACTGAAAACATCATCTTACAAGAAAATCATCCTGGTTTCAGAGCTAATCATTCTTGTCACACAGCTCTTACATCTGTGATAGAACAATGACTAAGTAATATTTTAAGAACGGAAAATTTTTCTGGAACATTTTTTGTTGACTCCGCAAAAGCTTTTGACGTAATGGACCACGACCTTCTTCTACGTAAACTACAATTATATGGCATTCATTCTAAATCACTTGAATGTCTAAAATCGTTTATTTCGGACTTAGAACAGGTGTGTTCATGTAAATAACCAAAAGTCACAATTTGAAATTGTTACAGTTGGAGTACCGCAAGGATCTATTTTAGGACCTTTGTAATTTTCTATCTACATAAATTATCTTTCCCTTAATATTTCTACTTCTTTGGAACTCTTCGCTGATGAAAATACATTATAATCTCTCTCTCGCGCTCTCTCTCTCTCTCTCTCTCTCTCTAATCACATCATAATAATTATCATCATCATCATCATCATCATCATCATCATCATCATCATCATCATCATCATCATCATATCATCATCATCATCATCATCATCATCATCATCATCATCATCATCATCATTATCATCATCATCATCATCATCAATACCATCCTATTCATCACTGATATAGCTGACATCTTTTCTTCTACATTTCAGTGACATCGTGCATCTACGCTTCAACAACAACTATCACAGTGGCAAATACGACTACAACAGTGGCAGATACTAACATAACAGTGGCAGATACAACTACAACAGCTGCTGACACAAACACAACAATGGCAGCTACAACTACAACGGTGGCAGATACAACTACAACACTGGCAGCTGCAACAACAACAGTGGCAGATACAACTACCACAGTGGCAGATACAACCATAACAGTAGCAGATACAACTACAGCAGTGGCAGATACCACAACAACAGTGGCGGATACAACAACAACAGTAGGAGATACAACTGCAACAGCAGGAGATACAACAACAACATTAGGAGATACAACAACAACAGTAGGAGATACAACTGCAACAGTAGCAGATACAACAACAGTAGCAGATACAACTACAACTGTGGCAGATACAACTACAACAGTGGCGGATACAACTGCAACAGTGGCAGATACAACAACAGTAGCAGATGCAACAACAGTAGCAGATGTAACTACAACAGTAGCAGATACAACAACAGTACCAGATATAACTACAACAGTAGGAGATATAACTACAACAGTGACAGATACAACTACAACAGTGGCAGATACAACAACAGTGGCAGATACAACTACAACAGTAGCAGATATAACTACAACAGTAGCAGATACAACTACAACAATGGCAGATACAACTACCTTAGTGCTAGATATAACTACAACAGTAGCAGATACTACAACCATGGCAGATACAACCACCTTAGTGGCAGATACAACTACAACAGTGGCAGATACAACTACAACAGTGGCAGGTACAACAACATTGGCAGATATAACTACAACAGTGGCAGATATAACTACAACAATAGCAGCTACAACCACAACAGTGGCAGATATAACTACAGCAGCCGCAGATATAACTACAACAGTGGCAGATACATCAACAGTAGCAGATACAACAACAGTAGCAGATATAACTACAACAGTGCCAGATTCAACCACCTTAGTGGCAGATACAACTACAACAGTGGCAGATACAACTACAACAGTGGGCAGATACAACAACAGTAGCAGATACAACAACAACAGTAGCAGATACAACTACATCAATGGCAGATACAATTACAGCAGTAGCAGAGACAACTACTACAGAAGCAGATAGATACAATTACAACTGTGGCAGATGCAACCACATTAGTAGCAGATACAACTACAACAGTGGCAGATACAACAACAGTAGCAGATACAACCACAAGAATGGCAGATACAACAACAGTAGCAGATATAACCACAACAGCGGCAGAAACAACTACCACAACAGCAGATACAACTATAATAGTTGCAGATACAACTACAACAGAGGCAGATACAACCACACCTTTGGCAGATACAACTACAACAGTGATAGATACAACTACAACAGTGGCAGATACAACTACATCAGTGATAGATACAACTACAACAGTGGCAGATACAACTACAACAGCTGTAGATACAACTATAACAGTGGCAGATACAACCACAGCAGTGGCAGATACAACTACAACAGTGGTAGATACAACTACAACTGTGGTAGATTCAACTACAACAATGGCAGATACAACTACAACAGTGGCAGATACAACCACCTTAGCGGCTGATGCAACAACAACAGTGGCAGATAAAACAACAGTAGCAGATACAACTACAACAACAATGGCAGATACAACAACAGTAGCAGATACAATACAGTAGGAGAGATAACTACAATAGTGGCAGATACAACCATCTTAGTGGCAGAAACAACCACAACAGTGGCAGAAACAACCACAACAGTGGCAGATACAACAACACTAGCAGAAACAACTACAACAGTTGCAGATACAACTGCAACAGTGGCAGATACCACAACAGTTACCGATACAACAACAGTGGCAGATACAACTACAACAGTGACAGATGCATCCACCTTAGTGGCAGATACAACTACCACGGTGGCAGATACAACAACAGTAGCAGATATAACTACAACAGTTGCAGATACAACCACCTCAGTGGCAGATACATCTACAACAGTAGCAGATACAACTACTACAGTGGCAGATATAACTACAACAGTGGCAGATACAACTACAACAGTGGCAGATACAACAACAGTAGCAGATGCAACAACAGTACCAGATACAACAACAACAGTAGCAGACACAACTACAACAGTGGCAGATACAACTACAACAGTGGCAGATGCAACCACCTTAGTGGGAGATACAACTACAACAGTAGCAGATACAACAACAACAGTAGCAGAAACAACTACAACAGTGGCGGATACAACTACAACAGTGGCAGATACAACCACATTAGTGGGAGATACAACTACAACAGTAGCAGAGACAACTACAACAGTTGCAGATATAACTACAACAGTGGCAGATACAACCACGTTAGTGGGAGATACAACTACAACAGTAGCAGATACAACTACAACAGTAGCAGAAACAACTACAACAGTTGCAGATACAACTACAACAGTAGCAGATACAACTACAACAGTAGCAGATACAACGACCTTATTGGCAGATACAACTACAACAGTAGCAGATAAAACTACAACAGTGGCAGATACAAGGCAGATACAACATACAACCACATCATTGGAAGATACAACCACCCAGTAGCAGATACAACTACAACAGTGGCAGATACAACTACAACAGTGGCAGAGACAACCACAACAGTGGCAGATACAACTACAACAGTGGCAGGAGCAACTACCACAGTGGCAGATATAACTACCACAGTGGCAGATACAACCACGTTAGTGGGAGATACAACTACAACAGTAGCAGACACAACTACAACAGTTGCAGATACAACTACAACAGTGGCAGATACAACCACGTTAGTGGGAGATACAACTACAACAGTAGCAGATACAACTACAACAGTTGCAGATACAACTACAACAGTAGCAGATACTACTACAGTGGCAGATACAACAACCTTAGTGGCAGATGCATCAACAACAGTGGCAGAAACAACCACAACAGTGGCGGATACAACTACAACAGTGGGAGATACAACTACAACTGTAGCAGACACAACTACAACAGTTGCAGATACAACTACAACAGTGGCAGATACAACCACGTTAGTGGGAGATACAACTACAACAGTAGCAGATACAACTACAACAGTTGCAGATACAACTACCACAGTAGCAGATACAACTACAGTGGCAGATACAACAACCTTAGTGGCAGATGCAACTACAATTGTGGCAGAAACAACCACAACAGTGTCAGATACAACTACAACAGTGGCAGGAACAACTACAACAGTGCCAGATACCACTACAACAGTAGCAGATACAACCACATTAGTGGGAGATACAACTACAACAGTAGCAGAGACAACTACAACAGTTGCAGATATAACTACAACAGTGGCAGATACAACCACGTTAGTGGGAGATACAACTACAACAGTAGCAGATACAACTACAACAGTAGTAGATACAACTACAACAGTTGCAGATACAACTACAACAGTAGCAGATACAACTACAACAGTAGCAGATACAACGACCTTATTGGCAGATTCAACTACAACAGTAGCAGATACAACTACAACAGTGGCAGATACAACTACAACAGTAGCAGATACAACCACATCATTGGAAGATACAACCACTTTAGTTGCAGATACAACTGCAACAGTGGCAGATACAACTACAACAGTGGCAGAAACAACCACAACAGTGGCAGATACAACTACAACAGTGGCAGGAACAACTACCACAGTGGCAGATACAACTACCACAGTGGCAGATACAACCACGTTAGTGGGAGATACAACTACAACAGTAGCAGACACAACTACAACAGTTGCAGATACAACTACAACAGTGGCAGATACAACCACGTTAGTGGGAGATACAACTACAACAGTAGCAGATACAACTACAACAGTAGCAGATACAACTACAGTGGCAGATACAACAACCTTAGTGGCAGATGCATCTACAACAGTGGCAGAAACAACCACAACAGTGGCAGATACAACTACAACAGTGGCAGGAACAACTACAACAGTTGCAGATTCAACTACAACAGTGGCAGATACAACCAAGTTAGTGGGAGATACAACTACAACAGTAGCAGATACAACTACAACAGTCGCAGATACAACTACAACAAGAGCAGATACAACTACAACAGTAGTTGATACAACGACCTTATTGGCAGATTCAACTACAACAGTAGCAGATACAACCACATCATTGGCAGATACAACCACCTTAGTTGCAGATTCAACTACCACAGTGGCAGATACAACCACGATAGTGGGAGATACAACTACAACAGTAGCAGACACAACTACAACAGTTGCAGATACAACTACAACAGTGGCAGATACAACCACGCTAGTGGGAGATACAACTACAACAGTAGCAGATACAACTACAACAGTTGCAGATACAACTACAACAGTAGCAGATACAACTACAGTGGCAGATACAACAACCTTAGTGGCAGATGCAACTACAACAGTGGCAGAAACAACCACAACAGTGGCGGATACAACTACAACAGTGGGAGATACAACTACAACAGTAGCAGACACAACTACAACAGTTTCAGATACAACTACAACAGTGGCAGATACAACCACGTTAGTGGGAGATACAACTACAACAGTAGCAGATACAACTACAACAGTTGCAGATACAACTACAACAGTAGCAGATACAACTACAGCGGCAGATACAACAACCTTAGTGGCAGATGCAACTACAATTGTGGCAGAAACAACCACAACAGTGTCAGATACAACTACAACAGTGGCAGGAACAACTACAACAGTGCCAGATACAACTACAACAGTGGCAGATACAACTACAACAGTGGCAGATACAACCACATTAGTGGGAGATACAACTACAACAGTGGCAGATGCAACTACAACAGTGGCAGAAACAACCACAACAGTGGCAGATACAACTACAACAGTGGCAGGAACAACTACAACAGTGCCAGATACAACTACAACAGTGGCAGATACAACCACACTAGTGGGAGATACAACTACAACAGTAGCAGAGACAACTACAATAGTTGCAGATATAACTACAACAGTGGCAGATACAACCACGTTAGTGGGATATACAACTACAACAGTAGCAGATGCAACTACAACAGTAGCAGATACAACTACAACAGTTGCAGATACAACTACAACAGTAGCAGATACAACTACAACAGTAGCAGATACAACGACCTTATTGGCAGATTCAACTACAACAGTAGCAGATACAACTACAACAGTGGCAGAAACAACTACAACAGTAGCAGATACAACCACATCATTGGAAGATACAACCACCTTAGTTGCAGATACAACTACAACAGTGGCAGATACAACTACAACAGCGGCAGAAACAACCACAACAGTGGCAGATACAACTACAACAGTGGAAGGAACAACTACCACAGTGGCAGATACAACTACCACAGTGGCAGACACAACCACGTTAGTGGGAGATACAACTACAACAGTAGCAGATACAACTACAACAGTTGCAGATACAACTACAACAGTAGCAGATACAACTACAGTGGCAGATACAACAACCTTAGTGGCAGATGCATCTACAACAGTGGCAGAAACAACCACAACAGTGGCGGATACAACTACAACAGTGGCAGGAACAACTACAACAGTTGCAGATACAACTAGAACAGTGGCAGATACAACCACGTTAGTGGGAGATTCAACTACAACAGTAGCAGAGACAACTACAAGAGTTGCAGATACAACTACAACAGTGGCAGATACAACTACAACAGTGGCCGATACAACCACGTTAGTGGGAGATACAACTACAACAGTAGCAGATACAACTACAACAGTTGCAGATACAACTACAACAAGAGCAGATACAACTACAACAGTAGTTGATACAACGACCTTATTGGCAGATTCAACTACAACAGTAGCAGATACAACCACATCATTGGCAGATACAACCACCTTACTTGCAGATACAACTACAACAGTGGCAGATACAACTACAACGGTAGCAGATACAACTACAACAGTAGCAGATACAACGACCTTATTGGCAGATTCAACTACAACAGTAGCAGATACAACTACAACAGTGGCAGATACAACTACAACAGTAGCAGACACAACCGCATCATTGGCAGATACAACCACACTAGTTGCAGATACAACTACAACAGTGGCAGATACAACTACAACGGTAGCAGATACAACACTAACAGTTGCAGATACAACCACTTTAGTGGCAGACACAACTACAACAGTGGCAGACACAACTACAACAGTAGCAGATACAACTACAACAGTTTTAGATACAACCAACTTATTGGCAGACACAACTACAACAGTAGCAGATACAACTACAACATTGGCAGATACAACCACCTTTGTGGCAGATACAACTACAGCAGTAGCAGATACAACTACAACAATGGTAGAACCAAATACAACAGTAGCAGATACAACTACAACTGTGGCAGATACAACCACCTTAGTGGCAGACACAACTACAACAATGGAAGACACAACTACAGCAGTGGCAGATACAACCACCTTAGTGGCAGACACAACTACAACAGTAGCAGATACAACTACAACAGTTGTAGATACAACCAACTTATTGGCAGACACAACTACAACAGTAGCAGATACAACTACAACATTGGCAGATACAACCACCTTTGTGGCAGATACAACTACAGCAGTAGCAGATACAACTACAACAATGGCAGAACCAAATACAACAGTAGCAGATACAACTACAACTGTGGCAGATACAACCACCTTAGTGGCAGACACAACTACAACAATGGAAGACACAACTACAGCAGTGGCAGATACAACCACCTTCGTGGCAGACACAACTACAACAGTAGCAGATACAACTACAACTGTGGCAGATACAACCACCTTAGTGGCAGACACAACTACAACAGTGGGAGATGCAACCACTTTAGTGGCAGACACAACCACAACAGTGGGAGATACAACCACCTTAGTGGCAGACACAACTACAACGGTGGGAGATACAACCACCTTAGTGGCAGACACAACAACAACGGTGGGAGATACAACCACCTTAGTGGCAGACACAACAACAACAGTGGGAGATACAACCACCTTAGTGGCAGACACAACTACAACAGTGGGAGATACAACCACTTTAGTGGCAGACACAACTACAACAGTGGGAGATACAACCACCTTAGTGGCAGACACAACTACAACAGTGGGAGATACAACCACCTTAGTGGCAGACACAACTACAACAGTGGGAGATACAACCACCTTAGTGGCAGACACAACTACAACAGTGGGAGATACAACCACCTTAGTGGCAGACACAACTACAACGGTGGGAGATACAACCACCTTAGTGGCAGACACAACAACAACGGTGGGAGATACAACCACCTTAGTGGCAGACACAACTACAACAGTGGGAGATACAACCACCTTAGTGGCAGACACAACAACAACAGTGGGAGATACAACCACCTTAGTGGCAGACACAACTACAACAGTGGGAGATACAACCACCTTAGTGGCAGACACAACAACAACTGTGGGAGATACAACCACCTTAGTGGCAGACACAACAACAACGGTGGGAGATACAACCACCTTAGGGGCAGACACAACAACAACGGTGGCAGTTACAAATATAACAGTGGCAGATACAACTACAACAGTGGCAGATACAACTACAACAGTGGCAGATACAACTACAACAGTGGCAGATACAACTACAACAGTGGCAGATACAACTACAACAGTAGCAGATACAACTGCAACAGTAGTAGTAGATACAACTACAAAATTAGCGGATACAACTACAACGGTAGCAGATACAACTACAACAGTAGCAGATACAACCACAACACTAGGAGATACAACCACAACAGTGGCTGATACAACTAGAACAGAGGCAGATACAATCACAACAGTGGCAGATACAACTACCACAACAGCAGATACAACTACAACAGTGGCAGATGCAACCACCATAGTGGCAGATACAACTACACCGGTGGCAGATACAACTACAACAGTTGAGGACACAACTACAACAGTGGCAGAAATAACTACAACAGTTTTATATACAACTACAACAGCTGCAGATACAACTACAATTGTTTTAGATACAACTACTTCAGTGGTAGATATAACTACAACAGTGGCAGCAACAACTACAACAATGGCAGCTTTAACTACAACAGTGGCTGATTTAACTACAACAGTGGCAGATACAACTACAATAGCAGATACAACTACAAAAGTGGCAGATACAACTGCAACAGTGGCAGATACAACTACAATAGTGGCAGATACAACTACAACATTAGGAGATACCACTGCAACAGTATTAGATACAACTATAACCTTGGCAGCTACAACTACAACAGTGGGAGATACAACTACAACAGTTGCAGATACAACTACAACAGTGGCAGATACAACTACAACAATAGCAGATGCAACTACAACAGTGGAAGACACAACTACAACAGTGGCGGATACAACTACAACAGCTGCAGATACAACTACAACAGTGGCAGATACAACTACAACAGTGGCGGCTACAACTACGACTATGGCAAATACAACTACATCAGTGGCAGATACAACTCCAACCGTGTCAGATACAACTACAACAGTGGCAGATGCAACTACCACAGCTGCAGATACAACTGAAACTTTTGCAAATACAACTACATCAGTGGCAGATACAACCACAACTGTAGCAGATACAACTAGAACAGTGGCAGATACAACTACAACAGTTGCAGGTACAACCATAAGAACATCTGCAGATACAGCCACATCATCTGCTGATACAACTACAACAGCTGCAAGTACAATCACATCAATAGTTACCGCAGTCAACACCACAACACCCGCCAGCGTTACGGCCGTTACAGCCAACACTACGACCTTAGCTGTCAGCACCACGTCCATGTCAGTCAACACTACCGCCGGATCAATCGAGACAACGACCGTACCAATCAACATGACGACCGTACCTTTTAGCACTACGACCGTACCTTTCAGCACTACGACCGTACCATTCAACATTACGACCATACCTGTCAGCACTACGACCGTACCTTTTAGCACTACGACCGTACCTTTCAGCACTACGACCATACCATTCAACATTACGACCATACCTGTCAGCACTACGACCGTACCTGTCAGCACTACGACCACACCTATCAACACTACGACCACACCTATCAACACTATGACCATACCTGTCATCACTACGACCATATCTGTCAGCACTACGACCGTACCTGTCAGTACTTCGACCCTACCTGTCAGCACTACGACCGTACCTGTCAGTACTTCGATCGTACCTGTCAGCACTACGACCGTACCTGTCGGCACTACGACCATATCTGTCAGCACTACGACCATACCTGTCACCGCTACCACTGTTGTTACCACCACAACCAGATTTACGACACCCACAGCGACGACGTCGCCAGCATCTGGTAAGAGATATTGTAGTTGTTGTTGGTGTTGTTTGGTTGTTTGCTATTGTTATTGTTGTTGATGCTGTGGTTGTCTTTTAGAAGAAAATATTTTTTGTAGTAGTGTAGCAAAATAGCAAGAGTTTTCTCTTCAAATAAATTTATTAATTTTCTTTTGATTTAAACAACTCCTGGTTAGAACTGCAGATTGGCGCAAATTAGAGCTAGCCTTGAGCTGAAAAAGCGCTCTATAAGAATGAATAAATAAATAAAATAATAAATAAATAAATAAAATCTAGTTAGATTATAGGTTTAGATTTCAAACTTAAATACATTCTCTGTATTGTTTGATACTTTATGTTTTCTGCTCGTTTAGTCTTATTGGTGCTGTACTTGTCTATGTTTCAGTTCCATTTCCAATGCAAAGAGGTAATGTATTTCATATTTATTTCATGTTATTTAAAAGTTTAACAAAAGGGTAGGCTGCTAGCAGAACAATTCAAAACAACAATACGATCACACATTTTGAAATAACCATCACCGCCTATGACGTTTTTTCATGTATAATACATTTATTGGATTTTATTTTCTTTTTAGTTTGGAATTGTGGATAGACTGTATCCAATACCATTATTGAAGGGAGGCAGGAAACCGGGTCACCCGTCGGAACACACCCTCGGTGTCCTGACAAATCTCGTGCCCAAGTCACGTGAGTTCGTCACACGCGGGGTTAAAAGCCCGCGACCTTCGGCATAGGAAAACAGCTCACTACCAATTATTGTTCTACTAGGCCACCCCGTATTGGTCTTCAGTTTTTAAACAAAAATTGTTGAGTGAAAAGCTGGACCGAAACCACGTCGCCAGTGACTTCAACTTACTGCAAGTTTGGGCGCTGTGTAGCACCCATGGACAATGGAGTCTCCCCGACAAAGATTTTTGAAGCGAGGATCGAACCTAGGCAAAACGTATTCCCTACCGCTGCAAGGCTGTGTTACGTAATGAGTCACTCAGCTACGGCCAACCGGAACATTTTTTCTTTCTTTCGCTGCATAATGGTTTAATTCCCTTGTGTAGTTCTGGTATGAGGTTTTATCTCTCACCTTTTGTACGTGTAAGTAAAACGCTGCAAATCGTGGCATATTGTATATGAGGCGCCATTTGTAAATTAAATGGTTATTGTCATTATATCTATAGAACATACATTTTACCTGTATAAAAGATATATAATCGAAGGGAGAGAAGCAGTTATACAATGAGAAAGTTAGTATAAAATTATTGTAAGGCGCCGACTGGAAAATAATTGTCGCGAATTCATTCTACAGGTACAATTCATTGTTCGTGTTATAAAATGTATTCTATAGATATAAGTGCTCGTTGTTGCTATAAAATGAAGTGTTTACAGAAAAAAGGAAGTTTTATAGATCGTTTTTGCTATACAATGACTTGTTTATAGATACAATGACTTTTTATAGGTAAAATAAATTGGTTACTTATAAAATGTTTTGTTTATAGATAAAATGAATTGGTTACTTATAAAATGTTTTGTTTATAAATAAAATAGTTTTTTTGTGTTTAATATTTACAAACGGCGTGATGATTCGTGTATGATCTCCTGTATATCGTAAAATGTAGTCTGTAGCTATAAAAATGTTGCTTTATAGCTATAAAAAATGTTGTATTGCTATAGAATGTATTTTATAGGTATATAATTCATTTTATAATTATACCATATCTTTTATACAGGTAAAATGTATGTTCTATAGATATAATGACAATAACCATTTAATTTACAAATGGCGCCTCATAATTGTATTGAGATCACAAAGAGTGAATGCTTGTGTCAAACTCTTCATGAGCAGTTCAATGGACTCACTGTGACCCCCGCCCCATCTAAAGTCCCTTTTAACATTTACAGTGAGTGTTGCCTCACTGAACAAGGAAAAAGCTTATAACAAAAAGATAACTCTTTCCAATGTATAGTTATTTTTACATGAGTACATTCCCTCATTGTTGTGCCTATTAATAGCCACAGCCGTGGGCTAACCAGCCCACATTCTGAAGCTAAAAATAGCAGCTATCAAAGACGGTAAGGAGATAGAACCCGTGAAAACGATTGCAAGCTAAGGTTTTTCCTTTTAAGTTGCTACCCCAGACACGAAAGACGCACACTTCAAACTGCGTGGTGTATTTAGAAATAGGGCCAAAGGTCGCCGTTAAAAACAGGAGAAATAACTCCCTGTCAGAACCGAATTTGAAAATTCGAAATGTAGCGGTTGGTTTGAGCAACGGAAGCTCACTTTACTATGGTAACACTGATGTAAATACAAAGCCCACTTTACTATGGTAAAACTGATGTAAAAACAACGGAAGCCCACTTAACTAAGGTAACACTGATGTAAAAACAAAGCCCACTTTACTATGGTAACACTGATGTAAAAATAAAGCCCACTTTACTATGGTAACACTGATGTAAAAACAACGGAAGCCCACTTTACTATGGTAACACTGATGTAAAAACAACGGAAGCGCACTTTACTATGGTAACACTGATATAAAAACAACGGAAGCCCACTTTACTATGGTAACACTGATGTAAAAACGAAGCCCACTTTACTATGGTAACCCTGAGGTAAAAACAACGGAAGCCCACTTTACTATGACGTAAAACTGATGTAAAAACATCGGAAGCCCACTTTACTATGGTAAAACTGAGGTAAAACAACGGAAGCCCACTTTACTATGGTAACACTGATGTAAAAACAACGGAAGCGCACTTTACTATGGTAACACTGATATAAAAACAACGGAAGCCCACTTTACTATGGTAACACTGATATAAAAACAACGGAAGCCCACTTTACTATGGTAACACTGATATAAAAAAACGGAAGCCCACTTTACTATGGTAACACTGATGTAAAAACAACGGAAGCCCACTTTACTATGGTAACACTGATGTAAAAACAAAGCCCACTTTACTATGGTAACACTGATGTAAAAACAACGGAAGCCCAATTTACCATGGTAACACTGATGTAAAAACAACGGAAGCCCACTTTACTATGGTAACACTGATGTAAAAACAACGGAAGCCCACTTTACTATGTTAACACTGATGTAAAAACAAAGCCCACTTTACTATGGTAACACTGATGTAAAAACAAAGCCCACTTTACTATGGTAACACTGATGTAAAAACAACGGAAGCCCACTTTACTATGGTAACACTGATGTAAAAACAACGGAAGCCCACTTTACTATGGTAACACTGATGTAAAAACAAAGCCCACTTTACTATGGTAACACTGATGTAAAAACAAAGCTCACTTTACTATGGTAAAACTAATGTAAAAACAAAGCCAATGTTAGGGTAAACCCCCTTTTTCCCAAATTAAACAAAACTCTCGAATTGGGATCTTTTGTAATAAATGATGCAGCAACAAGTCAATGCAGTTGAGCTCAGTTCAGTTCTGTTCAGTTCAGACCTCTGACTGCTAGCAGAGGGGTCTCTGACACAGTCAAAGAGCGTCATTTCAGACTATAGGAACATTATTGTTTTCCTGGGGCTAATCCACACCAAGGGCTAAGGGTATGTTGGTCACGCTCCGCTGCATTTATTTGTGGTTAGCATTTTGTTACGTGTTTTATATGTTTTGCGTGCAGCGCTGTTCGACTATGGAACACAGGCTGGCGATACAGAGCTACGAAGCTATTACTACTACTACTTTGACACTTCTTTTTACGTTCGAGTGGAGACAGGCATCACCGTGGGGACTTCGCGCTACAAGACCCTCTATGTAAGAATTTTGTGGGATAGCAGCCAGTGTTCCCGATTACGCACAGTAATGCGTCAATTACGCACAAAATATGAAAAATGACGCAGAAAAATTTGCATGTGTGCGTCCACATTTTTTTCGAATCGCTGAAGTAAAAAATACGACCAACAAGTGGCGAACTAATTCACGGCATAATCAGAATCAGAACCCAACTGAGACTGCCAGTGCGGACGATTAAAGATTGTGTCGGGAGTTGTCGTCCTTAAAAATCGCATGCGCGCGCATTGTAAACTTCCTCCAAGCAATCCATTCACTGAACAGAAGAAATCTTCGTGAATCCATTCTTTGATTCTATCATACACGATCATGTCACTTCTGACTTGGTTGACTGGGCCCAAAACCCGTTCATCCACAGCAACATCAAGTACAGATCCAGAAGCTGTTGTGCAGGGTGCTCTGAAGGAGTTTGCAGCAACCAAGCGACTCAGGCTTAAAAAAAAACATTTAATACATGTTTTAAGTTTTTGGTTTTATATGATTATTATAACTAATGTGACACTTTAACAGAGTTAAAAAAAAAGTGAGGCTTGGACTTGTTTTCACAATTCTTTTTCTGATTTGGGGACTCTCAAAATTTGCGCAAGGACTCTTAAAATGTTATACCTGGGAGTCCCAAGGACTCTCATTTTTTGTGTGTGGACGGAACACTGGCAGCATATGCCTAATTGGATTGGGGGTTTAGATGGCGGGTTGGTTGATTGATTAGTTAGTTGGTTTGGGTTGATATTAGCACTGGCCTTATTGGTTGCGGGATTACTACTACCAAAAAAAAAAAAAAATTAATTACCAAAAAAATTAAGTAAAAATATACACATTGTTCAGTATGCAGATGATATCGCAATATGGACTAACGTATCTTTGAGGAAAAGATCTTCTTTATATGAAATTAAACACATACAAAATGTATACCAATTAGAACTAAATAACATTTGCCTTTTTATGAATAATAATGGCCTTGAACTATCTAGTGAAAAGACAAACATGTTACTGTTTAATAATGGTCAAAATCCAAAAATATTTCCTAAATTTTATATTGAAACACAAGAACTTAAATATGTAGAAGAAGTAAAATTTTTAGGTGTATATTTCACACGAAAATTAAATTGGAAAAGACACATCAATTATTTAATACAAAAGGCGATGAAAAGTTTTTATCTTATTAGAGTAATAAGTAAAAAATCATGGGGTCAAGATACAAAAATGTTAATTAATTTAGCTTGTACTCTTGTGAGATCTCAACTATCCTTTGGTCAAGAAGCATTCTTTTCTGCACATAAAACGTACTTGAACAAATTGCAAAGTTTAGATAGAAAGATTATAAAAATAGCACTTGGTGTACCGATTCATACTAAAACTACAGATGCGTATGCAGCAGCAGGTGTTTTATCTTTAGGAGATTATAGAAAACTTGCATGCGCAAAATATTTAATTAGAAGTCATGCAGTAGAAAATAATATGCAAGAGGATCTAAATACTAGATCTGATATTGATTTTCCAAAGAGAACAAAAGATGTAATTTCATTACAAACAATTTCAACATATACTCAGGATATTTTTAATGATGCAAATATTTTACCACAACAAGTTGCGCCAAAACTCATTAATGCTCCATATCCCATATGGGAAATGGAAAGCGCACAATATAATATTAATTATACTAATTTTAAAAAACATGAACATCCTTATTTAATAGCTACAGAGGCCCGAGAACATATAAATGAACATTATTATAGACATTTAAAAGTTTATACAGATGGGTCTGTAATTCCTTCAGGAGATGCAGGAGCAGGATTTGTAATTCCAGACCTTAAAATAATAAAATCTTTTTACTTGGGTAAAAATCATTCAGTATTCACTGCAGAGCTGGTGGCTATATTAATGTCTCTTCATACATTAATTAATACACCACTTGCTTTGTATGGTATTCTCATATGTGTTGATTCACAATCGGTGTTATATGCATTAAATTCTAATAAAAATCATGACAGATATGATATAATATTTGAAATAAAACATCTCATTCACTCTTTGAAAAGCACAGGAATAAATATAAATTTTTGTTGGCTGCCATCACATTGCGGAATAATACATAATGATGAAGCAGATAGAGCAGCAAAACAGGGAGCAAAAAATATTAATGCTATGAGAATTCATATTAGATTATCAGTTAAAGAAATGTACTGTATAATTAATAATATTACTAAAAAAGAAATTTCAGATTCCTGTTTAATTAGTATATCAGGAGTCCCTAGACATATTTCTAGTTTAGCATTTAGATTATATTTAAATTCTTGGAAAACAAAATTTTGTAAAAATATTACTTGCATTTGTAATGAAAATATAACCATCCCACACTTAATATTACATTGTAAAGATATAAAGAAATATTTACCTAGCAGTTATGATAAATTAAATAGCACTCAAGACTTAGACTTAAAATCATATGTAAATATATCTAAAGCACTAATATATTCTCCAATTGGTCAATTCTTATAATAAAATAATAATAATAATAATATTAATAATAATAATAATAATAATAATAATAATAATAATAATAATAATAATAATAATAATAATAATAATGGAATCATGCGCCTATCATCACCAAACGCTTAAAAGGCATGATTGTCAATTGTATGCAAAGTATGAGGTCAAAAAAAATTTGATTACAAAGGACAACTTATACGTCAATCAAAAAAAGGCATAAGTTATAATGAAGATGTCATTTTCAAGATGGTATTCATTCACATGTTTTCCATTTATCATTTAAATTAAATTTATAAAATATACTGATTATTTGAAACGATCCATAGAGTTCAAATTTAAGTTTTAACAGAGGTTTCATCAAAAAAGTTTATGCTCAAAGAATTAGGTTAAATAGTTATATTTTTCATTACTTATGTTTTATTCATAGATTAATCTGTAAGTATTTCGCAATTAATATATTTTAAAATGCATTCTCCGCGAAGATTGCAATAAGCATATATGTTGTCATATTGCTTTCTTATTCATTCGTACATCATAAACAAGCAATAACAATAGATTTCTTTTATATAATTATGTCGTTATATTAATTGTTGTTCATATTAACTTCTTTATTTTAATTTTAAGTTAATCTGCTTCTAATTTAATATGTTGTCTAATATCACAGATGTGAATAGACGTTAAATTAAATAAATAAATTACTACTACTACTATGACACTTCTTTTTACGTTCGAGTGGAGACAGGCATCGCCGTGGGGACTTCGTACTACAAGACCCTCTATGTAAGAATTTTGTGGGATAGCAGCAGCATAGGCCTAATTGGATTGGGGGTTTAGATGGTGGGTTGGTTGATTGATCAATTGGTTGGTTGGTTTGATGGCTGGGCTTGCGTACGAGCGTAGCGTCATGGTTTGTACACACGCTAGAATGGATTAGTTAAGCAACGACGAGCCTGGCTAGTACTTGGACAGGAGCGCAGTTAGTACAGTTTGGATGCTACCATGATCGACACAAAGAATGAAACAGCGCACTACTCACCCCAGTCCACTCGGCTGTGAATCATGGGTACCTGGCTTTGTTCAGAACCGGAAAAAGTAAGGCAGTCAGGGAGAGAGGTGATGGGCACGGCCCTCGTGAAGAGAGGTCCCCAACACTTCTATCCCGAACGACCGAAAGATGACGGGAACATCTTTATATCTTTTACCTGTGTTCGTTGGTGAATTCGCTTATCTTTCTTTCTTTGTATGATGATGATGATGATGATGATGATGATGATGATGATGATGATGATGATGATGATGATGAGAAGGAGGAGGAGAAGGAGAAGGATGGCCATGACAACGGCGATTGATGATGATGATGATGATGATGATGATGATGATGATGATGATGATGATGATGATGATGATGATGATGATGATGATGATGATTCATGTGCAGATCGCTACAAACGGTTTGATCAGTTTCGATAATTCGATCCTGTCGCCCTACCTATCTGCCTCCTGGCCGATGATCTGCGTCTACTGTTCCTACATTGAAGCCAGCAGAGGAGGTATGTTCTAAGTCGAAGACTATTTATTTATTAATTCTTCTTCTTCTTCTTCTTCTTCTTCTTCTTCTTCTTCTTCTTCTTCTTCTTCTTCTTCTTCTTCTTCTTCTTCTTCTTCTTCTTCTTCTTCTTCTTCTAGCTAGCTAGCTAGTAGTAGTAGTAGTAGTAGTAGTAGTAGTAGTAGTAGTAGTAGTAGTAGTAGTAGTAGTGTTTTAGTTGTTGTTGATGATGGTGAAGGTGGTGGTGGTAGTGCTGTCGACGGAAGTCTTGGAATTATACAAGTTTCTGACAAGATAGAAGTGACGTAACTTTGGAACATCTCAGGGTCCCAGTCTCTACAAGGGACACAACTCGATATTGCCTGCAAGTCCAAAAGCCTATTTGTGAGCCGCATTATCACTCTACCTTTTTATTTTATTTTATTTATTTATTTAATCGTATTTTTATATAGCGCTTTTCTAGCTCAAGAACTGCTCAAGGTGCTTACCGGTACAGGATCTAATTCAAACCGCCCCGTCATCCAATATAAGCCTACAGCAATGTTGTGTGGCGTTGTCACTTTTGATATATTTTCTGTTTCGCAGCCATCTACTACCAGATATACCTGAGCAATCGGAACTCCATGCTGGACAAGGCCACAGAGGAAGTGAGAGAGGTCACGAACGACAAGTCCTTCAAAGCCTCTGTTGTCATCGTCGTCACTTGGAAGAACATGCAGCAACGTTATACTGTAAATGGTCATGTTTTCTCGTGTATTTCTAACGTTATACTCTAAATGCTCCTGTTTTCTCGTGTATTTCTAACGTTATACTGTAAATGCTCCTGTTTTCTGGTGTATTTCTAACGATATAATTATACTGTAAATGCTCCTGTTTCCTGGTGTATTTCTAGCATTGAATTGTTGTGGGCAACAGTGCTCTACCTCCGCCCCTTTCAGTCCGGGTCTCTCTCCCACCCACCCCTAACCCCTCACCTTCCACCAACCCCCACAGTTCTTTCCACACACTCCTACGCCACGATCCTTTAGTCCAGGGAGGATTGACGCACGGAGCGCCTTAAACACAAGGTCCTATACAATTAACAATTGTCTCAGTTCTAACCGTGTTGTACAAGAGGTTTTAGTCCAGGGAGGATTGACGCACGGAGCGCCTTAAACACAAGGTCCTATACAATTAACACTTGTCTCAGTTCTAACCGTGTTGTACAGGTGGTTTTAGTCCCAAGTTAACTTCCCGACTCCCCGATGCTTCAGTCTAGTCTTCACAATGTGACCGACTTTTCACAATTTTGGTAGTTATTGCTACCTATCTATCTATCTATCTATCTATCTATCTATCTATCTATCTATCTATCTATCTATCTATCTATCTATCTATCTATCTATCTATCTATCTATCTATCTATCTATCTATCTATCCATCCATCCATCCATCCATCCATCCATCCATCCATCCATCCATCCATCCATCCATCCATCCATCCTGTCCTGTCCTGTCCTGTCCTGTCCTGTCCTGTCCTGTCCTGTCCTGTCCTGTCCTGTCCTGTCCTGTCCTGTCCTGTCCTGTCCTGTCCTGTCCTGTCCTGTCCTGTCCTGTCCTGTCCTGTCCTGTCCTGTCCTGTCCTGTCCTGTCCTGTCCTGTCCTGTCCTGTCCTGTCCTGTCCTGTCCTGTCCTGTCCTGTCCTGTCCTGTCCTGTCCTGTCCTGTCCTGTCCTGTCCTGTCCTGTCCTGTCCTGTCCTGTCTTGTCTTGTCTTGTCTTGTCTTGTCTTGTCTTGTCTTGTCTTGTCTTGTCTTGTCTTGTCTTGTCTTGTCTTGTCTGTCTGTCTGTCTGTCTGTCTGTCTGTCTGTCTGTCCGTCTGTCTGTCTATCTGTCTGACTATCTATTTATCTATCTACCTATCCACCTAACTATCCGGGATCTTGTTCTTTGTTGCTTTTTAAATTTCTTTTTTGAAAATAGTGTTTCAGTTGTTTTGCCTGTAAGTATTACCATTGTTATTTAAAATGTGCTTATTGCTCCTGTATGTTTTTGATTTTTTTTTTTGGTTGCGATCTTTATGCATGTATGTAAATAATTACGTTCTTGAGTCTGTTTTTGCTCTAAATGTTGGTCCTATGTTTTAACTCTGTATGCCCTTCTAACATGTGTACTGGGTATAGTGTTCAACGCTCTAGAGGTTTTCTGTAATATTTGTGTGTGTGTGTGTGTGTGCGTGTGTGGATGTGTGTGTGTTTGTGTATCAAGCACGGTGAGCTTGCCTGCAAAAACAGACGAGATACCGCGCCATATAAATACCCAATTTATTATTATTATTATTATTATTATTATTATTATTATTATTATTATTATTATTATTATTATTATTATTATTAACAGCGAAACTACTACAACGGCATGGTTGGCGACAATACGACGTTCCAAGCTGCTCTCATCTCTGACGGAGTTGCGTCATACGCTCTGATGAAATACGAGTACGGCGCAATGCGCTGGAGCGTGACGTCATGGCCTTACATTGACATAGGCGTGTCCGATGGGCCGGATAGCAGATTTTTCCAGCAGTCCTTGTACAGTTTTTACGAAGAAGCCTTCTTCGTTGACAGCTTCGTTGGAAACTCAGGTAGATGGAGTATTTTGATGATGATGATGATGATGATGATGATGGTGATGATGATGATGATGATGATGATGATGATGATGATGATGATGATGATGATGATGATGATGATGATAGATGTGGCGGTGTTAATGGAGTAATCTTTGAGCGTCGTACAGCAGTTCGCCTTTTCTTAACTTTATTTGTTCTAATATTGACATCACAATTCACACTTCTCGCCAAGTCGTTAAGGGCCGTGTCTATATGTTGCTTACGTACGGCTGTAAACGTTTTTTTGTGTTTTTTTTTTAAAATTGATATCCCATTTTCTCGTTGGTTTTCAGGTCGGTACGGAACGTGGTTATACAAGATCGGCCAAGGTCACGCCAACCCAGAGCAGGCGTGCACGGACTGGTACAACAGGAACATAGGGATGACCGACCAGCTGCAGTCCTTCGACGATCTGCCGCGCTGTCCTTGCACCTGGGTCGGCATCTGGTGGACAGCGCGGGAGAGGTGGGAATACCACAGGTAAGATGTCTATGGATTCGCCCATCCATCCACTCACAGGGAGGAGGTGTATGGGGGGGGAGAAGGATCGGGCGTTCCCCTTGACCCCCACCAGCATTTTACACTGTGTAGGTAGAAGGTCATAGTGAGTGTTGTGTATGACTGTTTTATTTCAGCTTTGGCACCCCAGGGCCAGGGGGAGGGATGGAGAGGGCGGGGTGAAGGAAAGGGGGGAGGGGTCTTGAAGCTACAATCAACATTTGCAACGGTACAAAGTCAATGGCGGGCAACCGGAGAATTGACAAAAATAAATATAACAATGCTGGCAAAGCCGCAAAATTTCAAACGTCCACCCACACATGTATACAGATAATCTTATTACACCGCATTGATTGTCGAAGATATAAAAAGGAATCAAAGTTGTGAGTATTAGGTTTATCTTGCTGCAATGCGTTATTAAAATGCAACACACTTATTTTAAAAATAATAAAATCCGAACGGGCAGAGATATTTTAGCGACCAGTTGTGTATGGAATGAGTCTTGAGGATAAATATAATTTATGTGCGTGAAAACTGCTGATTGGTTTGTGTCGTTTACAGTTCAGTTATTTTATTTTATTTTTTTTTTTTTTGTTGGTTGTATAGACATTTCGATAGATCAGGGGAAGTAACTTCTGTTGCTAATAGCAAAAATCATGATGCAGTTCTTGCCTTGGGTCGAAGCAATTTATTTCGCCAGACTTTAGCAAAATATTTTACGTTTGAGTTTTGTTCTTTTCCTGGGGTATGTGCCTATTGACATTTCGATAGGTCAGGGGAAGTAACTTCCTTCGCTAACAGCAGAAATCATAATTAAGTTCTTGCTTAGGATCGAAGAAAACTTATTGTTGAACCAGATTTCATTATATATTGTGTAACTGTCATGATTGCGAGTGTAGGTGCAGGAGTCCCATGTCAGCCGGACAAATGAGCTATCAGTAATAGACTACTCATAAAAGTTTGTTTCCAGCCTTTACCATCACTGACGTTCAAGTGTTCTCGTTATCTTGACATAATCACGTCCCTCATGTTGTTCAACAGATACGACTGGCGGTCAAACACAATCTGCTACGTGCTGCCCAGGTCATCCAGCAGAAGGTTGCACCCCAACTCTAAGGTCAGTTTAGGTTTGTTTGTGTGGATTTGTGTTTGTGTGTTGTTGTTGTTTTTGTTGTTGTTGTCACACCAGCTCAATGCCTATGTGAGCAGCACTGTTTAGTGCCTCCACATTTTGCTTGCTGCGGGCTATTTATAGCTTGCCTGCACCCTCCCTTCCAGTGAAAGGAAAGGAAAGGAAGCATCAGCGAAGCTATTTATAGCTAGCTTGGCTGGCCTAACCTCAAAACTAAAAAGCTTTGGTTGAGTCGCTGTGTTGTTGTTTTTGTTGTTGTTGTATTTTTATTCAAAATTTTATTTGTGTAATTTTATTCCTTGCAATGAGAGCACAAAGCGAGATCTAGTCTGTCACATTCCATCGCATGATCTTTGTAAAGATCCTGACACTCATGTCCTAGACGGGTGGCTGCCAGTCATATGAATACAATCCTTAATTGTCCTCATCAATACACAATCCTCAATTGTCCTCATCAATACACAATCCTCAATTGTCCTCATCTATACACAATCCTCAATTGTCCTCATCTATACATAATCCTCATTTGTCCTCATCAATACACAATCCTTAATTGTCCTCATAAATACACAATCCTCAATTGTCTTCATCAATACACAATCCTTACTTGTCCTTATTAATACACAATCCTCAATTGTCCTCATCAATACACAATCCTCAATTGTCCTCATCAATACACAATCATCAATTGTCCTTATCAATACACAATCCTTACTTGTCCTCATCAATACACAATCCTCAATTGTCCTCATCAATACACAATCCTTAATAGTCCTCATCAATACACAATCCTTACTTGTCCTCATCAATACACAATCCTCAATTGTCCTCATCAATACACAATACTCAATTGTCCCCCTCAATACACAATCCTCAATTGTCTTCATCAATACACAATCCTCAATTGTCTTCATCAATACACAATCCTCAATTGTCCTCATCAATACACAATCCTCAATTGTCCTCATCAATACACAATCCTCAATTGTTTTCATCAATACACAATCCTCAATTGTTTTCATCAATACACAATCCTCAATTGTTTTCATCAATACACAATCCTCAATTGTCCTCATCAATACACAATCCTCAATTGTCCTCATCAATACACAATCCTCAATTGTTTTCATCAATACACAATCCTCAATTGTTTTCATCAATACACAATCCTCAATTGTTTTCATCAATACACAATCCTCAATTGTCCTCATCAATACACAATCCTCAATTATCCTCATCAATACACAATCCTCAATTGTCCTCATCAATACACAATCCTCAATGGTCCTCATCAATACACCCAGCAAGCACCAGATGCCTTCTTCCACCGTCCCCGGTCGTCCAGAACAGTGCTCAGTTGTCTGTGCGTCAGACGATGTGCCGAAGGCTGCAAGTGGGCGCATCAGGTGGCTTGGGTTAGTCCCTGCTAAGGCTAGCTGCGCCTTGAGAAGATCATTGGCTGGAAAAGCGCTATTCAAAAACTAATAAATTAATTTAAAAAATAATTAAAAAATATATATATTTGACAAAACAAGTTGTTTTCTTTTTGTTTTTTGTTTGTTTGTTTTTTGTTTTGTTTTTTTTGGGGGGAGGAGAGGGGAGGGGGCCATCACACGCTGGCACTGATTATTTGCAACGTCATACAAATCATCATCATCATAGGAAAGATCTAGTATCTACCCCCCACCCTTTCCCCTCCTCCCTCTCTGCTACCACTGGTTTGAGTTTGTGAACTGTGCCGTGACCAATTCATTCAAAATTGTGTTATGTAGCCCTTGGTGTTTTTTAACGTCAGGAATGTTGCTATCACTGGTGGTGGGACACGCTCATCTCCTGGGCCCCAGACGCTGGCAGTGCCTTGGCCTACAACCCTCTGTACTCCGATACCAGAAGGCAGTATCTGACGGAGGACAGGGAGCCACACGAGCTGTGCTGCAAGGAGTCTGGAGATAGGAAGTTCTGCAACATGTACTACGAAGTCAGACCCATCGGCAGATGCCTCAACGTTTTCCCTTGGCGATTTTGTGAGTGTCTTTCAAAGCTTTAATTTCTTGTGTCTTTTTTCCATATGTCTGTTTGTTTGTTTATTTCTTTTTCTTTCTTTCGTTCTATTAATGTCGCTTTTTTTCTTTCCCTTTCGTTCTTTCTTTCTATCATTTTTGTTTTCTTTCTTTTACTTTATTTCTTTATTTTTTTTTAAATTTATATCTTTTCTCCGAAGTGAATGATATCTATCAAACCTAAAATGCAAATGCTGGCACATCAAGAATTAATTTAAATTTTAGTTGTCACCCATGCAGGCAAAATTGGGGATGCTTTCTCAGCGAAAGCACGGCAGTCGCAAGAGCAGCGTAAACCAGGACAAGGGGGCAATGGGACTGATAATGCATGCTGGTGTATTGGTGTTTCTGGCACTCATCCGTCTAGGACATGAGCGTCAGGATCTTTTAAGTCAGTCCTGTGAAATGATGCGTGCGGACACAGACTATTCTATCCTATCCCGTAACTCAAAAGTCGTTGGGGCACCACAGATGATCGTTTAACCAGCGTACACCATCTTTCCCTGTCCTCAGCAACCCCCATGGCTTCGCTCAGTGTCAAGCCGGTCCACTGTCGAATGTTAACCTCTAACCTCTTTTTCTGTCTCCCTCTTCTTCTGCCTCCTTGCACAGTGCCTTACATGATGGTCTTTGCAAGGCCTGATGCTCTGGTGACGTGGCCATACCATCGGAGTTTCCGTTTCTTCACCACTGTGAGCATGGCATCATGTTGTCCAATGGCTTGTGTGATGGTTTGTCCGACTTCGTCATTGGTGATGTGCTGAGTATAGCAAATGCCCAGAAGTCTTCTATAGCACCTCATCTCCATGGTTTGTATTCTTCGTTGTAGATCTGCTGTGAGGGTCAAGGTTTAGAAAGTGGATAAGAAGATGGAGATGACAAGGGAGCGCAGCAGCCTTACCTTGGAATGTAGACTGATGGTCCTGTCTTTCCAAATGGGCTTCAACCTTGTCAGGGCAACAGTGGTTTGTGCGATCCTGGAGAGGGCGTCCTGTCGGGACCCATTGTCTGATTCAATGGCTCCGACATTTTGAAGCTATGTACTGTGTTGAGGGATTGGCCGTGGACTTTGATGTTTGTATTGATGCCATTGGTCATCATTTTAGTCTTCTCTGCACTTATTTCCATTCCATAGGTTCTGCAGGCTGTGCCATGCCTCTGTACCAGCTGTTCACGTTCTTGTTCTTCTCCAGCCAATCCATCAATTTCATCCGCAAAACGGAAGTTGAAGGTTGCTCTACCCACTATGCTGACTGTGCATTCGTGATCGGCAAGGGCATCCGACATAATGCGCTCTAGGAAGATGCTGAAGAGTCTTGGAAAGAGTTGGCATCCTTGACGCACACCGATTGTTGTTCTGAACCAGTTCCCGATGACGCTGTTGTGGAAGACTGCTCTAGTAGCCTTGTCATACGAGTTTTTGATTACGTCATTAATGTTAGGGCTGATGTTGTACGCTCTTATGGTTGTCCATAGAGCTGCCAGACTGGGTCAAGCGCTTCCTTGAAGTCTACAAGTACAAACACATGATAAAGATGTTGATGGTGCTGTAGGTATTTCTCGCAGATTATTCTGAGGTTGAAAATCTTATCAGTGGTTACTTCGTCCTGACCTGAATCCTGCTTGTTCTTCAGCTATCATTTGTTGAGCTTGTGGTTTGAACCTGTTCAGTATTATTTTCAGGAGGATCTTGCTGGGATGGCACATAAGGCTGATGGTGCGGTAATTTTCACACTCCGGAAGGTTACCCTTTTTGGGAAGAGTGATGACAAGCGATTGGGTCCATGGTGTAGGCCACTTCCCACTCTGCCAGATCTTGTTACAGATATTGGTGAGGACGGCAATCGTCGCTTCTCCTCCTGCTTGAAGCAATTCCGCGGGTGACACAGACTAGATCTCGGTTTAATGTCTACTCTCATCCGAAGGTAGACAACGGTAGTATCCAACTGCTCGCGCCCAGTGTAATAGATTTGGAACAAATAACTTAATGCATGGTTCGCTATTATAATATGTCCAGGCAGCATCTCAAACACCAGCGGAATATCGCCCATGCTGTGAGGGCCGATCCTGGATAACGTTTTCACTTGTGAATTGACTGTGCTGGAAACATCTGTTTATGCGTTATTGAGGCCCTGCAAGGGTTAAAAACTATAAATGTCTAGTAACTTTAGACGCACTAAGCTTTGTTATGCGTTTGTGAGTCCATGTATGGGTTAACTATAGTGCACTAATTAATAAAAATTGTGGTTTTATCGATCGCTCTGCAGCTTGGTTCTGGGGAGATCCTCACATTACCACACTGGACGGCAAACAGTACGCCTTCAACGGTTTGGGCGAGTACAATCTTATCTACATAGCAAAGGCCAAGTTCCACCTCCAAGGTCGCACGGGCCGTGCAGAGACTGCGGAAGGAAAACTGAGTGATGCGACCGTGTTCATTGCGTTTGGCGCGGAGGAAGACGGCGTCAGAATCTTCGTGCAGTTGGAGCCCATAGAAAAGAAATGTAAGTACTACTACTACTACTACTACTACTACTACTACTACTACTACTACTACTACTACTACTACTAATAATAATAATAATAATAATAAGGATATTTATATAGCGATGGATCTCAAAATTACTGGGCTCAAGGCGCAATGCTAACGCCGATAAATAAAAACATGACAATAATATGAACAACATAGTGACATAAGGTGGCGCTGGTGCTGGTGATTCAGGATATGGGTTGGAAGACGTAGAGACGGGGCGGGGGTAGGGTAAGGGACGGGATTGGGAGGGTAAGAAAGGTGTTTTCACAATGGGACGGGCATCGGCAAAGGATGTGGAGTTGATTAATTTGTTGTTATGACGTTTTTTAAATACTTAACACAACGTCACTTACATTCCTTGTAAACGCCTGATTTAATCTACTTCAACTGTATGATTGTAAGGCCTATGCTATAAACCAGAAGACTTCACGTGACCCGTGAAAATGTACGTAAGCACCACAGACCTCAAGTACATCTGCTCATACATTTGACGAGACCACACCGTTTTGCCGAGTTTTTGATGTTTCACTATATCTGTTCTTCCATATACAACATGTACAACATGCACATCAATGAGATGGAATGAGTGTGTTACACTCGTTCGATGTTGGTGTTTTTCTATCAGTAGTTGATTCAGCCCCGATGCTTGAAGTACTGATAAAGTATAACTCAGGTTCGTTTATCCACGCAGCCTGCTCACTCAGCAACAAGGCAAAGTCTTCGTATGTAGTTTTCAAACTTTATTCAGCGTTCATCAACAACTGCATACAATCGCCTTTTCACTCTCCTCCTTCCTTTTTTACAAGTCTCAACTATCAACACACTATCAACCTCTCTTTGGAAACAGTGCGGCACTTATATAGTCTCTTCATACTCCAGAACAATTTAGAACACGGCAGAATGACGCACTACAACCAATCAAATGAAACTTCGTCATCACTGACTTACGTCATACAACATTTTTTTCCGTCCAAGAATGTTCTCAAATATCGCGAAACTTTGATCGATAGTAAACAAGCAGATCTAGAGAATTCTCCAATAATATCGACTAACAAAAATTATCAACGTTATATAAAGCTTCTTCTAACAACAACGCAAACTCAAATGTACGATCGGTAGGACGGTTTTTTAATTTTTTTGTTTTAATTTTATTAGTTTACATTTTTCACCTTGTGTGCTATTTTTTGGCCTTTTTCCCAATATTTTTCCATACAATCCGTTAGGGTTGGGACAAAAAATTAGGTTCGGTCGAAATTCCGTAATCTTAGTTTTTTTTTTCTTTTTTTTAAATTTATTTATTTATTTATTTATTTTGGTGGGGAAGTGGAAGAGGGGAGGGAGGGGGTTTAATACATTAATGCAAAATAGACAACAATCGTTTAGAAAGTAAAAATAGAATACTGTTGTTTTTTCCCAGCCATGGTGATTTTCGGAAACGACGTGGACTACACAGTTCAATTCCGTGACAACGTCAACTTCACAGCAGACACGGACTATTTTACTCTGCGCAGAAAGAACAACAGTGTGAGCTTTACCTTCCCATCAGGTAGGAATACTTTGAAATGAGTACAAAATTGTTTTCCTTGGGTAGGTAACTCTTGGAGGTCATTGTAGGGTTTAAACCCCCTTTCCCTATTTACTCCATCCCACCCCCTCACCCCCCAAGCGCCCGCCACCAACCTAAAGTCTCTATAGAATTAAGAAATGGTGTACAGACATTTACCTGGTTGTTTTCAATACTGTTCAGACATTTCGCTGACCATATCGGTGGGGACAAAGTCACTGGAGATGTCCGTCTCCATCCCCGTGACCTTCCGGAACAAGACGGAGGGCTTGATGGGTAATTACAACAACGTCACCGAGGACGACTTTCAGCTGCCTAACGGGACGCTTGTCGGGACAAACCTCACCGAAAGACAGATCTTCTTCGACTACGCCCAGCATTGTGAGTGTGAAGCCCAACGGGAGAAGAAAGATAAGAACGAGGATGCTAGTGGTGATGATGATGATGAGTAGGATGAGGAAAAAGAAGAAGAAGAAGATGATAATAATGATGATACTGTTGATGAGGAGGAGGAGGAAGTTGTAAAGGATGATGATGATGATGATGACGATGATGATTACGATGATTATAGTGGTGATGGTGATGATGATGATGAGGAGGAGGAGCAGAAGGATGGGGAGGAGGAGGAAGACGATGCTTGTAGTAATGATGATGATGATGTTGATGATGATGATGATGATGATGATATTGATGATGATGATGATGATGATGATGATATTGATGATGATGATGATGATGATGATGATGATGACGACGATAAAGACCCTTATCATGATGACTTCAGCGATGATAATGATGACGTTGTGCAGGGGCTGTAACTGACAATGACACTGTGATGCGCTACGAGAACGCCTTGGAGGGAGTGGACAGTCACAGAAACACCAGCTTCGTCCCCATCTTCCTGGATGAGCAGTCGGATTCCATCAAACAAGAAGCTTACGAGGTCAAATTACATTGTACTTGTACGTCGTTGTTACCATGATACACAGCAAAAGGAGCTCACTGTTAAACAATACTGATGACATTCTTTATTTTTTGAGATAGCGAGACACATATAACTATTATTTTAACGAAACGCAGTTCTCACATTTTTGGAAGATAAACACTTTTTTTGTTCCAACGGCCTTTCGATCGTATTGGAGAGAGAGAGAGAGAGAGAGAGAGAGAGAGAGAGAGAGAGAGAGAGAGAGAGAGAGAGAGACAGATACACAGAGACCGAGAAAGAGAGAGACCGAGACGGGAGAGAGACAGAGACAGAGAGACCGAGAGAGAGAAAGAGAGCGAGACAGAGAGACCGAGAGAGAGACAGAGACACAGAGAGAGAGAGAGAGAGAGAGAGAGAGAGACGACATTAAGAGCCTCACCTTTCTCTGGGCCAGCTTTACAGCTACCGTATGTGTTGTATCATTTGGCAGGTGTGTGGTGGAAAAACCAACTTGGCCTGCATCTACGACTACGTGGCGACGGGCAGTAAAGACTTTGCCCAGAGCAGTGCCCAGACGGAGAAAACCAAAGATACAGAGAGCTCGGCAAGCGGTGAGTACAGGATACAAGATACAAGATAAAGTAGTCAATGTACATGATAGAGAAAGTGTGGTAGGTCAATGGGATGGCGTGTTTCAATGTTTACACCACAGTATAGGAGTATTATAGTGAACGTCAATTACAGCTGAAAGGTCACAAGATCTCTGTTTGGAAATGCACTGAATCCTTTAACTCAATGAGGATTACAAAGTCCATTACATTGTGTTTAACCTAACATCAGTAGTATGAAACCTGATATAAACATCTGTAGTATGAAACCTGGTGTAAACATCTGTAGTGTGAAACCTGGTGTAAACATCTGTAGTGTGAAACCTGGTGTAAACATCTGTAGTGTGAAGCCTGATGCAAACATCTGTAGCTTAAACCCTGATGTAAGCATCTGTAGTGTGAAACCTGATGTAAATATCTGTAGTGTGAAACATGATGTACACATCTGTAGTGTGAAACATGATGTAAACATGTGTAGTGTGAAACCTAATGTAAGCATATGTAGTGTGAAACCTGATGTAACCATCGGTAGTGTAAAACCTAATATAAACATCCGTAGTGTAAAACCTGATGTAAACATCTGTAATGTAAAACCTGGTGTAAACATCTGTAGTGTGAAACCTGATGTAAACATCTGTAGTGTGAAACATGATGTAAACATCTGTAGTGTAAAACCTGATGTAAACGTCTGTAGTGTAAAACCTGATGTAAACATCTGTAGTGTAAAACCTGATGTGCACATCTGTAGTGTAAAACCTGATGTAAACGTCTGTAGTGTAAAGCCTGATGTAAATATCTGTAATGTAAAACCTGATGTACACATTTGTAGTGTGAAACCTGATGTAAACGTCCGTAGTGTAAAACCTGATGTACACATCTGTAGTGTAAAACCTGATGTACACATTTGTAGTGTGAAACCTGATGTAGACGTCCATAGTGTAAAACCTGATGTACACATCTGTAGTGTAAAACCTGATGTAGGCTACACATCTGTAGTGTAAAACCTGATGTACACATTTGTAGTGTGAAACCTGATGTAAACGTCTGTAGTGTAAAACCTGATGTAAACGTCTGTAGTGTAAAACCTGATGTACACATAATTGTGTATTCATTGTATCCAACAAACGTGTGGATTGAAACAACAACAAAAAGGATCATCCCCAATAGAAATCTGTCGTCTGCTACGTTGAAGTGAAATCTTTAATTATACCGTCTGCAAGGTCAGGGACGTTGACATTTAATAATGCGTTAGTGTGTCTTATGCCTCCTCACTCCCCTAGGGGCCGGAGACTATAATTATACCGCTAATTAGTGTCAATTTCAGTTGTTTTAATGCCCTTTTTCATGGAAATGGTAAGACAATAAAGCTGTGGACAAAACAACCAAACAAATACAAAACCAAACATTAAAGCACAACCAGTACTATCAGTAATATTACCGACGCATCATTAAGTAAGATATACTAACGTTTATCAGTGAAATGGACATGACAGAAAAATCTATAAACGTGTTTGCTAAAATAATACAAATATCAAAACTAATTCTGCCCACCGATGATACATTGTTAGGCAAAAGACCATTTAAATCATTGCATTCAAAAAGCAATTACAAGCTTTTTTTTTAACAGAAAACCCCACATTGCGAACACATTTTGCATTCTTGTGATTACATGTATCCAGTCTTTCTATTAGGTTATTCACCTCTTTAACGAATAGTGGAATATGTAAAGATATTGCATTAATATATGCAGCTCCCTTTCGGGCAGTTCGATCAGCCCAATCCTGGAAAAAGAAAACCCCAATGTGTAAATCCAAGCAAAATGTACCTGTTTATCATTAATTATAGTATTATGAACCAAGTTTTTTTTTTAATTCCTAATATAATCTCTTTTTTTAAACATATTATTATTATTTATTATATAATATTATAGCAAGTATGTCAATATGGTGCAGTGCGATGCTATCAGTTTGGCCTGGTGTTTTATTCATAGCGAACAGCGGTCCCGAGCTTCAGGTGCCGAATAACGTGACGGCGATGAAAGGCCAACAAATCACGTTTCAGGTCATCGGCCTCGACGACGATGCAGGCGACGTGCTGACCTACAAGCTGGCCAACGCCAGCAAAGGCCAGTCCATCGGCAGCAGCAACGGCAGCATCACCATCGCCAGCGTCAGTGATACCAACCCCAGTCCCATTCAGTAAGTGAGCGAACAAGCTGACATTTCTTTCTCTTTCTACAAACAATTGACATCATTGTTCATAACAGTTGTTTACCCACAAGGTCGTAGCCGAGCTCCTCTCACTGAGGCAAAACGTACAGTAAGGCTCGGCGACTCTCTGCTATCCTGTGTGGTGTTTACCTGGACTGCAGCCTGAGGCTACAAACAATTGTCCGCCTTCACTTAGTCCTACACCTATCCTATCCCGTAACTTGAAGGTCGTTGGGGCACCACAGATGATCGTTTAACTAGAGTATTCTATCTTTCTCTGTCCTCAACAAATCCTCATGGCTTCGCTCAGTATCAAGCCAGTCCATGCTCGAATGTTGTCCTCCCACCTCTTTTTCTGACTCCCTCTTTTGCTGCCTCCTTGCACCGTGCCTTGCAGAATGGTCTTTGCAAGGCCTGATGCTCTGGTGACGTGGCCATACCATCGGAGTTTTCGTTTCTTCACTACTGTGAGCATGTCATCATGTTGTCCAATGGCTTGTATGATGGTCTGTCGAACTTCGTCATTGGTAATGTGCTGGGTATAGGAAATGCCCAGAAGTTTTCTGTAGCACCTCCTCTCCATGCTTTGTATTCTTCGTTGTAGATCTGCTGTGAGGGTCCATGTTTCGCAAGCGTATAGGAAAATGGAGATGACAAGGGAGCGTAGCAGCCTTACCTTGGAATGTAGACTGATGGTCCCGTTTTTTTTCAAATGGGCTTCAGCCTTGTCAGGCCAGGTCAGCAGTTGCTTGTGCGATCCTGGAGAGGACTTCCTGTTGGGACCTATTGTCTGATACAATGGCTCCTACATATTTGAAGGTCATAATCTTCGCTCACCTTTGGCTACAGCTAAATGCACTCCGTAAAATTATCCTTCCACCTTTCAGCCAGCCATATTCCCTTCTCTCACCTGTACTTTATCCAAACTATCTGAGACAAAATATTTATCGCTGCGCGACAGCACTACAGGACCAAGTAAAAGAAGCCTCTTTTTGAATTAATGTCATCTCCTCTGTCGAATTTCCTCCTCATCTGCAGCTAAAACAGCTAAATATTTCAAACAATCTTCTCTCTCACTATCATCTGAACTGCACGACCTCGAACTGTTGGCCATAACTGTCACAAGATGCACGTAGCAACAAGGGAGAGAACGCGGAAAGAGGCCTCTGAGCGAGCCGGTCGAAAACCAACTTCCGCCTCTGTTGTACAGAATTAATTTTACGTGTGATCGGTTGCTTCGTGCGATCAGTCCTTAGAGTAAATCGTTTGGAACTAATTGTATGATGTAATCGGTAGGTCCGACTGGACCTTTGCATCAACATTTCGTTTAAAAGTGTACAAGTGTCACCCGCACACGCACGCACAAATGCATGCACACACAAACACCCCCCACCCACCAACCCGGCTGATTGTAATCTAAAAGTTCAAAGAGGCATAACACAAGCAGTTGTATAAGAAATGTTATGATCATAGCCTTGAGTTCAAGGTTACATGGCCTATCACAAATCAAGCTTATTCACAGATAACATTCACTTCACTAAAGAATGTGAAGACTACTGTAATTGTATCATGATGTATCACATAGCGCTGGTTGTGTGTGTTATACTCCAGACTAGTAAGGCTGTGACCTCCTGAACAAAGCTTTTAGCCAAAATACATGTTGTAGAGAACCTTTTTTACTGTGCTGGGTTTATCTCTTTAAGCTGTGTCTCGTCCTCTTATTGAAAGTTTGTAAGCGTCAACATTGATTTCTTACTCAGTCAAAGACTACACCTTTTATAGAAAGTTTGTAAGTGTCAACATTGATTTCTTACTCAAAGACTACATCTCTTATAGAAAGTTTGTAAGTGTCAACATTGATTTTTTACTCACAGGGGCGTCGCACACGGGGGGGCAGGGGGGGCACCTGCCCCCCAATAATTTGGCAAAAAAAAAAAAAAAGAAAGAGAGAGAGAAAGAAGAAAAGAAGAAGAAGAAGAAGATTTCAAACGATAGAGGAAGGCAGGAAGAATCAATAATTAAAAAAAAATCACCATATTTTTAAACCGTAGTGTAAATGGCTAACGTACGAAATAATATTACAATAATCTATTAGCATGTGCCTGTGTTTCACAACAAAATATTTCGTGGTGCTAACGCAATCACCGGGCAGCAGAGCTGGCTTTCGCTGTTTGAAAGAAGTGTCAATTCATCACGCAAAGAGCAAAATTAACAAAACAATGGAATCGTCTGTTTTCCAGGTTTGTTGATATCAATTATTTACTTTAGTCTGTAAAATTAGTAAGGCAAGGGTGAATGTGCAAGTGTCAATAAATAGTTGAGGTGCGCGATATTTTTTAATTTAGATTTAGTTTGTTGATAGGCCTACACGTGCACGTGCTTTGATCGCAAAAGGGGAAAAAAAGGACCCGTTCGCTTTTCTGGGGACAGATAACGTGGGCTTGACTGCTTTGATTATTACACCACCACCCCCCCCACCCCATTATAGGTTTCACTTGGTTTGTTTGTTTGTTTGTTTGTTTTGTTTGTTTATGTGTCCGCGAATAGATCTCCGATGTTTGTGGACTGAACTAGCTGAGATTTTGTTCATGGACTACTAGTAAGATCATCTGTGATCACCAAGACAAAAGGCACTCAGACAGACAGTATTTTGCTTTAGAGAAACTGCGAGTAATATACGCCCTAGTAAAACAAATTGATCAATTGACTGATTTTCTGAAACTGGTAGTGGAAGTGTTTGGTCATTATATGTATGCAATATGCAAAACGACTTGTGATTTATAGAGAAGACACAATTTCAACCTAGATGATCTTGCGGCAGGTAATTAATGTTCGTGTTTCCTGGTTTTAATCATTATCACATATCGCTAATCATGTATTTGTAGTTTCTGGAAATGAATCTTGTATTTTCAGTAAAGAAGAACATAAATAATTAAATGTTTTTACTCTCAGTCTTTCAGTTGGATGAAGGTACGAGGATATATTACAGGGTGCGTCCCGCTTGTCAGCCCCCCCCCCTCCCCCACCTCCCCGTCGACAGGGTTGCCCCCCCCAATATTTTGGACCGTGCGACGCCCCTGACTCAAAGACTACATCTCTTATAGAAAGTTTGTAAGTGTCAACATTGAATTCTTACTCAAAGACTACACCTCTTATAGAAAGTTTGTAAGTGTCAACATTGAATTCTTACTCAAAGACTACATCTCTTATAGAAAGTTTGTAAGCGTCAACATTGATTTCCTACTCAATCAAAACTACAGGGTAATGAAAACAATAGTGTTTTTTTTTTTTTTTACAGTTTACACACACCCATCCAAACACAACATACGCACACATTAATCGTTCAACACTTGTGGTGTAAAGGCAGGGAAGATCGCTATTAGAACACGGAAAGGAAATCGGTTGGTCGAGGGAGACAGAGAGAGCGTGTAAAACACTTGTCTAGCCCAACGAAAAGGGATTGGAGTTTGTTGACTCCATCGTGCATATAACTCTTATCAGATGCTGTCCTCCAAGGACTGATAGGACAGATCTAACTCCCCTTTTTCTTGCTGTCAACGGGTTGCCTTTGGTGAAATTGTGCCCTAGATACTGCATGACCATTTGGCTGTGTTCTCAGCTCGTTAGTGTATCAACTGGTCTAGCTGAATAGTTGTGACCACATGCTAAGTGACAACGTTTCTTTACACAGTTACAGAGTGACCAAATGCTAAGTGACAACATTTCTTTACACAGTTACAGAGTGACCAAATGCTAAGTGACAACGTTTGTTTACACAGTTACAGAGAGAGTAATGCAAACAACGTTTGTTTACACAGTTACAGAGAGAGCAATGCAAACAACGTTTCTGTACACAGTTACAGAGAGAGCAATGCAAACAACGTTTCTTTACACAGTTACAGAGAGAGCAGTGCAAACAAAGGTCTGTACCGTTTTTCGTTGTCCTTCAACAGGGTGTACGTCGTGGACTCCAAGAATGCGTCGTCTGCTATCGTCACCATCCCCATCGTCTTCT
Organism: Oncomelania hupensis; assembly: GCA_036898135.1. Classification (NCBI taxonomy): domain Eukaryota; kingdom Metazoa; phylum Mollusca; class Gastropoda; order Littorinimorpha; family Pomatiopsidae; genus Oncomelania; species Oncomelania hupensis. Next base: position 17,402,207 of record CM072525.1, on the reverse strand, counting down.
GTTCAACATGCAGCGGCCGCGGCACCTGTGACTTTGATAACACCGTGCCAGTCAGCGGCAGCGACGGCACCTTTCTCAAGGCAAGTGCAAGTTTTTTGTGTTTTTTTTTTCACCTGTGCGTTTTTTGTCCTTTCAAATAAATTTGCTCAGTCGTCATAGCAACATTACCTGCGTGAGTGGCCACGGTGTTTGCTCTGTCATAAATATCAAGGTCGCTGGACACCGTTTTGTTCTACATCTCCAAAACGGCTAAGCCGATTTAGTTTTAAGATCTGTGGGGTTTTGCTTTATTCAGTGAAGATATTATTGAATATTTATTTAGCTTGATGACTACATTTGGATGACTAAATGTTTCACAGGCGTTCTGTAAGTGTCAGCCAGCCTATACTGGAGAAGACTGTCAGACTGAAGTCAACGGCTGTGTCCCCAAACCTTGTGAACCCCACCAGACCTGCACTGACCTCTCTCCTGCTGAGCAAGGTAAGAAGAAGATAAGGAGGAGGAGGGGAAGAACAAGAAGGAGAAGATACTGAGTAGGGACTATTTTGACTGCCTCACATTCTGTAATTGGGTATACATTAGAAGGAGAATAGTAATGATGATGATGACGATGATGATGAGGAGGAGGAGGAGGAGAAGAAGAAGGAAGAGGAGGAGAAGGAGGAGGATGACGGAGAAGAAGATAAAATGTTTTCTGATGATTGATTGTTTACTTTATTGAATGAATGAATGATTGATTGCTGGATGATGATGATGATGATGATGATGATGATGATGATGATGATGATGACGACGACGACGATGAGAACGAAAGAAAGAAGCAAAGAAGAATAAGAAGTAGAAGAAGAAGAAGAAGAAGAAGAAGAAGAAGAAGAAGAAGAAGAAGAATGGTTTACGGATGTGATTCTAACCCTTGTGAATGTTACCAGATCTAACAGTGTTTGGCCTCTCTCCTGGCAAGGTCATAATTCCTCTTTGTTAGCGCGCTTACCAGCGCAGAGAATACTCATGGCATTGGCGGCCCAAACCAGAATCTAATTGAATGCGCCCAAGATATCAGCGGGCAGAATCAAACGTACTGTCAAACTCCTGTGACGACTGAGTCACCACTAAGGATGCAGATGTACAATGTGCTTATTTAAATTAAGCCTGTCGTCTGCGCTTTGGACAGAAAGACCTAGTTCTTATCGTGTCGCCGTCTGACTAGCCTACTGTAGATTTTAAACTTTTTATTGTGGATAGGAGTAGGCCTCTGTTGCTTCCGATTGAAATGAAGATTCCTCTTTTTTTCTCTCATGTTCTTGTTTAAAGATGTACGGGATTATAGAGTTTACCTGCGCTTTGTAACTGATGACGTCTACTCAGATCCGTTCACCGTCAGTGAGTCATACAGACCTCATGGGACTTTGGCAAGCTGGATAGACTACCTATATTGCGTATATTGCGGATCCTCCATAGCATAGCGGTGGATGACACACAGCTTTATTAAAAAATAATAAATAGAATACAAAGGCCCTTGTGCTATCTTCCGCTGTGCTATCGAGGATAGGCGCCCACCTTGTATAATGCTTCTGTGGACAGACCTAGCCCTAGGCCAACGTTACGGTGAAAAGTTGTACACACATTGTAATACGCTTATGGGTTGTCTACTATACGAGTACATGCGGTTGTCATCTCGTTGTAGTCTGCTTATGCATCTTGCTGTGGGTTTGTGTGTGCGTGTGCAGGCAACAGTACAACAGGGTACAGATGTACTGGCTGTAAACCTGGCTACCAAGTGGACAACAACTCTTCCGTGTGCGTGGACCTAGACGAGTGCAGCAACACAACTACTAACATCTGCCAAGGCAAGTGCATCAACACTGCGGGCAGCTTCCAGTGTGACTGCGACAGCGGGTACCGGTTGGCCACGGACGGCCACAGCTGCGAGGACATTGACGAGTGCGTGGAGCAGAGCGCGGGCTGCCAGCAAGTGTGCACCAACACACAAGGCGCCTTCAACTGCTCCTGCGGAAGCGACTACACGCTGCAGATGGACGGCAAGACCTGCAATTTCAGTAACGACGCCATCAAAGCCATATGTGATAACGCCGCGTGCCAGCAAGGCTGCAGGTCCGTAGACTCGTTTCTTCTACACACATGTCAATGGTCGTGATTCTTTATAGTTTGGGTTCTTCACTTGCGGCAATTAACATGATACATGGAAGTATGAAGGACGGGCAACTCGAAAGCAGCATATATTCCGTCTACATACATCACATGAAGACTATAGCGGCGGCATAAATCTCGGGCCTATTAAATACCAATAGCAAGTCTGTGTTACAGATGAACTTGCATGTTTTGTGTATCTTACAATTTGTATCTCTTATCTTGTGTTTGTGAGCAGGTCCAACGCGAACCAAACAGGCGTGGAGTGTTTCTGTTACCAAGGCTACGAACGTGTCTCGGGCAACGGCAGTCAGTGTAACGATATTGACGAGTGTCGCACTGTTAGACCGTGTGGTCAGGCCTGTACTAACACGGCCGGCGCCTTCACCTGTTCCTGCTACGCTGGATACAAGCTGACAGCAGACGGGCGAACTTGCACGCCTTGCACAGGTCAGTCTGCATTTGGATGGATTGCAAGTCAGCGCCACCCAGGACGAGGGCAGGGAGGGGAGCGGGGAAGGGACCCAAGAACACGTAGTCTAATCCTAATCTGGATCCAAATTGGCCAAAGTTATTGGGGATAGGACTCAATTTGTTTTAGCTTTCGTTGGTTTTTATGATGTACACCAGCTTCACCACAAATGGCTAAAACAAAGGAGAACACGTTTAAAAGCTAAAATGGACATGAATACAAATCACACGAACTGTCATAAACTAAACTGGAAGAATAATGCTAAATTGACCATTAAAGGTTAGTTCTGGCAGGGTATTCGTTTGTGTATCTCTGGCATGTACCCGTTTAGAACATAAGCGCCAGGATCTTTACAGTCTGTGCGATGGAATGTATGCGTGCATGGACTAGACCTTGGTTTACACTCTCAAGTGAACAAGTAGGTGGCGCTATAAGCCTCATCATACCTAAGTTCATTATTATTTTGGCTTCTTGCTCGGATCAGAGCTACGCCCGTTCGTTCGACATTGGTAACTTCGTTTTTGGAACTATGAGTTCCACGCTAACGGCCCACTCCCCTTCCCAATCCTCTCCTCAGACAACCAGACTATATAATGCGATAACAATGTGCACCTGGCCAGGTAAACTCATTGTCAGAACTACTTAGACTACAACCCTGGATTTTAGAAGAATTTTTTTGGCAATGAATTGTCTTTCAAAACGTTTGACCGTTCCTTCCCATGTCCATTGCCAGTCAGCCAAATTGTGGATAATTTTTATTCCCATGAAGATGTTTTACCTGAGAACTTCATTCAGGCGTCTTCGCAAGCTTTGTAAAACCAGTCGCTTGATTTTCAGCAAGCCCAGCCGATACAATGACGAGTTGAGAACACAGCGAAATGGCCATCCGTATCTATGGCACAAATCCACAAGTATAAAACCATTGGCAGCAGAGAAGAGGAGAGAGCGAGGGGCCGGGTAGCTCAGTTGGTAAGAGCGTCTTGCTAGTAACCGAAAGGTCGCTGGTTCGAATCCCGGATTGGTCAACGTGTGATCATATTATTTTCCCCTTTACCAACAACTGGCCCGCTGGTGTCAGTATAAATCGGTCCAGTAGTCACCTATATGCGAAAGTGTCGTGTGACTATAATCTACAAACAAACAAGAGGAGAGAGATCTGTCCTAGCATTCCCTCATTCCACGGAGGACAGCATTGAATGAGGATTACATCCAAGGCGCTATCAATACACTCCATTTCCCTTTATTTAGGCGAGACATCTTTATCACGTGTGTTTTACACAAACTTGTCTCCCCTTTGTCAGAGACATCTTTATCACGTGTGTCCTACACAAACTTGTCTCCCCTTTGTCAGAGACATCTTTATCACGTGTGTCCTACACAAACTTGTCTTCCCATTGTCAGAGACACCTTTATCACGTGTGTCCTACACAAACTTGTCTTCCCATTGTCAGAGACATCTTTATCACGTGTGTCCTACACAAACTTGTCTTCCCATTGTCAGAGACATCTTTATCACGTGTGTCCTACACAAACTTGTCTTCCCATTGTCAGAGACATCTTTATCACGTGTGTCCTACACAAACTTGTTGTCTTCCCATTGTCAGAGACATCTTTATCACGTGTGTCCTACACAAACTTGTTGTCTCCCCATTATCAGAGACATCTTTATCACCTGTGTCCTACACAAACCTGTTGTCTTCCCATTGTCAGAGACACCTTTATCACGTGTGTCCTACACAAACTTGTTGTCTCCCCATTGTCAGAGACAATTTTATCACCTGTGTCCTACACAAACCTGTTGTCTCCCCATTGTCAGAGACACCTTTATCACGTGTGTCCTACACAAACTTGTTGTCTCCCCATTGTCAGAGACAATTTTATCACCTGTGTCCTACACAAACCTGTTGTCTCCCCTTTGTCAGAGACATCCTTATCACGTGTGTCCTACACAAACCTGTTGTCTTCCCATTGTCAGAGACACCTTTATCACGTGTGTCCTACACAAACTTGTTGTCTTCCCATTATCAGAGACATCTTTATCACGTGTGTCCTACACAAACCTGTTGTCTCCCCATTGTCAGAGACATCTTTATCACGTGTGTCCTACACAAACTTGTTGCCTCCCCTTTGTCAGAGACACCTTTATCACGTGTGTACGTGTCCTACACAAACTTGTCTCCACATTGTCAGAGACACCTTTATCACGTGTGTCCTACACAAACTTGTTGTCTTCCCATTGTCAGAGACATCTTTATCACGTGTGTCCTACACAAACTTGTCTCCACATTCTCAGAGACAACTTTATTACGTGTGTCCTACACAAACTTGTTGTCTTCCCATTGTCAGAGACATCCTTATCACGTGTGTCCTACACAAACCTGTTGTCTTCCCATTGTCAGAGACATCTTTATCACGTGTGTCCTACACAAACTTGTTGTCTCCCCATTGTCAGAGACATCCTTATCACGTGTGTCCTACACAAACTTGTTGTCTCCCCTTTGTCAGAGACATCTTTACCACATGTGTCCTACACAAACCTGTTGTCTCCCCATTGTCAGATACACCTTTATCACGTGTGTCCTACACAAACTTGTTGTCTTCCCATTGTCAGAGACCCAGAACCTTTAATCTAACGGTCGTCATCTTTTCCCTGCAGGGTTGAGCTACGGTCAGAACTGCGCGTCCAACTGCAGCTGCTTGCATGGACGCGGCTGTGACCCCGTGACCGGATGTCTGTGCCAGGCAGGCTGGGAAGGGCCGAACTGCGACAAGGACAAGAACGAGTGCGCCCAACAGCTGAATATCTGCGGCTCCACGGAGGTCTGCAGCAACACTTTAGGCTCGTATCAATGCAACTGCCTGTCTGGATACAATAAGAATGCCAATGGACAATGCGTTGGTAAGTTTTTACAGCGACTTGCATTATACAATTTGCTACGGTAGTCTTTAGTAATATTAATCTGTGTGTAGTAAGTGGCATGTTTGTCATGAAATTTCATAACAAGTGTTCATCTAGATATTTAGTAGTAAGACAAGTCGAAAGGTTGAAAGAGATAGAACACAGCAAGATGACTATATCTATACATATACAATTGAACACCTATCCAAATCCTATCCAATCCCGTAACTCGAAGATCGTCGGGGCACCACAGATGATCGCTCTCCATCTTTTTGTGTACTCAGCAACCCTCATGGCTTCGCTCAGTGTCAAGCCAGTCCATTTTTTAATGTTGTCCTCCCACCTCTTTTTATGTCTTCCTCTTCTTCTGCCTCCGTGCACCGAGCCTTGCAGGATGGTCTTTGCAAGGCCTTATGCTCTGGTGACTAGCCATACCATCGGAGTTTCCGTTTCTTCACCACTGTGAGCATGTCATCGTGTTGTCTAAAGACGTGTGCGATCGTCTGTCGGACTTCGTCGTTGGTGATGTGTGGGTATAGGAAATGCCCAGAAGTCTTCTGTAGCACCTCATCGCCATGCTTTGTATTCTTCATTGTAGGTCTGCTGTGAGGTGCCATGTTTCGCAAGGTTGAAGCCCATTTGGAAAGACAGGATCATAAGTCTACATTTCAAGGTAAGGTTGCTGCGCTCCCTTGTCATCTCAGTCTTCCTATACGCTTGCGAAACATGGACCCTCACAGCGGATTTTCAACGAAGAATACAAAGCATGGAGATGAAGTGCTACAGAAGACTTCTGGGCATTTCCTATACCTAGCACATCACCAACGACCAAATCCGACAGACCATCACACAAGCCATTATAGGCCAACACGATGACCTGTTCACAGTGGTGAAGAAACGGAAACTCCGAGGGTATCGCCACATCACCAGATCATCAGGCATTGCAAAGACCATCCTGCAAGGTACGGTGCAAGGAGGCAGAAGAAGAGGGACACAGAAAAAGAGGTGGGGGGATAACATTCGAGAATGAACTGGTTTGACACTGAGCGAAGCCATGAAGGTTGCTGAGGACAGAGAAAGATGGAGTACGCTGGTTAAACGATCATGTGTGGTGCATCTACGACATTCGAGTAACGGGATAGGATAGGATAGGATAGGAAAATGTAGATGACATTGGAGCGCAGCAGCCTTACGTTGGAGTGTTGACTGATGGTGCTGTCTTTCCAAATGGACTTCAACCTTATCTGATATAATGGCTCCTAAATATTTGAAGCTATGCACTATGTTGACGGATTGGTCTTGGACCTTGATGTCCATGTTGTTGCCATTAGTGTTGTTTGTAATCATTTTGGTATTCTCTGCACTTAATTCCATTCCAAAGGTTCTCTAGGTGATTTCAAACCGCTGTTCCAGCTGTTCAGGTTCTTGTTCATCTCCAGCCAATCCATCAATGTCCTCCGCAAAACAGAGGTTGGAGATTGCTCTGTCCCCTATGCTGACTGGGCCTTCGTGATCTGCAAGGGCATCTGACATGATGCGCTCCAGGAAGAGGTTGAAGAGTGTTGGAGAGAGTAGACATCCTTGATGCACACCGATTGTTGCTCTGACCCAGTCCCCAATGGCGCTGTTGGGGAGGATTGCACTGGTAGCGGTGCCATACAGGCTTTTGATGACTTCAATAATTTTAGGGCTGATGTTATACACTCTCATGGTTGCCCACAGAGCTGAATGCCAGACTCAGTCAAATGCTTTCTTGAAGACTACAATCACATGATATAGATGTTGATATAGAGGTATTTCTCGCAGATTATTATGAGGTTGAAAATCTATTCAGTGGTACTTCACCCTGCCCTGAATCCTGCTTGTTCTTCAGCTATGATTGGTTCAGCTTGGGGTTTCATCCTGTTGAGTATTATTTTCAATAGGACCTTGCTGGGTATCTGATGAGGCTCATGGTGCGGTAATTTTCACACTCCTGAAGGTTACCCTTTTTGGGAAGATTTTGACGACCGACTGAGTCCGTGGTACAGGCCACTCCCAACTCTGCCCGATCTGGTTAAAGATAATGGTGAGGGCGTCAATCATCGCGTCTCCTCCTGCTTGAAGTAATTCTGCGGGTATGTTGTTTTACTCCCGCTGACTTCCCCTTCTTCAGCGATTACACTGCTCTCTCAACTTTTGCTGGGAGAATTGGGATGATTTGTTCGGGGTACAAGCTAGAGCTGATGGGTCTCCGTTTGGTTTGTGGTTGTAAAGGTCAGAGCACTCGGTCCATCTATCCACGACTTCTTGTTCTTCTGTAAGGCATTCTTTGGATCGTGGAAACCTTTTGCTGCTTAACACTTGTCAGCCGCTTCACAGTCTGGTAGGCCTTCTTGCTGTTGTTCGTGTTCAGACTTTTCTGTATTTCCTGGCATTGGTCTTCAGTCCAGTTCTCCTTTGCTGTGCACATGCCTTTTTGGATGTCATTGTTTACTTTTCGGTAGGCATCAGCTCCCTGTGAGGTGTTATTTTTCTTTTTCAACTCTGTTAATTTGTCACAAAGGTGCAAAAGTTTAGACGTGATCCACGGTTTCTTATTTAGGCGGTGCTTGCCAAGGATCTCAGTGGCTGCATCTGTCACAGCTGAGTTGGAAGTGGTGGTCATGGTGTTGACATCTACTTCACCAGATCCCAAAATGAGCAGTGGTGCAAATTTTTCTCCATTCGTGGCTTTGTATTTTTCTCCACCTCCGGGTATTGCAGTTTGTCCAGGTCGGACTTCAGTCTGGTGCACTTGGCTGTTTGAACTCTTTTCAAGTGGAGCCGGAAAGACATCATCACCAGATCGTGATCACGACCGATGTCTGTTCCTGGAAAATTGCGTGTCGTGCCTATGTTGATGCTTGATCTGAAGTGTGTCTTGGCCATGGTGTAGTCAATCTGGTTGTGATGCTCCCCGCTGGGCCTGTTCCAGATCAATCGTCTAGATTTTTAGTGAAGACCAAGCGTATTTGCCAGTATTAGATTGTTGTATCTGGCAAACTCCAAGAGTCTCCGACCTCTGTCATTTGTCTCGTTGTTGCAGTGGGGTCTACATGTGTCTCTCCAGTTTTGGTACGCGTCTTGGCCAACCTTTGCATTTCAGTTGCCTTGCACTACGACTATGTCCTTCTTCGGCACTTGGTCAAGAACAGCTGCAGCCTGCAGATGTTCATAAAAATCATTGACTTCGCTGTCGTCATAATCTGATGTTGGGGCATAGACCTGGATGATGGTGATGTTGAAAGGGGCTGCTCCAATACGGATGGTAATGAGTCTACTGGAGGCTGGGCGGCAACACACGACACTGGCTAGAACGTCTTTGTTACCGTGGATATTATTGTTAGCTAGATGCGTTCAATAAGACTTATTACAGCACATATTGAATTGGAAGTCTGGGATAGCCTTGGGACAAAACTCTTCGCTTAAACTGGAACCGGACATCTTGCATTGTTCAGGACAATTTGTGTAGGACCGCCCCTATGCGTCAGGTCTCAGTTCATTGTAAACAGGAATATTATTGCATTACCTTTGTTTTATTTTCTTTTTTTTCCAAGACATCGATGAATGCGACTTAGCCACGGACAACTGCACCGATCTGGAAATCTGCAACAACGTGCCTGGATCTTTCTCGTGCACGTGCAAGCCTGGATACAGCCGTAACAGCACGAATAGAACGTGCGATGACGTGGACGAATGTCGGGACTCTGCGGCTCACGGCTGTCAGCAAAGATGTCAGAACGCCCCAGGGTCATACGCGTGTGCCTGCAATTACGGCTTCCTGCTCAACGCTGACAGGAAGACCTGCAAAGAAGGTGAGTTTGGTGGCCAGAGGTTAACCAAGAAGTAGGCCTACTACTTTTACCATTACAGAAGTATGGGTTCATTATAAACATACACTAGTTTCCCTTTCATAATGAATAAGTCGGATTCAGTTTAAGATGTCAGTTCGGGACAATAATATGTGTCAAAACGCAACATAGCTCAAAAGAGATAGTAATAGCTGCTTAGCTGGTCTACTGACGGCATCGCTCGTGGGTTTTACAATCGTGGGGCCTTTCACTACAGTAGACGGACACTAAATAGTCACACATGGAACTTTAACTTCGGTCGAGATGGGCGAGGGATACATAACGTTAAGCAGCGCGCAGTTTTCCAGTAAGCTTGCATCTTTGATGGCTTGACGTTGGCTTAAATACTCACGTTGACCACCTCGTTGGACTTTATAGAAACAGTAGCATTTGCTTTGTGTTTACTGAAAGTGAATGTGTGAATGCCTGTTCTTACAATGATGGCCTATTGTGTGTTCCCGTAGTGGAGAACGTGTGCTTTGTGTTTACTGAAAGTGAATGTGTGAATGCCTGTTCTTACAATGATGGCCTATTGTGTGTTCCCGTAGTGGAGAACGTGTGCTTTGTGTTTACTTAAAGTGAATGTATGAAGGCCTGTTCTTACAATGATAGCCTATTGTGTGTTCCCGTAGTGGAGAACGTGTGCTTTGTGTTTACTGAAAGTGAATGTGTGAATGCCTGTTCTTACAATGATGGCCTATTGTGTGTTCCCGTAGTGGAGAACGTGTGCTTTGTGTTTACTGAAAGTGAATGTGTGAATGCCTGTTCTTACAATGATGGCCTATTGTGTGTTCCCGTAGTGGAGAACGTGTGCTTTGTGTTTACTGAAAGTGAATGTGTGAATGCCTGTTCTTACAATGATGGCCTATTGTGTGTTCCCGTAGTGGAGAACGTGTGCTTTGTGTTTACTGAAAGTGAATGTGTGAATGCCTGTTCTTACAATGATGGCCTATTGTGTGTTCCCGTAGTGGAGAACGTGTGCGCGACATTCGGGGGTCTGGACTGCGAGCATGGCTGTACTCGGAACGCCACAGGTCATGGAGTGTGCTTCTGTAGATCTGGCTACTCGCTGGACAGCAACATGCAGAACTGTACAGGTAAGATATAGAATTAGTTGCAGGTAACTAGTAGGCCTACAGATAATACATTGGTAACCTTCTATGCATTTGCTCGGCATAGTTTCCATTTACCCCTTGGGGTCATGAGCAATCTTGCCACTGTAGATTGTTCTAACCTATAAAGGGAACAGTGAAAGCCCCAGTAGAAAACCTGTCTTGCCTTTGTAGGCATGACAGATTCACTGCGGCAACAGTACCCCCGTTGGAGTGCCGGGGGTTTCAGTATAAATAGTATCCCCACTTTATGGAAATTTAGTGCTTTAAATTCCCACTGTTGCTATCTTCCTCATATACTCTTTCCCATTCCTGCTCTGTCCTATCACTCTGCTATACTATCTTCTTCTTCGCTAGATCAATGACCTACCTTTTTTCTTGAAAACTCTTCCTGGACAAGACTCCTTGTTTGTGTATGAGGTCTGTTGGATCAGCTTGGGAGTGTTGGACGCTTTCTGCTGGGTGGTCACTAGGGCTTCCGATGATGTTAGTATTTAGCAATATAGGCATTTTATATGTATATGTTTTGTTGATTTGTAATGATGGTTGTATTCTATTTTGTTTTTGTAACCGGGGGTTCGCGTAGTTGTAAACCCTCAGCCGTCCCCCGCGTGGGATGTCTTTATTGTAAAGTGACTGGCCGGTAAAGGGCGTTCAATTTTCCCACTAGGGTTGTTTCAGCAGATCTTTTATGCGGATCGGGGGTTGTCCGGTCCTGATTTGGCTCGGAGGAGTCCGCTGGACCTAAAGCAACAATAAATCAATCAATCAGTTTCCATTTCTAACTTTGTGGAATGATCTCCCCGAGGAAATTCAAGAAAGCCCATCCATTAGCTTATTATAAAGACACCTTTCCAAAGATGATCCACTTGTTCCATTGTACTATTACTATGGGACACGACAGCAGCAGGTTTTGCATGCCCGACTCCGACTTGGCGTAAGTAACCTTAATTATGACATGTTCCGCCGTCACTTGTTAGAAGACCCAGTCTGTCAGTGTGGGCATCCTGCTGAAACATCTGAACATTTCCTCCTTTTTTGCCCTACATTCGGCACTGTACGCACGCAGACAATTAACCAATTAGATCCTACTTTTCGAAACATCAACACCTTCTTGTTTGGCAGTGAACATCTCTCCCCACAAGAAAACGCCAACATCTTTACAAAAGTCCACACATTCCTCACATCTAGTGACCGCTTTGTTTAGAAAATAGCCCAATTATGCAAATTCACCTCTGATTGGTAACCTTGATACCAGCTAAACCAATCCCCATTTGTTTCCCTCTCCCTAGTAGTTATACCCCATCCCTTCGCACCACAAGTTTATTAATAGCTGTCAGAGATAAACTGACCAGATAATTGTTTCTTCGAACGGAATAGATGAGTTCACCACTATTTTAAATATCTGTTCACGTGCAAACACGTAATCTCGAAATATTTCTCTCTGTGGGTGGGTGTGCGGGTGTGTGTGTGTGTGTGTGTGTGTGTGTGTGTGTGTGTGTGTGTGTGTGTGTGTGTGTGTGTGTGTGTGTGTGTGTGTGTGTGTGTGTGCACGCGTTGTTTTTAGTTTACTTTCTTCTTTTTTACTTGCACGTGACTTTTTTTTCCCCTCCTCCAAACTGATTTTTTTCTCTCATTGTTTTAGATTGCTGCAGGTATTTATTTACCTTTTAATCGACAGCTACTGTTTTGTGTAAAGTTTACTCTTGGGTGCATGTATCTGTTTCTCGTTAGTTAGTTCATTCAATTATTTCTCTATTACTTTTTTTGTGTTTTTTTTTTGTTGTTGTTGTTTTTTTCGACGTTATTGCATTTTTTTCTGTTATATTATAGTTATATGTTTGTTCTCTTTTCATTGTTAAAAAGTTTAATTTATGTGCTTCTGTTTTTTTTTATTATTATTATTGCTTTGTACTTGTTCCTGTTCGCCAGACATGTCATTGTTGTCATTTGTCAAAGGGTAACACTCATTTAAGCTTTGCTTTTGTGTGCCCTTTATGTTCTCCATGCCTGGTTTACTTGTTTCGTGAATAAAATTCTGTTTAAACCAACTTTGTTTGGGCAACGTGAAGTCTTAGTTCCGTTGTTTTAATTTGACGTCTATTCGTGTAATGAATACAACGATTGTAAACATTCACGCGTACTGATACACACACACACAAACTCATACGCAAATAAACGCACTATTCTATAATACATCTATGTATACAGATTACGTTGCTTGGAATCTTTATTGCTATATTGTTCCGACTATAGAATATTTTGTTTGTTACTATAAAACTGAACAAACGAAAAAAGACCGTCCCCATCATATTGCTAAGTAGAAGAAGAAAATGACTTTGCAAGGAGTATTTCCGGAGTAAGGCTTGCATAACAAATACTCACGTTCTATAGACGTATACGTGTTAAAACGTATGGACAACCTCTGTACGTAAATTCCATTTTACTGTTGATGTTCATGTGAATATACAACTAGGTGTAACTAAGGACAACAATTAAGGGACAATGATAGTGCAGGTAAAGTAGCATTACTTCTTGGCTTTGTTACAATCGTATAACGTAACAATGATATGATAGATCGTGCAGGTAGAGTAGCATTACTTCTTGGCTTTGTTACAATCGTATAACGTAACAATGATATGATAGATCGTGCAGGTAAAGTAGCATTACTTCTTGGCTTTGTTACAACGGTATAACATGACAATGATATGATAGATCGTGCAGGTAAAGTAGCATTACTTCTTGGCTTTGTTACAATGGTATAACATGACAATGATATGATAGATCGTGCAGGTAAAGTAGCATTACTTCTTGGCTTTGTTACAATGGTATAACGTAACAATGATAGATCGTGCAGGTAAAGTAGCATTACTTCTTGGCTTTGTTACAATGGTATAACATGACAATGATATGATAGATCGTGCAGGTAAAGTAGCATTACTTCTTGGCTTTGTTACAATGGTATAACATGACAATGATATGATAGATCGTGCAGGTAAAGTAGCATTACTTCTTGGCTTTGTTACAATGGTATAACGTAACAATGATAGATCGTGCAGGTAAAGTAGCATTACTTCTTGGCTTTGTTACAATGGTATAACATGACAATGATATGATAGATCGTGCAGGTAAAGTAGCATTACTTCTTGGCTTTGTTACAATGGTATAACGTAACAATGATAGATCGTGCAGGTAAAGTAGCATTACTTCTTGGCTTTGTTACAATGGTATCAAGTGGAAGGACTAACAGGTGGACTAGTTGATGGACGAATCGATCGAGGAATATTTGATTGGATGGCTAAATGAACTGATGGATGGACGAATGATCCGATAGATTGATTCAGAGATGGATGAACAGTTGGATCGAACAATGAACGTATCGATGGATTACCAGTTCTTTCATTAAAAAAATTATTTGCAAGCTTTTAACGTTGCCTGTTTGACTGTGATATAATATATGAAATGTGCGCGCGGGCATCACGTCCAAATGTGTTGCTTGTGCATTGTATGTCACTTGGCAATAAACCATCTGCATCTGAATAATTGGTAGTTGGATTGATAGAGGGGGGATGGGTAGAATGATCGATGTATATAGTTTGATAAACTAGTCAATATATATTGTTTGATAGTGTTACACTCGTTCGATGTTGGTGTTTTTCTATCAGTATTTGATTCAGCCCCGATGCTTGAAATCCTGATAGGTGTAACTCTGATTCGTTTATCCACGCAGCCCGTTCAATCATCAACAAGTCAGGAGTCGTCGTATGAAGTTTTCAAACTTTATTCAGCGTTCATCAACAACTGCATACAATCACCTTTTCACTCTCAACTTTTACTTTCCAACTCACTATCAACCCACACACAGAGCATCCATTTTATAATTTTTCTCTCGATCGAGATAACGTCAGAATGTTCCCGATGACGCTTTACCACCAATCAAAATAAAGTTCGTCATCACTGACTTACGTCATACATCTTTCTACACATTCCAAGAATGTTCTCAAATATTTACATTTATCGGGAATCTTCGATCGACCGTAAACACGCAAATCTAGAGAATTCTCCAATAATATCGACTAACGAAAATTATCAACGTTATACAAAGCCTCTCCTAACAACAATGCAAACTCAAATCAAAGGTAAATACACTCTATTATTGAATACTTTGCAAAGCGAAACGATTAGATCTATCGTGCGCGTTTCAGACATACTATCCTTCGCGTTTCAACGTAACAGAGAGGCTGACCGATGTATATAGTTTGATAGACTGAAAGATGGATAAGTGCATGAGTGATGAATAATCTGATGTATCGATTATCGACTGACTTTGGCCAGTAGGTGAGAGGAAATATTGATCCATGGATTCATGGACGAAAATGTTCGATAGACGGATGGATTAGTTAGTTAGTCATTGCTTATAGGGTCCAGCGGACTGCAAAAAGCCTGATAGATAGATGGATGGATAAATGTATGGATGGACGGATAAATTTCTGTTTTGTTTAGCATACTAACATTGTGCTTGTCTTTTTCCACTCCTCAGATATTAATGAATGTACTTCAAAAGAACAGAAAAAGTGCTCCCATCAATGTAACAACACAGACGGATCGTTCTTCTGTTCTTGTCCCATTGGCAAAGTCCTGGACAACGACAAGCAGACCTGCATTGGTAAGGCAGTTTTAAGTTGACGTCCTTTTACACCGGTTATTTAACCCTTTCACAGCCAGCAGCTGTCCGCAGTCACAGACATTCCCAGCACCAGATGTCCGCAATCACAGACATTCCCAGCGCCATATGTGCGCAATCATAGACATTCCCAGCACCAGATGTCCGCAATCACAGAAAATTCCCAGCGCCAGATGTGCGCAATCATAGACATTCCCAGCGCCAGATGTCCGCAATCACAGACATTCCCAGCGCCAGATGTCCGCAATCATAGACATTCCCAGCGCCAGATGTCCGCAATCACAGACATTCCCAGCGCCAGATGTCCTGAATGCAGGCAGTGATCGCGCATACACACACACAATACAACATCAAAAATTCACTTATAATGTGTAGATGTGCAGTGGATTCAGACATGCGCTAGAAGATTAAGTTACTTTCAGTGTTCTTTAAAGTGCCGGTGATTAATGCACGCTACATTAGCCATTAGGTTTCAGTGAGTATCATTTACTTTCAGTTTTTTAAGATTTTTTTGTTAATCATGTCACCGATTCAGATTCAGAATGGATCAGAATCACGTGCAAAGAATTGACCGTCTGCTTAAAAGCGCTATATAAAAACGATTCAAAACCAATGTCATATCACAGCCTCGATGTTTATGACTTGAACTCATGGTATGTACGGTCTTGTGTCTTTTTTTCCAGCTTGTCCAACGGGCAAGTACGGGAAAGACTGCCTGACGGACTGCGCCTGCGTTGCTCAAGGAACGGAGCGCTGCGACCCCGAGACCGGATGCAAGTGCAAAGCTGGCTGGGAAGGCGGCAAGTGCGGACGTGACGTCAATGAGTGCGACAACGTCACCATTCAGACGGAATGCGCAAACCAAACTGCCGTCTGCAAAAACTACCCCGGCACTTACCGATGCGAATGCCGGGACGGGTATCTGCTGAACAACGCGACTGGAGTTTGCGAGGGTGGGTTGTTTTATTGGCTGGCTGGATGTTTATTATTTTGCTGTGGTTGGTTGATTGATTTGTTCGTCAACTACCAAGTTGCACATCACCTCAACTGGATTTTAGCGAAGGTGAGCAATGTTTGATTGACTGACTCACAGTGGTTAAGTGGGTGGTGGGCTGCTTATTCAGTTGGTTGGTTGGATGGTTGGTTGAATGCCAAGATGGATTTCAGCTCTGCAACGCGGCTGGACGCTGCAAAGGTGAGTTAAGTTGATTGTGGATTTTCCCTGGGCTCAGTTTACTGTGGTAGCTAGCCTACATTTGTGATTTATTTATTTATTTATTTATTTATTGTTTTGATAGTGGATGGACTGCTTTGAATGTCCTTAATTATGTAATCAATGTTCTTGATTTTAATCTAGTTTATTACATTTTGTTGGAAATGTAAAAAATGTGTGAAACAAACTTGAAGTGAACGCAAAAAGAATGGGCTGTTGAAAATACAATATGCGCTAAATTAAATTGTCTGTAAAATATTGACTTGAAGAAGAGCTGGAAACCGTGTAATTTCGGGATTTTTGTATTTCGCCAATTTACATTATAGCAGAACTTGTTATTTCACCCACCAAGAGGCCGCGAAAGAGCAATCTTCAACCAGACCAATATTGGTAAGCTTACTGTCTTAAGAGCAACTCTTTAAAAACAATCTGTCCTAAAAGATGGGGCGGAGCGCCTGTGGGCATTCCCGAGCGCTGAGAGACACTACATAAAAGAGGATGGGAAGCTGTGGGAAGGAGGCGTTGGTTTCCAGTTTTGCTTCTTCTGTACCTAAAGGTTTAGGTGTTACTTAACCTATAATAATTATTTTATAAATTACTTGATTGTGTTCCAGACATAAACGAATGTCACAACAGTCCTTGCAGCCAGCTGTGTGAGAATCAACCAGGATCCTATCGCTGTTCCTGCAATCCTGGTTTTCTGCCCAATGGGACCACTGGCTGTGTTGGTCAGTATGCGATAGAGTACAGTACAATGCAATACAGTACATTACAATAGAGTACATTATAATTCAATGCAAAGCAATACAGTACAATACAATACAATGCAATACAGTACAATACAAAGCAATACAGTACAATACAAAGCAATACAGTACACTACAAAGCAATACAGTACAATGCAATACAGTACAATACAAAACAATACAGTATAATACAATCCTGGTTTTCTGCCCAATGACGCAGCCTGTCTTGGTTAGTACTTCAGCATTCATTTGGCGCCTTGGGTCTAGAATGTTTGGTCTCATATTTCGAAATAAACTAATTCTTCTTATAGTTCAGTAAATACACTCGCCTTCAAACGTCGTGCTCATTCATGATACAGCATTCGGTCCATATCGATTTAACATCTGCATTTGACACAATCCAGACCCATCTGCCTGGCACTGTAGCTTAGGAAGCTTAACCGCCAACGTTCACTCTGAACTGTACTGCTCACAGATTTTCTCGTCATTAGGCCGTGAACGTGCATTTTCTAAAATCCGCAACACTGTTGGTCATCCTCAAGGCATTGTGTTCTCTCTTGTTTTGTTTTGTTTTGTTTTCATATTGTTATTCTTCACTGTCATTAAATACTCCGATGCCACTGCCCCGAAGACCCCCTTTTTTTACCTCATTTATTCCAATTCTGGTCTTATTTCTTCCAACTCTGATCTCATTTATTCCATTACTGCTAATCTTATCTATTGCAGTTCTGATCTCATCTATTCAAATTTTGTCTTGTCTGTTCCAAGTCTGATCTCGTCAATTTAATTCTGATTTCACGTAAGTCAGATCTTAAGCCTATTTAATCTATTTCCAGGAAGGTTAACTTTTCATCATTTCGTTGGCAGACGTTGATCTAACAATTCCAGCCTATAACATATGATATTTAGAGATATGAAACTGTTATTTATTTATTTGTTTTTAGTTTTAAATTTTAAAAACAAATCTTTAGTCTCTCATCACATGAAACTGTAATTTAGTTATGTGTTACTAGTTGTTGTTGGTTGTTGTTTTTCAAATACAGATTTCTTTGTTTTCTCCTCACAGATCGAGACGAATGCTTGCTAGGTGGAATCAACAAGTGTGCCCAGCAATGCATTAACACCATCGGCTCTTACCGTTGTAGATGCGACCAGCCAGGATATATCCTGAGCGAAAACTTGTACTCCTGTAACCGTGAGTTTCCTTTCTTTCTTGTTATATGCCTGGAAAATGTGAGTTTCCTTTCTTTCTTGTTATATGACTTGAAAATGTGAGTTTCCTTTCTTTCTTGTTATATGACTTGAAAATGTGAGTTTTTGTAGTAAGTGTTCTTGCTTTCTTATTTTGGAACATTTAAAAATATTTGTGACTCCCGGAACGACATTAAAGCTTATAACAGATCATGCATGGACATCTTTAAAAAGTTATCCCTGTAGAAATTGGAACTTGCTTTAATTTGTTTATCGTGGAAACTTTTGTCAAAATGGCCAGATAAATATTGGAATATTTAAGGTAAAGACATAGTAAGTAAAACGTTGAAGTAAAAGAAGTAAGCGCGCCTGACTATTGAGAGGTCACAGAAAGCAGATATGGAAACATTGAAGTCGTTTGGAAATGCGCGGGAGTTTTATCGTACCGTTAAAACGACACTCGTCAAGAATGTAGAACACCTCTTCAATGTTTGCGTATTCCAGGTACATTTGTATTTTGTAAGCCAGACTTTATGCATTATAGATGTCAGATCATCGAGCACTTTTAAACTGAGGGTGTGTGTAAGCTTATATATTTCCTGCTTTCTTTCTTTCTTTCTTTCTTTCTTTCTTTCTTTCTTTCTTTTTGGGGTTAAACCGACGGTTGATTGTCATTGCTGAAGAAGAGATAAAGACGAACCTCGAGAGCTTGCAACAAGGTGTTGAGTTTGCCAATCAATTAATCAATCCATATTTCATTTATTGTCTATTCAAGGTAATGTTAGACATTAATTAATAATAATAACAACAACCGTCAATCAATTCAGTCTGCCAGTTCTGTATCAAGAGACATTATAGAGGACATGATTGACAAAGGTTCAACATTTATTTAGGCCTTTTAGCTCAAGGCTCAGGGGTACGAGACAGGGAGGAGGA
The DNA here is from genome assembly GCA_036898135.1 of Oncomelania hupensis. Lineage (NCBI taxonomy): Eukaryota > Metazoa > Mollusca > Gastropoda > Littorinimorpha > Pomatiopsidae > Oncomelania > Oncomelania hupensis. The sequence goes on along the minus strand of CM072525.1, from coordinate 17,382,934 downwards.
GGGATGGTGAAGGAAGGGGTGGGGGGTGGGGGCACTGGAGGGGAGAGAGAAAGCTTTGTAGAGAAAAATGGGGACGTGGTTGAGAGGGCTTTGTAAGTTACCTCAGTTGGGTTGTAGCCCCTCCTGGCGAAGCGTGTTTGACATAAATACATGTATTGACCATCTTTTCTGACGAAGTGTGTTGTCCATCAATATACATATAGACAATCTTTCCTGACGAAGTGTGTTGTACATAAATACACGTATAGACAATCTTTCCTGACAAAATGTGTTGTACATAAATACACGTATAGACCATCTTTCCTGACGAAGTGTGTTGTACATAAATACACGTCTAGACCATCTTTCCTGACGAAGTGTGTTGTACATAAATACACGTCTAGACCATCTTTCCTGACGAAGTGTGTTGTACATAAATATACGTCTAGACCATCTTTCCTGACGAAGTGTGTTGTACATAAATATACGTCTAGACCATCTTTCCATATTGCTGTTCTTTGTTATCTCCTTCACCCTTTATACTTGCCTTCCCCTTTATGCTTTTTATCCGCACTGAACATGCGATAATAGCGTGGGACATGTTAGCCGGCATAGACAACACTCATATAATCGTTCATTCCTAGTCCTGTCTGTAGGAGTAACAGCAGAAGCAGGAGCAGCCGCAGCAGCAATAGTAGTAGTGGTAGTAATAGTAGTAAACTCGTGTTTTACATCCTATTACACACAACGTGGTGTATATCAACTGTCTGAATAACAAGTTGAAAAAACAACGTCCTAGCCAATAGGCTAAGCGTTTATCAAGACGAATCGTCATTGGGGTCGCCATCAACGGAATTATCCGATACGCCCACTGTGTGTTTTGCAGCGCCGTCCGAGAAATGCAACCAAACGGACTGTGACAACGTAAACGGGGGCTGCAGCATCGATGCCAATGGCACAGAGACCTGCTTCTGCAACTCCGGCTACCACTTCACCAGCAGCTCCTCCTATAACTGCTCCTTTATTGGTTTGTACAAACTATGGAGGGTTTTGTTGTTGTTGTTGCTGTTGTTTTTGTTTGTTTTGTGAGTTGATTGTGTGTGTTTATGGTGTTGTGGTGGTGGTGGTGGTAGTGGTGAACCTTTATTTCCACAGGTTTGGCGACCTAAATACCATTTAGGTAGCCGATCACTGTGAACTGGCTACCTACTATTTTGAACGGCTACCTATAATGTGAATGTCTACTTAACCATATTTGTGAACTGCTACTTAATTTTGAACCCATTTTTACGACAGGCGACCTAAATGTGAATGGTTACCTGCCTGTGAATGGCGACTTAAGCAGTTCACCACCACGGCTACCTATTACGTGAAATGTTACTTGATGGTGATATGGCTACCTAATATGCTATGTTGTTAAATTGACATGAAACAATTTGTTAAAAAAACATTGACCAGCTAATAAATAACCTTACAGCCATTAGTTCATAGTTTTATAGTACAATTCAGTTGTATTCTGGGAGAGCCGACAAATATTACAATACATTATATAACTCATGGATGATTTGCAGTGTGCAAATTTCAAGGTAAAAGCGCGTTTTAAAGAAAAATAAGCGAATGTAAGTGGTCATAATACCTTTGTAGCCCTTTGTATTGTTTACTTCGACTGTTGAAGTGTTGGCACGTTCGACAGCATTAACGGGAAATGATACAGTGTGACCTGAACAACTCTTCTGTTGATGTGATAGCAATGTTGGTGTTATATGTCCCTTTAAACATCTAATCCTTTATCAATGCACTTCATAACCTTCAACAACGAATACCAATGGAAGCAGCAGTTAATTTGATTTTTAAAATGAAATGTGTGCGTTCGATTTTACATGTAGATAAGGTGATGCCGACTGTGCGTTGATTTTTATGAGCAATAAAAACAATAGTTTTCAAGGGGGTAACCTTTTTTTTTTTGGTGCACACACACGGGAACTTATAAGCCTTATAAGTAACAGTTCAACATGGAATGTAACTTATAACGATAGAACTGTAACTTATAACTGTGAAATGTTACCTCGAACTCAAAATTCGGAAAGTAACTTTATTTTGTGGAACTGTGACTTTGTTAAAATGCTACCTGGATGTGAAACGTAACTTAGTAAAACATGTTGAACTGTTGCTTAATCTGTTGTAATGTAACATAATGCGGTGGTTTAGTAAGACCTTCATTCATAGGGTTCCACAACATACTGAAATGCATAAACATACATTTATGTAAGAACACACCACATAAAACAATACTTTCAAACAGGTTCACATCACTTCAAGATTATTTATTGTCCAAACACATGGCATGGATATTTGTTTTGCAGTGCAAGAAAAGAGATAACATCAAAAACATAGACATACAATATTAATACATTTGATATACTATTATACCCAACTTCCATACCGAAATACAAATCTATCACCACTAGCACACATGCCTAAACAGATATCCAGTCACATACCCATGCGTACACATAAGACACACAGATAATTATTCAACAATACACAAAACCACTCAAACCCACCCATTCTTCCATGCCTTAGACCCATCCTAGCCATCCACAACACTTCACTCCTGTATCTATACACTCGCACTTGAAAACTTTTCATCCTTCCTACCACTCAACTCGTTGACTCACACATACATCCATGCACACCCATACACCCATGTACACATATACACACATGCTTACTCGTGCACCCACCCCTTCATTCATGTCTGCATACACCTTGCACTAACGACAGCAACAATGGAATAGAATATAATATTATTAGGTTCCTGAAATAACTAGGTGCGACAAAGTACTAATGACTTCAGCAAAGCTATCTTTTTTAAATTACAATACTGAGTACTGGTGAAAACCTGATGAAGGTGACGATGGTGATTTAATACTACTACTACTACTACTACTACTACTACTACTACTACTACTACTACTACTACTAATCATCATCATAATCATAATAAAAAATAATCATAATCATAATAGTAATTATAAAAATAATAATAATAACAATACAACTACTAAAAATAATACAACAGCAGCAGCAACAAAACTAATAATATATGGTAACAATGATAACAATAATAATAACAATACTAATAAAACTAATAATAATAACAACAAGAAGGATACAAAACCAAGCTTCATGATGATCTAGGAGAACACAATTAGCTGTTCGTGGGTTTAATATCCATGTTAGTTATTGTCAACAACACTACCTAGTTGGAAGTAATAATAATAAAAACAAGAAGGATACCAAACCAAGCTTCCATGATAGTTATTGTCAACAAAACTACCTAGTTGATAGTTATTGTCAACAAAACTACCTAGTTGGTAGAAGAAAGAAGGATACAAAACCAAGCTTCTTGATGATCTAGGTGAACAAAATTAGCTGATCGTGGGCTTAATATCCATGATAGTTATTGTCAACAAAACTACCTAGTTGGAAGTTTCTCTCACCCCATCTCTAATCAAAAGGAACAACGGATGGACAAATATTCACCAGAGCACAGCACACTGTGACAATTTGGTCCAACGTGGTCACAGTTGCACCTTCTGCACAAGTCAACATAGTGACTGGATTTGTAGAATCAATAATGGCATAGTTTTAAACAATGTTACCAATCACCCTTTCAACATGAATCATTACTGTGGCTTACATGTGCTATTTTGCGTGTTGATTCTACATCAAAAGCAGATAGTTGCTATTTTACCTTTGGTAAAAGCTGGTATCTTAACTTCAGCACACATCAGTCCAACACTATCATGGATATTAAACCCACAATCAGCCAATATATATATATATATGACAGCCAGCACCTTGAGAAATATGTGTGACACTGAAGTGTCAGAAATGCCAAACAAATCAGCAACGAGCTGTACAGTCAGATTCAACCTCAGTTGAGTGACTCTGTGAGGACAATTAACACTTCTTGAAATTTGCTTGTGATAGATCTGGGCCCACTAGTAATATGAGGCATCAGGAATGACACCAGAGCAGCAAGAGTCAAAAAAGATGGTAGGCCTGTGTAATATTTAACTTTCTCATCATCTCTAGACCCATCTTCTTTTTAAAAAAAAGTCATCTGACATAGTGCTGGCATTCAGTTTCATACGAAGAGTGAGGTTTTCTGTTCTTAGGGTCTGAAGCTCAGACTCCATGGCTTCCAGGTAGGAAATGGTAATATCGGTCTTGACTTCCTGCTCCACAGTTCGTTTCAAATCAGTAGCTTCTTCACCCAGTTCTAAATCAGTGTCCCCTCCAAGATCACCCATAGATGCGTCACTGTCTGTGGTGTTCTCACCGTCCTCAGCATGATCTGCACAAATAAGAACCATAACATACACATAACTATTTGTTTACTTCAAGCACATTCTATGTTTAGGTGATCATACTGTTCCTCCCATCTATAAGACAAGATGTGGCTTTTTTTTTATTTAATTAACCAAATGAAAACTGAAGACAGTTTATTTAACTGTAGTTTAATACTGATGAATTGAGATTCATAATGATGAAGTGGTGGGAACGGGTTGTGGTGAGAGAAAAAACATTAACACTGGATCTGGGGGCATGCTTCCCTGGAAAACTGCATTCCTGTGCACTTACTAACAACTGCATTACCTTCAAAAAGCATAATTTCATGGACTACATCAAATATCTAAATACGAAGGTGATGACATTATACATAACAATGTTAGATTTACAAACATTAAAAATTGCATTTTAGAAAGGCAGCATTGTTTCAAAAACACAATTTCTTTACACTTGAAGATAAACTATGAAATATTTCATAAAGTAAATATTCATTACATACTGTTGTGGGCATTTCCTTGTTTCTGTTGCTCTCTCTTCTGTTTCCTTTCAAACCGGTCCACATCAGTGGATGCACATTTAATGTTGTAGCCAAGGTGCAAAGTTGGGATCCAGTTGGGCGTATCATCTTGATAGAACTCACACGTTTTCCTGTCATCAAAATCAAGTCAAAATGTAATAACAACTACACTAAAATATTGACTTGCATGATAAACAAAACAAGCCTCTACTCGTCTCTAGTCTTTCCTCTGTGATTCTGGAAGAAAGGTAAACAATGTTTCTCCTCAGGTGTTTTTTTTTTTTAATATATATTATTTTGTATTCAAGTAAACGTGAAATTTGAAAAAATAAAATAAAAATACAGTCCCAGTCTTTATATTTAAATCACGAAGCCTAAACGCACATTCTATCTATGAAATTTTTAGAACAGAGCAAAAGTTATCTAAAAACCCTCCAACACTCGACCTGCTCAAAAATGACAGATTTCTCTACTGCCAGATTGTCGGTGAAAGTGGGCAGCTGCAACTTCGCAATGGCCTAGTAAGACCAATAACAAATTGCATGTGAGCCATTGACCAATTATTGAAAATGCTTACCTTTCACAAAGTGGCGTGAACACACACGGGTCCAGGGTTTCACTGTTTTGTCTGTGATCTTCTTTCGATTGATTTGGGCGATCCAAAGCCTTCTCCTCCTAGCTGTCAGCTCGCGTATGTTGGAGCCTCTATTGAATATAATTGTCGGAATTCTATGGTAATAGATCCCAAGATCTCTATTACTTCGCTTCGAACAATGTTTGACACAACAATCGTTCGTCATGTTGAGAAAAATGCGAATAAATACGCACAAAGTTATGACGTCAATCGGGATAGGTCCAGTCTATTCTCTCTTTCTCTCTTTGTCCGGAGAACAGTTATTCGGGGTGGGGACATTCCAAGCAGTATAACACCCGTTCTGCTTGACTTATTTACACACTTTTGGTTGCAAACAACGCACCGTTGAAATACCTACCTACAATGTTTGTATATTTGCTGAAAGTTTTCACACAGCTTTGCGATTGATTGATTTTGACTGCCACCGATTGTCTTGGCTACCTAAGCTAAAATACTGTTGATACATTTATTATAATACTTCGCCACCAAGCCCATAGATCATTACAATAATTAAAAATAGTATCGAATTTAAGTTTTTTGAGTACATGGTGTCAAAGTTTTAACTTTTTGTAAAAGTGTTGACCAAAATAAGCGCGGTGGTGCTTTTCCAAACTGGACATGGTGACCTAAATCGGATATAAAAAACCCCAAATCCACATTTCTCCCGCCACGATGAATAAAGTTAAGTTTTTAATGATGGTCAAGCCGAATGTAACTAGCTCATATGCACATGGCATTCTGCTTAATTGAATTAAAGACGCTGTCACTGACTTTCTTAGGTAGCCATTTTCGGCTTATGCCACGGGTTTTTACAATGTTCCAGAAAATCACTATAAAACTAAATTTACTGATTGGATTTTCAAAATTTTTCTTTCACCACTTTAGTAACATTCCAGGCAATGTTTCTGCCAAGTTTGGTTACATTTGGTTAACGTTTAGATATTTATTTTTCATTTCAATCGTTAAAACGAGTTCACGCAACTTGGTGTTGAAATCTGGACATATGGGCAGTGTGAGGAAGTAATACGCTTGACTCTGGTTTTTTTAAACCACCAAAAACACGTGGTGTTTCAATTCTAAATTTTATACAAAATATATTTCTTGATATTTCTTAACCAAACAAACACCACCTAAGTTTTTACATCAAAATAAATAAATTTCATTAAATAGAACACGTAAATAGTTTTAGGTAGCCACTTTTTGGACACCTCCCATTGGTATAAAAAAGTAATAATAACTGTTCCATTGAATTTTTCAGAAACCTACAGCCATATAATTTACAATGAAACACTCAGAATCTTAATTGAAAAACTAGAAAGTACTCGTGGTGGAACCATTTTGATTAGGTAGCCAACGTCACGCCAGCAGGTAGTGGTGGTGGTGTTTTTTTGTTTTTTGTTTGGTATTTGCAGACTTGTCGGTGTCTAAAAATACTATGAATTAGTCGGGATTCGGAACGAACCGAATGTCTATCGGCCGGTCGGTCCGTCTCTTTGTTCATCTGTCCTTCGACCGGTCGGTCTCTTTTTCTGTCTGCCCGTCGGTTGGTCGTTCCCTCACGCGCCATATCTCAAAAGCCTCAGAAAAGATTTTTTTGTTTATTTACTTCAAACTTCATATGAATATTGACAGGGTTAATAGCCAGCTTCCTGATCGTTGTGTTTGCTCTACTTCAAAGGTCAAGGTCGCTGGGGTAAATTTGTTTGTTTCTATGCTTAAAGCGTTTTGTTCTATATCTAAAAAAACGTCTAAATTGATTTTGCGGATTTTCGGTACCCAACCCTAATTCTAACGGAATCAAAATGATCCTTGAAATTCACGACGCATCAAATGTTATTGAAATTTCTTCCCCTGTATGATACTTTCTACCAGATTTGACAACCCTGATTTGTTGTTTACGTTGTCCTTCATAGCTACATTCCATCATGTTGACACATGAGCTTTTATTTGCATATTGCAGATGTGGACTTTTGCGCCAATGACAACTGCAACCACATATGTATGGAGACTCCGGACAACTCGTCCTATACCTGCAGTTGCAACCTTGGATATGTCCTTGACCCCGATGGAGTTACATGCTCAGGTCAGTATACCAAAAAAAGGAAAAGGTCAATGTCTCACTTCAGCTCTCTCTGTCTGTCTGTCTCTCTGTCTCCGTCTGTCTCTGTCTGTCTCTGTCTGTCTGTCTCTGTCTGTTTGTCTGTCTCTGTCTGTCTCTCTCTGTCTGTCTCTCTCTCTCTCTCTCTCTCTCTCTCTCTCTCTCTCTCTCTCTCTCTCTCTCTCTCTCTCTCTTTCTCTCTCTCATGAAGACCCATTGTCTTCAAATTGCTGATAATTCACGAGCCATTTGGTTAAGGTAATAGACAATCTTATATGGTATGTACATTTATAAGTGCTGAACATTAATGTTTACCTCCAATGTTATCCTATTCTTTCCTTTCATCAGAGTGCCCCGCCAACACGTATGGCATCAACTGCACCAACAATTGCACATGCGATGCCACCACAACTAGTCTCTGTGACGTCACTAACGGGTCGTGCGTGTGCATGACAGGCTGGGAAGGCGCCAACTGCTCGCAGAACGTTGTGGAATGCAACCGGTCGAATGCGTGCCCGCCGAACTCCAAATGCACCGATACTCCGGGCAGCTTCGTGTGTGAATGCGAGGACCACTACTTCAAGAACACCTCTGGCTCATGTGAAGGTGAGTTACACCGCTGTGAGCCAAATTGATGTGATACATGAGAGACTATTTCGGGACTGCAGGTAATTATGACGTGGTCAGCTAATCGACATCACGGCCGGGGAAAGGTCTTTCTAAAATAGGGCTTGAATATCCATAACATACTGCGGTGACAACACTTTACACTCATGGAAAGACAGCTCGAGAGACAGTTTGAGAGATTTTTTTCACTGACCCACAACTCTCATTTTGTTTTCCTAAGTATTTCTTTATTGGGAGATACTCATCAGGGTATACATCAAAACATCAAAATACACAATCTACAACCTACCTTTCTAGCACAATTCCATCACATAATCCAGAGGCAGAGAACTAAGAGGCTGAGAACTGAGACAGAGGTTGACTGAGGTAAAGAGTCCCTTTCACTCGTGCGCCATTTTTTTTTTTTTTTGCTGCAGTTTATTATCCCTTTGTATCGGGAAACTCTGGGCCGCCTCCCCCGGGGAAGGCGTAGTCGCAGCCAGTGGCGCGCCCAAACCCTACCTACCTAACATTATTTGTGAATTTTTGAAATTTTTGCTGGGGGGGGGGGGGGGGGGGGGGCAAACCGGAGTACCCGGAAAAAAAAAAACCGAGACGTTGCCCGAGTCGAAAGTAAATAATATTCGGAGAAACATAACGCCCGGATACTGGCTCGAACCCGCACCTGTCAGGCGCTATTGGTTTCTGGCTTGTGGACAAGGCAAGTTAGTCCCGCCTTAGCCCACTTGGCCACGACGCTCTTATACATATAATATGGGTATCCCGTCTCAACTGTATGCCTCCCAACTTAATAATGATTGGTCAACTGTGCAATTATGAATATTTATAAGAATATCTAAATGGGCATGCGTTCGTTCTCTTATTAATATTAATTTTCAAGGACCTGTCCAAAACCATCTCACTGTCTCCTATTCTCCTTACACGATTCTGTGGAGTTTCGTTAACCACCTAACTGGCTACGCGATGTTAAAGGTGAAACACAACTACATTAACCATACTCCACGTATTTCCTCTAACTTTGATGAAAGATTACTTTTTCCACACTAAAAGGGTTACTTTATAACATGTTTTACATTACGTTTTCTGTTATGGCGTTGTTGTTGTTGTTTTCAGACGTGGACGAATGCGCAGAAGAGCTGGACCAGTGCTCGGATATTTGTAGGAATTTGGATGGCGGTCACGAATGTGATTGTCGTTCAGGCTTCAGGCTTTTGAGCGACAATGCAACCTGCGAAGGTAAATAGTGAATTTCGACAATGTCACAAATATGTAAACATAACTTATAGTTTAGTTCCGATTATGTCACGTTTGAAGGTAACTATTTTAATTTCCACAATGTCACTGTTACGTTGAAACGCGAAGGTTAGTATGTCTGAAACGCGCACGATAGATCTAATCGTTTCGATTTGCAAAGTATTCGATAATAGAGTTTATTTACCTTTGATTTGAGTTTGCGTTGTGGTTAGAGGAAGCTTTGTATAACGTTGATAATTTTAGTTGGTCGATATTATTGGAGAATTCTCTAGATTTGCCTGTTTACTGTCAATAGAAGCTTCGCGAGAAAGTGTAGAAATTTTGAGAACATGCTTGGACAGAAAGGAAAGATGTAAGGCAGTGATGACGAAGTTAGAAGCGATTGGTTAAATTGCGTCATACTCGACTGATCCAGGGTGTTCGGGAGAAGAGAGAGGCTATATAATTATGTGCCGCACTGTTTAGAAGTATTGTATTGTTGTAAGAGTTGAGTTGAGAATTGTATGCAGATGTTGATGTGTGCTGAATAAAAGTGGAAAATTTCATACGAAGACTCAGTGACTTGTATGCTGATTGAACGGGTTGCGTGGATAATCGAATCCGAGCTTACACTCATCAGGAGCATTCACGCATTGGGGCTGAATCTACTGCTGATAGAAAACACCACCATCAAACGGAGTGTAACAGTCACTTTTGTTGTTGTGAAAACTGTGCGTTGTGGGTCTGTTGTGTCTGGAGATGTGTGTGTGTGCGCGTGCGTGTGCGTTTTGTGTGTGTGTGTGTGTGTGGTATTTTTCAAACAGCCCTGTTTTGAGATTTGGATTAGCATGTGATGATCATGGCTGTGCATGTAATGATCATGTCTTGTGATGATCATGTCTGTGCATGGGTTGCATGAGTTGTACGCCTGTGGTTGGTGTTTGTGGGCGATGGCGTTGGCTTGTAATGGTGTGTGGGAGTGATGCGGGAGTGTACAGTGCTAGTATGTTTGGGGTGTAAGTTAGTAGTTGTTTTATTATATTTTATGTGTTGCACTATATATTTTTGTGTTGGATTTTGAATCAACACTTTTATAGCCTGCAATTCTTTATGGCATAGACATTGTCTTGTCACAGCAACGCGTGAAACAAAATTAAATTACGTTTTCACACTCACGTGTTTAGGTTACCAATGTTTCAGATATTGATGAGTGTGCGAACGTGACAGTCCATGGCTGTTCCTACAAATGTAACAACACACAAGGGTCCTATCACTGTTACTGCATGGATGGCTTCCACCTTATGGCTGACAACAAAACATGCCAAGGTGAGACACATTTGTTTATGTTACAATGTTTGAGATATTGATGGGTGTGCAAACGTGATTATAAAACTGATTTTGAATCGGTGGGTTCGGGCACTGAATAGAATAGACCAAACGATTCCCAGCATGTCATAAGAGGCGAATAACTGGGATGGTGTCAGCACGGCATCACTGAGCAAAGGCCTTCTACACAGAAGTCACAAGCCAAGGCGGAGGAACCTCACGGTACTATAGGCCACATGCTCTGGGCCAAGACGAGCCACACTGTACTCGTGGATTTTGACTGTGGCCAACAGCCTGGAGAGGATTGGGCTCCGCCATGTCTTTCTTGCCCAAGACACACCATGATGTGAATAGAACTTCTTACTCCATGCCGTACCGGATCGGTCGTCGCCTGGGTCACCTAGGACCGCGCCTTCCGTTGGCCACCATCAACGGAGGTGATACGTGGGTTACTGAAGGACAACTTCGCAAGATCCACACGAGAGACAACATCGTCATAGGAACCTGGAATGTCAGGACCCTAGCTGCAGAGGTACATTTAGAAGAACTGGCCCACGAGCTGGACCACTATCAATCGATGGACCATTCTAGGTATCAGCGGACTGCGCTGGAAAGACCTAGGTGAAAAAACAAGCGACAAAGGCCACAAGCTTTATTTCAGCGGAAGAGATGACAGGCATGAACACGGCGTTGAATTCTTGGTCCACAAAGACATTCAAGCCACTGTCATGGGTTGTCACCCAGTCTCCAGTAGCCCCTTTCAACATCACCATCATTCAGGCCTACGCCCCAACATCCGAATATGACGGCAGCGAAGTCGAGGATTTCTATGAACACCTTCAGGCTGTCCTTGACCAAGTGCCGAAAAAGGATATAGTCATAGTGCAAGGTGACTGGAATGCCAAGGTTGACCAAGTTGCGTACAACAATTGGGAAGACCCACGTGAATCCATTGCAACAACGAGACAAATGACAGAGGTCTGAGACTCTTGATGTTAGCCAGATACAACAATCTGGTACTGGCAAACACGCTTGGTCTCCACAAAAAATGCAGACGATGGACCTGGCACAGTCCCAGCGGGGAGCATCACAACCAGTTCGACTACATCATGGTTCTAGAAACGCTTCAGATCAAGCATCAACATTGGCAAGGCACGCACTTTTCCAGGAGCAGACATCGGAAGTGACCTCGATCTTGTGATGATGTCTTTCCGGCTCAACTTGAAGAGAGTAAACAAAGGAAAATGCACCAGACTGAAGTTAGACCTGGACAAACTGCAAGACCCGGAGGTGGCAGAGTTATTCCAAGCCACAATTGGAGGGAAATTTGCACCACTGCTCATTTTGGGAGCTGGTGAAGCAGATGTCAACACCATGACCACCACCTTCAACTCAGCTGTAACAGATGCCGCCACTGAGATACTTGGCAAGCACCGCCCAAAAAAAAACGTGGATTACGCCTGAACCTTAGGTCCTGTGTACATTTAAATCTATTATTTTAATGTTTACATCCTCTATCGGCCAGCGCCTTGAGTGGCTCTGGAACTGGTAAAGCGCTATATAAAAGCGATTATATAATTTTTTAAAACAGTGTTTTCTGTACATGTAAAAATTAGTTTATTTAAAGTACCCTTTGTACGCAACATTTTACCATGACTTTAAGAATAATTATATGCGGTACCACGATATATATCGATCGTAACTGTGCACCTAAGTCCTTAATTTTTGTGTGCAACTTGATTTAACGTAGCATTTTCACCTAGATTTCTTTTGTCATAATATTATGGCATCAGACAAGTGTAATCCTAATCCACTCCTTAGCAGTCTAATGACTACTTTTATAGCGCTCAACTCTGTGTCGCAGAGACAAGCTCATGTAGCAACACCTCAACCACAAAACAAATTTAAAATGTTATCACACAGTTGTTTCTGTCACAATGTTTCAGATATTGATGAGAGTGCAAACATGATTGTAAAACTGATTTTGAATGAACACTTTTATAGCCTGCAACTCTTTATGGCAGAGACATGGTCGTGTCCTTTCAACACGTCAAACAAAATTAAATTACCCTTTCGCACTCACTTGTTTATGATATCAATGTTTCAGAAATTGATGCGCGTGCGAACGTGACAGTCCACGGCTATTCCTACAAATGTAACAGAAGAAGTAGAAGGAGGGGAGGAGGGAAAGAATTAAATGAAATACACATTTGACTTTGGGTCTCAATCTCACAAACTGTCTGTATTTATACGAAGACCTGTAATATAAGTACTAGTATTATTATTAGGAAAGGCAAAAGCATTAACAAGGATATGATGATGATGATGGTGATGATGATGATGATGATGATGATGATGATGATGATGATGATGATGATGATGATGATGATGATGGTGATGATGATGATGATGATGATGATGATGATTATGAAAACTTACTACATACTGTGTATGCTCTGTACATGTAGAGCGCTGATCAAATGAACATAAAGCTAATTGGGACTTAATAGTAGACATGAACATAACTAATCTACTGACAGATGTTAATATAATATCTAATCTTTCAATTTATTCAGTCTTCTTTACACTAAGGCAGTGAACAAGTTCGGTCTTCCCCATTATATTTGATTTCGCTTTGATATAGGCAATAGTTGGATATAAGCTGACTTAACTTGACTTACCGATCTTTACTGTATTGCTATTTTACCTATCCTATCCTATCCCGTGACTCAAAGGTCGTTGGGGCACCACAGATGATCGTTTAACCAGCGAACTCCATCTTTCTCTGTTCTCAGCAACCCTCATGGCTTCGTTCAGTGTCAAACCAGTCCATTCTCGAAAGTTGTCCTCCCACCTCTTTTTCTATTCTTCTGCCTCCTTGCACCGTACCTTGCAGGATGGTCTTTGAAAGGCTTGATGCTCTGGTGACGTGGCCAAACCATCGGAGTTTCCGTTTCTTCATCTCTTGTGAGCATGTCATCATGTTGTCCAATGGCTTGGGTGATGGTCTATCGGACTTCATTGTTGGTGATGTGCTGGGTATAGGAAATGCCCAGAAGTGTTCTGTAGCACCTCATCTCCATGCTTTGTATTCTTCGTTGTAGATTTTCTGTGAGGGTCTGTGAGGGTCCATGTTTCGCAAGCATATTGGAAGATGGAGATGACAAGGGAGCACAGTAGCCTTAACTTGGAATGTGTAGATTGATGATCTTGTCTTTCCAAATGGGCTTCAACCTTGTCGGGGCAGCAGTTGTTTGTGCGATCCTGGAGAGGGCTTCTTGTCGGGACCCCATTGCCTGATACAATAGCTCCTAAATATTTGAAGCTATGCACTGTGTTGAGGTATTAGCTTTGGACTTTGATGTCCATGTTGGTGTTGATGGTCATCATTTTGGTCTTCTCTGCACTTATTTCCGCTCCACAGGCTCTGGAGGTGGAGTCAAGCATCTGTGCCAGCTGTTCAAGTTCTTGTTGCTCTCCAGCCAATCCATCAATGTCATCAGCAAAACTGAGATTGGAGATTGCTCTACACCTTATGCTGACTGTGCCTTCGTGATTTGCAAGGGCATCTGACATGATGCACTAGAGGAAGATGTTAAAGAGTGTTGGAGAGAGTAGGCATCCTTGACGCACACCGATAGTTGTTCTGAACCAGTTTCCGATGGCGCTGTTGTGGAGGACTGCACTGATAGCCTTGTCATACAGGCTTTTGATGATTTCAATAATTTTAGGGCTAATGTTGTACACTCCTGGATGCCCACATACCTAGCTGCATTCCAGACTCGGTCAAACGCTTTCTTGAAGTCTACAAACACATGATATAGTTGTGTTTCTTTTACACTAGATTTGAAATAGTGCCAGCCAAAGTCTGTGCAATGGGTGTGAATTTAGGGTTCAGAGAGATACTCTATAGAAGTAATTACTTTTTTTTTTCTTAATGTGAGTTCATTTTAATTGAGAGTTTAAGCTAGCTTTTGAAGCCTGTTGTTATTTGTCTTCTCATTTTAGATATAAACGAGTGCCAAGTGAACAACGGCGGCTGCAACCAAACGTGTCTCAACAACAACGGATCTTTTACGTGCCAGTGTGACGACGGTTTCACTTTGGACTCCTCTGATCTAGTTTCTTGCCATGGTACTAGCGTTATTAGAAATGTTTTTGTTTTTGTTTTAGGTTTGGGAAATTTTTTTACGCTCTTGGAATTTGGTAAATTTTTATATTTTTGTTTTTTCAATGTGTTTTTGTGCGTGTTGTGTGTGTGTGTGTGTGTGTGTGTGTGTGTGTGTGTTAAAGAGGTGTGTGTATAATTTGGTGTGTGTTTTAAGGATTGCGGTGTGTTTTTAGAAAGTAAAAGATTTGAGTTTCTTTGTTTGTTTTTTTGTTCTGTTTGTGTGTGTGTGTGAGGGCGGGTAGGTGTGTGTGTGTGGGTGTGTGTGTGTGTGTGTGGTTTCTGTAAACATTTTTTGTGGATTTGGTGTTTCATAAATGTTTCGATCTGTTTGATTTTATCTACTTTATATTTGAGATGTTTGGGTTATACTTTTTCACCTTCAATCGGCTGAAATTTAGGTCGTTTTTCCCAAAGAATGCAGCTTTATTCTGCATGTCCCACCCCACTATTTCCCGACGACCTGACAAGCAGAGGGACTAGATAACTAGAGGGATGTATAGAGACAGATAGATAGTGGAAAATACAGAAAGGTAGGCAGAGGGGTGAGCGGTACAATGATCACAGTGTGTCCCTTTGCAGATGTTGACGAGTGCCTCAACGCATCGCCCTGCGACCACAACTGCACCAACTCTCTGGGTTCTTTTGAGTGCAGCTGTGTAGAGGGCTACATACTCAACATCACTAACAACGCGACATGCCATGGTAAGTCTCTTGTGCATCCAGTTTTGACTGTTAACCATCTTAACTCAGCCTTTTTTGTCTTTTTTTTTTAATCATCCGTGAAGTGTTCTTTCCTTGGCATTTGACAGTGCGCGTTCAGCAGCAAGTTGGCGTTTTGTCCACCACTTATGTTAGATCCCCATTTCAACCAGCGCCCTTTGAAATAAGTAGGCAGTTCGCTAATAACTAAATTATGCCTATTATTAACTGTATGTCTTTTGTACTGTGCACCTTTCAGAGGAAAAAGCAATGCCGTTTGAGCTAACAGTTGGCATAACACCGAATTATACCGTCAACTACAGCGACCCGGCATCAGCCAACTACACAAAACTGGCAAAAGATTTCAGGAGAGCCGTAAGCTTGTTTGTTTGTTTTGTTTTGTTTGTTTGTTTGTTTTGGTTTGCTTTATTTGGTTGCTTAATAGATTGGTTGGTTGGATGCCATTTTTCATGAGAAAATGTGTTTAAAGTTGGCTCCTACGCTACAATGCAGTCTCATACACGGTCAATATTGATTGGAAATCTCCTTATGAAGACTGGGTTAAATGTATGTTTTT
Source organism: Oncomelania hupensis (assembly GCA_036898135.1). Taxonomy (NCBI): domain Eukaryota; kingdom Metazoa; phylum Mollusca; class Gastropoda; order Littorinimorpha; family Pomatiopsidae; genus Oncomelania; species Oncomelania hupensis. The sequence goes on along the minus strand of CM072525.1, from coordinate 17,366,714 downwards.
TCTATTCTATTCTATTCTATTCTATTCTATTCTATTCTATTCTATTCTATTCTATTCTATTCTGCGTTGTCATTAGCCTGAATTCCAACACGAAATATCTTTTATTCTCGTGTGCACGAGAGCCTGTCGACTCCAATGTGATACATCATTCTAAATGCAGTTCCCTCGTTCTTTGCAAAAATGACATGTAGTCTTAAATGGAGCAATTGGATAGGGGTTACGGATACTATATCACATGCTATTTTTCCATCTTCGTGCTCTGTATTTGCTTTGTGAGGTTATATACTTATTCAAAGAACCGTTTTGTTAATACTAATTAATGCAAATATTCCTGTGTGATTTATTGTTTCTGAGAGATAATTGATGGCTGTGAAAGTAATTTAATGACGATAACTGTATCATCAAGCATACAGCTTAGATGCAAATTTGTTGTTTGCGAAACGCAAAATTCCTTATTTGGTCTCTGTATTGTTTTTTTCCAAAGAGCTGTAAACGATGCATTTATACCGATATATTACACTGATGCATGTCTGGCTCTCCTGCACATGAACTGATGGTGGTGGTATTATTATTATTATTATTATTATTATTATTATTATTATTATTATTATTATTATTATTATTATTATTATTATTATTATTGAACTGATGATAGTGATATTATTATTATTATTATTATTATTATTATTATTATTATTATTATTATTATTATTACTATTATTATTATTGAACTGATGATAGTGATATTATTATTATTATTATTATTATTATTATTATTATTATTATTATTATTATTATTATTATTATTATTATTACTATTATTATTATTATTGAACTGATGATGGTGATATTATTATTATTATTATTATTATTATTATTATTATTATTATTATTATTATTATTATTATTATTATTATTGGACTGATGGTAGTGATATTATTATTATTATTATTATTATTATTATTATTATTATTATTATTATTATTATTATTATTATTGTTGTTGTTGTTGTTGTTGTTTTTGTTGTCGTCGTCGTCATCATCATCATCATCATCATCATCATCATCATCATTATTATTTTGTCTACAGGTCTATGATAGGCTGATGAAGGCGATGATTGGACTGTTTGACGTGAGAGTCATCAATCTCAAGTACGTGTGTATACTCGTGGTATCTCCCATCCTACTTTCTTGTACATACTTGCAGCTTATCAAAACTAGTATCCCGCGACGTTGGCACAGTGCTACTATAGTGACTCACAGTGTTACTATAGTGACTCACAGTGTTACTATAGTGACTCACAGTGCTGCTATATTGACTCACAGTGCTACTATAGTGACTCACAGTTCACAGTTGTCACAGTGCTGCTATAGTGACTCGCAGTTCACCGTTGTGTGTGGTTTTTTTAAAATTTAAAGTCAATTCATGTATTACAGTACAATTTAGACATGCAGTTATACTCAAACACATTCACTCAAACACATCCACTTAAACACATCCACTCAAACACATAGACTACATTTAAACACATCCACTCAAACACCCAATCCGCACTTAAGCAGTCCCAGAGTGTGCAGCTGTCATTGAGCGAGTCAGACTGTGGTCTTCAGTCAGTCAGGGTCAGTTTGACTGTCACTGTCAGAGGCAGGGGTGTTAGCCCTGCCCTAGGAGGCGTTCAGACCCACGCGCGCTCTAGCGGCGGAGATTCACTTGCCACTCCTGAAGTCGAGATACTGGGCCCGGAATTCGAACCTGTGACAGCGTGGTGTGGGAGATCCCGATACGTTACTCCAACTCAACCTTTAACTTTCCATTTTACCTATGTAGGACTCCTTCGACTGGGCGGCGGTTGCAGATCGGCCATAGACGTCTGGTCGCTCTGATGCCGTCGCTCCATTTCCAGGCTGACCTGTTTCTTCTTTCAATACGTCTGTGCGACGTGGGGTTTCCTGTGGAGGCTGGCGTCCTCCGGACAGCCGTTGCTTGCATCGCCATGGTTCCCTACCTGGGTCACTGCATCGCGGCCACGGCCACACGTCAGGCGCGCTTTGCCTCTTCAGCTTGTTTTCTTCCTCATCCATGGCAACGACCATTCATCACTGCAACGAATCAACACCAACACCATCTAGACATCATATTCACGTCCACTATTATACGCGTCAGTGTCCGTGGACATTAATCTAGCCAACGAAACGATCCACTCAAACACATAATTCAAACACATCCACGCAAACACATACACTCAAACAGCCCCCACACGCAAACATACATACCAACCGTTCGCTCACACGTACACGCACGCACGCACACACACACACACGTACACACACAGCCGAGGATACACAGTAATATCATGACTTTCCTGAAATGCCACATACGTTGTGCTGACAATGGGTCATATATAAACTAACTCTAACCCAGACCTAACCCTAACGGGTCCCTGTTCTGATGTCAAAACAAGTAGATCTGTCAAAACAAGTTATGTAGATGTTCACTGATTTGTTCCAGATAACATCGTGTAAGTGTGCCCACACACAAACACACACCCACATACACACCCACCTATATTTGCAATACATCACACACCCACACACACACACACACACACACACACACCTACACTGCACTACACTACAAATTTCAAAAACATGTCATAAGTCAGTACTTGAAGGAACCCACACCTACACTACATACCACTACACTACATTACACTACACTACATTACACTATACTACACTACACTAAACTACATTACATTACACTACATTACACCATACCGCATTACACTACACTACATTACATTGCACTACATTACATTACACAACACTACATTTCACTGCACAACACTACACTACATTACACAACATTACACTTCACAACACAACATTACACTACACTAAATTACATTACATTACACTGCACTACACTACACTACATTGCACTACACAACTCTACACTTCATTACACTACACTACATTACACAAAATTACACTACATTACACTACACAACACTACACAATATTACACTACACAACACTACACTACATTACACAACACTACACTATATTACACTACACAATACTACATTACACTACACTACACTACACTTCACTACATTACACTACACTACACTACACTACACATTCCAAAAACATGTCATAAGTCAGGACTTAAAGGAACCCACTTTGGCCACGCCCCCGCGACCGATCTTTTAACATTCACAGTGAGTGCTATCCCACTGAAAAAAAATAATGCTTACAACAACAAATAATCAACTTTTTAGAAAATATAGCTATTTTTTAAAAGGACTATACATTCCGTAGATTGTGTGCCTATTAATAGCAACAGTCGTTGACTAGCCAGCCACCATTCTGGAGCTCAGAAAGCGGCTCCAAAAACCGCGTCGGTAAGTGTCGGAACCCGTAAAAACAAATTGCTCGTAAAGTATTTCGTTTAAGGTTGATAACATAGACCCTACCCTACCCCAGACACCAAAGACGCCCACTTCAAGCCGCGTGGTTCACTCACAAATAGGGTCAAAGGTTACCTGGCTGTACAGTTAAAAACGGGGGAAAGAACTCCCAGAACCGAAACTGAAAATTCCAACGTTAATGGTTGATTTGAACAACGAAAACCCACTTTATCAACGCTTAATGTATAAACCATGCGAATTTTAGGGTCAGCCATTTCTTGTCAAAGCCTTCCAAATTGGGGCCTTTTATGATACTGCTGGCTATTTTTTGTTTCATTTCTATTGCTGCCTTAGTGTACAGACTAAGTGACAATTTGTTTGGGAAATATTGTGACGTTTGGGCCACGTTGTACAATTTGGGATGAACTGCTGTCACTGTGACCATTTTTCACGTTCACGGCTGTCACTATGTACCCACATACTATCATCGGTAGTAATCTTCTATTTCATACTTTATAATAGCCTACTTAACACCTAAGAAATGTTGTTATTGGCCCACAACATTACATCGGGAAAAGGTACTTTAAAACGAACAGTGTATGGGAGACAATAATTATCTTGATGGTCTAATTCTGCGTTTGACTTGCTCCCCTTGTATATATCCAGATCTGGAAGCGTGGTCGGGGAGTGTGATGCGGTTGTGTACAATAGCCAGGCACAGCAGGCCGGTCTCTCGCTGGTCGAAGCGCTAGTGGAAATGAGCAAAGAGACACTGTACATCAATTATCAGAATGGCGCCATATTATACATCACTGTTGGTGGATTGTCCGGTGAGTGTTACACTTACAGCTGTTTGGTGGGTGTTTTGTTTCCGATGTTTGTTGTGAGCTGGTTTGGTTTTGTGTCATTGGTTCGTTTGGTATATTTTGTTTTTGGTTTGTTGCACGTGTGCTTTGTTTAGTCTTGTGTGCGTGCATGCTTTATCGCGTTTCTGTCTTTGTTTTGTTTTTACGTTGTTATCTTTTTTTCTTTCTTTTTTAAAATTCTAATGCTAGAAACAACATTATGATAACATAATAATTACACCTTCGGTAATGGTATTGGATGCGGTCAATCTAGTACAGATCGCCGCGCTTTCAGTCTGATTTTTTATTTGGGGGTAAAGCGCGTACACATAGCTTCCAGTATTAGTATACACAGCCACGCCTACCGTTTGAGACTGGGGCCCAGTGGCGTTAAAACTATTACCTTCGATGCGGAGGAACCTGGGTTCACATCTCCATGGTGTAGTGAGCTTTGTCTCATCACAGTTGATTTTCTATAATAATGAATCTTTTAATTGTTAGTTCACTTCCCGCAATGTGGCTGCATCCGCAGGTTAAACCCCTCTAGCCCCCATTCTGACCAAAGCTTGGAATGTACACACACCTCCATCTACTGTTAGTCGTCGATCGGAGCGCTCAGTTGTTCTGGACGTTTGCCTGATGCAGAAGTTGGCGTCTTGGGTGGTGGATGTTTCTGGTCAGCGCCTTAGGCAGCTCTTTGAACTGGAAGGAGCGCTGTGTCAGAACAGTTGCGTCGCTTTGATTGTGAGGTTAAAATAAAGTAATGATATATGGGACGTGTTTGATTATTCTAGACCATTGTTCCCAAACAATCCTATGTGTTAATGTATTTTGCCTAGGTTGAGGTCATTGTGTGTAAGTAGGGCTTACTATGTTGGCACCGCAATGGAAGTTCTCTGTTGACATAATAAGGCATTCGTATTCCAATTCCTACTTTGTTGTTGATATTTGTTGATGTTTGCTGATGTTTGTTAATGTTTGCTGATGATGTCAGTGGCGTTATTGCTTGTTTGTTTATTCAGTGAACCAGAACACGTCCAAGTGTGACATCTTCCATAAAATTTCTCAGTGCGACAGTGGATCAAAGTGCGATGCTTCCAACGGAACCGTCATTTGCAGGTAATTTAGTTACACATTTGATTTGTCATTGGTGTGTCATACGTGACCCTGATCCGTGATTTTATTAGCAATGTTAAATCTAGTCATATGTTTTTGAAGTAACAACAGTTTACTGATGTATTCGTTGCGGAATGTCTCTATTTGTAACTAGTCATGTGTATACACCATTTAATTTGCTCAGCAGCCTATTGTTGTTAGGCCTACTTATTTTCTTATAATGTATGTAAAACCTCCACTCCCCTGTAGTTAGTGAAGGGAAACAACAATGTTGACATAGCGTTGACAGTGGAAGTGTGTAATGTGTAACCCTAGAACGACTAGTGTAACTACAGTGAGCCCCGTAAATGTATTAAGGGTGTGTGTGGGATGAGTTTGTGTGTGGATAAGAATGAATGTGCAAGGATTAGCATGGTCATGAGAAAGCGTGAATGATTGAGAAAATGGCAGTAACAGTCTTGAGATTTTTTCGTATTCTTATGCATTAAGGTGTTCTAATATCCGCTACCGTTTCTTTATTGTATACATGTACGCTAACCTTTGTGTTGTCTTCTTAATATGTCAACAGTTACTGTGCATCACACACAAATATCCTTGTGCAAATGGGGACAATAAAGATTCGTTATTCGTTATTATTCGTTATTATTATTCGTAACCAACATGCTACAATTGCGTGGTTGGTAACTGCCTAATCATCATCATCATCATCGTCGTCGTCGTCATTGTTAACGTCATTACCACCATTCGCATTATTATTATTATTATTATTATTATTATTATTATTATTATTATTATTATTATTATTATTATTATTATTATTATTATATACGACCACAGCGTTCGGACTAGAAATTAATCTATAGATGTTTAGGGAATTAGATCTCGTTAATAGGACGTTGTTTGTGCGAAAAAGCTTCTTTTTCTTTCTTTTTTTTTTCTTTTTTTTTTGAAAGCTCAGTAAGCTTATTTTTGGAGTGGATCTAGATATTTTCCTATCTAGGTATGTGAATCCTATCCTATCCTATCCTGTCCCGTAACCCGAAGGTCGTAGGGGCACCACAGATGATCGTTTAACCAGCATACTCCATCTTTCTCTGTCCTCAGCAGCCCTGATGGCTTCGCTCAGTGTCAAACCAGTCCATTCTCGAATGTTGTCCTCCCACCTCTTTTTCGGTCTCCCTTTTCTTCTACCTCCTTGCACTGTGCCTTGCAGAATAGTCTTTGCAAGGCCTGATGATCTGGTGACGTGGCCATACCACCGAAGTTTCCGTTTCTTCACCACTGTTAGCAGGTCATCATGTTGTCCAATAGCTTGTGTGATGGTCTGTCGGACTTCGTCGTTGGTGATGTGTTGGGTATAGGAAATGCCCAGAAGTCTTCTGTAGCACCTCATCTCCATGCTTTGTATTCTTCGTTGGAGATCTGCTGTGAGGGTCCATGCTTCGCAAGCATATAGGAAGATGGAGATGACAAGGGAGCGCAGCAGTCTTACTTTGGAATGTAGACTGATGGTCCTGTCTTTCCAAATGGGCTTCAACCTTGTCAGGGCAGCAGTTGTTTGTGCGATCCTGGAGAGGACTTCCTGTCGGGACCCATTGTCTGATACAATGGCTCCTAAATATTTGAAGCTATGCACTGTGTCGAGGGATTGGCCTTGGACTTTGATGTCCGTATTGATGCCATTGGTGTTGTTGGTCATCATTTTGGTCTTCTCTGCACTTATTTCCATTCCATAGGCTTTGGAGGTGGTGTCAAGCCTCTGTACCAGCTGTTCAAGTTCTTGTTCCTCTCCAGCCAATCCATCAATGTCATCTGCAAAACGAAGATTGGAGATTGCTCTACCCCCTATGCTGACTGTGCCTTCATGGTCTGCAAGAGCATCCGACATGATGCGCTCTAGGAAGATGTTGAAGAGTGTTGGAGAGAGTAGGCATCCTTGACGCACACCGATTGTTGTTCTGAACCAATTCCCGATGGCTCTGTTGTGGAGGACTGCACTGGTAGCCTTGTCATACAGGCTTTTGATGACTTCAATAATTTTTGGGCTGATGTTGTACACTTTCATTGTTGCCCATAGAGCTGCATGCCAGACTCGGTCAAACGCCTTCTTGAAGTCTATGAACACATGATATAGATGTTGTTGGTGCTGTAGGTATTTCTCACAGATTATTCTGAGGTTGAAAATCTGCTCAGTGGTACTTCGCCCTGCCCTGAATCCTGCTTGTTCTTCAGCTATGATTTGTTCAGCTTGGGGTTTCAACCTGTTGAGTATTATTTTCAGGAGGACCTTGCTGGGATGGCTGATGAGGCTGATGGTATGTGAATAACATATATAATTACCAAATATTATATCACGATGGAAAAGCATGAAAGGTAGTTTCGAAGTGCGCGCTTACGAAGCAGAAATTGCAATAAGGGGAACAAGTGTCCTCTGAATGTATCAACAATAGCATGTGCATGTAAACGTGGCATTGATACAGATTGAGTCTGTCACTCCTATTTTGGGTGGTCACTGACCTCGCACCCTACAAAATCTGTTTCCCAAACTTCATTTTACATCGGACAATAAACACCGCTGATATCCGACTTTGATTGTGGCGCTGCTTTTCAGCCGCGTCTCTGGAGGGGAAAACAGACATTTCTTTTTCAATGAGCATCTACCTAGCATCGAATAAATCGTGTGTACCAAGTTTCAGCTCAATCGAACCGTTAACATCGCATATAACAAGCAAACAAGTAAGCACACAGACAGCCACACTGAGACAGACATTCAAGCAGACAGACAGAAACAGACATAATGCAACCTATGCACTCGAACATTTAAAGCATTTAATTCATACAGCATGGTAGTAATAAAAAATACTTGATGAACAAAGACTCCATTTAAATTATCATGACTAGTACACAATGTGACTAGTAAATACATAGGCCTAATGCGCAATTGATATCATCACTAATAATATATAGAACTGACTGAAACAAGCTACGCTTGAAATAATTATGGTTCTGTTTTGTCTGGATTGAATGTTTTGTAAGACGTAAAATGACATTTATAAATACTTCGTTCTTCACAGGTGTTACACTCGGTTTGATGATGGTATTTTTCTTTATCAGTATTTGATTCAGCCCCGATGCTGAAGTCCTGATAAGGTGTAACTCTGATTCGTTTATCCACGCAGCCTGCTCACTCATCAACAAGTCTTGAGTCGACGTATGAAGTTTTCCACTTTTATTCAGCACACATCAACAACTGCATACAATCGCTCAATCGCCTTTCCACTCTCAAATTTTACTTTCCAACTCACTATCAACAACTTTCACTACCCACACACAGGGCATCCATTTTTAAATTTTTTCTCTCATTCGAGATGACGACAGGACGTTCTAGAAATGACGCACTACAACCAATCAGAATTAAAGATCGTCATCACTGACTTACGTCATACATATTTCTAAACATACCCGGAACGTTCTCTTACTTCGACATCCATCGGGAAATTTCTATCGAGAGTAAACACGCAGATCCAGAGAATTCTCCAATAATATCGACTAACGCAACTTATCAACGTTATACAAAGCCTCTCCTAACAACAATGCAAACTCAAATCAAAGGTAAATAAACTCCATTATTGAATACTTTGCAAAACGAAACGATTAGATCTATCGTGCGCGTTTTAGACATACTTTCGTTCACGTTTCAACGTAACAACAGGTGAAGTTGAACGGTTCCACTGTTTATTTATTTTTCAAAAATTTGTTTCTTAATGTGAACTAATTGTTATAAGGAAATGTATGTTGTTACAAATGTATGTGTATGTCAGTAGTATAATAATGTTTATGGTTTGATAATGTGGAAAATATCTATGATGTGCGCATGGTAGATTTTGTAATTTGTTTATGTTACATCAGTGCAACTTATGTTAATCTGATGAATAAAATTTGATACAACAACAAAAAATATTTAAAGCGGGAGTGTAACAAGATGATAACAAAGATAATTCTTTTAAAGTTTAAAAAATATTCTGATTAACTATTCATTTAAACTGTGGAGTTGTCCAAAAACAGCTAGTTTTGACTACGGTGTATAGTAAAAGTAACGTATGCAGATCAAAATTGAACTCGGAGACCTATGTTATATAGCATCCTGTATTATTATTATTTATTATTATGTTCAATTTGTGTGTGAATAACAGTATGATTATATTGATTTTGCCTGCAAAGTTTCAGCCAATTCTGTATACTATTTATTTATTTATTTATTATTTTAGACTCTTGTGAGAGTCAAAATTAAAAGTTTGTTAGTCTTAAAAGGTGTTACTGTCTCACTGAAATTTAATTTTCATTCAAAAAAAAAGTTCGAAATTTCCTTACAGAGCATACTTTTGCCTTGCTGGTGGTTGTCATGCTCAAATCTTCATTTTCTTTCCATCTGTGCAGTTGTTTACTATTATACTACTTTTCTCTCAAGTTTGCCACCCTTCAGGTCAGAAACTATGCTCTAACTTGAAAAATAGCACGGCCTGATATACTTTTTTTTGGGGCATTTTATGTATTCTCAAGATGTGCTTTAACATAAACCTCGTTTCAGGAAATTCTATCCACTTTGATTTCAACGTACTCAACTACAAAAAGTACATGAATAAATACACAAAGGTAAATAATTAAAAATACCCGATGCTAAAAATACAAAATAAACAAAAGCAATAGTTTTCCAGGTATTGCTGGAGGGAGGGGGTCGTGGAGGAGGGAGTGGTGGGTGGGGGGGGGGGACAAATTATAAATAAAAAAAGACAAAATATATTAGAACGGGGTAAAACATCATGACTCATGCTTTCTTTTCTTGTGTGTTTCAGGCTTATTGATCCTGGTAAGTACCCGTTTCATGATTTCACTTTGTAGAGTACCCGTTGTTTGGAGCCTGTTATGAGCCTTTCATGATTTCACTGTAGAGTACTCGTTGTAGGGAGCATGGTAAGTACCCCTTTCATGATTTCACTGTAGAGTACCCGCTGAGTGGTCCAGTAATCTAGTGGTTTTGGCGCTCACACTAGACATGTTTAGTTAAGCACTGTCGAGCTCACTTCATTCTTGGATGGGTGGGACCATACTTGGAAGGCTACTACCATTAAACGACAAACACACACACATACACACACACATACACACACACACACACACACACACAAGGAAAGCCAGGCGCACCACAAACTTACAACACCCTAATCAATCCCAGCTATCAATGGATACCATGGCTCTGTGTTTTTACACGGGAAAGTTATTTGAAGGCAGTGAAGGAGAAGAGATGGGCACTGTCCTCATTAAGCTGGCCCAGATAAAAAGAGAGGTTGTCACGAATATGGGGGGTGTGGGGATGTGGGTAAAGCAATTACTCCCCGCGCTGTATCTCCTCCCTGCTATAGGCCGATGTGCGATGACATTCAGGGGGTAATGCTTAAGAGTGCTAAGGAGTGCTGGAGAGTTATAAGGACAGACGAGAGATATAAAGAATAGTGGAAACCTTAGGCTCTGAAAGCAGGGTGTTTATAATAGAGCATCAACAATTTATTATATGGACGTAGGCCAACCGTGGTTGGGTAGATTACAACTGGGTCACGAATAATGGTCTAGGGAAGTACAGAGTATTCTAGAATTATTCTGGTCTAGCCAAGTAAAGTCAATAGGGGTGAGTATGGACTGGTTTCATCAGGTGGCACGAGATAGCTGGTTGACCAAGTAGGGGCAACCAGAATGTTCAAGAGTTGTGGTGTGCGCTGAGGGCACACTTATCTTCGGTTTAGTCGGCTGCTGGGGCCGCTGGAAACTGGATGGTGACTTGCGACGGTCAGTCAGAGGCGAGCGGTGTATGACTCATGTAGGTCACTGAGTTGAGGCCGTGTGCAGTAGCGTGGGTTGCACCGGTCAAGCGTCCCTTTTGGCTGGGTGAGTCTGGTCTCTCGCGTCACAGTGCCAACCAGATATATGGGAGGCACGCAGCGAGATTGAGTCCCGCAGAGGCCCGTACATGAACCGTTCTGCAAATGATCAGTTCTCTGCGTCAGGAGGGCACCCACATTCTGGATGCCGCGCTGTTCAAGCGCGCATGCCAATCAGATTTGAATTTGGAAGTTGGTCAGGGCTGACCAGTACTTTTCAAATGTCCATCTATTATCACCAATGACTGCCAGGGGTTTCCCGTTGGAGTTGGGAGAATTTAACGGCGGCCGATAGCGTATTCGAGTTTTGGCGCCTAAGAGGGGTTACTAGCAACAGGGGTGGATATTTACACATTCAGATTAGGGTGAAACAAAGGGGTGTAAATACATGGGCAATGGCTATTATACGCAATGGGGATTAGCTATGTACTTTAGTCTATACAACGGGCAATCATGGCAGGGGGAATTATACAGAAATATAGATATGCATATATACATGTATAAATATAAGCCTGGGCATGTTTATGTGCATCAATCAAACTACAGATAACGAGTACATAGAGCAAAATGGTATATCCACAAGCAATTCATCACAACGATACACATACACGGACGTAAGTATCTACAAAACATACGAACACGTGGGGAAATCGACAGGTGATGGGTAGCAAAATGATATGAGGTAAATCACTCCTCTTACCTTGACCAAAGAACGGGTGGAACACAAGAGTATAGCTGAGCTCAGGGGTCGCGGCAAAGGCAGAGGTGTCTCTGGCAGGGCGAGGTGTTGTCGTGGGCATGCGGTAGTGGACTGACGAGGCTAAGCCTTTACTTTTCAAAAGTCCGGTCGCGGGTCACGTGGGACTATACTGAGGGGCGGGGCTTGGTGCGCGTGGTCAGCGGCGAGTGAGGAGGGTTACAACGAGCAGGAGGCAACAGGCTAAGGAGTCCGCTCGTCACAGAGGTCTCAAACGCCACTTCTTCCCACCTCACCCCCATCCATACCCCAAACAACCGAAAGGTTAGGGGAACATGCACCTGTATTTTTTTAACTCGTTTCTTGTCACTGCAGTTCTGTCACGAACATGTTAACTAGAACTGACTGAAATTTGAAATAATTTGAAATAATTTGAAATAATTATGGTTCTGTTGTGTCTGGACATTAGATCTTTGGTTATACTTTAATATGTAATCTCAATGGAACATGATCGTAGCGAGCTGATTGTGAACACTGCAATGGCCTACATCTAGGCCTGACATACCTTAATGCACGCAAAATGGTCACACCCAATAATAAAATAATGAGAAACAACTAGATACATACGCTAAAAAAATCATGAATGCCGCCTTGGACAAAAACAAGACCAAACAATACAAAGCAAAGTTTTAAGCTTAAAGCTCTTCGTCAGGTGGACAACACAACAACAGTGTTTGTGTTTATACAAAATATCATTCTTTTAGTGTATAGTACCCATTTCGTTTTTTTTAATAAGGGCGAATCTCATTATTGTAAAGTTTGCATGCTAGCAATGTTTGGTTTAGTACAGACACTATTTAATGAAAAAGCAATAAAACTCTGGTACTTTTTTGTGATCGAGGTTAAAAAAAATGAAATCCGGCTTGGAGAATGCTAGGTAAAACCTGGCCTGTAAAGAAAAGTCCTTCAATGGCCAAAGATGTTGACAGTTAAAAAGATGTGCGGAATTTTTGAATCCAATGAAACATTTAAGCTTACTAGCATCATGCCGGTTAAGGAATGTATATAATATGTTTTGAAATCATATGAAATTAAAAATATTGTAGGATTCCTGGCAGCAAACTTGTTTTTTCCAACCTAGTTCCAGTCATTCGCCCAAAAAGGCAATCACCGAAGTCGAACGAAGCTCTCCGATCTGTTACGAAATGATGCTTGCATGACTACGACTAGTTGACATTAAAATTGATCGCTGTTGCTTCTAATTCTGTTCGATTTACACAGATTTAGCATTTCGCAAAGGTATACTTTGTTAATATGAGCATAATTTTTATCGACCATATTTAATAGTTGCGGTCCTTGATTTACATTTTGTTAATTATCAGCAGTAGGCTAATAATAGCACTCCCCATTTCCTGCCTAGAACCAAGACACTGTTATACAGTATACATAGGCTTAATCTACATTATATATTATAAGTCAGTCTCCACGCAGTGAAGAAGCTCACTAGCTGAATATACTTATTAGACCTGTATTGTCTGTTTTATACGTAAATAAATGTATATATCTATTATAATTAATAATATTTAGGCCTATACTTTATAATATTCGAATCTTTAAATTTCCGGAGAAGGACGAGTAGGCTAAGCGAATTTTTTTTTAAATAACTCGAGATCAGAGTTAAATTAATAGTTAGTTATTCATTGCTTACAGGGTCCAGTAGACAGCAAAGAGCCGAATCAGGACCACAAAATCAAGACCACAATTTTGCTAGTTAGTGGTAGTAGTAGTAGTAGTAGTAGTAGTAGTAGTAGTAGTAGTAGCAGTAGTAGTAGTATAGTTATTTAGTTAAATCTTTAATTTATTTATTTCTTTTGTTTGTTATTATTATTACTATTATTTTTTTGTTATTAGTAGTAGTAGTAGTAGTAGTAGTAGTAGTAGTAGTAGTAGTAGTAGTAGTAGTAGTAGTAGTAGTAGTCCTACTTTAAAAAAAAGAAGAAAAAGAATAGTATGCTGCTGTGCATGCTCAATGGTGTAAATATGGTCAGTGACGTTTTGTTTGTTTTTCCTGAAGTTGGGTGTAACCCGAAATATTCAGATGGTGTTACTGGTTATTTTTTCTTATAGATTTACCAAAGTTTTCAGATGATTTATTGAAATTTCCGCCTGCCACGCAACATTTTTTTAATACGTGTTTCTCATTAAAATAGATATCATTGAAATACATATAACAAATTTACTGTATCAGTTAAAAAGAATAATATTAGTTAAATAAATAATTGCTTTGGTGCTTGCAATAAAAATGTCACTGTTTTTTGAGACCATTATAAACTTGCTTTGCCTTGTTGTGCTGAAGGGACATCAACGTATCCATAGCACTTTGAAGTTTTGTCATGTTTTTATTGTTGATATAGATGTAAAATCGTTGTATGTGTGCATTATGTGTTATGTATTACTTTTACTCTTTATTACTAATTGTGTCAATCATCATAAAATAATAATAATAATACTAACTGCTTCAAAATGCGAATCTCGACTTGACTTACAGCTTGAAGCTGTGCAGATCGAAACAGAATTAGATCTAGAAGCAACAGCGGCTATTTTTATGCACGGATGTTTCACCACAGGCTCTGAAGTCTTTTCTTTTGTCTTTGTAAACGCCTGGGCCTCCTACATACGTACGTAGTATAGTATGTAATTGAGGCCTACGAAAGACAAGATTTCCCAGCCTGTGGTTTCACGTAGTCCTGCCAGCATTCGTTTGTAAAACATCGGATAGCTTCGCTTGACTCGGAAAGCTTCGTTCGACTTCGGTAATTGCCTTTTTCGGCGAATGACTGGAACTAAGTTGGAAAAAACAAGTTCGCCGGCATGCAGTAGCAGAGTAAAAGGAATGTTCTTTCGGCAGTATTATTTCTAGAGGGCTGATACAGTCTGCCGGTGGCCTCAGCAAACATGTGTTTGCTATAAGTAGTAGATCGCGACCTATGAATTTGATGCGTCTATGTGTAACACGTGTTGCTGTTTTCTAGATCTCACTTCAGGAAACGAAGACTGGAAGATCATCTTGGGGGTGTGCTTGGGTGTGCCACTGGGCATCATCGTCATCATCAACATCGTCTGCCTCGTCAGGTTCAAGCGACGATGGGCCAAGCAAAGGAAAGACCTCGAGACTGACAACTCTTCATGGTAATCAATGTAGACGTGAATAATAATAATAATAATAATAATAATAATAATAATAATAATAATAATAATAATAATAATAATAATAATAATAATAGAACACTGTACTATTCATTCTTTGTGCATACGATGGACATTAATTTGTTTGCTGTACGTTACAGAAAACTTGGACTTTACTTGAACAGTTTAAAGGTAAGGCCTACCTCATACGCTCACCATGCTCTGCTGGTGTTTGTTATCAACAGCAACTCCGAGTCAGAGATAGGAGGCATGCCAGGGTCCACCATGAAGCAGCGAGGACCGAAGCTCCTCTTCTACAGAGACCGAGGTGCCTGGAATTACAACGACTCCATGACGTCGCTTGATCCCAAGCTACTAGGTAGGTTTGGCGTGATTCTCTTACTGCACGTGTTCTGTTAATGTCTACTGCGCTGCAGGCTCATATTTTATTTATTGTATCAGCAAGAACTAGTCAGAAAATGCACCTGCAGAGGTTATCGCCGGTCATTTTGGTAACTTGATCTGTGAATTGTTTCAGGAGGTGATCCGAGCGCGTTCTACTCTCAGTTTTATCAGTACGTCAACACGCAGGACGAGGTGACGATTTTTTTGACTGACTGATTCGTTCATTCATTGGTTGTTTGTTTGGTTCCGTGAGTGATGAATCCTTCATTCACCCACTGAGTTCACCAGGCATGAGCCTAACCAATCTAACCAATCTAATCTAACCGATGATGATGATGATGATTGATGATAATGATTACGATGACGACGACATTGATGATGATGTAGAATATCAATTATGGACAACGTTTATACAATCAATTATGGGGGTGATTTTATAGGACGATGACCACGATAATTAAGATGAGGATGATGGCGATGATGATGATGATGATGATGATGATGATGATGATGATGATGATGATGATGATGATGATGATGATGATGATGATGATGATGATGATGATGATGATGACGGCAGCGACGTTTCTTGACGACTACAAAAATGATGATAATTTTTTTTGTTTTTCTTTTTGTGTTTCCCAGTTCACGATAAAACGACCCAAGGTTTCAGCCTTTGAAGAGGACAGTTAAACGGGATCAGCAGTTATCAGTAAAAAAAAAAAAATAAATAAATAAAAAAAATAAAACGTTTCTTACTCAGAGTTGCCAAAACGCACCACAGCACATTTGTACAGCATTTTAAAAGTGGTTTAAAATAGTTGCTGGATTTTCAGAGGATTTCAAAGAATGACTGCCATTGTCACTTCATAAAGCATCACCATTTTGGAAGTAATTTCTTTTTAAAGAAACTGGGTGCTGAAAGGGTATCAAGAAAGGACTGGCCTTGTCGTTTCAGCATTAAGCGTTTGAAAGTACTGTTAACAAAAGTTGGATACAAAGAGGCTATATTGAAAAATGGCTGGCACTGTCATTTCATTATAAAAACTTTTGAAAGTGATGTTAAAGAAGGCGGATGCTAAGAGGATCATTTAAGGGAATGATTTTCAAGTGTTTGAATCCTTCAAAGTTTTGTGTGTGATAGTCCCAGTTCTTTGGTTTGGATCATGACTGAGACGTTTGCTGTTTTGTTCTGATTTGTGTGTACACATTTTAAGTCATTGTTTCCGATTTTAGTTGTTTGTTAATTTCTTATTTGTTATCGAGCTGAAGAGTTGTTGCTGTTGGTGTGGTGGTAGAGATTTGTTGTTGTGTTTTACTTGTGGGTTTGAAAATCGTGAGCTTCTAATCAAAATACATGATGTGGGGGGTGGATCTAGCTGTGCTGTACCGATAGTGTATACATGTTGTATACAATTTTCCCGAGGTTCAATTCTACGCTTTTCCTTTCTGTTGGTTTTTCCATCCATTTTCAGCAATAACGTTAGATAACTCCAACCTACATTCTTTGATTCTTCTTCTTTTTTTTTACAAAGATCAAAAATATAAATCCATTTACTTCGAAGTGGCTAATGAAATGTGGCATTCCAGATTGTTTTAAAATGTTGCAATTCTCTCACTTTCAAGATTGTTTTAAAATGTCGAAATTCTCTCGCAATGATTAACATTAATTTTCCTATTATTCCATTTTGCTTTTTGAGTTTCAATATTTTTTAATATTTTAAAATATTTCCATTTCGGTTTTGATCACAGTAATATTATTATTATTATGCTCTGTGCATTTTCGCCTGTGTATATATGTTGTTATTATTATTATGCTATGTGCATTTTCCGCCTTATATATATATATAAAACGGTGCTCTAGCATTAATTATTGCGGAATATTTGATTCATTGTTGTCTTTCATACAGGACAAATGTGGATGCTTCGATAGCATGCTTCCTGCGCTCAATTTTCCTTCTTTTTTAATTTAAACCGTTTGAGCGTCCATTTGCCTGTTCGGTATATCGTAAATATCCATTGTACTAAAACAAGCTCAATTTGGGATTGACTTTTCAACCCGTGTTCGGCAAAAAATCTCTAAGCACAGTTTATTTTTTCCTTGGCATTGAAATCCCTTTTGGATTGAAATGAATCTTATTTAAATGTGCATGTCCATTCACTGGATCTGTTCCTAAGATTCTAGAATCTTATAGCGCCTTATCAGAGCTATATAAGACCGTAGACTGTCTAATTAAAACTATTCAAATTACCATATATTTTCTTAAGTTTTATAAAGAATGTTCATGGAGCTGTCTTGTTTGTAATCATAATATTTTACTTATAGTCTGTTCCGGTTGTGAACATGTTTTTATTTCATCTGCATTTTTATTCAATTTAGAACGTTTTCATGAAATATCTAATTTATAATCATAATATTATACTTGTGATCAGTTCAGTATGTTCACATGTTTCTATTTAATCTGCACAATCATTCTTCATAGAATGTTTTCATGACACCGTCTTATAAGAGCTATTCAGCATGTCAAAATTGTAACTTGTATTCAGTATTTTGGTCACTTTCTGACCAATGTGTGTACAAATATTTGCGCTTTGGCTTTCACTTCCGGGCATGCGCAGTTTGAATATAATATTTGTATTTGAGCCAGACCATTTATGTTCATAGCAGAGGAGCCGAAGTCCACTTTTATTTGTATCAAGTTATTTTTGTTGGCTGTGCATTTTACTCCAGAATCATACATATCAACATTATTCATGCCAAAATAATTCTTTTTTTCCATTGTACCAAAAAGCATTATGTACTGGAACGCACCAAAGAAAAATAAAGTCCTTCTATTCTACATGTACATCTGTTTTTCTTCTGATATGTTTTGTCTTGCATTTTGTGTGTGTACATTGGATACCAAAAGGAAAAATGTCATGCATGCAATATTCTATGCATAATAATTATGTACTGGTCTTACATCTTTTGGTTTCTTCAACTTGTTTTGTATATGTAGACTTTGGTTTGTGTACACAGGTAACGCAGTTGTTGTGTTTTAAACCAACAGTTTATTCCGTTCTATGCGTCCGTATTAAAGGCAAAATATCTTCAACTTGTTTTCTATATGTAGACTTTGGTTTGTGTACACAGGTAACGCAGTTGTTGTGTTTTAAACCAACAGTTTATTCCGTTCTATGCGTCCGTATTAAAGGCAAAATATCTTCAACTTGTTTTCCATATGTAGACCTTGGTTTGTGTACACAGGTAACGCAGTTGTTGTGTTTTAAACCAACAGTTTATTCCGTTCTATGCGTCCGTATTAAAGGCAAAATATCTTCAACTTGTTTTCTATATGTAGACTTTGGTTTGTGTACACAGGTAACGCAGTTGTTGTGTTTTAAAACCAACAGTTTATTCCGTTCTATGCGTCCGTATTAAAGGCAAAATATCTTCAACTTGTTTTCCATATGTAGACCTTGGTTTGTGTACACAGGTAACGCAGTTGTTGTGTTTTAAACCAACAGTTTATTCCGTTCTATGCGTCCGTATTAAAGGCAAAATATCTTCAACTTGTTTTCTATATGTAGACTTTGGTTTGTGTACACAGGTAACGCAGTTGTTGTGTTTTAAACCAACAGTTTATTCCGTTCTATGCGTCCGTATTAAAGGCAAAATATCTTCAACTTGTTTTCTATATGTAGACTTTGGTTTGTGTACACAGGTAACGCAGTTGTTGTGTTTTAAACCAACAGTTTATTCCGTTCTATGCGTCCGTATTAAAGGCAAAATATCTTCAACTTGTTTTCTATATGTAGACTTTGGTTTGTGTACACAGGTAACGCAGTTGTTGTGTTTTAAACCAACAGTTTATTCCGTTCTATGCGTCCGTATTAAAGGCAAAATATCTTCAACTTGTTTTCCATATGTAGACCTTGGTTTGTGTACACAGGTAACGCAGTTGTTGTGTTTTAAACCAACAGTTTATTCCGTTCTATGCGTCCGTATTAAAGGCAAAATATCTTCAACTTGTTTTCTATATGTAGACTTTGGTTTGTGTACACAGGTAACGCAGTTGTTGTGTTTTAAACCAACAGTTTATTCCGTTCTATGCGTCCGTATTAAAGGCAAAATATCTTCAACTTGTTTTCTATATGTAGACTTTGGTTTGTGTACACAGGTAACGCAGTTGTTGTGTTTTAAACCAACAGTTTATTCCGTTCTATGCGTCCGTATTAAAAGCAAAATATCTTCAACTTGTTTTGTGTGTGTAGTTGGTTTGTTTACATAGGTAACGCAGTTGTTGTGTTTTAAACCAACATTAGTTAGTTATTCATCGCTTACAGAACCCAGCGGACTAAAAAGAGCCGAATCAAGACCACAAAATCACGACCACAACTTTGCTGAAAAGAGGACTCACCCCTGATCCGCATAAAAGATCTGCCGAAACAACCCCACTGGCAACACTGAAGGCTACTCCACAACAAAAAATCCCACGCAGGGGACGCTGAGGGAATACTCCAATTTATCGAACCCCCGCTCACAAAAAACAAAATATAATACAAACATCACAATAAAATATCATCAAAACACATACAAACAAAATGCCTACATTGCTAAATAATGACATTATAGAAGCCCCAGCGACCACTTGGCAGAAAGCGTCCCAACATTATCAAGCTGATCCAACAGACCTCACAAACAAATGAGGAGTTTTGTCCCGGAAGTTTTCAAGATTAAAGGTAGGTAACTGGTCTAGCGAAGAAGAAGATAGTATAGTGGATTGATAGAACAGAGTAAGAATGAGAAAGAAGAAAAGAGAAAGACAGTGACTGCGGGAATTTAAAGGACTACATTTCCAGAAAGTGGGGATACTATTTATACTGAAATCCTCGGAACGCCTACGGGGAGTTTAAACCAACAGTTTATTCAGTTCTATGCGTCCTTATTAAAGGCAAAATAATCTTCAAATTCTTTTCTATATGTAGACCTTGGTTTGTGTACACAGGTTACACAGTTGTTGTTGTTTTTTTAACCAACAGTTTACATGTATTCCGTTCTATGCGTCCTTATTAAAAGCAAAATATCTCCAACTTCTTTTGTTTGCCTGGATTCAAAGGAGAATTGGGTTCATTCATTGGGTTCATTCATTGGGTTCATTCATTGGGTTCATTCATTGCTCCACTCATTGTCGTTCTTCTTCTGCTTCTTCTTCAAATTGTTTTGTGTACATAAATGAAAGTAAAGGAAGGGGTCTTTTTTGTGTGATCTCCAGTGATGTTTGTTAGGCTTCCACTCTCCTTTCTCTTTGTTATTAGGCCTCCACTTGCCTCTGTCTTTTCTTGTTAGGCTTCTACTCTCCTTTCTCTTTCTTGTTAGGCCTCCACTTGCCTCTGTCTTTAATTGTTAGGCCTCCACTTGCCTCTGTCTTTTCTTGTTAGGCTTCTACTCTCCTTTTTCTTTCTTGTTAGGCCTCCACTTGCCTCTGTCTTTTCTTGTTAGGCCTCCAACAAAGAGCTTATTACGGAAAGAGAGGGAACTTCCATTATGTCCTATACAAAAATGCGAGACGCTCTCACGGATTATTTCCCTTTGCTCGGGCTGGCTATATTTCACCATCTGCTATATGAATGATCTGTGCGTGGTAACTTATTGAGCCTATGCCATTGCAAAAGAACATTTTTATGGCAACGTTTGCAAAAACCAAACTTTTAACCATCATTATTATTAACATTCCGCTACTGCTGTCTTTTTTGTTTGTTTGTTTTTGTTTATGTTTACTTATTGACATTTATTAGGTGCTTTTATGCTGCTTATGTGTGTATTTCATAGATTCGTTTTCTGCCCTGGAATTTATTATTTTTTAATCAACGACAGATATTTTAAAATTAAAATATGCATGACAGACTGTTTCATTTATCCGAAACTGTACATCCGTAATCGTGAGAGAGAGAGAGAGAGAGAGAGAGAGAGAGAGAGAGAGAGAGAGTGAGTGAGAGAGAGAGAGAGAGGGGGGGGGAGGGTTGGGGGAAGAGAGAGCTCTGTCATTCACTCAATTAATCACAATAAAGCACAATAACAAAATGTTTCACTAATAGTGTGAATTTAATTTATATCAGGTGTCCCCCCAACCCTCTCACCTCCCACATCACTGGCTTAATAACATCAGTCACTTCATGGAAAATAATTAATTAATCAGACAGAACAATCAGAACCCACTGGCTAGACTACAACATTTCACGCAATATAGATCTAATGCGCAGAAATTCACAGATCAGAACAAGGACTGAGTTTCTACATTACATTTGTTTCCCCGTTTACTCTCAAACGAAAAGGGATTACAACAGATCAAGGACCATTTTTGTGCCTAGGTAAGGGGTTATCTTGCACAGTATTTGATCACGAGGAGAAAACAGACTTAGTCTAATTTAACTTGTTAACATAAGCATAGGTGCCAACCAGTACGGATTGACCGGATTTAATTCCGGCGAAGTGAATTAAATACGGAAATACGGTAGCTTTTATAAAAATACGGAGGAAAAGTTGCCGATCGTTTATCTTTGACAGCGGTGCTTCTGTACCGGTTTCTATTCTCATAATAGTACTCCTGCACTCACTGAACGTCGCTGTGTTCAACAAGCTGATTTTCATGGTGATTTTAGAGTAAAACAAGTGTGGTGTTCAACAAGCTGATTTTTATCGTGATTTTAGAGGATTGAAAATAGCCTTCTGTTTCAGAGGGAAGCCTGTCGTTACTTTATAGTGTCATAGGCTAGGTTTTGCGAGAAACGAAAATACTGACAAGTGTTAAATATACTGACAAACGGGTCCGGAAATACTGATAAGAAGATTAGGGGGTTGGCACCTCTCATCATGACATCTACTTTGGAAATATAAGCATAACTATAGTCAAACAACCTAGCAATAACGTAAACAGTGAGCGACCTGTTGAAGGTAAACTGTCAGCAAGCAAACTGTTTTAGAAATTTGAAAAAGGACTTGCCAACACAACTTTTCTTGTATCTGGCATTATGGCAATTGATAGCTGTGCAAAAGTCACCGCCCTGTTTCACTCGGTCGCCTTTTGACTTTCTGCCACGAGCCATTTTCAGCATGTCGACAAGGGAGCATAACTCGTACATTTCGTCTCGCGGTTCTGTACCAAGTTCTCCCTCTTTCTATCATAAGCTCTTTGCCTCCAATTGCGTCTGTCTTTTCTTGTTAGGCTTCTACTCTCCTTTCTCTTTCTTGTTAGGCCTCCAATTTTCTTTCTCTTTCTTGTTAGGCCTCCAATCTTCTTTCTCTTTCTTGTTAGGCCTCCAATCTTTTTTCTCTTTCTTGTTAGGCCTCCAATCTTTTTTCTCTTTCTTGCTAGGCCTCCAATCTTCATTCTCTTTCTTGTTAGGCCTCCGCTGTCCTTTCTCTTTCTTGCTAGGCCTCCAATCTTCATTCTCTTTCTTGTTAGGCTCCACTCTCCTTTCTCTTTCTTGTTAGGCCTCCACTCTCCTTTCTCTTTCTTGTTAGGCCTCCGCTGTCCTTTCTCTTTCTTGTTAGGCCTCCACTCTCCTTTCTCTTTCTTGTTAGGCCTCCACTCTCCTTTCTCTTTCTTGCTAGGCCTCCGCTGTCCTTTCTCTTTCTTGTTAGGCCTCCACTCTCCTTTCTCTTTCTTGTTAGGCCTCCGCTCTCCTTTCTCTTTCTTGCTAGGCCTCCACTTTCATGGGGTAGGGTCTATGTTATCAACCTCTAACGAGAAACGTTACGAGCAATTGTTTTTTACGGGTTCTATTTTTTAACGGCTTTGTTTGTTGCTATTTGTCGCTCCATATTTCTGGCTGGCTAGCCAACGGCTGTTGCTATTAATAGACACAAAATCCGGGGAATGTATTCATTAAAAAGCCAAATATACTTTCGAAAGAATTATTTGTTGTTGCAAACGTTTTTCCCGTTGTGGCAACACTCGATATGAATGTTAATAGAATCTGTGGATGGGGACATGGTCAAAGTAAGCCCCAAACTGAAGTGTTAGTAATACCACTTTATTAGTGTCTCAAACTTCAATCACAGCAAACTGAAATGTTAGTAATACCACTTTATAAGTGTCTAAAAACTTCAATCACAGCAATCAGAAATATTAGTAATACCACTTTATAAGTGTCTCAAACTTCAATCACTGCAAACTGAAATGTTAGTAATACCACTTTATAAGTGTCTCAAACTTCAATCACAGCAAACTGAAATGTTAGTAATACCACTTTATAAGTGTCTCAAACTTCAATCAAATCAAACTCAAATGTTAGTAATGCCACTTGATAAGTGTCTCAAACTTCAATCACATCAAACTCAAATGTTAATAATACCACTTGATAAGTGTCTCAAACTTCAATCACAGCAAACTGAAATGTTAGTAATACCACTTCATAAGTGTCTCAAACTTCCATCACAGCAAACTGAAATGTTAGCAATACCACTTCATAAGTGTCTCAAACTTCAATCACAGCAAACTGAAATATTAGAAATCCCACTTTATATGTGTCTCAAACTTCAATCACAAGCAAACTGAAATTTTAGCAATACCACTTTATAAGTGTCTCAAACTTTCAATCACAGCAAACTGAAATGTTAGCAATACCACTTTATAAGTGTCTCAAACTTCAATCACAGCAAACTGAAATGTTAGCAATACCACTTTATAAGTGTCTCAAACTTCAATCACAGCAAACTGAAATGTTAGCAATACCACTTTATAAGTGTCTCAAACTTTCAATCACAGCAAACTAAAATGTAAGCAATACCAATTTATAAGTGTCTCAAACTTTCAATCACAGCAAACTGAAATGTTAGCAATGCCACTTTATAAGTGTCTCAAACTTCAATCACAGCAAACTGAAATAATAGTAATACAACTTTATAAGTGTATTAAACTTCCATCATAGCAAACTGAAATATTAGTAAGACCACTTTATGCTGTAAGTGTCTCAAACTTCAATTACAGCAAACTGAAATGTTAGTAATACCACCTTATAAATGTCTTAAACTTCAATCACAGCAAACTAAAATGTTAGTAATACCATTTTATAAGTGTCCCAAACTTGAATCACAGTTTATACAGGAAGACAAGACAGCTAAAAAGCCAATGGAGATACAACACTCCATATGAGCAGGTTCTCTGTATATTAAACAGACTAGTTAGAGAGAAACTATTTTAAGAAATTATTTTATAATTAGGTACACACACGCAATACTATTCATGCACGTTTTAATATTTAGAAAGTTCGAGAATTTTTTTGGGGGGGTGGATGAGAGTCAAATAAGTAATATTAATCTCTTAAGCCCTAGCTTAACTGGGCGAGACAAACCGAACCTTGTCTCGGCGAACCAAAGGTCAAAATTGCGGTTTTATTCTTAATTGGGTCTTCCCGAGACCAGCCGAGACGAGACAGGAGATCGGGCGTCACGGCGAGCTCTTTCGTTTCTGAACTGGGTCTATTTTTAGCTGCGTCGAAACTGACATACCGTGACAAAGTTACGTTAGCAACAATGGCGGCCTTCGATCGTGAATTGAAAACTGCAGAAGATTTTGGCGTTGTTCTAGCGCTGCATGTCATAAGCGAGAAAGAAGGGGCAGCAGAAAGAGAAAGAAAGCAAAAGGCAACAATGCCCTATGTGTTGCAAAGGCACCAGCAAGGTGCATTTCATGCACTGGTGCAAGAGTTGGCTGAACAGGTCAATGGCTATTCAATGATTTATAATTTTTACTGATTCAGTATTTTCACTGTTCTCTAGTCTAAATTAAGTTTGGATTTGGTGCACCTACTTCTTTTAAGTGTTGTAGTATTTCTTTAGATCAGTTGTCATTGACATTGATAGATTTTTCAGCAAATCAAAATAGTGTCTCGGGCAGGTTTGCTGCGCACGAACGGCAAGACGAAAGGCCGGCCCGCGACACGGCGAGACACGTCTCGATGTTCTCGCCGATCCCGTCTCGGATTGCTCGCCGAGCCTAGTTAAGGGCAAGGATGGTTCGGGTGTATCGCCGAGACTGTCTCGGGTTTCTCGCCGAGACAAGGTTCGGGTTTGTCTCGGCCAGTTAAGCTAGGGCTTTACATGTCAGGAGAATGACATTCTTAATGCGCCCGTGGAAGTGCAATGTCTTTAGCACCAAATGTGTTAAACATGTTTTATGTGCCTGTAATGGCACTATTTCTCAACAACGTAGCCTACTATTATACTTTTGTGCCCTATATTACAACAGCATATACCGCTAGCAATCAAATACTGACGCTGGTATCTGCATTAGTCCGCAACTGATTTATAAACTGTTTAATCCCTTGCTAGATAGTCCCTTTAGGCACAGTTTTGTCGATTTTATTGGATATGATATGCTAATAACGAAATACAAACTGGGTAATTTGTTTCTCCGGTTGCTGAATGTACCTTTTATTTTACCTTTTAATTTTTTTATGAGCGGGAAATAACTGGAGCGAACATAAAAATTGTTTAAGTTTCGTTTTAGTTGTATTGTTTATTTATTTAATCCCTTTTTGTTGTTTTTTGGGGGGTATGATATGGAATTGTGCGTACATGCGTGTATGTGGGTTTATATGTGAGTGTATTTTGTGTGTGTGTATACATGTGTATATGTAAGCGAGAGGATGAGTGCGTGAAAGCCCGTGTAAAAATGAAATAAAGAAATAAGACAAGCGAAAATCTCAAGATTCAAATACTCGAGTGTGGTTTCGCTTCCCTAGAAGAAACCTACCTGCGTTGCAGATAGCATAGGTCATAGTTACATTACAATGGCTTAGTATACTGATAAATTCTGGCCACACAAATTTTGAAGTTCTTTGATTTTTAAAAGGAAAAGATACTGCTTTCCGTTGGTAAGGCATTTGGAGGAACCTCAAGTTGTAGCACCGGTACAAACCAGGTTGCAGGAGAAGCAACAAGCTCAAGCCAAGCCGTGGATTCTTAAGCTGACTGACTTAGGACAAGTACGTCCTGAAGATCTATCTAGGGAACAGAAGGCCGACTCGACTTTAGGAAAGATTCGGGAGCGTGCAGGGCTAGGGCTCAAGCAAGATACCCACTACGAGTGGAAGAAAGATATTCTAAACAGAGTTTACATGAGTGAAGGTAAACCATGTAGACAAGTGGTAGCGCCAGAACGGTACCGATCAGATGTGCTCAATTGGCTCATGATACGCCTATGGCGGGATATCAAGGAGTTCGTCGTACTCGCGACCGGGTCGGGCGTGGGTTCTATTGGCCGGGCATCTGTGGTGATGTTAAACGGTATTGTACATCATGTGATGTGTGTCTGAGGAGCACGCGGAAGGGAGCCACGAGGAAAGTCCCGATTAAAACATGCCGGTCATCAGTACGCCGTTCGAGCGAGTTGGGGTGGAAGAAGTGCGATCCACGATTAGTCATATCACGGATCTCACGAACAAAAGGGAGAAAACCTGTGAGATTGCCAAGAACAACCTCAGCAAAGCGGCGCTTAGGTACACGAAAGCGTACAACAGACCAAAGACAGGAAATTAAAAAGTGGTCTGGGATGAGAAATGTGAAACAGCATTCGCTAAACTCAAGGAATGTTTGGTAAGCAAACCGGTGTTATTGCTGCCCGACGTCAGCAAGCCATTCACTCTGAGGAGTGACGCATCAGACATTGCAGTGGGAGCAGTTTTACTGCAAGATCAAGGGCAAGGGTTACAGCCAGTAGCCTATGCAAGCAAGAAGCTTAACCGTGCAGAGAAAAACTTCTCAACCATCGAAAAGGAGTGTTTGGGAGTGGTCTGGGCTGTCAAGAAATTTGAGCAGTACTTTGTAGCGGAAAGGGAGATGACTGGTTGAGGCTTGGGAGAGAAATTGTCTACCTTGAATTTCTTGGTTAGACTAGCCTTGGGTGGCTCCTGCTTTGCAGAATCCTTTGGGGATGCCATTGGGTTATGCAGGAGAAGGCGACACGACATTTGTTCTCCCCGGCTGACCATTCGCCTGCTGCTATTGGTGGTGAGCGGGACTACATTGTCGGCAGGCATTTTATGCAGGTCGGTGGCAGCGACTTTGCAGAAGAGTGCGTGGCACTATAGTAGCCGGCAACCCGGTACTACCAGGTCGTGGGACCGGGTAGCTCAGTTGGTAAGAGCGTCTTGCTAGTAACCGAAAGGTCGATGGTTCGAATCCCGGATTGGTCAACGTGTGATCATATTATTTTCCCCTTTACCAACAACTGGCCCGCTGGTGTCAGTATAAATCGGTCCAGTAGTCACCTATATGCGAAAGTGTCGTGTGACTATAATCTACAAACAACAACAACAACTACCAGGTTTCACCGCCGTGCAGGGCAAATATTTTTATGTCCCTCTTTTGAGGGATAAAAGGAAGGTAACAGCTCGGGTGGAGCAATGTTCTCAAGGTCGTGGCCGAGAGACGGGAGTCAAATACTCCACTCGGCTACATATATAATCTAAAGGAGTACATCACATTTCATAAATGTATTACATTGATACAAGTCACTAACAAAATGTATCAACCTTTCATTACAACATGCAATACACTGGGAGGGGATGATAAGGGGTGCTCTGGTCGCTCAGTGGATAATGAGATGGTTTCTTACGCCGAAGGTCCCGGCTTCCATTTCCCGCAAGGGGCGAACTTATGTGAGTAAGGTACGAGACTATTGAGGTCACCGAGGGTTTTCTTCGGGTACTCCGGTTTCCTACCTCCCTTCAATAATGGTATTGGATGCAGTCAATCTAAAATGTTCAAAAATAAAAATGTGGTTATATTTTTAGGTCTTCTAAAAGCGATCTCGCTGCCTTTACACCACATGTTTGAGTAACAAATGTATGTTTGCTGTGTGTGACAATGGGTGAAATATGTGAGCGTGCATACTATTATTTCGTTTTTAAATTATAATAAATAAATAATGAAAAATATTTTTGGCAGTGGGGAGGGAAGGGGGAGGTGTGTGACCAGGGGGGAAGAATACAGAGGGGAAGTGACCACAAGGGGGGAAATGGTCATCGGGGGGGGGGAGGGGGAGAGAGAAGTGGGCTGGGTGGGGGGTAGACTGGGGAGGGGGAAACATCCGGGGATGAAGAGACCGGGAGAGGTGGGGAGGAGGTATAGGGGGGGGGGAGTGGAGTGGTCGGACACCGAGAATATATTTTATTGTTGTTATTTAAAAAAAAAAACAACTCAATAAATTATGAATAATAATAATAGCGGATTTTTATATAGCGGGTACTCCAGCCTATGACCAGACTCACCACGCTTTACATAGTCATTACGTAAAAATACACGCACTCGATCAAACATCGCTTTTGCCACGATACACCAAAAGAGAGAACAGTAAAGGTAAAAACTATTTACAACTATGTACATAAATGACAAAAAAAGACAGAAATAGACTATTTACAACTATGTACACAAATGACAAAAAAGACAGAAATAGACTATTTACAACTATGTACACAAATTATAAAAAAGACAGAAATAGAATAGCAAAAACCTATTCACAGCTATTTATATGCCCGGTTAGACCCAGGAAGAAAACACGTATAAATATTTACAGCCGTGTATACACTTACGGATCAGACAGAGACAAAAGACAAAAAGTTTTTTTTTTTTAAGTACTTCTGCAACAATACTTGTGCCATCGGTATGCCAAGTGTCTGGTTACATAACCTCCACCTCCACCCCTCTCCCCTCCCCAAACGAAGATTTCGGGGTAGGAAACGCTTCCCAGTCAATGTAAAGACCGTCGCAATCCCCCCCCCCCCCCCCACATCCTCTCCCCCTGCTCCCCTCCATCCCCTCTTCTCTTTTCGGTGCAAAGGTTCCAGGTTGCTTTTTTCATAATGCTTCCCCCCCCCCCCTCCCGACCCTTTTACCCACACACCTAAGGAAGATTTTGTTGGTAAGAAACGCTCCCCAGTCAACGTGAATATCGTCGCAACCCTCTTTACTCTCTCCACCATTTCGCTTAAAGATGTACAACTTTCACAAACGCTTTGGAGGCGCCAAAACAAAAAGAAATTGTAAGGGCCCCAGAGATGGGCCCAGAGAGAGAGAGAGAGAGAGAGAGAGAGAGAGAGAGAGTGTGTGTGTGTGTGTGTTTGTGCGTGTGTGTGTGTGTGAGAGAGAGAGATGAGAGAAAAGAGAGAATGTATGATGTGACATCAGTCAGTGCAGGTTTTGGGTGTTCCAAAATCATTACTACCTCAGACGATTTATCGACAATTCCTTCATTTCAAAGCAATGATCTCGAGCTGTCAGCTTCCCTTCTGCCTTGATTACAGTTTACACTTCGGACAAACGTTCAGCACTCTTCGCTGGACAAACAAGTTATAACATACTATTTTGATGCTTGAATTCCCAAAATAAAAATGTCAAGTTACCCGGCTCGGGCGATAGGAGCGTGGTTTGGGCCATCCCTGAGTAAATAATGTATTCTTTGATTTGATTAATCAAAGAATGAGTTATTTACTCAGGGCCCGCCAAAACCACTCTTTTTTTTTTCTTGCATGGGCTATTGCAGTAGTTCAATGTTCGCTCCTTTCATACTGTTAATAGTGTCGTAGAAGTGCTACACAATGTTTAGCTCTTAGCGTTGCCAACTCTTAAAAGCGTGTTCTCATAAATCATGCAATGATTTAGGCTACCTCCTTATTGGATCTTTCTTTATTTAGCGCTTAGTAGGGCTGGACGGTATTACTGATACGTAACTGTATTCAGGTTCGGAAACGCGACGGTACGGTATACCGGTGCGGGTGTCCAACGTCAGGTTTACTGGGAAATCTCGACAACACATAACGCGACAGTGGGCGGCATCTTGTCCGCCCAGAGAGCGAGCCTAAAGACCAAACACGTGGATAGGCAGCTGTCCTTGAAGAAGAACTTATAAGAACAGCAGCTTATTCACGCGTTTGAGCATGGTACCAGTCGCCAATCCTTCTGAGTTAATGTTCTTAAAGACCTTTCCCGTTTAATGTTTTTGTTTTATTATGATTTTGTGGTTCAAAGTTTGCTGATGTTCTAAACAGTGGTTTATCATAATTTGTTTTGAAGGCGTTCAAGCAATAATAAAGCTTCAGTTTCTATGGAAATGGTAGTTCTTTGAAACTGTTTGGAAGTGTATGGCAATCTTTCTTTTGCGTCGGTCACTACCGTTAGTGCCATATCCCGTTTGATTGTAACACTTAAAACCGCGGTATACCGCCGGTACGAAATACCGATACGACCTAAAAATACCGCGGTAATACCGGTACGACTTTGACCCACGGTACCCAGCTCTAGCTCTTAGCGTTGCCAACTCTTACAAACGTGTTCTCATAAACCAAGCAATGGTTTAGGCTACTCCCTTATTGGATCTTTCTTTCAGTACATTCAAGGGCATAAAGTGTTTATTGCGACAGAGAGAGAGAGAGCGAGAGAGAAAGAGAGAACATGAATACCAATGTTTAGTCAGTATAATACCCCACTGAAGGGGTGTGTACAATAAATTTACTAACAAGATAAACATATATAACAAAAACTCAATCAGAGGAAACAAATCAGCAAATCTTACGAAATTGTTATCTCCATCACTTTAAACGCTTTGTACAGAAATAATTTATATATATTTTCTCTTATGACATTCACCTCTATTTTATATTTTATATTTTATATATTTAACCGTATATTTTGTTATTTATTTGTTATTTATTATTTATTGATTGGATTACTTCTCATGCGTATGTAATATAATTTTTAATTCTTGTGTATTCTGCTATATCGCGCTGATGCTGCCATTGTAATTGCTCAGTTTGAGATGAATAAAGTGGTATTGTATTCTATTGTATTGTATTGTAAAACAATTAATTGTTGCTAAGTTTATTAGAAACCCCAAATGCATTTAGCTTTAATATTTTGCTGTCAACGAAAAGCCAAGAAACTGTCCAAAAGTTTTATATACAGGGTGTTCCAAAAGTCTTGGGCACATTTGAAGTCCCCATATCTCAATAACTATGAATGGTAGTAAGATAACAGTTGTGCCATTTTAAAGCTAATTACATTAAGTTTTTTGTAAAGCTGTTGATTTTTTTATTTCTTTTCAGACCCATTAAAGGCGTTCACTCAAACAGAAAATGTAGGGACGCGTTTGGCAAGAATTTGTCTATCGGCTTGATGTGTGTCGTGTGACCAATGGTGCTCACATTGAACATCTTTGAACATTCCATGTAAAACTTGAGATTACAAGCTTTCTGAATTTTCCAGATGCGTTTTTATATCCTTTATAGTTTCGGAAATATTCAATGTCAAAATGTGCCCAAGACTTTTGGAACACCCTGTATATCCAAGAAGTTTTAAGCCTATATAAAAGCCAAGAAACTGTCCAAAAGTTATATATATATAAAACTTTTGGACAGTTTCTTGGCTTTTCGATGACAGCAAAATATTAAAGCTAAATGCATTTGGGGTTTCTAATAAACTTAGCAGCAATTAATTTTTTTACAATACAATACAATACAACTTTATTCATCTTAAACTGAGCAATTACAATGGCAGCATCAGCGCGATATAGCAGAATACACAAGAATTAAACATTATATT
Source organism: Oncomelania hupensis (assembly GCA_036898135.1). NCBI lineage: Eukaryota > Metazoa > Mollusca > Gastropoda > Littorinimorpha > Pomatiopsidae > Oncomelania > Oncomelania hupensis. The sequence goes on along the minus strand of CM072525.1, from coordinate 17,334,538 downwards.
ACATACGCATGAGAAGTAATCCAATCAATAAATAATAAATAAATAAATAACAAATAAATAACAAAATATACGGTTAAATACATACAATAAAATAGAGGTGAATGAACTGCCCCGAAATATCACAGATAATAGTTTCTCCGCAGAAAGCTACAATACAATACACTCCAATCCAATACAATACAATACAATACAATACAATACAATACAATACAATACAATACAATTTCATTCATCTCAAGGCTGAGCATACAAACTGACAGCTAATAAAAAATGAAAGAAAACCCAACAATACAATACAATACAATACCATACAATACAATACAACACAGCACAATACAACACAACACAACACAATAACACACAACTGTATTCCTCTCAAGCTGAGCAATTACAGTTACAAAGGCAGCATTGGCGCAAAATAACCAATAAGAATAAGAATAAAAATTACGTACACACGGAGAGTACTCCCAATCAAAAAAAAAAATAAATGTGCTGTTAAATGCCTAATTAAACTATAAAATATAACTATAAAACAAATATCACAGATAATAGTTCCTACCAGCAAAAATTTCCTCACTCTCTCTCTCTCGGGGGTTCGATAAATTAGAGTAAAGTCTCAGGGTCCCCTGCGTGAGACCGGGATGTCTTTATTGTAGAGTGGGAGTGCCTTCAGTGTTACCACTAGGGTTGTTTCGGCAGATTTTTTTATGCGGATTAGAGGAGAATCCTCTTTCAGCGAAGTTGTGGTCTTGATTTTGTGGTCCTGATTCGGCTCTTTGCAGTCCGCTGGACCCTGTAAGCAATGAATAACTAAATAACTAACTAACTAACAGCTAGCGGGAGTAATGAACATATTGAATGAATGAATGAATGTGTGTGTGTGAGAGAGAGAGAGAGTGAGAGAGAGAGAGAGAGAGAGAGAGAGAGAGAGAGAGAGAGAGAGAGTGAGAAACGTTCTTGTATTGTTGAAGCTAGAGATCGTCCGTGTCATGAACCTGGAGAGTCGTACCTGTAATCGGCGTGTTGAGCTTCCTTGTAAGGTGGTGGTGAGTGTACATTATAAAAGTTGCAGTCATTTTACTTGATAAACTTAGAATATTGATTTGACACGAGACCGACTCTAAGACAAATCATCAACCTGCTAGTCGCCTTTTTATGGTGGTACCTGAATTAGATTGCCTACATTTAGTTACCTCTCATTGGTTTGCACCTTGCCTTCTGTCCCGAAACTAGAGACCCTTCACCTGTAAATCCACCCCCCTTCCCCTCTAACCATCACCTCTCAAGAACTCCCCACCTAGGGGTATCTTGCCCGACCAACCCCCACCCCCACCTTCACCCCGTCCTATCTTCTCCATATCCCCATACCCTCTTCCCCCTACCCTGGTTCACCTTTCTCCCACCCCTGGGAGTGTCTCGTCCCACCCCACCCCCTCCCTCCACAAGCTGTCTGCGTGTCAGGCCCCAAGGTAGAGTAAATACGTGATCGGGGTAGACTGACTTACTGCAACCTCGTGCACTGTTCTTTGGGGCCGTCCTTCAATAGCTCCCTTGTACCTCAGTTTTCTGTGGAGACGTTTGGCTGCAATAGTCTTGTGCTCCTAAAACATGTCATAGTGGACTAGTCTTGAGGGACTTTATTTCAAAGTGTGAGAAAAGAGGTAATATTTCAGAGCCTTTGGCTACCAGACTGGCTACCAGTCTTGTGCTGGGGGAACCCTCATAGTGTCTCTGGTGGATTTTTCTTAAATACATTCCTTGTGTATCGACGACACAGCGGTGTTTTTTTAAAATTAGTACTACAGCCATGCAAATAGATTTCTTTCCTCGAGGTCGGTATCGCTCAACTTCTGGAAGACTTGCATGGCTTTGTTAAGTTTTCAACTGAACTATTTTTTTTATTTAGCCTACGTGAAAAGACTGCAACGACGAGCAGGAGAGGAGAGAAGTGTGGACCTCATTGCTGCCATGTCCCTCGCTAGCTGAAGGAAGTGTTCGTCTTGGCGTCGTCTAGGAAAAGGACTTTGGTGACAATTCTGGCCTTCTCCTCCTCCTCCTCCTCCTCCTCCTCCTTCTTCTTCTTCTTCTTCTTCTTCTTCTTCTTCTTCTTCTTCTTCTTCTTCTTCTTCTTCTTCTTCATCATCATCTTCTTCATCTTCTTCTTCTTCTTCTCCTCCTTCCTCCCCCTTCTCCTACTACTCGTCTTCATTCTTGTCTTCTATTCTCTTTCTCATTGTTGTTGTTGTTGTTGTTGTTATTGTTGTTGTCGTTGTTGTTGTTGTTGTTGTTCTTCTTCTTCTTCTTCTTTACCTTGCGCTGCGATCATGCCCGTCGGCGTAGAGATATTTACGCGCTTTATAAATTATTCATTCTTTCTTCTTCTTCCTCTAAATTCTTTTTTTTTAAATTCTTTCTTTAATTAAGTTTAGTAAGAATTACTCTTTCCTTATTAAAATTGACTTGCCTCGTTACTTGACTCAATATATTATTAGTGTTCCGTTTTGCATAATGCAAATTGTACTTTAAAGAAAAATTATTTCATACTTGAAAGCCGTGAAATTTCATAACTCTAATAATAAATATAATAATAACAATATAATAAAATAAAATAAAATTAATGATAATACTAATACTACTACTACTAATAATAATAAGAAGAAGAAGAAGAAGAACTACTACTACTACTACTACTACTACTACTAATAATAATAATAATAATAATAATAATAATAATAATAATAATAATAATAATAATAATAATAATAACTGTGCAACAACAATATGAAGAAGAGGAAGCTTTCATAAAGCGCGATTCCTTGGTTGTTGTTTTTTTTTTAAAGCCCAAATCATCCTTTATTCTAATATCAAAAGTCTTTTTCACTTTGATACAAAGATGTCAACAACTCTGCCCCGTCATACCTCTCTGACCTTCTTCGACAGTACACCCCATCCCGCACGCTTCGTTCAGCCTTTGACCATCTCCTCCTTCAGATCCCTCCCACAAAACTTGGGTCTGTTGGCCTTCGCCCCTTTTCTTCAAACGGTCCATCCCTCTGGAACATGCTCCCTCTCTCATGGTGTCATAAGACAACCTTCTGTTCTTTCCAATCTGCTCTTAAAACTCGCTAGTCCTCTTTCCACAAAGCTGAATGGATTGCCTCATCTGCCAATTACTGTCTGTACACCTAACCGCTCATGTTCATTCTTCCATTCCTTACCTCTTACTCCCCACCCCCTTCCCTCAACCTCACATTTATTTAGTAAATTTATTTATTTATTTTAAATTATTCCCTGTGCGCGTGCGTATATATCTGGGGTGATGTTGGAGAGTGTGCGTGTTTTGAGGTATTATTTATTAATAGCAGGCGCCTTATAATTAGTAGCAGTAGTAGTAGTAGTAGTAGTAGTAGTAGTAGTAGTAGTAGTAGTAGTAGTAGTAGTAGTAGTAGTAGTAGTAGTAGTCGTCGTCATCATCATCATCATCATAATCATCATCATCATCATCATCATCCACAAAAATATACAATAGGACAACAATAACTGAATTTTGTAAATTTTTAGTAGGAGTTTAAGCTGGTCAAATTGGTACAATGTTAATGTTAAATCTTTTTAATTGACTAATCAATTAATGTATTTATTTATTATTGTTGTTGTTGTTGGTCTAAAATCACTTTGTATACAGACCTTAAATTAAATAAATGAAAAAAAACTTGTCGCCGTTGTCGTTGCGGTTATTGTTTCGTATTGACTGAACCATCATCATAAAGCAACAAGGAAGAATTCCGCTGACCTGAAGACACGCTAAAACACTTAACCGGAACGTTGTAAACTGTATTACATTGTCTGTGACAGGACTGCAGGGCAAATGGCTTGTTATGTTTCCATAAGTGGTACCATAGTTTTGAAGTGTACGGTATATGTCACTCAACATGTGACAACATTGCCCGAGCAGATTTGTCTCAGTCTCTGTCTGTCTGTCTGTCTGCCTCCTCCCCCACCCCCTTACAAAAAGATCTTCCAAGTCTAGGTACAAACAAATCTCTACTCTACAGTTCATCCGTTTTTTTTTGTTTGTTTGTTTGTTTTGTTTTGTTTTGTTTTTTTGTTTTAATCTCTCTCTCTCTCTCTCTCTCTCTCTCTCTCTCTCTCTCTCTCTCTCTCTCTCTCTCTCTCTCTCTCTCTCTCTCTCTCTCTCTATCAAATGATCTAATGATGACAGTTTATTTGTTATTGTTTCATGCTGTGAATGTTATAACAATGAGTTGTTTTTAATAGTGATGTAAAAAAGCGCATCCAGCGCTTACTCTTTTACCCTTGCAAAATAAAATTGTTATCTTATCTTATCTTATCTATTTTATCTTATCTTATCTTAGCTTATCTTATTTTATCTTATCTTACTCTCTCTCTCACTCTCTCTCTCTTTCTTTCTCTGATGTTTATTGCCACGAAGTCTACTGCCTACAAAAAGATACTCCTTCCAAGTTTCGGTACATACAAATATCTACTCCACGGTTTATGCGTGTTTTTTTTTCGTTTTTGTTGTTGTTGTTGTTGTTTTGTTTTAATTTTGTTATTGTTGTTGTTTTGAGCCACCACTATTTCAGAACTCTGTTGTGACTCTTCTGATATACTTGTTTTGATTTTTTTTTTTAATGAAGAAGTTTAACAATGTCATCAAAAACAAAGGGTAGATTAACCTTGGCGGCTACTCTAAAGAGAAGTAGTCACCAAATGACTGATGTTGAAGTTGATTCCTATCTTGGTATATAAAAAGGAAGTGATTGCGTGTTGCGGTAATTTATAACCTCGTAAACAAAACAAAAAGAAAATGTTGAGCGTATTTCAGTTCGAAGCTAACATTTAATAAGCGTCACTAGGCTATATTAAACAGCGAAAGTTTTATCAAACCCGCCAAAAAAAAAAAGAAAACAAAACGACAACAAAACAATGAAATAAAACAAGACTAATGTGCATATTTCGAGCTTGACATTTCTCTAGGGTTTCTTTCGCGGTACAATCTCGTTAAACGTTTCTTAATGGGGTCGATCCTTTTGTCGAAGAGGTTGTGAGAAACCAGATTGTTTCTATATTCTCCCCCTTCTCTCACGCCCCTACGAAATTTTTTTAAAAAGAGCTACATTCCTATCACTTCCCAAAAAGGTCAGGACCATGACAGGGTCACATACATTGCGCATGACGTTCAGCTCGTTCACGGTCGCTCAGCAGTCAGCGCGCTGTACTGTTTGAGACGCTATATAAGAGCAATTCGTTTAATTTAATTCCATTTTCCCCCCTTTTCGAGGTTCTGTTTAGAAAGTGACAGCTGGTGAGTTGACAAAGCAAGATGAAAAACGAAACAAAAAACGGGCACACTTACACAGTGTTATCTGGACAAAACTGTGAACATCTACATAACTTGTTTTGACAGACCTACTTGTTTTGACGTCAGAACAAAGATCCCTTAGGGTTAGGGCTGGGTTAGGGTTAAGATTAGGGTTAGGGTTAGTGTTCGAACACTTAAAAGTACTTAAAGTACTAAAAGTACTTTTCTGCTGACACTCGCACACTCAAGGTTCCCGTCACCCGCACTAAGACATACGGCCAACGTGCATTCGCTTACTCCGCACCTAAGCAGTGGAATTCCCTTCCCTCTCTTATCCGCAACATACAATCAACACAAGCATTCAAAAGGGCCCTCAAAACCCACCTCTTCAAACTGCATTATTCAGATTGATTTGTATCCCGCTGCCATTCTCTCATCTTTTGTCTATGTCTGATCCGTAAGTGTATAAACGGCTGTAAATATTTATACTGTTTTTCTTCCTGGGCCTAACCGGGCATATAAATAGCTGTGAATAGGTTTTTTGCTATTCTATTTTCTGTCTTTTTTGTCATTTGTGTACATAGTTGTAAATAGTATATTTTTGTCTTTTTTGTAATTTGTGTACATAGTTGTAGATAGTCTGTACCTTTACTGTCCCGTCTTTTGGTGTATTGTAGCAAAAGTGATGTTTCATCGAGTGCATGTATTTATATGTAATGACTATGTAAAGCGTGGTGAGTCTGGCCATAGGCTGGAGTACCCGCTATATAAAAATCCGTTATTATTATTATTATTATTATTATTATTATTATTATTATTATTATTATTAAAAATGGGGACGAAATATGACCCTTTGTCAGCACAACGTATGTGGCGTTTCAGGAAAGTAATGATTATAATGTGTACCCTCGGCTGTGTGTGTGTGTGGGTGTGCGTGTGTGTGTGTGTGTGTGTGTGGGGTGTGTGTGTGTGTGTGTGTGTGTGTGTTTGTAGACTAGCAACTATATATTTGCCCTTTTGTACAATTCATCTGTTTTATGGCTTTATCTTTTTAACCTTTTATTGTGATTTGCTGTCAGCTTGTTCACTTGATCAATATGTTTTATATGTTATTTTGGGTGTGGTGCTGCAGCGTTGACCAAATGCATTCCTTGTGTATTATTCACTTGGCAATAAATTATCTTGAATTGAATTATTCCAAACGCCCAACCGTGCAATAAGAAAAAGCAATAAAGCAATAAAGCAAAAACACAAATGTTGGAAAACAATGTTCAAATCTACATGGGGTCGAATTAGAACGCCGGTCTCGAACACAGGCGCTAGTATTTGGTATGCGATTAGGCGTCTATTACATTACATTACATGATTATTGCTTTAGGCCCAGCGGACTCTTCCGAGCCAAATAAGGACCGGCCACCCCCCGATCCGCATAAAAGCTCTGCTGAAACAACCCTAGTTGTAAAACTGAAAGCTCTCCACCAGCCAGTCACTTTACAATAAAGACATCCCACGCAGGGGACGCTGAGGCTGTACTCTAATTTATCGAACCCCCCGTTTACAAAAGCAAAATAGAATACAAACTTCATTATAAATTATCAACAAAACGCATACATATAAAATGCCTACATTGCTAAATAATCACATTATAGGAAGCCCTAGTGACCACCTCGCAGAAAGCGTCCAATATTCCCAAGCCGATCAAAAAAACCTCACACACAAATAAGGAGTCCCGTCCCGGAAGAGTTTTCAAGAAAAAAGGTAGATGACTGGTAGGTGACTGGTCCAGCGAAGAAGAAGATAGTATAGCAGATTGATAGAACAGAGCAGGAATGAGAAAGAGCAAATGAGAAAGACAGCGACAGTGGGAACTTAAAGCACCAAATTTCCAGAAAAGGGGGATACTATTTATACTGAAACCCCCGGCACCCCAACGGAGGTGATTAGGAGTCTCTCTCTCTCTCTCTCTCTCTCTCTCTCTCTCTCTCTCTCTCTCTCTCTCTCTCTCTCATCAGAAGAAAATCACATTGTCACCGACTTAACGTTTATGTGCATGAATGCACAATTAATTAGCTGCGGATGGAAAGTAGCCTTAATGCGTTGATAACGTTGTCACGCCACACCGCACCCCTCTCAATAAGCCTGGGGGTCAAAGGGGTTTTGTTTGTTTGTTTGTTCGGGACAGTGAGTTTTCCTGCAGCCATTGTTGTGACATTTATGATGTAACAAGATGATACTGTGAACGCTGGTGGCTCGAAACTGACCGCAAAGCCTGGAACGTTCGGCAGGTCTTCTCGTGCTATGCAAACAAACAACTGTGCTAGGTTGTGCTCATGCTATATTTCCCCTGCTGGCGCTATTTTTAGACTCAAAGTTGAGGTGTATGTCTATAAGCATATGTATGTATATGTTTGTGTAAGTCTAAAATCATGTTAACACTGAAAATTAGCCTTAGCCAAAAAATAAATGAACTGATGCTGTTATTTTGCACAAAAACAAAAGGAATTTACCCAAAAAATGCTTTTAAGAGAGGTTGTTTTGTGACTCAATCATTTATCTTATTTATTTTATTAACGCGCAAATCCATACTAAAATCCGCTCTAAGCGCTCGCTTCGTGGAGCAATTACACTGTGATTTTGAACAGGATTTGTGAGGCAGAAATGTGTGAAAGTTAGTCCCTTTAAACATGCAAAAGCACAAACGAAGAGAAATCCAGCATCGCGCTATTCATTTGTATAATTCAGGAAATCTACCACAATATCTACAGAACTGACCGTTTTGGAGAAAACCATTATTGTCTTTTCCAAACACAAAGTAGATGTAACTATTGAGTGTGTTGTACACAACGTCCACCTTGTCCTACACAATTATGATGATTATCTTGAAGGGGTTTCTACCAATGAATGTACGATTGTTGAAGGCTGTGTCTTGTTCGTATACCCCTTGGGGTCATGAGCAATCTTGTCACTGTAGATTGTTCTAACCTATAAAGGGAACAGTGAAAGCCCCAGTTGAAAACCTGTCTTGCCTTTGTAGGCATGACTAATTCACTGCGGCAACAGTTCCCCCCGTTGGAGTGCCGGGGGTTTCAGTATAAATAGTATCCCCACTTTCTGGAAATTTAGTGCTTTAAATTCCCACTGTCGCTGTCTTCATCATTTGCTCTTTCCCATTCCTGATCTGTCCTATCACTCTGCTATACTTTCTTCTTCTTCGCTAGATCAATGACCTACCTTTTTTCTTGAAAACTCTTCCTGGACAAGACTCCTTGTTTGTGTATGAGGTCTGTTGGATCAGCTTGGGAGTGTTGGACGCTTACTGCCGGGTGGTCACTAGGGCTTCCTATGATTGTATTATTTCGCACTATGGGCATTTTATATGTATGTGTTTTTTTGATGATTTATAATGATGGTTGTATTCTATTTTGTTTTTGTAACCGGGGTGTTCGCGTAGTTGAGGTCAACCCTCAGCGTCCCCCGCGTGGGATGTCTTTATTGTAAAGTGACTGGCCGGTGGATGGCATTCAATTTTCCCACTAGGGTTGTTTCGGCAGATCTTTTATGCGGATCGGGGGTTGTCCGGTCCTGATTTGGCTCGGAAGAGTCCGCTGGACCTAAAGCAACAATAAATCAATCAATCAATCATTGTTCGTATGTTTCAGGACTGAAAACACGTTTACGTGAAACCGTGTTTTTGACAGTGAGCGCCTAATAGTAGGTGCCTCCGGCCACCTCAGCTTGTCAGGATGGCGAATATACGATGGTCTTTTCTGTTGCTGACAGGTAACATTTCTCTCTCTCTCTCTCTCTCTCTCTCTCTCTCTCTCTCTCTCTCTCTCTCTCTCTCTCTCTCTCTCTCTCTCTCTCTCTCTCTCTCTCTCTCTCCCCCACGCCATCTCATTGGATCTCTCTGTCTGTTTGACCGTGTATGTGTGAGTGGGGGGGAGAGGGAGGGGAGGTTAGAATGTTATATCTCAATGAGAAGACGAAGATTTGTACAATAATACTCTGTCGTAAATTCTGAATATCTTGTCAAAATGTGTGTGTGTGTGTGTGTGTGTGTGTGTGTGTGTGGGTGTGTGTGTGTGTGTGTGTGTGTGGGTGTGTGTGTGTGTGTGTGTGTGTGTGTGAAAGGGGTATGGATGTTCAATAGTAGAGAAGACGGTGAGTGGTGTGTGTGTGTCTCATAGTCTCTCTCTCTCTCTCTCTCTCTCTCTCTCTCTCTCTCTCTCTCTCTCTCTCTCTCTCTCTCTCTCTCTCTCTCTCTCTCTCTCTCCTACAAAAAATAGTTAAGTTACTTTGTTCAAGTACCCGACTTTCATTTCCATAAGAAAATAGTACATCTCTCTCTCTCTCTCTCTCTCTCTCTCTCTCTCTCTCTCTCTCTCTCTCTCTCTCTCGAATATATATATACATATACGTTCTGCGCTTTTTTGGAATCTGCGCTTCTTTGGAATTAGTAGTATTATAGAAAGGGCTGCCCATTTTTTAAATTCCAACATTGGCCCGCTAGGGTTAGGGTTAGGGTTAGGACCTAACCCTAAAACTTTCCGTAACCCTAACCCTAACCTTAACCCGAACCCTAACCAATATTGGAATTCCAAAAATGCGCAGGCCAATTCTAGAATTGCCCAGATTCCAAAAAAGCGCAGAACATATATCTGAGTACTCTGGCACTAAGCTGGATTCTTTCATGTTGGTTTCGGAGCAGTCGGTTCTCGAGATTCTCAAAGCCACTGTGCCTAAATCGTGCGAGTTGGACCCTATACCTACCAAGCTCCTGTACGAAAATCTTGATGTCCTTCTCCCTGCCATCACAAATCTGATCAACTCCTCTTTGACCACAGGCGTTGTTCCCACCGACCTTAAACTGGCAGTAGTGAAACCACTTTTGAAAAAGCCATCACTTGACAAGAATGATCTCAAGAACTTTAGACCGGTGTCAAATTTGCCATTTGTGTCCAAAATTCTAGAAAAAGGTAGTTCTAAAACAACTTCTGAGGCACTTAGAACACAACAATCTCTTTAACCCACTTCAGTCAGCATACAGAGCTGGACACAGCACCGAAACTGTTCTGTTACGTGTCGCCAGTGACATTCTTTCATCTCTAGACCAAAATAAGCTTTCGGTTCTCCTTTTGCTCGATAACTCTGCTGCATTTGATACCATAGACCATGATGTTCTCATCTCTCGGCTTGGGTCTCAGTTTGGCATCTGCTCCACTGCTCTTCAGTGGTTCACATCATACCTGAATGACCGTTCACAATATGTTTCTGTAAATGGCTTCCAGTCTAGCAAAACTCCCTTACTATATGGTGTCCCGCAAGGTTCAGTACTGGGGCCTGTCTTGTTTGTTCTCTATACTTCTCCCTTGTATTCTGTCATTCAACAACATCCCGTCGACCATTTTCTTTTTGCAGATGACACACAACTTGAAGGTACTTGCGATCCTGCTGACATCGACACCTTGACTCAATCATTTCAAGACTGCACGACTGACATCAAACAGTGGATGACAGACAATAGATTTAAATTAAATGACGACAAGACCGAAGCTCTTCTGTTCTCTGGCTCATGTTCCTCCTCTGATCTACCATCAGCTGTCACTGTTTGCTCCAGTAGCATACCTTTTTCTGAGAGTGCCAGGAATCTTGGAGTCATTTTTGATTCTTCTCTTGACATGAAAGAACACATTAGTAAAGTTTGTAGACAGTGTTTCTTTGAACTAAAGAGAATAAGTTCCATCCGTCGCTATCTTACTGTTGAAGCAACTAAAACCTTAGTTACATCATGCATCCTATCTAGATTGGATTACTGCAATTCACTCTTGGCTGGCTTACCCCAATCTGCACTTGATCCCCTACAGAAAGTTCAAAACTTTGCTGCACGCATCATTTTCCGTTCAAACCTCCGTGAACACATTACTCATTTCCTACACAGACTCCATTGGCTACCAGTTGTTGAAAGCATAAAATACAAGATAGCTTGCCTTTGTTTCTCTGTTTTTACAGGCACAGCTCCTGCTTATACTTCTGATATTTTATCCATATATACCCCTTCTCGAGCTCTGCGATCATTTGCTGACACACGTCTTCTTAAACAGAACCGCGTCAACAGACAATCGCATGGTTACCGCTCTCTACCTGTCTTTGGTCCTCAACTCTGGAATTCCCTTCCATACAAGATTAGACATTCTTCCTCCATTTTCTCTTTTAAATCACAGTTGAAAACATATCTTTTTAGGGAATATTTCAATTAATCATTTACAAGAGAGTGTAAGCAGGTGTGCGTGCTTGTGTTTTTCAAAGTTGTTCAACTGTGTTTTGTACATATGTATATTATGTATCTTTTGTCGAGTTTTGTCTGTCTTGTCTTCCCATTCCCCCAACCCCTTGAGCGCCTTGATCCTTAGGCTAAAGCGCCTTACAAATGACGAACATTATTATTATTATTATTATTATTATTATTATTATTATTATTATTATTATTATTATTATTATTATTAGATAGATAGATAGATAGATAGATAGATAGATAGATAGATAGATAGATAGATAGATAGATAGATAGATAGATAGATAAAATAAATCACATTACCTTTATCATCATCCTATCCTATCCCGTCCCGTAACTCGGAGGTCGTAGGGGCACCACAGATGATCGTTTAACCAGCATACTCCATCTTTCTCTGTCCTCAGCAACCCTGATGGCTTCGCTCAGTGTCAAACCAGTCCATTCTCGAATGTTGTCCTCCCACCTCTTTTTCGGTCTCCCTCTTATACCTCCTTGCACTGTGCCTTGCAGAATGGTCTTTGCAAGGCATGATGATCTGGTGACGTGGCCATACCATCGGATGTTCCGTTCCTTCACCACTGTGAGCAGGTCATCGTGTTGTCCAATGGCTTGTGTGATGGTCTGTCGGACTTCGTCGTTGGTGATGTGTTGGGTATAGGAAATGCCCAGAAGTCTTCTGTAGCACCTCATCTCCATGCTTTGTATTCTTCGTTGTAGATTTCCTATGAGGGTCCATGCTTCGCAAGCATATAGGCAGATGGAGATGACAAGGGAGCGCAGCAGTCTTACTTTGGAATGTAGACTGATGGTCCTGTCTTTCCAAATGGGCTTCAACCTTGTCAGGGCAGCAGTTGTTTGTGCGATCCTGGAGAGGACTTACGAATACGAATACGAATACGATCACTTTATTATCTCAATCAAAGAGAAATTCACACGTGGTGCCAGATATAAATGTTACAAGACGCTAAAGGACAGTATAACAACAATAAACAGTAAACAGTAAAACAGGATAAAAGTATATCGAGAATACATTACTAAATTAACCATTTAAAACTGTAATCATAAGAAGTTACATGGGGAATAACAGATACCTATCACATGATTTACGTTCAGTGTCATAATCATGATATAAGGTATTGCAACATAACAATCACTGTTGGCAATCAATAATCGCATCAATATACGACAACGTAAGACTTTTAGATAACTATGTTCATAAAAGAATATAAAAATCGCTAAGCACAAACAATACAACATACAACATAGGCCTACACTAAACGGAAATGTAAGATCACAAGGGCACATACTCACTATCTCATGCGGATTGGACATTAATTATATAAATCATGCCACGCACACTGTCATAATAGAAGCATCATACGTTCAAATTCTCAATCATTTAATAAAGAGATTGCGGTGGGTATAAAACTATTTTTAGTACGTACAGTTTTGAATTTTGGTGTCCTGTAGCGCCTACCCGAGGGCAGGAGATTGAAGTGGTGCGCGAGCACGTGACTGCTGTCTTGAAGTATGCGACGGGCCTTTCTCACCACTCGCCTTTCATACATCGCTATCATACTCACTTGTTGCACTCCCACAACCTTCCCACACACTCTCACCACTCTGTCCAACACATTCCTACTGTCCAAAGACAACCTTCCATACCAACATACAAATGAGAAAGTGAGAATGGAAGAGATGAACGAATCATAAAAGGTTTGGAGGATACGGTTTTGAACATGCAAGCGTCGGAGTTTCTGGAGGCAATAAATTCTAGATTGGCATTTTTTGTGAATACCATTGACGTTAGAAGAGAAGTTCAGCTTCTCGTCAATGATGGTGCCAAGGTACTTGTATTCTGTGACCCTCTCTACTGTAGCACCGCCAATGACGAGAGCGGGGATGGGGGCGGGGTTGCGGCGGAAATCAACTATTAGCTCTTTTGTTTTCTTTACGTTTAAGTCGAGGTAGTTTTCCTTGCACCAGGTGCTGAAAACTTCGACAGATGAGAAATACTGAGAATTTGAGTTTGACATGTCCACCAGGGCCGAGTCGTCCGAGTACTTAATGACCGGACAGGTGTCAGAGCCACGGCAGTCGTCGGTATACAACGTAAAAAGTACCGGCGAAATTACAGTGCCCTGGGGCGCACCGACAGAGGTTTGCTTGACAGAGGAAAGAGCAGAGTGAAAGCGGACAGCCTGGGACCTATTGACAAGAAATTGAACTATCCAAAGGACGAGTTTGGAGGGTACAGAGTAAGAAAGGAGCTTCTGGGCCATGAGATGAGGTTGGATAGTATTGAAAGCAGAACTGAAATCGATGAAGAGGACGCGGACGAAGGAGCTGGGGGTCTCTAGGTGGGTGTAGGCATTGTGAAGGAGGGTAAGAGTTGCGTCTTCAGTGCTGCGATTGGGTTTGTAGGCAAACTGTAGGGGGTCAGAGAATGGCTGAGTGTGAAAGAGTAGACGAGAGAGAACAATTTTTTCAAAACATTTCATGGCTATGGATGTTAGGGCTACGGGGCGATAGTCATTTAACTGCTTGGGTCGGGCGATCTTGGGGATGGGTGAGATAACAGAGTGCTTCCACACACTGGGCACGACACAGTCACGCAGGGACCAGGAAAACAGCTGGCTAAACACTACGCACAGCTGTGCCGCGCACCACCTCAAGGTCCGCCCTCCAATGCCATCGGGGCCTGCAGCCTTCTTTACATTCAGTTTTTGAAACACTGATCTTACTGTGTCGCTATCGATATCAAAGTCTCTGTCATCAGCATCGGTATCTTCTTTCAAGCGCGTTATGATCTCTTCGACGTTGTTTTTCGTATCATCGCGTTCAAAACGGCAGTAAAAAGTGTTAAGATTTTCAGACATTTCTTGCTGTTCATTTAGAGGGAGGTCACTGCGTGCAGACTTAGGTTTTTCCATGCCAGACAGAGTTTTAAGCCCTTGCCAGGCATCAGCCATGCTACCGCGTTCGAATTGCGCCTCAACCTTTTCTTTGTACTGCCGTCTCGCGTCTAACATTTCTTTCCGCAGCTTCGTTTGCACGCGCTTTCGCTCGGCTCGATCACCGGATTGGAATGCGGCTTTCTTTTCATTCAGCGTGGCTTTCAGCGACTTTGATATCCAAGGCTTGTTATTGGGAAATAATTTTATGGTCTTCGTTGGAATAACCAAATCTTCACAAAATTTTACATAATCAGAGACAACATCAGCAGCTTCATTCACACTCTCACTCGACTCAACAAACATATTCCAATCAGTACATTCGAAACAACCTTGCAACTGCTCAATGCTATCAGGAGACCACAGTTTGACTGTTTTCTTCACAACAGGTTGACATTTGATTTTAGGCAGATAAGCAGGGACAAGATGGACACAATCATGATCAGATTTACCAAGGGCGGGGAGAACAAAAGATTTAAAAGCATTGGGTATATTGCCATAGACACAATCAAGGGTGTTAGAAACAGTTTTACCTATGCGGGTTGGAATGGAAACATATTGATGAAATGAAGGGAGATGTTTACGTAAATCACTTTTGTTAAAATCTCCAGTGACAAAGTTAGGAGCGTCCGGCGAGACAGTTTGTAGGTCACGCACGACCTCAGCGACCTGTGCGGCTGCACGTGCCTTGTCGGCCCACGTAGGAATGTATACAACCGTGACGTAGATCTGACCGAATTCACGGGGCAAGTACCAAGGTCGCAGCGACACGGACAACAACTCAACATCCCGTGTATTCAATTGCTTACGCACAGTAACACTTTTCCTACTACACCACCGTTCATTCACGTACAGGCACACGCCACCGCCTGATTTCTTTTTACTGACTTCTACATCTCTATCAGTCCTGAAGGGCTCGCCAAAACCGTTGAGTGCAATGCTACCATCATCAATCTTATCACAGAGCCAAGTCTCTGAAATACAGATCAAGCATGCATCCCTAAAATCAGACAAGTAGCTTGTATATGCCTGTAACTCCTCAAAGTTAAGATTTTCCGATGTAGGCCTGATGGATCTTGCATTTGTCACAATCATAGATGGTAGCGATGGGCAATGTCTATATCTTCGTAGTCTTCTTCTCACACCTCCACGTCTTCCTCTCTTCTTTGTCTTCTTCTTCTTCGTGTCTCGATCTTCATCTTGTTCAGTCATCATCTCAGTCGGAAAGTCAGCAAATTGATGGGCTTTATTGTCAGCCACAGAACAAAAACTCAAAAGTACCTCTCTGCTGTATTGAAGTGTGGGCTGGGTGCCTGTACCCTGGCCATGGTGGCCGCCATGTTGTTCCGTCCCACTCACAACGACGACGGATTTGCACAAGGAAGACACAGTCACAGAAACCACCAACAGTCTCAAAACTTGCAGATTCCACATCTTGCATCACTTGTAAACAACTTTTACACGAAATACACGTCAATAAACAACGTAAAACACATAAAAATATCGAAAAACGGGACAGCACAGGCACCACAGGTTACGCCCGACTGAGAAGCGCCACCTATCTTGCGCCTTCCTGTTGGGACCCATTGTCTGATACAATGGCTCCTAAATATTTGAAGCTATGCACTGTGTTGAGGAATTGGCCTTGGACTTTGATGTCCGTGTTGATGCCATTGGTGTTGTTGGTCATCATTTTGGTCTTCTCTGCACTTATTTCCATTCCAAAAGCTCTGGAGGTGGTGTCAAGCCTCTGTACCAACTGTTCAAGTTCTTGTTCCTCTCCAGCCAATCCACCAATGTCATCCGCAAAACGAAGTTTGGAGATTGCTCTTCCCTCTATGCTGACTGTGCCTTCATGATCTGCAAGGGTATCTGACATGATGCTCTCTAGGAAGATGTTGAAGAATGTTGGAGAGAGTAGGCATCCTTGACGCACACCGATTGTTGTACTGAACCAGTTCCCGATGGCTCTGTTATGGAGGACTGCACTGGTAGCCTTGTCATACAGGCTTTTGATGATTTCAATTATTTTAGGACTGATGTTGTACACTTTCATTGTTGCCCATAGAGCTGCATGCCAGACTCGGTCAAACGCCTTCTTGAAGTCTATGAACATATGATATAGATGTTGTTGGTGCTGTAGGTATTTCTCACAGATTATTCTGAGGTTGAAAATCCGTTCAATTGTACTTCGCCCTGCCCTGAATCCTGCTTGTTCTTCAGCTATGATTTGTTCAGCTTGGGGTTTCACCCTGTTGAGTATTATTTTCAGGAGGACCTTGCTGGGATGGCTGATGAGGCTGATGGTGCGGTAATTTTCACACTCGTGAAGGTTACTTTTTTTGGGAAGAGTGATGACAAGCGACTGGGTCCATGGTGTAGGCCACTCCCCACTCTGCCAGATCTTGTTACAGATAATGGTGAGGGCACAATCATCGCTTCTCCTCCTGCTCAAAGCAATTCCGCAGGTATGTTGTCCACCCCCGCTGACTTCCCTTTCTTCAGCGATTGCACTGCTGCCTCAACTTCTTCCCGGAGAATTGGGAGGATTTCTTCTTCTTCTCTGTTCTCGGGACATGCTAGAACTGATAGGTCTCCATTTGGTGTATGGTTGTAAAGGTCAGAGCAGTACTTTGTCCATCTGTCTTGTTCTTCTGTAAGGCATATGCCAGACTTCCTTTGGATCGTGGAGACTTTGGGCTGTTTAACACTTGTCAGACCCTTCACAGTCTGGTAGGCCTACTTGCTGTTGTTCTTGTTCAGACTGTTCTCTATTTCCTGGCATTGATCTTTGTTACGTTGAAACGCGCACGATAGTTCGTGTGTGACGCGCGCGATAGATCTGTTCGTATTATTTTTGCAAAGCATGCAATAATAGAGTGTTTTTACCTTTGATTTGATCTTGCTTTGATCTTGCGTTGTTATTAGAAGAAGCTTTGTATAACGTTAATAATTTTAGTTGGTCGATATTATTTGAGAATTTTCGAGAGTGGGTTGTTTACTATCGATCGAAGCGTATGGACAATTCTAGTGGCAACTACGAGACGCTTCCATCCCAAATAAGGTTGTTTGACGTGAGACAGTGATGACAAAGCTGTTTCTGATTGGTTGTGGTGTGTCACGTTGGGGGTATTCTCGCCCTTTCTGGAGTATAGAGAGAATATATATATATATGTTTCAAGAGAGTTGACAGTAGAGAGAGTTGTTGTATTAGAGTTGAGAAAGTTGTAAAAAGTGGAAAGTTCAAAGTTGAGAATTGTAGAGTGGAAAAAGCGATTGAGCGATTGTATGCAGTTGTTGATGTGTGCTGAATAAAAGTGGAAAACTTCAAACGACGACTCCTGACTTGTTGATGATTGAACGGGTTGCGTGGATAAACGAATCTGAGTTACACCTATCAGGATTTCAAGCATCGGGGCTGAATCAATTCAATTCAGTTCAATTCAATAGTTTAATTTAACGGCTTTTCACAACAATGTGATTTTAGAAAACCATAACAAACAAAGAAACAAACAAACAAATAGAAATTGTTAATTATAGTAACTTAAATAAATCTGTTCCAACAATGATACGCGCGATGTCCTGTAACATCGCACTATATAAGATGACACTAATATCGTCTTGTGCACATAAAATAATTTCATTTTCTTTGTACAGTGCTGTTAAAACAGGACAATCAAATAATATGTGGTGTAAAGAAATAGTTCCAGCACATAAACAAGTAACATTTTTGAAATATTTTGTACACCATGAATTCAAGCATAGCTTATATACTAATCTAGCAAAAGTTCTGGAACAACTAACAATATTTACTTTGGGTAGTATACTAGTAAAGTGTTGTTCTAATAACGAATAATATTCAAATTGAGCTAATTTTACATTAGAATTAAAGACTGTATGCTCACTTTTCATTGCACCTTTTTTGGCCAATTTATCTGAAATTTCATTACCATAAATCTCTAACTGTGATGGGACCCAACAAAAGGTAATTTTAGGTAAGCTGAATCAACTACTGATAGAGAAAAAACAACATCGAGTGTAACATTTTGGGGGCAAAGCCGGGATCCACGCCATTGCCAAGGGTTCACCTGCGACAACAAGCGAGTCAACGTTACGAGAGGCAGTCATCGAGAATAGCCGCCAAGGAGTTGCGTCGGGAGGGGCCAACATACTGGGACTACATCCCCGATAGATTCGGGTTGACTGCAAGGGCGTGTAGTCGCTGAAGAGTTGCTTCGTGAGCGAACAACAGACCGGGACTACGTGGCTGCCACAAGAATACGTCAAGGGACAGTCTCGGAGCTACATCGCCAGTATTACAGAGAGCGACGAGCGGACGTCGCGTCTACTTCAGCACAGGAGCGTGTACATCAACACCAGCGTGGTGCAGCGTCGCATACGACGAGGACAGCGGGGCCTGCGTCAGCGAAGGCGACTAGTGGCAAGCATCAGCGCTACTGCAAAAAGCTGGCTGTTCTATGTTACGTTGGAGACGCGTGCGATGGTAGGCTTGCGTGTGTGACGCACACGATAGATCTGTTTTATTTTGCAACGCATGCAGTAATAGAGTGTATTCATCTTTAATTTGATTTTGCGTTGTTATTAGAAGAAGCTTTGTATAACGTTGATGGTTTTGGTTTCTCGATATTATTTGAGAATTTTCTCGAGTCGGTTGTTTACTATCGATCGAAGCGTATGGATAATTCTAGTGGTAACCACGAAACGCTTCCATCCCAAACAAGGTTGTGTGACGTGAGACAGGGATGATGAAATTGCTTTTGATTGGTTGTGGTGTTTTATGCAGGGGTATTCTCGCTTGTTCTGGAGTAGAGAGAGACAATATAGGTGCCGCACATAGGTTTCACAGTCCCCTATTGTGACGTGGGACTTTAATTTAGTTAAACAAACAAAACAAAAAACAAAATGAGAGAGTTGAAAGTAGAGAGAGTTGTTGTATTAGAGTTGAGAAAGTTGTCAAAAGGTGGAAAGTTCATAATTGAGAATTGTAGAGTGGAAAAAGTATTTGAGCAGTTGTTGATGTGTGCTGAATAAAAGTGGAAAACTTCAAACTACGACTCCTGCCTTGTTGATGATTGAACGGGTTGCGTGGATAAACGAATCTGAGTTACACCTATCAGGATTTCAAGCATCGGGGCTGAATCAACTACTGATAGAGAAAAACACCAACATCAAACGAGTGTAACATTTTGGCAAGAGTTGCTTCGCGAGCGAACAACAGATCGGGACTACGTGGCTGCCGCAAGATTACGTCGAGGGACAGTCTCGGAGCTACATCGCCAGTATTACAGAGAGCGACAAGCGGACGTTGCGTCTACTTCAGCACAGGAGCGTGTACATCAACATTAGCGTGGTGCAGCGTCGCATACGACGAGGACAGCGGGGCCTGCGTCAGCGAAGGCGACTAGTGACAAGCATCATCACTACTGCAGAAAGCGTGCTGTTCTAGAATAGTCTAGAAAGGTACAGCACAGTCAAGAACCTTCCAGAAAGAACTTTCCAGAAAAGCATCAAGATGGCTGACTTCTGGCAGAAAGGGATTGAACTTAATCTAAAAGGCAAACAGCTGACGGAGTACGTCAAGTCTCAAGAGAGAATATGGCGTGAAGAAAGAGAAATAAAATTAGAACGGAAGCGTCTAGAACTAGAAGAACAGCGTCGCCGAGAAGAAATAGAATTAGAACAGAAGCGTCTGGAAATTGAACAGCAGCGGCAAGAAAAAGCAGAGCAACAACGTCGTGAAGAAAGAGAGTTCAAGCTGAAGCGTCTTGAAGGCGAGCGTCAGTACCAGCTAGAGTTGGCGGGTATCCAAAACAATTAGCATGCGCCACAAGTCATCAGCGAACACATGGCTCCAAAATTGCCAGCGTTCGTCGACGGGAAGGACCAGATCGACAGTTATCTGGCAAGATTCGAGAGGTTTGCCGAAAGATCCAACTGGCAACCTCGAGACTGGGCGATTCGTCTAAGTGCACTTCTGACGGGGCCAACACTGGAAGTTTACACCAGACTGTCGAACGATGACGCCAAAAACTACGACGTCTTGAAAGAGGCCTATTGCATTGCTACAGCTTCACAGAGAAGGGCTACCGTAAACGCTTCCGCGAATGCCGACCTCTGTCAGACGAGACACCAAAGCAGTTTGTGGAGCGCTTGTCGTCATACCTGCACAAGTACCCCTTGGGGTCATGACCAATCTGTAGATTGTTCTAACCTATACAGGGAAAAGTGAAAGCCCCAGTTGAAAACATGTCTTTCCTTAATAGGCATGACCGATTCACTGCGGCAACAGTACCCCCGTTGGAGTGCCGGGGGTTTCAGTATAAATAGTACCCCCACTTTCTGGAAATTTAGTGCTTTAAATTCCCACTGTCGCTGTCTTTCTCATTAATTTTGCTCTTTCTCATTCCTGCTCTGTCCTATCAATCTGCTATACTATCTTCTTCTTCGCTAGATCAGTGACCTACCTTTTTTCTTGAAAACTCTTCCTGGACAAGTCTCCTTGTTTGTGTATGAGGTCTGTTGGATCAGCTTAGGAATGTTGGATGCTTTCTGCCGGGTGGTCACTAGGGCTTCCTATGATGTTATTATTTAGCAATATAGGCATTTTATATGTATGTGTTTTGTTGATAATTTATAATGATGTTTCTATTCTATTTTGTTTTTGTAAACGGGGGTTTGATTAGCTGGGGTAAAGCCTCAGCCGTCCCCTGCGTGGGATGTCTTTATTGTAAAGTGACTGGCTGGTGGAGGGCGTTCAATTTTCCTACTAGGGTTGTTTCAGCAGATCTTTTATGCGGATTGGGGGTTGTCCGGTCCTGATTTGGCTCGGAAGAGTCCGCTGGACCTAAAGCAACAATCAATCAATCAATCGATCAACCTGCACAAGTGGGTTGAATTATTAGGCAAATGGAAGTCTTACGATAGTCTCCATGACCTGATCGTGAAGGAGCAATTCCTCAATGCCTGTCACAAGGACCTGGCGACCCACTTAGAATTACAGAAGCTGCAGACGCTTAATGATGTGACCGAGGCTGCTGAAAGATATCTCCTCGCTCACGGGAAGACGCTGGAAACATTCTCAGAAGATTGGAAATCATGGGAACCAGATCCAAGGGAGACAGTCGAGCCAGAGACACACGGACTCCACGCCACCTCCCAGGGAAGGGCATTCAAGAGGCTGTTTCACCTGCAACGCTACGGACCACAGAGCTGCTAACTGTCCTCAAAACAAAAGTGGCGGACAGCGGAGCAATACGGACAATGCAGCGGCGGGTAACCAGCAGAGACGGTTCTCCAATCAACGGCAAACTAGTAGATCTGACCATCAAGTGTGCGGCGGGAGCGTCATTCTTCCGAGTGAGACCGAGCGCACAGCTACTTCTGCGGACGTGCAAGAGTGCATGACTGATGGCCAACTTCTCCTTGCCAACGGGAAATCCATCCCCGTCGTCGCCAGCGCAAATATGTTCGTCCAAAACATGCCTGTTTCCAAGGGACGCGTCGGAAATCATGAAGTGACTGTTCTAAGAGACTCTGGCTGCAGTGGGGTCATCGTCAGAGAAAACCTAATCGCTAAAGAACTGTTCACTGTCGATTCAAAATAGACACTCATGGCCGACAGCAAATGTGTGAAAGCGCCAGTTGCAAAGATTCAAGTCAGCACCCCTTTCTGCATAGGCGAAGCAGTTTGCCTGAAGAAGCCGTTATACGATTTGATGATCGGGAATATCGACGGCGCGCGACGTCCCGACGAACCCGATTCAGAATGGAGTCCTGCCTCAATCCAACGCGTCGAAGTTGCAGAGGAAGATCCATTGCCATTTCCCAATGGAGACCTTACAGAGCTGCTAAGGGAAAATGTAGCTACTCCGGCTCAGCCCTGCCGACAAGAGATCGTCGGTGCTGTCACTAACAGGGTCCAGGCCAAGAGAGACAAGACGTCTACGCCATTGAAGGTCGCCGACAGCTCCAAAGCTGCCATCGTGGACAGAGCTAAGCTGATCCAGCTCCAGGAAGCTGAAAGCACTTTACACAAGTACAGGAACCGCCATGACCACGTGACCAAAGGGAGTGGCAGGGTCTATTTTGAGGTGAAGGCCAAGATCCTGTACCGAATCTTCCAGCACCCGAGGGTCAACGGAGGGAAACCACTACGTCAAGTCTTGGTACCGTTACCCCTAAGGCGCCAAGTGATGGAGGTAGCACATGACTCAATCATGGGAGGTCACCTAGGCATCAAGAAGACGTCAGACAGAATCCAGGCGGTGTTCTACTGGCCAGGACTTCATGCGGACGTCAGCCGTTTCTGCCGATCATGATTGTGACATTTGCCATAAGACCATACCTCGAGGAAGGGTCCCGAAAGTGCCTATGCAGAGGATGGCTTTGATCGACCGACCTTTTAAGAGGGTGGCCTTGAACTTAATTGGCGAAATAAAACCTCCGAGTGAAGAAGGTCATCGATGGGTACTGACCTTAGTGGACTATGCGACTCGGTACCCAGAAGCAGTGTCACTGAAGAAGATTGACACTGAAACTGTTGCAGAGGCACTGGTGGACATGTTCAGCAGACTCGGAGTGCCTGAAGAAATCCTGACAGACCTCGGGACGCAGTTTGTCTCTAACTGCATGAAGGAGGTTAACAGACTGCATCCGGCATTTGACTACGACACCCTACCATCCAATGTGTAATGGGCTAGTCAAGAAGTTCAATGCTACGCTGAAGTCCACCCTGAAGAAACTATGCAGCGAGCAGCCCAGACAATGGCACCGCTACATCAATGCATTACTTTTCGCCTACAGAGAAGTGCCGCAGGAGTCCACCGGCTTTTCTCCGTTCGAGCTGCTATACGGAAGAACCATCAGAGGGCCGATGCACATCCTGAAAGAACTGTGGACGCAAGAAGTAGACATTCCCGAGGTAAAGAACAGCTACCAGTATGTGTTTGAGCTACGGGAGAAGGTGGAGCAGACACTCAAAATAGCCAGGGAAAATCTGAAGAAGTCCCGGGACTGTGGGAAGCACTACTATGATCGGAGGGCTGTGAACAGGAAGTTTAAACCTGGCAACAAAGTGCTGGTGCTGCTACCTACTGACCACAATAAGTTGCTGATGCAGTGGAAAGGCCCGTACGAAGTGGAGACCGTGGTGGGGATCAACGACTACAAGGTGAAGGTCGGCCAGCATTCCAAGATATACCACACCAACCTCCTTAAGCTGTACGTGGAAAGGCCATCAGAGACTATACACGCAGCAACAGCAGCTGAGATCGACGACAGCTTTGACAGCGAGGAACTGTTGGAACTGGGAGACTTCCACAGCAAAGAAGGCATCGATGATGTTAAGCTAGGACCAAGCTTGACGGAAGGTCAAAAGATGGAGGTCAAGGACCTTATGGGCGAGTTTCCCCATAACTTCATCGATGTCCCTGGCTCTACAACTTTGGTCGAACATGAAGTCCACCTGACTTCAAATATTCCCGTTCGATCCAAACCCTTCCCGATCCCTTTCAAGGCCCGCAAATCCTTGAAGAAAGACATCGATGAGATGCTGAAGATGGGCATCATCAGGGAGTCTAGTTCCCTCTACGCATCCCCTGTCGACGTCGTGGTCGTGAAGAAGAAGGACGGGAGCAACAGAGTATGCATCGACTATAGGAAGGTTAATAAGATCACCGTCTTCGACCCTGAGCAAGATGCCTACCGCAGCAGACCTTTCCCGTCAATTATCGGGGAGTAAAATATTCTCGAAGATTGACCTCAGCAAGGGTTATTGGCAAGTCCCCGTGCGTCAACAGGACATACCAAAGACTGCTTTTATAACTCCTGATGGGACGTACGAGTGCCTAAGGATGCCCTTTGGTATGGTCAACAGCGGTGCTACCCTGAAGAGAGGAATGAGGAAGATGCTCAAAAGAATGGACAACGTCGAATGTTACTGGGACGACCTGCTAGTCCACACCCAGACCTGGAAGGAGCATCTGCAGACCTTGAGGGAACTGTTTCACCGACTCACAGAAGACAACTTGACCGTGAGACCCAGCAAGTGCATTGTGGGAGCTGACAACGTCGACTTCATGATCATCAGACGTTCGATGGAAGAAGGAGACAACGGAGGATGCACTGACTCCAGGAAAGCCCACGAGATCACTGTCTTTGACCCTGGGCCGCTGACAACCGTAACGGACGAGGGCGTCGTTTCCTTGCGGATGAAAGAACATTGACTATGTGGATGAACTGAGAACATTGACAGTATTCAGACAGACTGAAATAAGTTTTAATTTTGAACTTTGTTTGCGTATTGCGTCTCAACGTTGTCGAAAGAAATTAAGTACATTTCTTCTTGAGTGGTGGGTTATGTTACGTTGGAGAAGCGTGAGATAGTAGGCTTGCGTGTGTGACGCGCGCGATAGATCTGTTCGTTTTATTTTGCAACGCATGCAGTAATGGAGTGTATTCATCTTTAATTTAATTTTGCGTTGTTGTTAGAAAAAGCTTTGTATAACGTTGATGGTTTTGGTTTCTCGATATTATTTGAGAATTTTCTCGAGTCGGTTGTTTACTATCGATCGAAGCGTTTGGATAATTCTAGTGGTAACCACGAGACGCTTCCATGCCAAATAAGGTTGTGTGACGTGAGACAGTGATGTCGATGAAATTACTTTTGATTGGTTGTGGTGTTTTATGCAGGGGTATTCTCGCTTGCTCTGGAGTAGAAAGAGACTAAATAAGTGCCGCACTGTTCAAAATGAGAGAAATTTGAAAGTAGAGAGAGTTGTTGTATTAGAGTTGAGAAAGTTGTCAAAAGGTGGAAAGTTCAAAGTTGAGAATTGTAGAGTGAAAAAAGCGATTGAGCGATTGTGTGCAGTTGTTGATGTGGGCTGAATAAAAGTGGAACACTTCAAACGACGACTCCTGACTTGTTGATGATTGAACGGGTTGCGTGGATAAACGAATCTGAGTTACACCTATCAGGATTTCAAGCATCGGGGCTGAATCAACTACTGATAGAGAAAAACACCAACATCAAACGAGTGTAACATTCTAGAACAGTCTAGAAAGGTACAGCACAGTCAAGAACTTTCCAGAAAAGAACTTTCCAGAAGCATCAAGATGGCTGATTTCTGGCAGAAAGGAATTGAACTGAATCTCTCTTATATTATATTATAATTTTTTTGGAATCTCTGTGTTACACTCGGTTCGATGATGGTATTTTTCTATCAGTATTTGATTCAGCCCCAATGCTTGAATTCCTGATAGTTGTGTAACTCAGATTCGTTTATCCACGCAGCCTGCTCACTCATCAACAAGATACGGAGTCGACGTATGAAGTTTTCCACTTTTATTCAGCACACATCAACAACTGCATACAATTCTCAACTCAACTCAACAACTTTCACTACAACACACGGAGCATCGAATATATAATTTTTTCTCTCAACTCGAGATGACCTCAGGTCGTTCTAGAAAATGACGCATTACAACCAATCAGAATTAAAGATCGTCATCACTGACTTACGTCATACATCATAATTTCCCGTCCCAGAATGTTCGCAAATATCTACGTCCATCAAGAAACTTCGATCGATAGTAAACAAGCGGATCCAGAGAATTCTCCAACGATATCGACTAACGAAAATTATCAACGTTATACAAAGCCTCTCCTAACAACAATGCAAACTCAAATCAAAGGTAAATAAACTCCATTATTGAATACTTTGCAAAACGAAACGATTAGATCTATCGTGCGCGTTTCAGATATACTTTCGTTTGCGTTTCGACGTAACACTCTGGCTCGGTCCTGGCTTGGTTCCACTCATATCTTTCTGACAGATCACAAGCAGTCACTGTCGATGGCTGTTTCTCCAGCACAGCAGACTTGGTGTGCGGCGTGCCTCAGGGCTCCGTTTTAGGGCCGGTGTTATTCACTCTGTACACCAAGCCACTGCTTCTCCTGTTTAGAAAGCATGCTGTTGAGAGTCAGTCATTTGCAGACGGCACACAACTGTATAAATCCACCGCCCCCTCTCTCATTAATTCCACTGTTCAGACTTTGGAGAACTGCATCACAGACATTAAGTCATGGATGACACTCAACAAGCTTAAGCTTAATGACGATAAAACCGAAGCCCTCCTCATTCACAAGCACAACACCTCCTCCTCACCCTCGCCTCTCCCAACATCGCTTACAGTAGGGACAACAAACATTCAAAAAAAAATACAAAAATTATATTTGCGTTATCTTGTGAGAGTTACTCTAAACTACTTAATTTTCTACTTGTACGGGGAACGGGCATGACAACCCAAACTATAATATACAAGACAAACAAAATAGAATCAGTCTCACTGCCGTTCCAAAAGGGTTTGCCACACGCTCAAATAAATCACAATAAACTACAGCTTGTCTTAATTTTATACAATTTTAATAATCTAACTAATACATGTCAACCAAGAAACATAAAACTCGCATGCACATATATTCTAATTAACAATGCAAATAATAGTCAAGTAAATTCATTGTTTCTTACCGCATCTTTTCAGTTTCTTTCGCCCTTCTTTCCTCCATTGAAAACACGAACTTTCACCCTATACTAACAGTAATAGACTAAAACAGCAGTCTAAGCTATGCACACACCCTTAGAACCGACCATCCCTAACCCATTTATCAGCTCATTTACTGATTAACTTTCAATCTCACTTTTGCCTCTAAATAACAAAATCACCAATTAAACAACTACTAAATGCAAGCCACCAAGCTTTGTAGTAAATATCCTACACACCTCCTGACACATTATGCACAAGAGCAGAGAGCCCGCGGTCTCTTTACACTAAACTCACTACATGTTATATATATTGACCGCCCTAAGCTCTAGCATTCTATACAGAAGAGAGGTCTGGAAGAAGCAGGAGGTCAGAGATAAGAGAGAGATTCCTTTGTCCGTCCTGGGTTTTATAGTAGAACTTTCTTAGGAAGCATCCCTCTACATAAGGTCATGCATTAATTCCTACGTCATTACCACGTGACTGACCGCTCCCAAGTGCCTATCACGTGGTCAAAACTGATCACGCCCTTGCACACAAAGGATGCCTGCACATGTGTATGAGTCATTGTCTGACTATGCAAACTATAAACTTTCCCGGACAGTAACTGCTGACCAGGCGAATGTGTATCGCACGTGCCAATGTTATACTAACACTTGTACCCCTGACTCACTATTGTATCCAAGCCAGGCTAATCAATTTTTAATCATCTCTTACCACTATCTTATTCCCCTGTACAATTTTTCCTCTAAGGTTATAATTCATAAGTTACTATAATTAACAATTTCTATTTGTTTGTTTGTTTCTTTGTTTGTTATGGTTGTCTAAAATCACATTGTTGTGAAAAGACGTTAAATTAAAATATTGAATTGAATTGAATTGTTATAATTCATATCTTCCTCTCTTGTACAACTTTTCCCTCAAAGGTTATAGTAAACTGTCAGCAAGCAAACTGTTTTGGATTTAGGACATAGGTATAACATGAATCATTCAAGCCGCTCTACCCCTTGGGGTCATGAGCAATCTTGTCACTGTAGATTGTTCTAACCTATAAAGGGAAAAGTAAAAGCCCCAGTTGAAAACCTGTCTTGCCTTTGTAGGCATGACAGTTTCACTGCGGCAACAGTTTCCCCCCGTTGGAGTGCCGGGGGTTTCAGTATAAATGGTATCCCCACTTTCTGGAAATTTAGTGCTTTAAATTCCCACTGTCGCTGACTTCCTCATTTGCTCTTTCCCATTCCTGATCTGTCCTATCACTCTGCTATACTATCTTCTTCTTCGCTAGATCAATGACCTACCTTTTTTCTTGAAAACTCTTCCTGGACAAGACTCCTTGTTTGTGTATGAGGTCTGTTGGATCAGCTTGGGAGTGTTGGACGCTTTCTGCCGGGTGGTCACTAGGGCTTCCTATGATTGTATTATTTAGCACTATAGGCATTTTATATGTATATGTTTTTGTTGATGATTTGTAATGATGGTTGTATTCTATTTTGTTTTTGTAACCGGGGGTTCGCGTAGTTGAGGTTAACCCTCAGGCGTCCCCCGCGTGGGATGTCTTTATTGTAAAGTGACTGGCCGGTGGAGGGCATTCAATTTTCCCACTGGGGTTGTTTCAGCTGATCTTTTATGCGGATCGGGGGTTGTCCGGTCCTGATTTGGCTCGGAAGAGTCCGCTGGACCTAAAGCAACAATAAATCAATCAATCAATTCAAGCCGCTCTCCGATTGTTTTAACAATAACAACACTGCAGCGGTCTTAGTTTAGGCCTACATAAACACAAAAAAATGAAGTTTTTCAATTGCAATTTACCTTTCTTTGTCTCTTGGAAATTTGAAAAAGGACTTGCCAACACAACTTTTCTTGTATCTGGCATTATGGCAATTGATGGCTGTGCAAAAGTCACCGCCCTGTTTCACTCGGACGCCTTTTGACTTTCTGCCACGAGCCATTTTCAGCATGTCGACAAGGGAGCATAATTCGTACCTTTCGTCTCGCGGTTCTGTACCAAGTTCCCCCTCTTTCTATAATTAAGCTCTTTGGTTCTCCTTTGCTGTGTGCATGCCTTTTCGGATGTCATTGTTGGTTTTTTGGTAGACATCAGCTCCCTGTGAGGTGTTCTTTTCCTTTTTTATCTCTCTTCGTTTATCACACAGATCCAAAAGTTAAGGTGTGATCCACGGCTTCTTCTTTGGTCGGTGCTTGCCAAGGATCTCAGCTGAGTTAAAGGAGGTGGTCATGGTGTTGACATCTACTTCACCAGCCCAGGCCTGAAAATGGCGACTAATTTAGTCGTCATGGCTAGTGAAAAAAAAATTGACGACTAAAAAAAAAAAACTTTAGTCGCCAAATGCGAGTGCGCTAAAATGAACATTTTTTTAGTTTGGCTAGTAAAATTTGTAGTTTGGCTAGTACAATTTTTAAGTTACTAGCCAAAGGCTAGTAGGACATTTTTTTCATTTTCAAGGCTGCAGCCCCCAAAATGAGCAGTGGTGCAAATTTCCCTCAAATCATCATCATCATCATCATCATCATCATCATCATCATCATCATCATCATCATCATCTTAATATATAAAATCACATTACCTTCATCATCATCATCATCATCATCATCATCATCATCATCATCATCATCATAAACATCCTCAGCAGCATCATAATATTCATCATCATTACCTTCATCTTCATCACTGATATAACTGACATCTTTTCTTATACATTTTAGTAACTTCGTGCCTCCATGTGGCATTGCCGCAAGCAAGCACCGCTAGTGACACTAGTACAACAACAAATACAGATGGTACAACTACAACAGCTGCCGGTACAACTACAACAGTGGCAGATACAACTACAACAGTGGCAGGCACATCTACAACAACTGCCGGTACAACTACAACTGTGGCAGATACAACTACAACAGTGGCAGATACAGATACAACCACTACAGTGGCAGATACAACCACAACATTGTTAGATACAACTACAACAGTGGCAGATACCGATGAAACAGTGGCAGATACAACTACAACAGTGGCAGGTACAACTACAACGTTTGCTGAAACAACTGCAACAGTGGCAGATACAACAACAACAAGGGCAGGTACAACTACATCAGCAGTGGCAAAAACAACAAGAACAGTGGCAGATACAACTACAACAGTGGCAGACACAACTACAACAGTGACAGAC
Source organism: Oncomelania hupensis (assembly GCA_036898135.1). Classification (NCBI taxonomy): domain Eukaryota; kingdom Metazoa; phylum Mollusca; class Gastropoda; order Littorinimorpha; family Pomatiopsidae; genus Oncomelania; species Oncomelania hupensis. The sequence goes on along the minus strand of CM072525.1, from coordinate 17,304,220 downwards.
ACAACTAACGCTGTGGCAGATACAACTACAACTGTGGCAGATACAACCACAACAGTGGCAGGTACAACTACAACAGCTGCCGGCACAACTACAACTGTGGCAGATACAACTACAACAGTGGCAGATACAGATGCAACCACTACAGTGGCAGATACAACTACAACATTGGTAGATACAACTACAACAGTGGCAGATACAATTGAAACAGTGGCAGATACAACTACAACAGTGGCAGATACAACTACAACGTTTGCTGAAACAAGTACAACAGTGCCAGATACAACAAAAACAATGGCAGATACAACTACATCAGCAGTAGCAGATACAACTACAGCAGTGGCAGAAACAACAAGAACAGTGGCAGATACAACTACAACAGTGGCAGATACAACTACAACAGTGGCAGACACAACTACAGCTGTGGCAGATACAACCTTCACAGTGGGAGATACAACCACAACAGTGACAGATACTACTACAACAACGGCAGATACAACTACATCGGTGGCAGATACAACTACAACAGTGGCAGAAACAACTACAACAGTGCAAGTTACAACCACAACAGTGGCAGATACAACCAAAACAGTGTCAGATTCAACTACATCAGTGGCAGATACAACTACAACACTGGAAGATACAACCACAACAGTGGCAGAAACAACTACAACAGTGGCAGACACAACTATAACAGTGGTACATACAACCATCACAGTGTCAGATACAACTGCAAAAGTTGCAGATACAACCACAACAGTGACAGATACAACCACAACGGTGGAAGATACAACTACAACAGTGGAAGATACAACTACAACAATGGCAGATACAACTACAACAATGGCAGATACAACTACAACCGCGGCAGCTGCAACAACAACAGTGGCAGATACAACCACAACAGTGGCAGGTACAACTACAACAGCTGCCGGTACAACTACAACTGGTGCAGATACAACTACAACAGTGGCAGAAACAACTACACCAGTGGCAGAAACAACCACAAAAGTGGCAGATACAACTACTTTTGCAGTGGCAGATACAACTACAACAGTGGCAGATACAACTACAACAGTGGCAGATACAACCACAACAGTGGCAGGCACATCTACAACAACTGCCGGTACAACTACAACTGTGGCAGATACAACTACAACAGTGGCAGATACAGATAGAACCACTACAGTTGCAGATACAACCACAACATTGGTAGATACAACTACAACAGTGGCAGATACAGACGAAACAGTGGCAGATACAACGATAACAGTGGCAGATACAACTACAACGTTTGCTGAAACAATTACAACAGTGGCAGATACAACAATGGCAGATACAACTACATCAGCAGTGGCAGATACAACTACATCAGTAGCAGATACAACTACAGCAGTGGCAGAAACAACAAGAACAGTGGCAGATACAACTACAACAGTGGCAGACACAACTACAACAGTGACAGACACAACTAAAGCTGTGGCAGATACAACTACAACAGTGGCAGATACAACCACAACAGTGGAAGGTACAACTACAACAGCTGCCGGTACAACTACAACTGTGGCAGATACAACTACAACAGTGGCAGATACAGATACAACCACTACAGTGGCAGATACAACTACAAGATTGGTAGATACAACTACAACAGTGGCAGATACCGATGAAACAGTGGCAGATACAACTACAACAGAGGCAGGTACAACTACAACGTTTGCTGAAACAACTACAACAGTGGCAGATACAACAACAACAATGGCAGGTACAACTACATCACCAGTGGCAGATACAACTACATCAGTAGCAGATACAACTACAGCAGTGGCAGAAACAACAAGAACAGTGGCAGATACAACTACAACAGTGGCAGACACAACTACAACAGTGGCGGACACAACTACAGCTGTGGCAGATACAACCTTCACAGTGGGAGATACAAAGACAATAGTGACAGATACAACTACAACAACAGCAGATACAACTACATCGGTGGCAGATACAACTACAACAGTGGCAGAAACAACTACAACAGTGCAAGTTACAACCACAACAGTGGCAGATACAACCAAAACTGAGTCAGATTCAACTACATCAGTGGCAGATACAACTACAACACTGGCAGATACAACCACAACAGTGGTAGAATCAACTACAACATTGGCAGACACAACTACAACAGTGGTACATACAACCATCACAGTGGCAGATACAACTGCAACAGTGGCAGATACAACCACAACAGTGACAGATAAAACCACAACGGTGGAAGATACAACTACAACAGTGGAAGATACAACTATAACAATGGCAGATACAACTACAACAATGGCAGATACAACTACAACAGCGGCAGATGCAACAACAACAGTGGCAAATACAACCACAACAGTGGCAGGTACAACTACAACAGAGACAGATACAACTACAACAGTGGCAGATACAGGTATAACCACTACAGTGGCTGATACAACTACAACATTGGTAGATACAACTACAACAGTGGCAGATACAGATACAACAGTGGCAGATACAACTACAACAGTGGCAGATACAACTATATTTGCTGAAACAACTACAACAGTGGCAGATACAACCACAACAGTGGCAGATACAACTACATCAGCAGTGGCAGATACAACAACAACACTGGCAGATACAACTACAACAGTGGCAGACACAACTACAACAGTGGCAGACACAACTACAACAGTGGCAGACACAACTACAGCAGTGGCGGATACAACCACATTAGTGACAGATACAACTACAACAGTGGCAGGCACAACTACAGCAGTGGCACATACAACTACAACAGTGGCAGAAACAACTACAACAGTGCCAGATACAACCGCAACAGTGGCAGATACAGGCACAACCACAACAGTGGCAGATACAGGCACAACCACTACAGTGGCAGATTCAACTACATCAGTGGTAGATACAACTACAACACTGGCAGATACAACCATCACTGTGGCAGATACAACTACAACAGGAGCAGAGCCAACTACAATGGTGGTAGATACAACTATAACAGTGTCGGATACAACTACGACATTGGCAGTTACAACTACAAAAGTGGAAGGTTCAACTACAACAGTGGCAGATACAACCACAACATTGGCAGATACAACTACAACAAAGGCAGATATAACAACAACAGTGGCATATACAACCACAACAGTGGCAGAGACAAGTGCAACAGCTGCAGGTACAACGATAACAGTTGCAGATACAACTACAACAGTGGCATATTCAACTACAACAGCTACAGATACATCTAGGACAGTGGCAGATACAACTACAACTGTGGCAGACACAACTACAACAGTGGTAGACACAACTACAACAGTAACAGACACAACTACAACAGTGGCAGATACAACCATCACAGTGGCAGATACAACCACAACAGTGACAGATACAACTACAACAGTGGCAGATGCAACTATAACAGTGGCAGATACAACTAAAACAGTGGCAGATACAACTACAACCGTGGCATATACAACTTTAACAGTGGCAGATACAACAACGTCAATTGCAGATGCAATTACAACAGTGGCAGATACAACTACAACAATGGCAGGTACAACTATAACAGTGGCAGATATAACTACAACATTGGCAGACACAACTACAACAATGGCAGATACAACTATAACAGTGTCAGATACAACTACAACATTGGCAGATACAACTACAACAGTGGCAGGTACAACTACAATAATGGGATATACAACTACAACAGTAGCAGATACAACTACAACAGTTGCAGATACAACTACAACTAGGGCAACAACAGCGGCATATTCAACCACAACAGTGGCAGATACAACTACAGCAGTGGCAAGTACAACTACATCAGTGGCAGATACAACTACAATAGTGGCAGATACAACTATAACAGTGGCAGATACAACTACAACAGGAGCAGAGCCAACTACAATAGTGGCAGATACAACTACAACAGTGGCAGATACAACAACAACATTGGCAGTTACAGCTACAACAGTGGCAGATACAACTACAACAGTGGCAGATACAACTACAACAATGGCAGATATAACAACAACAGTGGCAGATACAACTACAACTGTGGCATATACAACCACAACAGTGGCAGAAACAACTACAACAGCTGCAGGTACAACTACAACAGTTGCAGATACAACTACAATAGTGGCAGATACAACAACAACGGTAGCAAATGCAACATCAACAGTGGCACATACCACATTAGTGGCAGAAACAACTACAGCAGTGGGAGATACAACTACAACAGTGGCAGACACAACTACAAAAGTAGCAGCTACAACTACAACAGTTGCAGATACAACTAGAACGGTGGCAGAAACAACTATAACAGTGGGTGAAACAAGTACAACAGAGGCAGATGCAACTACAACAGTTGCAGATACAACTACAATCAGGGCAGATACAACCACAACAGTTGCAGAGGCAGATACAACTACAGCCAGCCTTCAAACAACCACAGCGACGATTTCGCCACCATCTGGTAAGAGATGTTTTTGTTGGTTTTGTTTGGTTGTTTAATGTTTTTGTTGTTGGCTTTAAGAAGAAAATCTTTATTGTAGTAAATTAGCAAAATAGCAGGGGTTTTCTCTTCAAATAAAAGAAGAGGAGAGAGGATTGGGCACCGCCAGGTTATGATGATATCCTGGAGAAGATACGCTTATCTTACAAGGGGAGTAAGACTTGTAGATAGATGGGGCGTTAAGCTACCTTTATCAGACGTTCTTTTACCAAAAGTCCAAAGCGATGTGAGAGACTAAATCACGGTGCTTGGTCACATAAAAATTTATATTTGTTCTCGGGTTTTAAAGTATCATTGGCTCACTTTAAGAAATGCTTTTTACTAATCAACTGACTAGTTTACTTGGTCTCTAGAGAAGAAGAGCTAGTGGACGCACAACAATACAAATAGAATGACACCAGTCGTATGTATGTGGTTTCACCTTTTATATGTTCAACACAAATTCTAACATGACTTTAAATAAATGTAAATTGATAACTATACTGTTCAATGTGCTGGGCAATTTCTTTAGCAGTTCTTCTTCATCACTTGCTAAGCATTCCTATGTTTGGATAGTCTACTAGTGTTTTTCCGAGAATTGGTTGACAACAGTTGCAGTTGGGAGGGACTTAGTTGCTCAGTTTCTGTGAGTGCTTGAGTCTGGTGGTAACTCTGAGGGAGTCTGGTCACTCTCAGGATGATCGGGCGAGTCTGGTAACTGCGGGGCCGGACGTGGCGAGGTAGATTTTAGTTGATCACCTTCTTTTCCACGGGAGCAAGCGCCATGCGTTGACTCCACAAACCGTCTCAGAGTTGAACTGTAAAATCAAGAACTCTGGCTACAATATTCTATTCAGATATATAGATGTGTGGTGCATGCCCTCTGCAAGGAGTCTATAGCATCAGACACCTGCCGAGTTTCCCATATGCACACTACTATATCCAAATCTTAAGGCTATGATATATCGAGCACTATGCACAATATGTCAGAAACAATAATCGGTTTCTGTAAATACATATAACACGAACATAATAATACATGGCAATCAACATAATTTATCAACATACAAGTACTAGAAACTACTAGTGTTAACTTACTTCTAGTCTCTGGGAATCGTGAAACTGTCTCTAGTCTATCACTTTCTTGTTAATGGCTGAGGCTTTTTGATCACTTCAGTTTGGTCCTTGTTGAGACCCTCTTCGTTCCAAGCTTTGCGTGTGACTACTTGTTGTTGTTGCATCAAGTTTTATTCATCAGATTAACATAAGTTGTACTGATATGACTACTTGGTTAATGTGGGGTTTACAAGGGATATACAGGAGTCTCTACGTCCTCTCCGAACAATCGTTTCGTTCTCTCGACTGCGGGAATCTTTTCTCGGAATTGTGTGACCTCTTGTCCTGCTTCAGGGACGCAATCTGTCACGTCTCAACCACGAATGTCCAAGGAGGAAACGCCGGGTAGATCCACGAGTGACATGATTCACAAGGCTACTTGGCGGTCAAGTTACATCGGTCAGCTGTTCCGAGTAGGCTAACATTCTGCAAAGCGAGTTCGGCTTGATGGTATCGGAGTGACCATTTCAAGAGTGTTAATTTAACATCTGCGAACCTTCCCTTTAGAGAGCTGGTAAATTAACGTCAAGTTTTGTTCAATACTATCTGTTTATCTCTAAGCTGAGTTACCACATCTTTGTCGTCAACATTTCTGATATTACACAGGTCTTTCTAGCCCAAGACACACCATGATGAGAATAGAACCTCTTACCATACTCAATGTCTTTCCTCTAACTTTAATTAAAGATTACTTCCCACACTAATACATCTCCTCACTACCTACCTTATCACTTTCAAACACACACCTACCCTCACAACTACTAACATATGTCTAAAGTACCAATACTGCATTTGTATCTGTGTGGCGGAATGGGAGGCGACTGGTGCACGCTTGGAAGAGAGATTGTCTATCTTTCATTTGTTGGTCGGTCTGGCCTTGGGTGGCTCCTGCTGTTCAGAATCCTTTGGTGTGGCCATTGGGATATGCAGGACAAAGCGACACGACATATTTTCTCCCAGCCTGACCATTCGTCTTCTGCTTTTGGTGGTGAGCAGGACTACATTGTCGGCAGGCATTTTATGCAAGTCAGTGGCAGTGACTTGAATGGTGTATGGTGGCACTAGTAGTCGGCAAACCGGTTTTCTATCAACAGGCTTTCCCGCCTTGCAATGCAAATATTTGTATGTCTCTCTTACGAGGGATACATGAAAATAACAGTTCGGGTTAGGCCTTGTTGGTGGTGGACCAGAGGCGGGAGTCAAATACTCCGCTCGGCTACAAAGGGGTGCACAGCGATGGGAACAGGATGATGTAGGACCAGGGTAACAGTTGAAAGCAGTTTTTTCTCTCTGAAGGTATGGGAGATTAAAAAGGTTTTGAGACTTATAATACGTAGTTTGAAGTTATGTAGCTGATTTAAAAAAAAAACAAAAAAAAACTAGCCCCTACCTCTCGCTTTGCCCTTTCGCTCGCTCTATCCACAAACTGAAATTTAATATGTCCATATATATATGAAGTGCATGGATGCGTTGAATTCTTTCTATATTTACCAACTGAACGTTTTCTGTAGTTTCGTGTAAGACATCAAATCTCATAAACGCTGTGGTTACGTCTGTCCAAACATTCTGAGGACCCAATGACCTTGGGAAGCTGCCAAATTGGAAAGTGCGCAGAGAAGTTTGTTTCTCTTCTCTACTTTAAATGGTCTGTTGAAATGAATTGTTTCTCAGGACTGAGAAAAGTATAAAGCATTGGCTACAGACAAGCATCAGTGCTACTGCAGAGAGCGTACTAATCTAGAAAAGTCTAGAAAGGTGCAGCATAGTCAAGAACGTTTAAAAAAATCAAGATGGCTGACTTCTGGCAGAAATGACTTGAACTGAAACTAAGAGGCAAGCAGCTGTCAAGTCTCAGGAGAGAATACACGAAAGAGTACTCGAAGAGTAAAGTTGGCGTGAAGAAAGAGAATTAGAAGAGCAGCGTCGGCGTGAAGAAAGATCATTAAAAGAGCAACGTCAAGAAAGAGAAGGGCATCTTAAGCATGAAGAAAGAGAATTAGAAGAGCAGCATCTCCGAGAAGAAAGAGAACTAGAAGAGCAGCATGCTCGCGAAGAGAGTGTTCGAACTGAAGCATTTTGAAGCTGAGCGTCAGTTCCACTTTTATTGGCGCGTATCCAACAACAACAGAACGCGCTTCACGTTATCAGCGACCACAAGGCTCCAAAATTGCCAACGTTCGTCAAAGGGAGAGACCAAATCGACAGTTATCTGGCGAGATTAGAAAGGGTCGGCTGGGCGATTCAACTAAGTGCACTTCTGACGCGGCAAGCGCTCGAAGTTTACACCAGACTTTCGAGCGATGACGCCAAAAACTGCGACATCTTCAAAGAGGCCCTATTGTATTGCTAGTTTTACAGAGAAGGGCTACCGTAAACGCTGCCGCGAATGCCAGCCTTTGTCAGACGAGACACCAAAGCAATTTGTGGAGCACCTGTCGTCATACTTACACACATGGGTGGAATTATCATGCGAAGGAAAGTCTTACGACAGCCTCCATGACCTAATCATGAAGGAGCAATTCCTCAATGCCTGTCACAAGGACCTAGCGACCCACTTAGAATTACAAAAGCTGCAGACGCTGAAAGATGTGAATGAGGCTACCGAAAGATATCTCATCGCTCACGGGAAGACCCTGAGGCCACCCAAGGCGACGAAACATTTTCAGAAGACTGGAAACTGTTACGTTGGAGACGCGTGCGATGGTACATGTAGGTTTACGTGTGAAATGCGCACAATAATAGGCTTGTGTGTGTGACGCGCGCGATAGATCTGTTCATTTTATTTTGCCACGCATGCTGTAATAGAGTGTATTTATCTTTGATTTGATTTTGCGTTGTTATTAGAAGAGGCTTTGTATAACGTTGGTGTTTTTAGTTGGTCGATATTATTTGAGAATTTTCTAGTTGTTTACTTTCGATCGAAGCGTATGGATAGTTCGAGTGGTAACCATGGAAGCTTCCATTCCAAATAGGGTTGTATGACGTGAGACAGTGATGATGAAATTAATTCTGATTGGTTGAGATGTGTCACGTTGGGGGTTTTCTCGCTCTTTCTGGAGTTTAGAGAGAGTATATATATATAGTGCCGCACTGTTTCAAAAGGTGGTTTTTTAGAGAGAGTTGACAGTAGAGAGAGCTGTTGTATTAGAGTTGAGAAAGATGTAAAAAGTGGAAAGTTCGTAGTTGAGAATTGTAGAGTGGAAAAAGCGATTGAGAGATTGTATGCAGTTGTTGAAGTGTGCTGAATAAAAGTGGAAAACTTCAAACGACGACTCCTGACTTGTTGATGATTGAACGGGTTGCGTGGATAAACGAATCTGAGTTACACCTATCAGGATTTCAAGCATCTGGGCTGAATCAACTACTGATAGAGAAAAGACAACATCGAGTGTAACAGAAACCATGGGAACCTGATCCAGGGGAATCAGACGAGGTATAGATATTCAGTGTTTATAGGGTCCAGCGGACTGCCAAGAACCGAATCAATTGACACTGAAACTGAGGCGCCAGAAAAGGGTGCGATATCTTTCTCGTGGAAATAGCCTGAAGTGCTGACAGTGAATCAGGCATAATTAAAAACGAGGATCTTTTGGATTGATAAACCTGTTTCAGAGCTAAATGAATTGCCTTGAGCTCAGCTGTATAAACAGAACAAAAATCAGGTATACACTGTTGCAAAGGCTGGTCGAGGTGTTTCCCAGAGACCGACGCAGGAGCAACTGAGTCTCCTTTCTTCGACCCGTCCGTAAAAAGTTTTTTTTTAAAATCAGACGAGTTAGGGACAGGCGAACTCCACGCCACCTTCCAAGGAAGGGCAGTCAAGAGGCTGTTTTAACATAGTTGCAACGCCACAGACCACAGAGCTGCTAACTGTCCTCAAAATGAAAGTAGCGGATAGCAGAGCAATATGGACAATGTAGGGCGGGCAACCGACGGACGCGTTTCTTCAATCGACGGCAAACCAGTAGCTCTGACCATCAAGTGTGCGGCGGGAGCGTCTTTTTTCCGAGTGAGACCGAGCGAGCAGCTACTCCTGCGGACGTGCAAGTGTGCCTGACCGATGGCCAACTTCTCCTTGCCTACGGGAAATCCATCCCCGTCGTCGCCGTCTAAATGGACACGCATGGCCGACAGCAAATGTATGAAAACGCCAGTTGCGAAGATTCAAGTCAGCACCCCTTACTACATAGGCGAAGTAGAAGCGGTTTGCTTCAAGAAGCCGCTATACGATCTGATGATCGGAAATATCCATTTCCTTTTCCCGATGAAGACATTACAGAGATGCTACGGGATAATGTGGCTACTCCTGCTCAGCCCTGCCGACCAGAGATCGTCGGTGCTGTCACTATCAGGGCCCAGGCCAAGCGAGACAAAACGACTACGCCACTGAAGCCATAGTGGACAGAGATAGGCTAATCCAGCTCAGCAAGCTGATAGTATTTCACACAGGTACAGTAACCGCCAAGATCACATGACCAAAGGCAGTGGCACGGTGTATGTCGAGGTGAAGGCCAAGATCCTGTACAGAATCTTCCAGCACCCGAGGGTCAACGGAGGGATACCACCACGTCAAGTCGTGGTACCGTTACCCCTAAGGCGCCAAGTGATGGAAGTAGCTCATGACGCCATCACGAGAGGTCACCTGGGAGGCAAGAAGACGTCGGACAGAATCCAGGCAGCGTTCTACTGGCCAGGACTTCATCCGTTTCTGCCGATCATGTGACACTTGCCAGAAGACCATACCTCGATGAAGGGTCCCTAAAGTGCCTATGCAGAGGATGCCCCTGATCGACCGACCTTTCAAGAGGGTGGCCTTAGATTTCATCGACGAAATAAAACCTCCGAGTCAAAAAGCTCACCGATGGGTACTGACCTTAGTGGACTAAGAAGCAGTGCCTCTGAAGAAGATTGACACTGAAACTGTGGCAGAGGCGCTCGTGGTTATGTTCAGCAAACTTGGAGTACCCGAAGAAATCCTGACAGACCTCGGGACACAGTTCGTTTCTGACTGCATGAAGGAAGTCAACAGACTGCTGAGCATCCGGCATGCATTTGACTACGACACCCTATCATCCAATGTGCAACGGGCTAGTCGAGAAGTTTAATGCTGCGCTAAAGTCCACCCTGAAGAAACTGTGCAGCAAGCAGCCCAGACAATGGCATCGCTGCATCAACGCTTTACTGTTCGCCTACAGAGAAGTACCGCAGTAGTCCACCGGCTTTTGTCTGTTCGAACTGTTATGCGGAAAAACCGTCCGAAGGCCGATGCACATCCTGAAAGAACTGTGGACGAAGGAAGTAGACACCTCAGAGGTAAAGAACAGCTATCAGTACGTGTTTGAGCTACGGTAGAAACTGGAACAGACTCTCGAGATAGCCAGAGAAAATCTGAAAAAGGCCCAGGACTGTGGAAAGCACTACTGTGATCTTAGAGCTGTGAACAGGAAGTTCAAACCTGGCAACAAAGTGCTGGTGTTGCTACCTACCGATCACAATAAGTTGCTGATGCAGTGGAAAGGCCGTACGAAGTGGAAGCTGTGGTGGGAATCAACGACTACAAGGTGAAGGTCGGCTAGCATTCAAAGATATACCACGCCAACCTTCTTAAGCTATACGTGGAAAGGCCACCAGAGACTGTACAAGCAGCAACAGCAGCTGAAATTCACGACAGCTTTGACAGTGAGGAACTGTTGGAACTTGGAGATTTCTACATCAAAGAAGGCATCGATGACGTTAAGCAAGCTAGGACCAAACCTGACGGAAGGTCAAAAGATGGAACTCAAGGACCTTATGAGATAGTTTTCCTATAATTTCAGTGATGTCAGGCTCTACAACTTAGGTCGAACCTGAAGTCCACCTTTCTTCAGATATCCCCGTTCGATCCAACCCCTCCCGGTCCCTTTCAAGGCTGCGAATCCTTGAAGAAAGACATCGATGAGATGCTGAAAATGGGCATCATCAGGGAATCCAGTTCCTCCTAAGCGTCCCATGTCGTGGTCGTGAAGAAGGAGGACGGGAATGTTACAAAGTGAATTGGCAAATATTTACATTTGTGTATATTACATCACGTGTTTATAGAGTTAGGACACAAGCGACGGCTGTTGAAATAGGGGCGTGGCGTATGTATTCGCTTTGCGTTGGTACTATATTTCCTAGTTCATTAATATTTTGGTGATGAGACTCGGCTATATAAAGACTGTTTGGAGAACAGAAGGCTAATATAAATTACATGCGTTAAATGTAAAACGTGAATAATAAGTGGTGTTTCACCCGTCCCCTATACGCTTAATGTGTCCGGGGACGTAAATTTACTCCAAAAAAAAGAAGGCTAAAGTCCCTATACGCTATTGTGTCCGGGGACGTTAATCGAATCAATCAATCAGAAGGCTGTTCTCGTATGCATCTGAGAGTGTCTGTGATTGGATGAAATAGGACTAGGATAGGGTGTATTAGTGGAATGAAAGATAGACTGAAAAAATAGTGAATACTTATTGTGTACTTGGAACTATTGTTACTGTGTAGGCTATCCTATCCTATTATATCCCGTAACTCAAAGGTCGTAGGGCACCACAGATGATCGTTTAGCCAGCATACTCCATCTTTCTCTGTTTTCAGCAACCCTCATGGCTCGTTCATAGTCAGACCAGTCCATTCTCGAATGTTGTTCTCCCACCTCTTTTTCTGTCTCCCTCTTCTTCTGCCTCCTTGCACTGTGCCTTGCAGGATGGTTTTTGCAAGGCCTAATGATCTGGTGACGTTGCCATACCATCGGAGTTTCCGTATCTTCACCACTCTGTACGCTACTTAAATTTTTCACTGTGGTGATTCTGGATCCTGTTCATGACAGAGACTGTAATTTGAATATTTATATTTTATGATTTTCTTGTTGGAAATATAATGATACTAATTTTGCAAATGCATAAAATATTTTCATAAATTCATAAATGTAATTTTCTGTCAGACCTGAAACGGGATTGCTTCAGAGAAAATTAAGAATATATTATAATTCAGCTATTCATTATTTTATTACTCTAGTACTTATAGTTTTCTTGAATTCCGTTTTAACTTTTATTCTACTACCTTGTGTAAGAAAGAAGAGAACCATAAAATTAGCAAAACATATATTGGTGTTGGGTTCCAACTGTTGTATATTTTACGTCCTCAGTGTTTCAAGTTTATCTCTCTGTCTCAACTTGTATAAGAAAGGCCTTTCGATGAATGCGTGTATACGTGAAATTGGAACATTAAAAACTACAAAATCAAGACTATAACTTCGCTGATCCGCATAAAAGATTTGCCGAAACAACACTAGTGGCAACACTGAAGGCACTTCACCAACCGGTCACCTTACAATAAAGACATCCCACGCAGGAGACGCTGAGGCTACACTCTAATTTATCGAACCCCCGTTTACAAAAACAAAATAGAATACAAACATCATTATAAAATATCAACAAAACGCATACATATAAAATGCCTACAGTGCCAAATAATAACATCATAGGAAACCCCAGTGACCATTTGGCAGAAAGCGTCCAATATTCCCAAGCTGATCCAACAGACCTCACACACAAATGAGGAGTTTTGTCCCAGAAGAGTTTTCATGAAAAACGGTAGGTGACTGGTCTGGCGAAGAAGAAGATAGTATAGTGGATTGATAGAACAGAGTAGGAATGAGAAAGAATAAAGGAGAAAGACAGCGACAGGGAATTTAAAGCACTAAATTTCCAGAAAGTGAGGATACTATTTATACTGAAACCCCCCCTACAAACCCCCACGGGGACTGGACGTTAGATCTTTGGTTATACTTTGAGCTGATTGTGAACAATGAAATTGCCTACTTCTAGGCCTGCCATACCTTAATCCACGCAAAATCGTCACACCCAATAATAAAATAAGGAGAAACAACTAGATACATAAGCTAAAAGAATCATGAATGCCACCTTGGACAAATACAAGACGAAACAATATAAGGAAATGTTTAAAGCTTAAAGTTCTTCGTCAGGCGGACAACACAACAACAGTTTTTGTGTTTGTCCAAAATATCATTCTTTTAGTCCATATTACCCTTTTCTTTTTTTTTTATAAGCGGAAATCTCGTTATTGTAAAGGGTGTCGGATAGCGCAGTGGTTGGAGCACTCACTACTGTGTTTCAAGTTAAGCACCGTCCAGTACGGTTAGCACTTGGTTTGTTGACCGCAAAATGTGAAGCGACAAATAACGACGCCCCCAGTTGACTCAACTGTGACTGTTACCTTGAAACGCGCACGATAGTTCGTGTGTGACACGCACGATAGATCTGATATCGGATTGTTTCGCAAAGCATTCAATAACAGAGTGTATTTACCTTTGATTTGATTTTGAGTTGTTGTTAGGAGAAGCTTTGTATAACGTTGATAATTTTCGTTAGTCGATATTATTGGAGAATTCTCTAGATTTGCTTGTTTACTGTCGATCGAAGCTTCGCGTTAGGTGTAGATATTTGAGAACATTCTTGGACCGAAAAGAATGTTGTATGACGTAAAACGTTGATAACGAAATTTAGTTTCATTGGTTGTAAAGCGTCATCGGGAACATTCTGACATTATCTCCAGTTTAGAGAAAAACGATATAATGGATGCTCTGTGTAAAGTGAGGAGAAGGAAAGTGAAAAAGTAATTGAACGATTGTATGCAGTTGTTGATGTACGCTGAATAAAATTGGGAAACTTCATACGACGACTCCGTGCCTTGTTGCTGATTGAACGGGTTGCGTGGATAAACGAATCCGAGTTACACTTATCAGGATTTCAGCATTGGGGCTGAATCAATTACTGATAGAAAAACACCAAATGAGTGTAACAGTGACTGAGTCCCTACTCACTTAAGGAAGGGGAAGGTAAAGCAGCGAGGGAGAGAGATGGGCATCATGTCACCCTCATTACGCTGACCCAAGATAAGTGTGATCTCCAACATCACGCTCCCCTACGGCCACAAGGCTATGGGACTACCTTTATCTTTTACCTTGCATGCTAGCAATGCTTGGTTTAGTCCAGACACTATCCAACGAAAAGCAATAAAACCCGGCTTGAAGAATGCAAGATAAAACCTGGCCTGTGGAGAAATCTCCTTCACGGGCCAAGTATGTTGACAGGTAAAAAGATGCGCAGAATAATTGAATCCAATGAAACCTTTAAGCTTACTAGAATCGTGCCAGTTAAGGAATGTATATATGTTTTTGAAATCCAATGAAATTAAAAACATTGTAGTGTTCCTGGCATGCAGTAGCAGAGTATGAGGAATGTTCTTTCGGCAGCATTGTTTCTAGAGGGCCGATACAGTCTGCTATTGGCCGCAGCAAAAATGTGTTTGCTATAGTACTAAGTAGTAGATCGCGACCTATGAATATGATGCGTCTATGTGTAACACGTGTTGCTGTTTTCTAGATCTCACTTCAGGAAACGAAGATTGGAAGATCATCACCTTGGGGATGTGCTTGGGTGTGCCACTGGGCATCATCGTCATCATCAACATCGTCTGCCTCATCAGGTTCAAGCGACGATGGGGCAAGCAAAGGAAAGACCTCGAGGCTGACAACTCTTCATGGTAATCAATGTAGACGTTAATAATAATAATAATAATAATAATAATAATAATAATAATAATAATAATAATAATAATAATAATAATAATAGTGCATTGTACTACTTCATTCTTTGTGCATACTATGGGCATGAATTTCTTTTTGCTGTACATTACAGAAAGCTTTGGACTTGATTTGAACAGTTTGAAGGTAAGGCCTACCCCTCATGTGCTCACCATGCTCTGCTGGTATTTGTTGTCCATAGCAACTCCGTGTCAGAGATAGGAGGCATGCCAGGGTCCACCACGAAGCAGCGAGGATCGAAGCTCTTCAACTACAGTGGCCGAGGCGCCTGGAATTACAACGACTCCATGACGTCGCTTGATACCCGTCGACTGGGTAGGTTTAGCTTATCCCGTTCCACGAATGCGGCCGTGCCGGGTTGATAGCCCACTTTTAACATCATCCATGTAAGACGACGCTCATTCTTGTAAATAAAGCAGGCAAACAACAATAGATGCATATATAGAGGGGGTTTTGTTTGTTTGTTCCCCCCCTCCCCCCCTCCCCTCCTCCCCCTCCCCTCTTCCCCCCCCCCCCCGTTGGGTTGCCGGGGGTTTCAGTAAAAATAGTATCACCACTTTCTGGAAATTTAGCACTTTAAATTCCCACTGTCGCTGTCTTTCTCATTTGTTCTTTCTCATTCCTGCTCTGTTCTATCAATCTACTATACCAGTGATGTCGTTTTCGTCGGCAAATCGGCCATTCACCGATAAAATTCCAAAATGTCCTAAAGAGTCATGTTCTGATCGGTGATTTTTTTGATTGTCCTAAGGTTTTACGCCTCAATCGGCCACCCTTTTGTCCGTGTTTTGTTTGCTTGTCTCGTGTCTGTTTCCTTGTTATTGCTTCTGGCCATATTAATTTCCTATCGGATAAATAAAGGTGTTATGAGTTATTGTTGAACATCAAGTATCAGAAGCGCCAAGCAGACGACACATGCATCAGCAGAGAGAGTTAGAGTAAAGTCCCTTGTTACAAACGGCGTGCTTCCGGCAATAAAACTTTTCGTTTTCGAAATGCCGCCGAAAAAGAAACCGAAACTTGTCAGTGGCCTCTCGTTTGGTGTTTGAAAGAAGTCAAAATGATGGCCGAAAGATTTTCAAAATGTCCTAAAGGTTTGTGACTGAATCGGCCAAAATTTCTAGCATCATCACTGCTATACTATCTTCTTTTTCGCTAGACCAGTCACCTACCTTTTTCCTTGAAAATTCTTCCGGGACAAAACTCCTTATTTGTGTGTGAGGTCTGTTGGATCAGCTTGCATTGGAAATATTGGACGCTTTCTGCCAAATGGTCACTGGGGCTTCCTATGATGTTATTATTTGGCAATGTAGGCATTATATGTATGTGTTTTGTTTATATTTTATAATGATGTTTATTTTCACGTGCAGAGGTTATAGCCGGTCATTTTGATAACTTGATCTGTGAATTGTTTCAGGAGGTGACCCGGGCGCGTTCTACTCTCAGTTTTATCAGTATGTCAACACGAAAGACGAGGTGACGATTTTTTTTATTGATTCATTCATTCATTGGTTGATTTGTTGGTTCAGTGAGTGATGATTCGTTCATTCACCCACTGAGTTAAACATGCATGAGCCTATCCTGCCTAACCAGTCTAACCAATCTAATCTTACCGATGATGATGATGATTGATGATAATGATGACGATGACGACGACATTGATGATGTAGAACATCAATTATGAAAAACGTTTATACCATCAATTACGGGGGTGATTATATAAGACAATGACCACGATGATGAGGAGGAAGATGATGATGATGATGATGATGATGATGATGATGATGATGATGATGATGATGATGATGATGATGATGATGATGATGATGATGATGATGATAATGATGATGATAATGATGATGATGATGATGATGATGATGATGATGATGATGATGATGATGATAATGATGATGATAATGATGATGATGATGATGATGATGATGATGATGATGATGATGATGATGATGATGATGATGATGATGATGATGACGACGGAAGCGACGTTCTTGATGACTACAAAAATGATGGTAATTTTTGTTGTTTTTGTTTTTGTGTTTCCCAGTTCACGATAAAACGACCAACGGTTTCAGCCGCTCCCTTTCAAAGGAACAGTTTAACGGAATAGCAATTATCGATTTTAAAAAAAAACTGTTTCTTAATTAGAGTTGCTAAAACGCACCACAGCACATTTGTACAGCATTTTAAAAGTGGTTTAAAATAGTTGCTGGATTTTCAGAGGATTTCAAAGAATGACTGCCATTGTCACTTCATAAAGCATCACCATTTTGGAAGTAATTTCTTTTTAAAGAAACTGGGTGCTGAAAGGGTATCAAGAAGGAACTGGCCTTGTCGTTTCAGCATCAAGCGTTTGAAAGTACTGTTAACAAACGTTGGATACAAAGAGGCTATATTGAAAAATGGCTGGCATTGTCATTTCATTATAAAAACTTTTGAAAGTGATGTTAAAGAAGGCGGATGCTAAGAGGATATCATGTAAGGGAATGATTTTCAAGTGTTTCAATCCTTCAAAGTTTTTTTTGTGATAGTCCAAGTTCTTTGGTTTTGATCATGACTGAGACGTTTGCTGTTTTGTTCTGATTTGTGTATACACTTTTGATGTCGTTGTTTCCGATTTAATTGTTTGTTAATGTCTTTTTTGTTATCACACGTTTGCGTCGAGCTGAAGAGTTGTTGCTGTTTTCTGTTGCTGTGGTGGTAGAGATTTGTTTTTGTGTTTTACTTTTGGGTTTAAAAATCGCAAGCTTCTAATCAAAATACATGATGTGGGGATGGATCTAGCTGTGCTGTACCGAGAGTGTATACATTTTGTATACAATTTTCCGGAGATTCAATACTATGCTTTTCCTTTCTTTTTGTTTTTCCATCCATTTACAGCAATAACGCTAGATAACTCCAGCCTACATTCTTTGGTTATTTATTTTTATATTTTTTATAAAGATCAAAACTACAAATCCATTTACTTCGAAGTGGCTAATAAAATGTGGCATCCCAGATTGTTTTAAAATGTCGCAATTCTCTCACAATGATTAACATTAATTTCCCTATTATTCCAATTTGCTTTTGGAGTTCCAAGATTTTTTTAATTTTACAATTTTTCCCTTTCAGTTTTGATCACAGTAATATTGTTAATAGTATGCTCTGTGCATTTTCGCGTGTGTAGATATATTGTAAAAAACGGTGCTCTAGCATTATTTATTGCGGAATAATTTATTAATTGCTGTCTTTAATACAGGGCGAATGTGGATGCTTCGATAGCATGCTTCGCGCGTTCTATTTTCCTTCTTTTTTAAAATTTAAACCCTTTGAGCGTCCATTTGCCTGTTCGGTATATCGTAAATATCCATTGTACTAAACCCAAGCTCAATTTGAGGTTGACTTTTCAACCCGTGTTCGGCAAAAAATCTCTAAGAACAGTTTATTTTTTCCTTGGCATTGAAATCCATTTTGGATTGAAATGAATCTTATGTAAATGTGGATGTCTATTCACTAGATCTGTTCCTAAGATTCTAGAATCTTATAGCGCCTTATCAGAGCTATATAAGACCGTAGACTGTCTAATTAAAACTATTCAAATTACTATATATTTTCTTAAGTTCTATAAAGAATGTTTACGAAGTTGTCTTGTTTGTAATCATAATATTTTACTTATAGTCTGTTCCGAATTTCAACATGTTTTTATTTAATCTGCATTTTTATTCATTTTAGAACGTTTCATGAAACTATCTAATTTATAATCATAATATTATACTTGTGGTCACTTCAGTATGTTAGCATGTTTTTATTTAATCTGCACAATCATTCTTTATAGAACATTTTCATGACACAGTCTTATCAGACAAATTGTAACTTGTATTGAGTATTTTGCTCATCTTCTGACCTGTATGTGTACAAATAATTATGTGTGCTTTGGCTTTTACTTCCGGGCATGCGCAATTTGAATATAATATTTGTATTTGAAAAAAACAAACCATTTATGTTCCTAGCAGAGGAACCGGAGTCCACTTTTATTTGTACCAAGTTAGTTTGTTGGCTGTGCATTTTACTCCAGAATCATACATATCAACATTATCCATGCTAAAATACTTCTTTTACACTTGTACCAAAAAGCATTCTATACTGGAACGCACCAAAGAAAAATAAAGTCCTTCTATTCTACATGTACATCTGTTTTTCTTCTGATATGTTTTATTCTTGCATTTTGTGTGGGTGTACATTGGAAACCCAAAACAAAAAAGCCATGCATGTAAATATTCTATGCATAATACATACTGGTCTGACATCTTTGGGTTTCTTCAACCTGTTTTCTATAGGTAGGCCTTGGTTTGTGTCCACAGGTAGATAACACAGTTGTTGGGTTTTTTTAACCAACAGTTTATTCCGTTCTTTGCGTCCTTATTAAAGGTCAACATCATTGAAACATAAAACTGAGCACAAAATATCTACATAATAAAAGAAGTCACATGCCAAACAACTTTTTTCCGAAAAATACTGCCTTTTTTTAATATTTAATAAAATCTACTTCGAATAAACTTTTGCACCTTCGAAAAGCCCGCTCACGTGACCACATGGCTCGTGACGTCAACTGCTGTAGACAATATGGAGTCCGATAGTGCCCCTTCTCTACCAAAACGCAGGAAAACGAAGAGCAGTGGCCTATATTGTGCCGTTGGAGGTTGTACAAACAAACAAGCGGATGGGTTAACATTGCATAAGTTTCCAAAAAACGAAGAAGTGCGAAATAAGTGGGTGAGATTCGTGCAGGAAAAGCGTGTAAACTTCGGTCCGAAGTACGGGACACCAACTGCGTCGTCAGCAATTTGCGCAAAACACTTCGCTGAAGACTGCTACCCCCCAAGTGCCACTTTAATGCGGAGCTTTGGGATGAAAACAATACAGACATTAAAGCCTGGCTCTGTTCCAACGATCCAAAGTCCGTGTGCCATTGCAACAAGCGCCTCAACAACAGCAACAGTGATTCAAGTTACTAGTAGTAGGCCTACTAGTACTGCTTCAACTTCAACTACAGTCACAGTGGCTACTACACATCCATCGTCTGCTATCAGTTTGCCGGGTGTCAGGAAAGTCAGAGGAGCTTTTCAGAAAAGGGAACGCATGTATTCACTGGTCTAGCTCGTATAATTATTTGTTTATTATTACAATTAGTACTCGGGGGTCGAATTCGTTTATAACAGAAGACAGCACTGCTGTAACACGACAGATCGAGTGAAGAAACACTGCTTGTCTCGCTTGTAACTTTTTCGCAGTCGGCCATTGTATACAGCTGCTGACGTCACTGCGAGGGGAGATCAGCGATAGCTGCGTTTTAGATTATTACTTCCCTTACCCTTAATTACAGGTAGGAAATCCCACTTTCAGTGATCGATATCTATTAAACGGTAGAGCTTTGCTTACCGAATTTTTTGCATCTGGTATTATTTAGTAAAGTTCTTTCAGCAGAAACTTTTTGACCGAGCACTGTGGTTGACCTTTAAAAGCAAAATATCTCCATTTTATTTTGTTTGCCTGGATTCAAAGGAGAATTGGGTTCATTGATTGCTCCACTCATTTTTGTTCTTGAGTTGTCGTTCTTCTTCTGCTTCTTCTTCAAATTGTTTTGTGTACATAAATGAAAGTAAAGGAAGGGGTCTTTGTTGTGTGATCTCCAGTGATGGTTGTTAGGTTTTCACTGTCCTTTCTCTTTCTTATTAGGCCTTCACTTGCCTCTGTCTTTTCTTGTTAGGCTTTTACTCTCCTTTCTCTTTCTTGTTAGGCCTCCACTCTCATTTCACCTTCTTGTTAGGCTTCCACTCGCCTCTTTCATTCTTTGTAATTTAAGTCTTCTTTTGAAATGCAGCTTTGAGAATGAGTGAATGTTGATAATTTCCTTCTTTTTTTTTTAACATACATTTATTGCAATATTTTTTAATTGTTCCTGATCTGCAATGCATGTCTGAATTTGTCTGAGATAATAAAGTATTGTTGAATGTTGGGTCACAGCATAGCGTGTTATTTTGTAGGGAAATACGGGTTCTGTTGCTAGCTGGACTGGGTTATTTACCTCCCGTGGGGATGCCGGGGGTTTCAGTATAAATAGTATCCCCACTTTCTGGAAATTTTGTGCTTTAAATTCCCACTGTCGCTGTCTTTCTCATTTGTTCTTTCTCATTCCTACGCTGTTCAATCAATCTACCATACTATCTTATTCTTCGCTAGGCCAATCACCTACCTTTTTTCTTGAATACTCTTCCGGGACAAAACTTCTCATTTGTGTGTGAGGTCTGTTGGATCAGCTTGGGAATTTTTGACGCTTTTCTGCCAGGTGGTCACTGGGGCTTCCTATGGTGTTATTATTTGGCAATGTAGGCAATTTATATGTATGTCTTTTCTTGATATTTTATTATGATGTTTGCATTCTATTTTGTTTTTGACCCCTTGGGGTCATGAGCAATCTTGTCACTGTAGATTGTTCTAACCTATAAAGGGAACAGTGAAAGCCCCAGTTGAAAACCTGTCTTGCCTTTGTAGGCATGACTAATTCACTGCGGCAACAGTTCCCCCCCGTTGGAGTGCCGGGGGTTTCAGTATAAATAGTATCCCCACTTTCTGGAAATTTAGTGCTTTAAATTCCCACTGTCGCTGTCTTCATCATTTGCTCTTTCCCATTCCTGATCTGTCCTATCACTCTGCTATACTTTCTTCTTCTTCGCTAGATCAATGACCTACCTTTTTTCTTGAAAACTCTTCCTGGACAAGACTCCTTGTTTGTGTATGGGGTCTGTTGGATCAGCTTGGGAGTGTTGGACGCTTTCTGCCGGGTGGTCACTAGGGCTTCCTATGATTGTATTATTTCGCACTATAGGCATTTATATGTATTTTGTTTTGTTGATGATTTATAATGATGGTTGTATTCTATTTTGTTTTTGTAACCGGGGTGTTCGCGTAGTTGAGGTCAACCCTCAGCCGTCCCCCGCGTGGGATGTCTTTATTGTAAAGTGACTGGCCGGTGGAGGGCATTCAATTTTCCCACTAGGGTTGTTTCGGCAGATCTTTTATGCGGATCGGGGGTTGTCCGGTCCTGATTTGGCTCGGAAGAGTCCGCTGGACCTAAAGCAACAATAAATCAATCAATCAAATTTTGTTTTTGTAAACGGGGGTTCGATAAATTAGAGTATAGCCTCAGCGTCCCCTGCATGGGATGTCTTTATTGTAAAGTGACTGTCTGGTGGAGTGCCTTCAGTGTTATCACTAGGGTTGTTTCGGCAGATCTTTTATGCGGATCAGGGGTGAGTCTATACCCAGTACTTCTGTCTCTCTGGTGCAAGGATGGCTGAAGTATGTCAGCGACTTGAGCAGCTTTCTGAGCAGCTGCAGCAATGCGCATTTCTGTGCATGCTGGATATCGCCTTGAGTAGCTCTTTGCGCTGGAAAATGCGCTGTATCAGAACCATCCTTTTTTTTCTTAACACTCTAGTGTGAGTACATTGTGGAGTAACTCATTTGTATTCTGCCACTTACATTGAATTACAATGTCTTTTTTAAAAATGATGTTTAAAAAGCATTGTGTTGATAACTGTTGACATTTTTCGCTTTTCAATAGGTGTTGTTACAGTGCAGCATTACAACATGCAATACAAAGGACGCCTGTCCTATAATATTCCATCTTGTTATCACTCGTTTCGTAATTTGTAAATGTTTTGTCATGTCAGTACAAGCATACCTGGAAGTTATTTTTCCACTGCATATATAGCCATTCTGTGATGATGATGATGATGATGATGATGATGATGATGATGATGATGATGATGATGATGATGATGATGATGTGTGGTCTTGTATAGCGCCGTTTTCTCCTCAGTAGATAAATCCCACACCCCTTCTCCTTTGTTCTTTCTCATTCCTACTCTGTTCTATCAATCTACTATACTATCTTCTTCTTCACTAGACCAGTCACCTACCTTTTTTCTTGAAAACTCTTCCGGGACAAACCCCCTCATTATTGTGTGAGGTATGTTGGGGATATTGGACGCTTTCTGCCAGGTGGTCACTAGGGCTTCCTATGATGTTATTATTTAGCAATGTAGGCATTTTATATGTATGTGTTTTGTTGATAATTTATAATGATGTTTGTATTCTATTTTATTTTTATAAACGGGGGCTCGATAAATTAGAGTACAGCCTCAGCATCCCCTGCGTGGGATGTCTTTATTGTAAAGTGACTGGCTGGTGGAGAGTATTCAGTTGTACCACTAGGGTTGTTTCAGCAGATCTTATATGCGGATCGGGGGTTGTCTGGTCCTGATTTGGCTCGGAAGAGTCCGCTGGACCTAAAGCAATAATCATGTAATGTAATGTATGGATATAAGAAATTTTCTAACACTGCACCAACGAAATAAAATAAATGAATATAGAATTATTAAATCAAACATACAAAATTAACTCTTCTACATAGACATGCTACATTTTACTGTTTGTAAAGCTGTGGCAGTATACAGGGCGGGCCAATTAAATGTTACCACTTTTTAATTGTACATACGTATTTACATTGAGAACGTTTTTGAAAAACTTTCTTCACAGAAATGTCACGGAAACACTACATTATCATTTGATACCAAAGGTTTCCCACTTTTTCACTCGTTCTGTACACAGTTTAATAATTGATGATATGCTTAATCCACGCTCTTCTTCTCTGGATTACAGCTGCTACACGCACATTGAAGTTTGAGATGACATTGCCACACATCTCAAGTGGGATTCTCCGAA
The DNA here is from genome assembly GCA_036898135.1 of Oncomelania hupensis. Lineage (NCBI taxonomy): Eukaryota > Metazoa > Mollusca > Gastropoda > Littorinimorpha > Pomatiopsidae > Oncomelania > Oncomelania hupensis. The sequence goes on along the minus strand of CM072525.1, from coordinate 17,280,140 downwards.
TTTCCTGACGGATGTTGGTCTTCAGGGCCCAATGGTCTGTGGGTTGTTGTAGTACACTCTTTCCTTCATGTTCCCCCATAGGAAATAGTCTGCGGGAGAAAGATCAGGGGAGTAGGCAGGTCATGAGTTGTCTGTGCGCCATGAGATAAGCCTATCTCTTCATGAGATAAGCCTATCTCCAGGAAAGAATTGTTTGAGGAAATCCAGTGACAAAATTGATTATGTTTTGTATCAAATAATAATTTGGACACTTTTGTGAATACAATTTTCGAAAACGTTCTCATTTTTTAAAAAAACCCACTTATTTACGATTAAAAAGTGGTAACCTTTTATTGACCCGCCTTGCACATATGGAAATAAATCATCATTAATCATCATCATCGAAGTTATTTCTATTTTTTGACTGCTGAGTTTGAAATTATCAGTTTTGCTGGAAGAAATGTTATGCCATGGTTTTATTTTATTTTAATAACTATTCGTATTTGTAGATTGGTGGGTTCTTCAGACCCTATGGGCCTTATTAGTTCACCATGGTTGATTTTATATTACCAGTTATTAATTGATGTTTCTATTTCTTATTTAGCTGGTTATATATTACGAGTTTCTGTTTAATTATCAGAATTTCTGCCTATGATATGTTTGTTTTAGTTTTATTGTTTTTGTTGTTGGTGGTGTTGTTGTTTTTTTTAATGATATATTCAGTTTGTATTAACAATGCACTGTATTTAGCAAAAAGTACATTCTCCATTAAAATAAACCTGGGAACCAAAATACAATGACTGTGTAGTAATTGTATGTTTTGCCAGTGGAGTGTTGGTTTTATTGGTTGCATGATTTGTAGTTATTTTTGTTCATTGATTGGAAGTCATATACCAAAGATACATATATACCAAGCTCTTTCACTAACGGTTTTTGAGACATTTGCTTTAACCACATAAATCAACTCCAATGTCAAGCTGCTTATCTCTATTTTAATATAATATAGAATGTCTAAACACCATAAATTCATGTGAATAGACATTCTAGTGCATAAATAAATAAATTAATTAATTAATACAATTCTCAAAGATAGAAAACAAATTTCCCAATTGGGATATTCCAGAAGTAGGCTTTCAGAAGATAAATTTCCATTATAACTATTTTAGATATCCTCCAATGCATAAAACATAAACTGAATGAATGAATGAATAAAATAATACATACGTAAAGAAGGAAAGAAGCAAATACATAAATTAATACATACATACATACATACATACATACATACATACATACATACCTTTGTGAAATAGGAGTACGAGTATGCTATGCTGTGTGTGTGTGTGTGTGTGTGTGTGTGTGTGTGTGTGTGTGTGCGTGTGTGTGTGGTGTGTTGTGTGTGTAGATTTGGATGTGAAGCCTAACATTCTTAATAATTCTCATTTTATTTAATGCTGTTAAATTGTTTTAATGCTGTATTTTGTTTTACCTGCAGGGTGTGTTTGACTCCATAACTTTATATGACTGATGAGTGATGTATGTTACTATGTTTACCTATTCTTTAGTGCTGTATACATGTTATAGGCCAATGAAGTGTATGACACGATGAATGACTGTGCAAGAAAGGATGTATTTCACTGTCGCCATGCCACACCAAAATCCTTGTAACGTTTTTACTTGGTAAATAAATATTCTTATCTTATCTTATCTTACATAAGTGAATACAATTGTTGGAAGTCCTAGGACTGGGACTGTTTTCTTGTTTCATAATCTGACATTGATTTGTTGGCCTATGATTGGGCATGCAACTCCTAAAGTTCTATTAAAAGTTATTCTTGTTTGCCGATCTTTGTAAAACATGAGTATGACGGCCTACTAGCGCCACAACCAAGAGTTACCAGGATCACGAGCTAATTGAAATTAGCACGTGTTCTGTTTAATTTACACAGATACTGGTAATCCACATTGTTAATTATTAATTATCAGTTTTTGCCACGCCTTCCTAGCGCCCAAACGTTATAATCACAAATATCATGAGATAATACACATATCATTGGATAATTACTATTATCAAGGAATAATTACAAATATCATTGAAAAATTAAATATAGCTTCGTTGGATCATGTTTAATTTTCAGTTTTGGCTCCATCAATCCGTCTGGATATGCGCCCAAACCGAAAATTGTAACTTTAATTTGATATTTACCATTTTTACATGTTAACTGTGAATATGTCGTTGAAATTTGTAATTATTCCATGATATTTGTAAGTATCAGGTTTGAGCGCTAGTATGCCGTCATATATGTGAAGTACACAGAATACGTGCTAATTACAATTTCCAATGATACCTCTAAATGCATGTTTTTTGCGCTAGTACATGTAAGCCGCCTTACCCAGAAATAAGCATGATCACGTAATAATTGTAAATATCAGGTGAAACTAGTAGACCTAAGTTGTTGATAAATAATGACATTATTCCACATAAAACATGTTTAATACATTTGGTTCTACATGTAAAGCCATTACACTTCCACGGGCGCATTAAGGATGCAATTCTCCTGACAAGAAAGGGATTAATATTAATTATTTGACCCCCCTTTCCCTCCTCCCCCCCCCCCCCCCCCAAAAAAAAGTGTAATATTAACAGATGCATGAATAATATTGTTATAAAACAATTAAAATGTTTTCTAACTAGTCTGTTTAATATACAGAGAAGCTGTTCATATGGAGTGTTGTATCTCCATTGGAATTCCAGTGCCTAAGTAAATAAATAAGATAAGATAAGATAAGATTCCAATGCATAAAACATACACTTAATGAATGAATGCTGTCCTGCCTTCCTGTTTAATCTGTGATTGAAGTTTGAGACACTTATAAAGTGGTATTACTAACATTTGAGTTTGCTGTGATTGAAGTTTGAGACACTTATAAAGTGGTATTACTAACATTTCAGTTTGCTGTGATTGAAGTTTGTGACACTTATAAAGTGGTATTACTAACATTTCAGTTTGCTGTGATTGAAGTTTGTGACACTTATAAAGTGGTATTACTAACATTTCAGTTTGCTGTGATTGAAGTTTGTGACACTTATAAAGTGGTATTACTAACATTTCAGTTTGCTGTGATTCAAGTTTGAGACACTTATAAAGTGGTATTACTAACCTTTCAGTTTGCTGTGATTGAAGTTTGTGACACTTATAAAGTGGTATTACTAACATTTCAGTTTGCTGTGATTGAAGTTTGTGACACTTATAAAGTGGTATTACTAACCTTTCAGTTTGCTGTGATTGAAGTTTGTGACACTTATAAAGTGGTATTACTAACCTTTCAGTTTGCTGTGATTGAAGTTTGTGACACTTATAAAGTGGTATTACTAACATTTCAGTTTGCTGTGATTGAAGTTTGTGACACTTATAAAGTGGTATTACTAACCTTTCAGTTTGCTGTGATTGAAGTTTGAGACACTTATAAAGTGGTATTACTAACCTTTCAGTTTGCTGTGATTGAAGTTTGAGACACTTATAAAGTGGTATTACTAACATTTCAGTTTGCTGTGATAAGTTTGAGACACTTATAAAGTGGTATTACTAACATTTTAGTTTGCTGTGATTGAAGTTTGAGACACTTATAAAGTGGTATTACTGTGAGGTGCGAATCTGTATGTGTGTGGATGCGGTGTAGCTGGGATCCTGTAGCTGATGGAAACTTCGTCCGAAGCAACGGCAGGTCCAGGCGATGATGGAGGGTCACACCCAGCAGCGGCGCTGATAACCAAAGGGGGGCGTAACGGTGGTGGCGGTGAGCCCAGGCAACATCCACACCTCCCACGGGTTCCGCGACGTTCAGCTCAACAACGAGTGTAAGGAATAGAAACTCAAACAAAAGAAACTAACGCAAAATGACAGATGAACAATCACACACTTTTATTCAACAATGACGCACACACTCACAGGACAATGGGATACTAACCCACCCTCAAACCCTATCAAGACTCCCAACCCAGTATTTACTAAGCGATTACCTCCCTTGTCTAACTGAAAACCCCAGAACTATACACAAACAGAATGCCCACAACAATATGCAACAATAGTGACAATCAATTAAATTTCAGATAAATACAATTCACAGTTGAATCCACAATTACAAAAATCTTAAAATTCAATCGTATGGATTAGCTAGCTTTACAGTTCAGAATCACTGTTCGTAACCTAACTACAGTGGTGTGCATAAGTTTGGAACCACTTGCAACTTTTGCATTTTTTCAACATTCTGACCTTTAATTTGAATTTTTTATTTGACCCTCAATATTTATCTGCATGCAGTGTTACAGGGTATATATTTGACTATAAAATTAACATGGTTATGCACCCTTGGACATAATTTTTTTGTTGTTACGGTTTGCATTTTAATCATTTTCTGCAAAAATCACATAATGTGCAACACTGTTTAATTATGTCAACTAATTTAGCATACTTTAAAATATCGTGATATATTCTTTATATTTCTTTGTATTTGCAAAGATGGCCTTTTAAAAAAAAGTCGTTTTGTGTATCGGTGATGGCTCAATATTTGGTGGGCCAGCCCTTGCTCTTGATCACGAGACGGCATCGAGTCGGTATTGATTGCACCAGTTTGATGAGGTGATCATGGGTGACAACTTGGTTCCAGGCTGCAATCAGTGACTCAATCAACTCACGCTTTGATGTTGGGTGTCTCTTTGATATCTCCAGTGCCACTTTGTGCCACAAATTCTCAATGGGATTGAGATCAGGAGACTGGGCAAGCCATTCCATTGACTCGATGTTGTGCATCCGCTTCCAATTGATCACCATTTTTGACCGATGGTAGGGCGCATTGTCATCCTGGAAAATGAACTGACCTGGAAACAGTTGCTGAGTTGATGGCAGCATGCATTTGTCGAGTATGGTGATGTACTTGGCCCCATTGACCATTCCATCGACGACGTGGAGACGTCCAACGCCACTGGCAGCCATGCAACCCCAGACCATGACCTTGAGAGGATGTGAGAGGATGCTTCACTGTGAGGTTAGGACACTCGGGTTTAAACTCCTCTCCAGGAAATCTCCTCACATAGAGTCGGGCTTGGTTTCTGAACAGGCAGAATGTGCTTTTGTCGCTAAAAAGCACTGTTTCCCACATTGCACAGGTCCAGGTTGAGTGCTTCCGTGCCCATTCAATTCGGTTGCACCTTTGTAAATCAGTAATCAATGGCTTGTTGCGGGCCTTGCAGCCTCATAGACCAAATGGCAAACACCGGCGACGAACTGTACAAGTTCTGACACTGATATGGCAATCAGCTGACCACTCACACAGCAGCTGAGGTGACGTCAACCTGCGATTGGTCAACGAAATGCGTCGAAGTACACGGTCTTCACGTAATGTTGAAGCACGTGGACGACCGGACAGAGGCTTGTCCACCATTGAACCAGTCTGGCGCTTCTTCTGCAGAATCTTTACAACCGCTCTGTGACTGCAGCCGACTTTTCTGGCGATCTGATGACAAGAAAGTCCTTCCTCCTTCATCGCTGACACCCTAATACGTTTCTCCAACGTCAGATTTCGCGTCTTTGTCATGGTTGATGAAGAAATTGTATGAAATCACAAAATCCCGGGCTTTTATATAGCTGCTGCAATAGCTAGGCATCCGTACTGTTATTGGCTGCCAAAACAGCCTTCTGATGGGTCAGAACTATTGCATGCTGATTGGATAATCTCGATCCGCTTTGAACGCAAAATCTGAGCAAATTAAAGTAATTATATTTTAGTATCAATAAAACTTATAAAATTGGAAGCACATTACCTTAGAAATGTGATTCTTATTGCCAATTGTGTCCCTCATAACGTTGTACACTAATAAATGTAATAGGTCCATGAAAAAAGTAAAATAAAACTTCATAATGTTGAAAAAATGCAAAAGTCGCAAGTGGTTCCAAACTTATGCACACCACTGTATCTATTAACTGAGCTCGGAGTAAACTACAGCAGTTAATTACTCAGATAAAGAAAGTGATTTACACTAGATATGTTTTTAGGTGTGTGAGGTGCGAATCTGTATGTGTGTGGATGCGGTGTAGCTGGGATCCTGTAGCGGATGGAAACTTCGTCCGAAGCAACGGCAGGGCCAGGCGATGATGGAGGGTCACACCCAGCAGCGGCGCCGATAACCAAAGGGGGACGTAACGGTGGTGGCGGTGAGCCCAGGCAACATCCACACCTCCCAGCGGCAAAGGTAGAGGTCTCAGAGCTGACGTACACATGGCACAATGGTACAGCAGCGATACGTAGGAATCATAGAATTATACCAATGGTAGTGGCATAACAGTCGTGGTAGCAGTAGATAAAACGGATGATAACAGCGATGGCAAAAGTGTGGGGCCGGGTAGCTCAGTTGGTAAGAGCGTCTTGCTAGTAACCGAAAGGTCGCTGGTTCGAATCCCGGATTGGTCAACGTGTGATCATATTATTTTCCCCTTTACCAACAACTGGCCCGCTGGTGTCAGTATAAATCGGTCCAGTAGTCACCTATATGCGAAAGTGTCGTGTGACTATAATCTACAAACAACAACAACAACAACAACAATGGCAAAAGTGGAAAACGTAGTAGCAGTAGACAACACAGAATATAACAGCGATAGCAAAAGCGGAAAAGCCCAATCTGTGGACAAATAAAGAGTCTCACTAGTTTGTCCACAAAAACTTAAACACTTCATAACAGAATACGCCTTTCGCCGTCCGCCATCTTGACCTGTTTATACATGCATCTCAAAAACACAATGTACTTCTTAATTCTATAATTTATCTCTTTCATGACATATGGTTGTTTATATAAATATACATAATTATTACAACTGCACTCCCAGTCACACAATAGTGATTCGTCTCATCCACACTTCCATCTTCATCATCCCTCTCAACGTTATAGTACATTATGAATATCTCCCTTCATTCGCAATTATCTCTATCACGCTATAATACAATTACGCTTCCCTCATATTCATCACCTTCATCACCCCTCTCCAACACAGTACATTGTCTCTCTTCCTTCACATTCATCACCCCTCTCTCTCTCTAACATGCATACTTCATTGCCACCCTTTGACCCACTATGGCAACAACAGCAATGACATTAATTATACACATATTTAACCACAAAATCACATGAAAATCATATAAAATCAATAAACTACTATTTATCAAAATACATTACTTTCCCCCTCATTCACCATCATATATTCACGTACGCAGACTCCGAGTGCACTAAGGAAAAGAATTGCAGGTTTCAACTCACCTTTTAGGTCCCCGGCTTGTGATACACTAACACGTACACTGCAAGACACAACACAATGCAACACACACAGTACAGCACACTGGTTAGTCTGAGAGTTCAAGTTCGTTTCTGGCTAATTCTTAGCTATGCATTGGAACATCTCAATACTTGCGAAGAACTTGAGCATTGGCAGGTGCCCAATCGAGGGTCACACAGCCTTAGAACTGAACTCTACACCTATACTTCTCAATAGATGGCAGTCACAGTCCTCCCACTACAGATCTTTTAACATCCTTGTCCCGACGAGGGCAACAAGACCTTGGGTGGTTCGAAACACAACGAACAAATACCCTTACAGAAGACGTACTTTAACCTGACACACAGTCACAACGTTACTTCTGTCAAAAGACCGACTGCTTGCAAAAGCAACCAAAATGACTCTCCTAACTAAATCACATACCAGCACACAGGACAACATCGAGTCGAGCACAGTAACCCAGTTTCCCCATGCATTGCATTATGCTCCTTGCGTTAATCACGTGAAACCCATACTTACTTATCTTTCATACACAGTAAAAGAGACTGCCGATTCGACTATGTACACTGTATCGCTAGAGATGTGCAACTCTGCACAATATATACTATCTCTAGTACGTGCTGAAAACTCGTGTCGTCACAATTACTAATATTTCAGTTTGCTGTGATTGAAGTTTGAGACACTTATCAAGTGGTATTACTAATATTTCAGTTTGCTGTGATGGAAGTTTGAGACACTTATAAAGTGGTAGTACTAACATTTCAGTTTGCTGATATCTTAAGGGTCTCACGTTTACCACGTCCCTCCACAGGTCCTTTTAACATGCACAGCGATTGTTGCCCCAAAGGGGGGAAAAGTTTACAACAAAAAAATAATTCTTTCTAAAGTATAGTTGTTGTTGTTTTTTTTTAATTCCGCAGTTTTTGTGGCTATTAATAGCAACAGCCGTTGGATAGCCATCCAACATTATGCAGCTAAAAATAGCAGCAAAGAAAACCGGTAAGAAACAGAACCCGTAAAAAACAATTGCTCGTAAGGTTTTTCGGGAGAGGTTGATGAAATAGACCCTCTCCAAGAAACCAAAGAAGCATTGTTCAAGCCGGGTGGTTTACTCAGAAATAGGGTCAAAGGCGAAGGTATCGACGTACCGTTAAAAACAGGGGAAATCACTCCCTTTCAGAACGGAAAGGGAAAATTCCAATTTCAGCGGTTGGTTTGAACAGTAAAAAGACCCCTTCATTATTGTTCAATGTAACCTATCCTATCCTATCCTATCCTATCCCATAACTCGGAGGTCGTAGGGGCACCACAGATAATCGTTTAACCAGCGTACTCCATCTGTCCCTGTCATCAGCAACCCTGATGGTTTCGTTCAGTGTCAAACCAGTCCATTCTCGAATGTTGTCCTCCCACCTCTTTTTCGGTCTCCCTCTTCTTCTAACTCCTTGCACTGTGCCTTGCAGGATGGTCTTTGCAAGACCTGATGATCTGGTGACGTGGCCATACCATCGGAGTTTGCGTGTAACAACAATGCGAATTTTAGGACAAACCCATAGTGGCCAAAAGTAAACAAAGCCTTTGAAATGGGTGCCTTTAATGTAACAAACCTGTTATGCAGTTTTGGACATGTGTACACTAGCATCATTGTTATATAGGCCTATTTCGTCTTATCTCTCTGCTTATCTTTGGGTCAGGAATGTCACGTGCTGTTACTCATGTATGACGGCCTACTAGCGCCAAAACATGATGATTACAAATATCAAGAGGTAATTACAAATATCATGGGATAATTACAATTATCATTGCAAAATTACAAATAATCATCGCGTGGTTATGTTTAATTTTCAGTTTTAGCTCTAGCAATCCGCCTGGAAACGCGCCCAAGTCGTAATTTTCACATAATAATTAGGCTAATATTATACTTTCGTGCCCCATATACCGGTATTGCAAATACTGAAGCTGATATCTGTATTTGTATGCAGCTGATTTATGAACTCCTTGCTAGATAGTCCTTAAGCACAGTTTTGTAGATTTTATTGGATATAATATGTTAATAACAAAATAAAAACTGGGTAGTTTGTTTCTCCCGTTGCTGAATGTCACTTTTATTATTATTTTTTAGAAACTTGTGCGCGCGCGCGCGTGCGTGTGTGTGTGATGTGTGTGTGGGGGGGGGTGTAGGTGTGTTGGTGTGTGTGTGGGGGGGGGGGGGGTGTTTGATGCGCGGGAAATAACTGAAGCGAACATAAAAGTTGTTGAGTTTTGTTTGAGTTGTATTGTTTATTTAATTCCTTTCGTTTTTTTGTGGGTGGATATGATATGGAATAGTGCGTACATGTGTGTTTGTATGTGAGTGTATTTTGTGGGTGGATATGATATAGAATTGTGCGTACATGTGTGTTTGTATGTGAGTGTATTTTGTGGGTGGATATGATATGGAATTGTGCGTACATGTGTGTTTGTATGTGAGTGTATTTTGTGGGTGGATATGATATGGAATTGTGCGTACATGTGTGTTTGTATGTGAGTGTATTTTGTGGGTGGATATGATATGGAATTGTGCGTACATGTGTGTTTGTATGTGAGTGTATTTTGTGGGTGGATATGATATGGAATTGTGCGTACATGTGTGTTTGTATGTGAGTGTATTTTGTGGGTGGATATGATATGGAATTGTGCGTACATGTGTGTTTGTATGTGAGTGTATTTTGTGGGTGTATGTACACAGGTGTATACATAAGCGAGAGGATAGCCTAAGTGCGGGTAAGACCGTCTAAAATCACAATCTACAGACTTCACAATGAAATCAAGAAATAACACCGGCCGCGAAAATCTCAAGATTCAAAGACTCGAGTGTGCTTTCGCTTCCATAGAAGAAACCTACCTGCGTTGCAGATAGCACAAGGTCATAGTTACATTACAATGACTTAGTTTACTGATAAATTCTGGCCACACAAATTTTGAAGTTCTTAGATTTTTAAAAGGAAAAGATATTGCTTTAGCTGAAGACTATAAGTTCACGAGTAGTCCTTTAAAGTCTTACACGGAGTTCATGTTTGGATACAAAATGGATTTACCTTCGCTGACCTGCTATGCAATTAAGATATTATTAAGTAAGTTCTTATTCTTTTTTTTCTTTTTTAATTCCGTTTGATCAAATAAAGTATTATTATTGATTATGTGCGCTAGTCAACATGCCCACCATACGAATGGCTATGTCAAGCTACTATTATTCTTCACTTGACCCGTTTTCTTTCAACAGCAGCGCTACAGTGCGTGAGCCGTGATACAACAGCAGCAGCAGCAGCAGAGGACACAACGACCCTGTCATGGCAAGAACTGAAGCAGGAAGCGCAGAATGTCATGGACCAACATCACCGTTTATCCAGCATGGTGGATAGTCTCAACGCAACATTACAACGTTTACTGATGCAAGATTCTTGTAAGAAATTTGTTGTTGTTGTTGTCTATGTTTGTTGTGTGTGTGTGTGTGTTTTGTATGGTTGGTTGTTTATTGGTTTGGTTGTTTGTTGTTGTTGTTGTTAAGAAGTGCTCGCAAGAAAGGACACCTCGAAATTTTAATATTAAGTAAAGTCACTTTAGCTGCTCGTACGGTGAACCACACATACTGTTTTGGTGTTTATGATTTATCGGATTATACAGATGCAACGATGGTGTGGTGTAGTGTGGTGTTGTTTGGTGCTGTTTGGTGTTGTGCGTGATAAGCCTCAAATGATTTTATTTATTTATTTACTTATGTAATCATTATATAGCGCTTTTCCAGCTAACGGGCTGCTCAAGGCGCTGGCCGATACAGGATCTAACTCAAGGAACCCGAGCTAGGCGCTCACTTGCAGGCTTTATCTGAGAACAATCCTGGTCCACGGGGTATGGGGGAGGAAGGACCTAGTGCGTGGTGGGGGGGTGTGTTGATGTAGCAGGCACTCGCTGTCCTTTAACATCAGCGTCAGGATCTTTAAAATCCGTGCGATGTAATGCCTGCGTGCACGCACGCACAAGACGTCGACCTTGGTTTTATATCATCATCCCAAGGCCTGTAATGAAGGAGGGAATGAGAGCTGTCAAATCAAATCCAAATAATGAGTTCATTCCAATGTGTGAATCTAGAATCCCGTGTCACAGTTCGATGATGATGATGATGATGATGATGATGATGATGATGATGATGATGATGATGATGATGATGATGATGATGATGATGATGATGATGATGGAGGTAATACATATTTCTGCGATCGGTAAAAAGTATCGCCAAAACTCCCGCTAGCAGCAGGTGAAAGTATTCCCTCCATCCCTTCAAAGTATACTTTGGGCTCGCTGCTAGCCGCGGATGCGAACCGCAGTACTGTTTAAAAGTGATGGAAAGAGCAGAATATTGGTACAAGGTTCGGGTATTGGAGATCTATCCATAGCCCTTGCCCTAACCCTTTTTTCTACAAAAATGCTCTAAAACCCATTTGCCTTCTTGGATTCTTAAATTGTATGAAACCAAGAGAGGACACTGTCCGGCGTCAATAAACGGTTCGAAAAGATTCTCAAACGGTTCTTAAAAGACAGTTGACCTAGAAACAAATACAGCGCGACCCTAATTCGTCGCCTAGACGAAACTTACTTTTCCGTTTGTAGTCTTTCACCGACACTGTAACTGAGCAGGCTGCTAACCTCGCCAAAGTATCCCTTCAAGGGACAAGGGACATACTTTGGCCTGCTGCGCAGCGTGTGCCTGGAGTATACTTTCTTTCGATCGTAGCTATGTGCAATGGGTGGATGATGATGATGATGATGATGACTATGACGATGATGATGATGATGATGATGATGATGATGATGATGATGATGATGATGATGATGATGATGATGATGATGACGATAAATCCTTTCCTCAGAATGTGTATCCCGTTCTGTTTTGTAGTTCACCGACCTTCAACTTGTCAGGATGTGTATGCCTACGATAAACACAATGGATCACATAACCTGACCTTGACTGACCGCACTACGGTGCATGTGTACTGCGACCAATCCACCGACGGTGGAGGATGGACGGTACGGGAGTCCTTGTTAGGCGTTCGTGTCTGTGTGTGGGCGCGGGACGAGGGATGTTTGTGTGTTCGGGTGGGGTGAGGTGTTAATATTAGTCTCTGTGTGTGTGCTCTTGTGTATGTGTGTGTGAGAGAGAGAGAGAGAGAGAATGCGTGTGTGCGTGCGTTTGTGTACGTGTGTTTGTTTGTGTGTGTGTGTGTCTGTGCGTGTGAGTGTGTGTGTGTGTGCGCGTGTGAGTGTGTGTTTGCTTTTGGTTTTATAAACAGCTATGCCTTAGGAAGTGCGTCGTGAGTTTGTTGAGTGTAAAATCATTATAAAGCACCTAAAGCTGTTGGATATATGGATTAGATCAAATTGCCAGTAATAATACATTTAAAAAAAATACTCCGCCTGGACGAAGAAACAACTGCACAGCCTTGGGGTGCACAAGGAATGTTCACAATTTCAAATGGTTGATTATGGCAGTTCGGTATATAAAAAATAGTGTAAAAATTTATACAGTACCATAATTTGCGTTTCTCAGCTAGTAGGTCTTCTACATCGTCATCGTGAAGGTAATGAGTTTTGTCTTTCGTTCAATCATTTAAAAGATTAGTGGTTCCCATAGGCCTCAAAACTGGCAGTCAACATTGATGCACTGATGCAAATTCTGAGGGTCATTTCAAAATGTTTAAGGGTCAAATCAAAATTGATCAAACAGACAATTACTTACACACAGAAATTATGGCAAAACAATAATACAGCGCATTCAGTATAACAGAACAATTTTTAGTTTATTCTGGTTTCTATCCATAACGTAAACGACAGTGAAATTGATTTTTTTTCCCTTGTCAATTGCAAAACAAAGAAAGAAAATGCTGAAGTGAAAACAGACAGTTAACATAGTTTTTCTTTTTCAGTTCACTTTTTACACCGGCACCTGAATGTGGTTTCCCTCCCCCCCTCCCCCCACCCAAAAAAAAAAGAAAAAAAGAAAAAAGAAAAAAAAGAGATCATTATGAAAGTCAAAGAAAACAATTTTTTTTATAATTTCCAGCGCTTCTTGTCAGAGCTGAACTTTCTGGCAGCTGCAGCTTTAATGTCATCTCCTCCCAACTTGCTTTCAGAAATAAGGAGCATTTTGTTAGTCAGAGCAGCATTGCTCAATCTGCTCTTTTTCATGTTCAAGACAGAGTTCTGGACTGAAAATGCTCTTTCACATGGCACTGATATTGGACCGAGTCCTCGTCAGCCACATGTATAGCGCCATGATTACGCAAAATCATGGCAAGGGGAACAACTCTACAAAACTATGTCAGCGGAAGTATAAAATCGTCGTCTGCTGTGCACTGGCGTCTGTGGACGATAAGCAAAAATAAACAAACAAACACCAATTCAATAGTGATACCGATCATTGCTGTAAGGTCACGAAAAATGACTGTGTCTTGGCAGAGAAAAACGTGTGCGTCTTTATGAATGCTCTGCGTCATTTCTGTATTTGTATGCGTAAATTACGCGCTGCAGTGCGTTATTGATTGATTGATTGATTGTTGCTTTAGGTCCAGCGGACTCTTCCGAGCCAAATCAGGACCGGACAACCCCCGATCCGCATAAAAGATCTGCTGAACCAACCCTAGTGGGAAAATTGAATGCCCTCCACCGGCCAGTCACTTTACAATAAAGACATCCCACGCAGGGACGGCTGAGGCTTTACCCCAACTAATCAAACCCCCGGTTACAAAAACAAAATAGAATACAAACATCATTATAAATTATCAACAGAACACATACATATAAAATGCCTATATTGCTAAATAATAACATCATAGGAAGCCCTTGTGAAAGCGTCCAACATTCCCAAGCTGATCCAACAGACTTCATACACAAACAAGGAGTCTTGTCCAGGAAGAGTTTTCAAGAAAAAAGGTAGGTCACTGATCTAGCGAAGAAGAAGATAGTATAGCAGATTGATAGGACAGAGCAGGAATGAGAAGGAGCAAATGAGAAAGACAGCGACAGTGGGAATTTAAAGCACTAAATTTCCAGAAAGTGGGGATACTATTTATACTGAAACCCCCGGCACTCCAACGGGGGTACTGTTGCCGCAGTGAATCGGTCATGCCTATAAAGGAAAGACAGGTTTTCAACTGGGGCTTTCACTTTTCCCTGTATAGGTTAGAACAATCTACAGTGGCAAGATTGCTCATGACCCCAAGGGGTCAGTGCGTTATGGGGAACTCTGAGATGAAACTTTAAACATGTAAAATAATCAATAAAACACATGAGAAACTATACTTACTTGTATTCTAGCATTAGATACACTGACAACGGTCTGGCAGAAAACGCATTTGCAACCTTTGTTCTGTTCAACAGCTGCAAAGATAACACTCGGCTTAAGACGTGGGTCGTCGCTGGAAATGGGGTGGGAACCACCCAGTCTTGGCTTGTTGGTTCGTCCTCCTGCAAGGGTGATTTGCATTTATCTGTAAAATCAACACACACAGAGAAAGAAAGAGAGAGACAGACAGACAGAGAGAGAGAAAAACAGACAGACAGACAGACAAAACGAATAGAGAGTTTAGGTGATAAAAACGTTTCACCGTGTAGATCTCAACAAAAGTCCCTGCGTGACGCCTTTTGGAACACTGGAAATAATGTATCACATTTATTTTTTTAGTTTTAATGTTTCCTCGTTATATTCATAAAAATTACAGTTCATAGAAAACATAAAGTACATATTTATAACAATTCTAGAAAGTTCCCACGTATATTAAATAATCAATCTTCCTCTCTCCTAACGAGTCAAATCTCTTTTTAATCTTACCAGTTACAATCACGAATACAGCTACAGCAGCAACAAACATGATCACACAAGTTTTGCTGAACATCGTAACCTTATTGTGACTTACTACTACCGACTATACAATCGATACTACTAGTATTAAATGCTGAAATCTAAACTATGTATCTACGATAGTAATGTAGAACAAGATTATTTAACTATTTCTCTGCTCAGTTTATATAGAACAATTTCAATGCCCAAGGGGTTAAACTCAGTATTTGCCCTCAGATAAAAAAGAAGTCAAGGCAACAACAGAAACTGTTAGGATCGGGGTCACGAGACGCCAACTGTGCTGCTACATATCTATATCCTCACAGCTCTGTGTTTCCAAGCGGTATGTTCCCAAACACCTTATATTGCCCTCTCTTCATGCAGCTTTGTGTTCATGCAAATCTATGTTTCTACAGTATTCTACGTTCTCGTTGTTCGATGTTCCTCACCAAATAGTATCCCCACTTTCTGGAAATTTAGTGCCTTAAATTCCCACTGTCGCCATCTTTCTCATTTGTTCTTTCTCTCTCTCTCTCTCTCTCTCCTCTCTCTCTCTCTCTCTCTCTCTCTCTCTCTCTCTCTCTCACACACACACACACACACACAAGCTATCCTATCCTATTGCTATCCCATAACTCAAAGGTTGTTGGGTCACCACAGATGATCGTTTAACCAGCGTACTCCATCTTTCTCTGTTCTCAGCAACTCTCATGACTTCGTTCAGTGTCAAACCAGTCCATTCTCGAATGTTGTCTTTCCCACCTCTTTTTCTGTCTCCCTCTTCTTCTACCTCCTTGCACCGTGCCTTGCAGGATGGTTTTTGCAAGGCCTGATGATCTGGTGACGTGGCCATTGTAACGACGCAGCGTTAAAATAAACAAGAAACTTATACTACATAATGCTGAAATTTGGAATGATAAACAAATGAAGACTTTTTGGATTGAATACTTCATTCACACACATGCATTTATTCCTTACGAAGACACGACGTTGAATTATAATTAATCATAAAACAAATTTTCAAGATGATGAAGGCGGCAGAATTATGTAGAACGTGTATGAATGTCAGATGATCCCGTCTCAATGGCGAAGTCAATGTGCGATAAAGATGGCAGTCCAATGGAACGAAGATGATCGGCTCCCCAATGTCGATGAACAGATTACAACATGATTTTCCCTTGATTACATCCAACATAAAAACACTAAAACAGAAAATGTGAACAAAATCTTTAATGTTATGTCATAATATTATTTCCACATTAAATCTATTCATAATGAACATTCGCCGCTGTTCTTAGGGCAAAACAACGGTCATTTTCTCCATTCTATGTCCTTGACTATTCAAGTCCCTATTCTAAATACATTTCCATCAAAATCTATATTATTATTATTCCTTAATTTCAATGTACTTATTCTATGTATTATCTCCTGGTCTACGTACCTCCAAAGAGGGTTGGACAAGATGATAGATTCGTTCAACTCTCCATTCTAGTGAGAGAAAAACATTGTTTTAGTCATTGTTGTAGATGCTGACGCAATTTCTGCATTTCTGGTTTTTGTTATGATGAATTGAAGAGAATGGTCGTGTGGCTGTAGATCTGTGTTTGTTGATGTAATATTCTTGTCCAACCCTCTTTGGGAAAGACAACATTCGAGAATGGACTGGTTTGACACTGAACGAAGCCATGAGAGTTGCTGAGAACAGAGAAAGATGGAGTACGCTGGTTAAACGATCATCTGTTGTGCCCCAACGACCTTTGAGTTATGGGATAGGATTAGGATAGGATAGTGTGTGTGTTCAAAACACAATTTTTTTTCTGTATTTTAAATGAATTCAAAAGATTATATTTTTTATTAATTATTTTTAAGCATGATAAATCAGTCGTATTTACGCTTTCTCAAAGGCCAAGGTAATTACGCTTCACCATTCTCTCAACACGTTTTGCGCCGAAGAGGTAAAAGCCTTCTAACCTAATCAACCCAACTATTGCTGCAAGTCACTGACCCGCTAGCTATTCAGCGTATGAATAACACGTCACGGCTAGCAACAGGCCATCTTTTACTGTTTGTACGAGTCTCGCAGTTGGCTCAGTGGTTTACGCGACAGCAAAAACAACGAATGTTAAACGATAGCATTGACAGGCAGTGGTCCAATGTCCCTTGACGGCCTTAAAAAGTATGTAACGCAATTTTTTACATGACAATCAGTGTCCAGAACAAAACAAGACCGCCTGAAGAGCCAAAAAAAAAAAAGAAGAAGATATTTTAAAAAAAATTAAAGCCAATATAAATCATATGTTTATTATGGAACTTCGACGATTTTAAATGTCGGTTTTGGACTATTTAGAACTCACATCGCACAAATTTGCAACAAAATCTGGATTAAAAATAAAATGTTGGCGCGTGTGGGATCCGTGTGTGTGTGTGTGTGTGTGTGTGTGTGTGTGTGTGTGTGTGTGTGCGTGTAGGTGCGTGTGTGTGTGTGTGTGTGTACCTGTAAAACGGCACGAATGAGGAACGAAATTTGCCTTTTTTAGTACTAAATGAGGTAATTTTGTCGTTCCCCGTTTGTCTGCCGTACCTCATTTGTTCTAAGTACACGGGAGTGCTCTTTTAGTGCATGGGAGTGCAGTTGTAGTGCATGGGAGTGTTTTTAGTGCAAGGGAGTGCTCTATCCGGGACGGAGAACTTCCATCCCGTTTTCGAATTTCCTCTGCTATAGAGCGCTAAGTAGGTCAAGTTTTGCTCAAAAAAGTAGGTTTTAGAGCACCGTTTTCTCAAAAAGTTGACCTAATTCGGCGCCTCTAAGAGAGGATCTAGGTCAAGTTTTGAACTTTCCTCGACGATTAGGGTAAGGCAGTGCCTCGACGATTAGGGTAAGGCACCCGTTCCACAAAAGGGTTAGGGTCAGGGCTAGTTGCAGCGCTGCAACTAGCCCTGACCCTAACCCTTTTCTTGAAGGGGTGCCTTACCCTAATCGTCGAGGCACTGCCTTACCCTAATCGTCGAGGAGAATTCCTTATCCTAGCTGTGTTTTTTGATGATGTTGATGATGATGATGATGATGATGATGATGATGATGATGATGATGATGATGATGATGATACATTTATAAACTCTCATATGATGGTGCCAGCTCTATAATATAAAACTATACAATTAATGACATTTCTCAATGAATTTCCTAACACATTTTCAGGTGATACAGCGAAGACGTGATGGATCGCTTGCTTTCAACACAACCTGGAACGAATATACGCAAGGTTTTGGGAACCCTGACGGTGAATTTTGGCTCGGTATGACCTCATCATCCTCATCATCATCCTCATCATCATCCTCATCATCATCCTCATCATCATCATCATCATCACCATCATGATCAACATCATTATCATTAACGTTATCATCATCACCATTAGCGGCATCATCATCATCATCATCTTCATCGCCGGCGTCGTGAACATACCGTCGTCGCGGCAATACGCAGGCCAAAGTGAATAGAGGGGGGACAAACCAAACACTGTTACTGTGACTGTACACCTACATGAGTGACAGCCAAATACTGTTACTGTGACTGTACACCTACATGGGTGACAACCAAACACTGTTACTGTGACTGTACACCTACATGGGTGACAACCAAACACTGTTACTGTGACTGTCACCTACATGGGTGACAACCAAACACTGTTACTGTGACTGTACACCTACATGGGTGACAACCAAACACTGTTACTGTGACTGTACACCTACATGGGTGACAACCAAGCACTGTTACTGTGACTGTACACCTACATGGGTGACAACCAAACACTGTGACTGTGACTGTACACCTACATGGGTGACAACCAAACACTGTTACTGTGACTGTACACCTACATGGGTGACAACCAAACACTGTTACTGTGACTGTACACCTACATGGGTGACAACCAAACACTGTTACTGTGACTGTACACCTACATGGGTGACAACCAAACACTGTTACTGTGACTGTACACCTACATGGGTGACAACCAAACACTGTTACTGTGACTGTACACCTACATGGGTGACAACCAAACACTGTTACTGTGACTGTACACCTACATGGGTGACAACCAAACACTGTTACTGTACACCTACATGGGTGACAACCAAACACTGTTACTGTGACTGTACACCTACATGGGTGACAACCAAACACTGTTACTGTACTGTACACCTACATGGGTGACAACCAAACACTGTTACTGTGACTGTACACCTACATGTGACAACCAAACACTGTTACTGTGACTGTACACCTACATGGGTGACAACCAAACACTGTTACTGTGACTGTACACCTACATGGGTGACAACCAAACACTGTTGCTGTGACTGTACACCTACATGGGTGACAACCAAACACTGTTACTGTACACCTACATGGGTGACAACCAAACACTGTTACTGTACACCTACATGGGTGACAACCAAACACTGTTACTGTACACCTACATGGGTGACAACCAAACACTGTTACTGTACACCTACATGGGTGACAACCAAACACTGTTACTGTGACTGTACACCTACATGGGTGACAACCAAACACTGTTACTGTACACCTACATGGGTGACAACCAAACACTGTTACTGTACACCTACATGGGTGACAACCAAACACTGTTACTGTGACTGTACACCTACATGGGTGACAACCAAACACTTACTGTGACTGTACACCTACATGGGTGACAACCAAACACTTACTGTGACTGTACACCTACACGGGTGACAACCAAACACTGTTACTGTGACTGTACATCTACATGGGTGACAACCAAACACTGTTACTGTGACTGTACACCTACATGGGTGACAACCAAACACTGTTACTGTGACTGTACACCTACATGGGTGACAACCAAACACTGTTACTGTGACTGTACACCTACACGGGTGACAACCAAACACTGTTACTGTGACTGTACACCTACATGGGTGACAACCAAACACTTACTGTGACTGTACACCTACATGGGTGACAACCAAACACTGTTACTGTGACTGTACACCTACATGGGTGACAACCAAACACTTACTGTGACTGTACACCTACACGGGTGACAACCAAACACTTACTGTGACTGTACATCTACATGGGTGACAACCAAACACTGTTACTGTGACTGTACACCTACACGGGTGACAACCAAACACTGTTACTGTGACTGTACACCTACATGGGTGACAACCAAACACTGTTACTGTGACTGTACACCTACATGGGTGACAACCAAACACTTACTAAGACTGTACACCTACATGGGTGACAACCAAACACTTACTGTGACTGTACACCTACATGGGTGACAACCAAACACTGTTACTGTGACTGTACACCTACATGGGTGACAACCAAACACTGTTACTGTGACTGTACACCTACATGGGTGACAACCAAACACTGTTACTGTGACTGTACACCTACATGGGTGACAACCAAACACTGTTACTGTGACTGTACACCTACATGGTGACAACCAAACACTGTTACTGTGACTGTACACCTACATGGGTGACATCCAAACACTGTTACTGTGACTGTACACCTACATGGGTGACAACCAAACACTGTTACTGTGACTGTACTCCTACATGGGTGACAACCAAACACTGTTACTGTGACTGTACACCTACATGGGTGACAACCAAACACTGTTACTGTGACTGTACACCTACATGGGTGACAACCAAACACTGTTACTGTGACTGTACACCTACATGGGTGACAACCAAACACTGTTACTGTACACCTACATGGGTGACAACCAAACACTGTTACTGTACACCTACATGGGTGACAACCAAACACTGTTACTGTGACTGTACACCTACATGGGTGACAACCAAACACTGTTACTGTACACCTACATGGGTGACAACCAAACACTTACTGTGACTGTACACCTACATGGGTGACAACCAAACACTGTTACTGTGACTGTACACCTACATGGGTGACAACCAAACACTTACTGTGACTGTACACCTACACGGGTGACAACCAAACACTGTTACTGTGACTGTACACCTACATGGGTGACAACCAAACACTGTTACTGTGACTGTACACCTACATGGGTGACAACCAAACACTTACTGTGACTGTACACCTACATGGGTGACAACCAAACACTTACTGTGACTGTACACCTACATGGGTGACAACCAAACACTGTTACTGTGACTGTACACCTACATGGGTGACAACCAAACACTGTTACTGTGACTGTACACCTACATGGTGACAACCAAACACTTACTGTGACTGTACACCTACATGGGTGACAACCAAACACTTACTGTGACTGTACACCTACATGGGTGACAACCAAACACTGTTACTGTGACTGAACACCTACAGGGTGACAACCAAACACTGTTACTGTGACTGTACACCTACATGGGTGACAACCAAACACTGTTACTGTGACTGTACACCTACATGGTGACAACCAAACACTGTTACTGTGACTGTACACCTACATGGGTGACAACCAAACACTGTTACTGTGACTGTACACCTACATGGGTGACAACCAAACACTGTTACGTGACCTGTACACCTACACGGGTGACAACCAAACACTGTTACTGTGACTGTACACCTACATGGGTGACAACCAAACACTGTTACTGTGACTGTACTCCTACATGGGTGACAACCAAACACTGTTACTGTGACTGTACACCTACATGGGTGACAACCAAACACTGTTACTGTACACCTACATGGGTGACAGCCAAACACTGTTACTGTGACTGTACTCCTACATGGGTGACAACCAAACACTGTTACTGTGACTGTACTCCTACATGGGTGACAACCAAACACTGTTACTGTGACTGTACTCCTACATGGGTGACAACCAAACACTGTTACTGTGACTGTACTCCTACATGGGTGACAACCAAACACTTACTGTGACTGTACACCTACATGGGTGACAACCAAACACTGTGACTGTACACCTACATGGGTGACAACCAAACACTGTTACTGTGACTGTACACCTACATGGGTGACAACCAAACACTGTTACTGTGACTGTACACCTACATGGGTGACAACCAAACACTGTTACTGTGACTGTACACCTACATGGGTGACAACCAAACACTGTTACTGTGACTGTACACCTACGTGGGTGACAACCAAACACTGTTACTGTGACTGTACACCTACATGGGTGACAACCAAACCACTGTTACTGTGACTGTACACCTACATGGTGACAACCAAACACTGTTACTGTGACTGTACACCTACATGGGTGACAACCAAACACTGTTACTGTGACTGTACACCTACATGGGTGACAACCAAACACTGTTACTGTGACTGTACACCTACATGGGTGACAACCAAACACTGTTACTGTGACTGTACACCTACATGGGTGACAACCAAACACTGTTACTGTGACTGTACACCTACATGGGTGACAACCAAACACTGTTACTGTGACTGTACACCTACATGGGTGACAACCAAACACTGTTACTGTGACTGTACACCTACATGGGTGACAACCAAACACTGTTACTGTGACTGTACACCTACATGGGTGACAACCAAACACTTACTGTGACTGTACACCTACATGGGTGACAACCAAACACTGTTACTGTGACTGTACATCTACATGGGTGACAACCAAAACACTGTTACTGTGACTGTACAACCTACACGGGTGACAACCAAACACTGTTACTGTGACTGTACACCTACATGGGTGACAACCAACACTGTTACTGTGACTGTACACCTACATGGGTGACAACCAAACACTGTTACTGTGACTGTACACCTACACGGGTGACAACCAAACACTTACTGTGACTGTACACCTACATGGGTGACAACCAAACACTTACTGTGACTGTACACCTACATGGGTGACAACCAAACACTTACTGTGACTGTACACCTACATGGGTGACAACCAAACACTGTTACTGTGACTGTACACCTACACGGGTGACCAACCAAACACTTACTGTGACTGTACACCTACATGGGTGACAACCAAACACTGTTACTGTGACTGTACACCTACATGGGTGACAACCAAACACTGTTACTGTGACTGTACACCTACATGGGTGACAACCAAACACTGTTACTGTGACTGTACACCTACATGGGTGACATCCAAACACTGTTACTGTGACTGTAAACACCTACATGGGTGACAACCAAACACTGTTTACTCTGACTGTACACCTACATGGGTGACAACCAAACACTGTTACTGTGAACTGTACACCTACATGGGTGACAACCAAACACTGTTACTGTGACTGTACACCTACATGGGTGACAACCAAACACTGTTACTGTGACTGTACACCTACACGGGTGACAACCAAACACTTACTGTGACTGTACACCTACATGGGTGACAACCAAACACTGTTACTGTGACTGTACACCTACATGGTGACAACCAAACACTGTTACTGTGACTGTACACCTACATGGGTGACAACCAAACACTGTTACTGTGACTGTACACCTACATGGGTGACAACCAAACACTGTTAACTGTGACTGTACACCTACACGGGTGACAACCAAACACTGTTACTGTGACTGTACACCTACATGGGTGACAACCAAACACTGTTACTGTGACTGTACACCTACATGGGTGACAACCAAACACTGTTACTGTGACTGTACACCTACATGGGTGACAACCAACAATTACTGTGACTGTACACCTACATGTGACACCAAACACTGTTACCTGTGACTGTACCTACATGGGTGACAACCAAACACTGTTACTGTGACTGTACACCTACATGGGGTGACAACCAAACACTGTTACTGTGACTGTACACCTACATGGGTGACAACCAAACACTGTTACTGTGACTGTACACCTACATGGTGACAACCAAACACTGTTACTGTGACTGTACCACCTACATGGGTGACAACCAAACACTGTTACGGTGACTGTACACCTACATGGGTGACAACCAAACACTGTTACTGTACACCTACATGGGTTGACAACCAAACACTGTTACTGTACACCTACATGGGTGACAACCAAAACCAAACAACTGTTACTGTACACCACATGGGTCGGACAACCAAACACTGTTACTGTGACTGTTACACCTACATGGGTGACAACCAAACACTGTTACTGTGACTGTACACCTACATGGGGTGACAACCAAACACTGACTGTACACCTACATGGGTGACAACCAAACACGGTTACTGTGACTGTACACCTACATGGGTGACAACCAAACACTGTTACTGTGACTGTACACCTACATGGGTGACAACCAAACACTTACTGTGACTGTACACCTACATGGGTGACAACCAAACACTTACTGTGACTGTACACCTACATGGGTGACAACCAAACACTGTTACTGTGACTGTACATCCTACATGGGTGACAACCAAACACTGTTACTGTGACTGTACACCTACATGGGTGACAACCAAACACTGTTACTGTGACTGTACACCTACATGGGTGACAACCAAACACTGTTACTGTGACTGTACACCTACATGGGTGACAACCAAACACTGTTACTGTGACTGTACACCTACATGGGTGACAACCAAACACTTTTACTGTGACTGTACACCTACATGGTGACAACCAAACACTGTTACTGTGACTGTACACCTACATGGGTGACAACCAAACACTTACTGTGACTGTACACCTACATGGGTGACAACCAAACACTTACTGTGACTGTACACCTACATGGGTGACAACCAAACACTGTTACTGTGACAGTACATCTACATGGGTGACAACCAAACACTGTTACTGTGACTGTACACCTACATGGGTGACAACCAAACACTGTTACTGTGACTGTACACCTACATGGGTGACAACCAAACACTGTTACTGTACACCTACATGGGTGACAACCAAACACTGTTACTGTGACTGTACACCTACATGGGTGACAACCAAACACTGTTACTGTGACTGTACACCTACATGTGGTGACAACCAAACACTGTTACTGTGACTGTACACCTACATGGGTGACAACCAAACACTGTTACTGTGACTGTACACCTACATGGGTGACAACCAAACACTGTTACTGTGACTGTACACCTACATGGGTGACAACCAAACACTGTTACTGTGACTGTACACCTACATGGGTGACATCCAAACACTGTTACTGTGACTGTAACACCTACATGGGTGACAACCAAACACTGTTACTGTGACTGTACACCTACATGGGTGACAACCAAACACTGTTACTGTGACTGTACACCTACATGGGTGACAACCAAACACTGTTACTGTGACTGTACACCTACATGGTGACAACCAAACACTGTTACTGTGACTGTACACCTACATGGGTGACAACCAAACACTGTTACTGTGACTGTACACCTACATGGGTGACAACCAAAACACTGTTACTGTGACACACCTACATGGGTGACAACCAAACACTGTTACTGTGACTGTACACCTACATGGTGACAACCAAACACTGTTACTGTACACCTACATGGTGACAACCAAACACTGTTACTGTGACTGTACACCTACATGGGTGACAACCAAACACTTACTGTGACTGTACACCTACGGGTGCAACCAAACACTGTTACTGTGACTGTACACCTACATGGGTGACAACCAAACACTGTTACTGTGACTGTACACCTACATGGGTGACAACCAAACACTGTTACTGTGACTGTACACCTACATGGGTGACAACCAAACACTGTACTGTGACTGTACACCTACATGGGTGACAACCAAACACTGTTACTGTGACTGTACACCTACATGGGTGACAACCCAAACACTTACTGTGACACCTACATGGGTGACACTGTACACCTACATGGGTGACAACCAAACACTTACTGTGACTGTACACCTACATGGGTGACAACCAAACACTGTTACTGTGACTGTACACCTACATGGGTGACAACCAAACACTTACTGTGACTGTACACCTACATGGGTGACAACCAAACACTGTTACTGTGACTGTACACCTACATGGGTGACAACCAAACACTGTTACTGTGACTGTACACCTACATGGGTGACAACCAAACACTGTTACTGTGACTGTACACCTACATGGGTGACAACCAAACACTGTTACTGTGACTGTACACCTACACGGGTGACAACCAAACACTGTTACTGTGACTGTACACCTACATGGGTGACAACCAAACACTGTTACTGTGACTGTACACCTACATGGGTGACAACCAAACACTGTTACTGTGACTGTACACCTACATGGGTGACAACCAAACACTGTTACTGTACACCTACATGGGTGACAACCAAACACTGTTACTGTGACTGTACACCTACATGGGTGACAACCAAACACTGTTACTGTGACTGTACACCTACATGGGTGACAACCAAACACTGTTACTGTGACTGTACTCCTACATGGGTGACAACCAAACACTGTTACTGTGACTGTACACCTACATGGGTGACAACCAAACACTGTTACTGTGACTGTACACCTACATGGGTGACAACCAAACACTGTTTACTGTGACTGTACACCTACATGGGTGACAACCAAACACTGTTACTGTGACTGTACACCTACATGGGTGACACAACCAAACACTGTTACTGTGACTGTACACCTACATGGGTGACAACCAAACACTGTTACTGTGACTGTGACAACCAAACACTGTTACTGTGACTGTACACCTACATGGGTGACAACCAAACACTGTTACTGTGACTGTACACCTACATGGGTGACAACCAAACGTGACTGTACACCTACATGGGTGACAACCAAACACTGTTACTGTGACTGTACACCTACACGGGTGACAACCAAACACTGTTACTGTGACTGTACACCTACATGGGTGACAACCAAACACTGTTACTGTGACTGTACACCTACATGGGTGACAACCAAACACACTTGTGACTGTACACCTACATGGGTGACAACCAAACACTGTTACTGTGACTGTACACCTACATGGGTGACAACCAAACACTGTTACTGTGACTGTACACCTACATGGGTGACAACCAAACACTGTTACTGTACTGTGACTGTACACCTACATGGGTGACAACCCAAACACTGTTACTGTGACTGTACACCTACATGGTGACAACCAAACACTGTTACTGTGACTGTACACCTAACGGGTGACAACCAAACACTTACTGTGACTGTACACCTACATGGGTGACAACCAAACACTTACTGTGACTGTACACCTACATGGGTGACAACCAAACACTTACTGTGACTGTACACCTACATGGGTGACAACCAAACACTGTTACTGTGACTGTACACCTACACGGGTGACAACCAAACACTTACTGTGACTGTACACCTACATGGGTGACAACCAAACACTGTTACTGTGACTGTACACCTACATGGGTGACAACCAAACACTGTTACTGTGACTGTACACCTACATGGGTGACAACCAAACACTGTTACTGTGACTGTACACCTACATGGGTGACATCCAAACACTGTTACTGTGACTGTACACCTACATGGGTGACAACCAAACACTGTTACTCTGACTGTACACCTACATGGGTGACAACCAAACACTGTTACTGTGACTGTACACCTACATGGGTGACAACCAAACACTGTTACTGTGACTGTACACCTACATGGGTGACAACCAACCAAACACTGTTACTGTGACTGTACACCTACACGGGTGACAACCAAACACTTACTGTGACTGTACACCTACATGGGTGACAACCAAACACTGTTACTGTGACTGTACACCTACATGGGTGACAACCAAACACTGTTACTGTGACTGTACACCTACATGGGTGACAACCAAACACTGTTACTGTGACTGTACACCTACATGGGTGACAACCAAACACTGTTACTGTGACTGTACACCTACACGGGTGAGAACCAAACACTGTTACTGTGACTGTACACCTACATGGGTGACAACCAAACACTGTTACTGTGACTGTACACCTACATGGGTGACAACCAAACACTGTGACTGTACACCTACATGGGTGACAACCAAACACTGTTACTGTGACTGTACACCTACATGGGTGACAACCAAACCCTGTTACTGTGACTGTACACCTACACGGGTGACAACCAAACACTTACTGTGACTGTACACCTACACGGGTGACAACCAAACACTTACTGTGACTGTACACCTACATGGGTGACAACCAAACCCTGTTACTGTGACTGTACACCTACATGGGTGACAACCAAACACTTACTGTGACTGTACACCTACATGGGTGACAACCAAACCCTGTTACTGTGACTGTACACCTACATGGGTGACAACCAAACACTTACTGTGACTGTACACCTACATGGGTGACAACCAAACACTGTTACTGTGACTGTACACCTACATGGGTGACAACCAAACACTGTTACTGTGACTGTACACCTACATGGGTGACAACCAAACACTTACTGTGACTGTACACCTACATGGGTGACAACCAAACACTTACTGTGACTGTACACCTACATGGGTGACAACCAAACACTTACTGTGACTGTACACCTACATGGGTGACAACCAAACACTGTTACTGTGACTGTACACCTACATGGGTGACAACCAAACACTGTTACTGTGACTGTACACCTACATGGGTGACAACCAAACACTGTTACTGTGACTGTACACCTACATGGGTGACAACCAAACACTGTTACTGTGACTGTACACCTACATGGGTGACAACCAAACACTGTTACTGTGACTGTACACCTACATGGGTGACAACCAAACACTGTTACTGTGACTGTACACCTACATGGGTGACAACCAAACACTGTTACTGTGACTGTACACCTACATGGGTGACAACCAAACACTGTTACTGTGACTGTACACCTACATGGGTGACAACCAAACACTGTTACTGTGACTGTACACCTACATGGGTGACAACCAAACACTGTTACTGTGACTGTACACCTACATGGGTGACAACCAAACACTGTTACTGTGACTGTACACCTACATGGGTGACAACCAAACACTGTTACTGTGACTGTACACCTACATGGGTGACAACCAAACACTGTTACTGTGACTGTACACCTACATGGGTGACAACCAAACACTGTTACTGTGACTGTACACCTACATGGGTGACAACCAAACACTGTTACTGTGACTGTACACCTACATGGGTGACAACCAAACACTGTTACTGTGACTGTACACCTACATGGGTGACAACCAAACACTGTTACTGTGACTGTACACCTACATGGGTGACAACCAAACACTGTTACTGTGACTGTACACCTACATGGGTGACAACCAAACACTGTTACTGTGACTGTACACCTACATGGGTGACAACCAAACACTGTTACTGTGACTGTACACCTACATGGGTGACAACCAAACACTGTTACTGTGACTGTACACCTACATGGGTGACAACCAAACACTGTTACTGTGACTGTACACCTACATGGGTGACAACCAAACACTGTTACTGTGACTGTACACCTACATGGGTGACAACCAAACACTGTTACTGTGACTGTACACCTACATGGGTGACAACCAAACACTGTTACTGTGACTGTACACCTACATGGGTGACAACCAAACACTGTTACTGTGACTGTACACCTACATGGGTGACAACCAAACACTGTTACTGTGACTGTACACCTACATGGGTGACAACCAAACACTTACTGTGACTGTACACCTACATGGGTGACAACCAAACACTGTTACTGTGACTGTACACCTACATGGGTGACAACCAAACACTGTTACTGTGACTGTACACCTACATGGGTGACAACCAAACACTGTTACTGTGACTGTACACCTACATGGGTGACAACCAAACACTGTGTGACTGTACACCTACATGGGTGACAACCAAACACTGTTACTGTGACTGTACACCTACATGGGTGACAACCAAACACTGTTACTGTGACTGTACACCTACATGGGTGACAACCAAACACTGTTACTGTGACTGTACACCTACATGGGTGACGACTAAACACGTTAGCTGTTGACTGTTACACGTCGTTACATGGGTTGTGGATGGGTCACCGCTCAAGGAAGGCAACCACCAGACGATCAAAAAAAAAAGGAATGAATGAAACAAGCGCACGACACACCCTTGTCCACCCAGCGGTGACTGGGTACCTGGTTCTGTGTACAACCGGGGAAGGTAAAGCAGCGATAGAGAGGAGATAGGCATGGCACAACCCTCATAAAGCTGGACTTGAGAAAAGGGGGACGCGAACGTCTCTCTCTCCATAGACCCAAAATGTTACGGGAGCATTAAAAAAAATTTTTTTTAACAATTTTATAAACACCTTCAGCGCCCAGAATAAATAATAACGAGATCAGACGAATGTTTTACATACGGAACTAACCAAATAAAGTGGGTCTTCGATAGCACTGCGGTAGTGGATTCTCGATA
Source organism: Oncomelania hupensis (assembly GCA_036898135.1). NCBI lineage: Eukaryota > Metazoa > Mollusca > Gastropoda > Littorinimorpha > Pomatiopsidae > Oncomelania > Oncomelania hupensis. Next base: position 17,249,424 of record CM072525.1, on the reverse strand, counting down.
GCACAGCTACAGTGGATCTGTGATAGCATGATAGGGCTGCTACCGTTTGGCTAGCGAGGGCCCACTCTGACTCGATTTGATTTGATTTCTTGTTTCCTGGGTCCAGTGAACCTTTAGCGGTCAAAGCTGGACCACATTCTCACGAAACGGGTCTCTTAAAAAAATCAAAACCACGTATAGGATCCATTAAAAACACAAATACAAATTCACGGTAATATCATATGACTACCCTACTACATCGCAAGGTCAATAAAGCTAAGTAATACTGAGGGCGTCAGCCTTTCCGCTTAATTCGTCACCCCGAGATTACAAAAATGCGTTAACAAAAAAAAAAAAACGTATGATAAATATTCATAAGACTCTAAATACATACATACAAAAGGCCGTATCGACAAATAACACCTGAGAGACCCAGAGATCATCCCAGTGTGTAACAATTTCACTACCTATCCACCACAGACAGGCAGGCTAACCATAGTATCTATTTTTAAAAATAATAAAATAATAAAATAAAATAAAGCCGAGGAAAACGGTGAAAAATGGAATGATGGACAAAATACAGGTGACTGACATATTGAAAGAGTGAATACTGTAGACCACAGAAAAGAAAAGCAAAGGCAGAAATACTAAAGTGACAGAAAAGAGGACACATGAAGCACTAAACTTCCAGAAAGTGGGGAAACTATTTTATACTAAAAGGTCCCCCGCTATCCCCACGGAGGGTAGAGGATCCACTCCTGTGATGTGGAATCATAGCTATCTGTAAATCAGTATCATTTTAAAAGGATACTTACTTAATGACTTAATTTGAAGTATATTTCATATACAGTGGAATTCAAGGTTTGTTCATTTTAAATCACAAACCCAGGTTTGTACGCCATTCACGTAATGACCACATCACGGAACTACAGTCTGCGAATCGACATGCGTGACTTCGACGGAAAAACGTCATTCGCCGTCTACGACAGGTTTTACGTCACTGGACCCAACGACTCCTACACTAAATACACGTCAGGATACAGCGGCAACGCAGGTAATACATTTCCTCCCCCAAAAAATTTTAACACATAACAGATAAAAACTCCAGAGAATAAAACACATGATTTATCTACATTAGGAATAAAGAAAGTAATTTATTGCATCTGATATAATATTACACTTACACAAGGAAAAACATATACATATGGACTAGACTGTCACATCCCGTCACTTTGTTTTTTTCTGCGACGTTCTTTTTATCCACATGTTTTCCTACTCCTTTGGAGCGAGTCTGAAGTTTAGATCAGATTTTGGAGGAAAAATAAAATAAAATATTTAGAACTAATTCCTGTTAAGATATGACTGTTGGATTCTACATATTCATAAATGTGTGTGTGTGTGACGGTGGGTCTATTGTTACTGGGCTCTGCACAATGGACTGCTATTACCCACTTGTATTTGTCTGCGGGGATCGGCTAGTGTAATCACCCTATGACTAATCTTAATACATTTATAAGTTTATCTCGGTCTGTGTTAGGATGGGGTTACAGAGATAGGGAAAAACGTGTAAAGATTCACTGACACACTAGCTCTCACTCGGCTATAACACTTAGGTAGTCCAGCCACTTGTTAACAGTAAATATCACACATTTATTTCCTCTACTCTATACATAATTCTCTAAACACTCTATTAACTTAAATGTCCAAATTCACTTCGAATAGTTCGTTCCTTGATAGGTCTATGCTGCTACTGTTCTTGATATTTGCTAACGTCTCATCATTGGACTATTTGTTCTGTCTGGCCTAATGTTGGTTTCAGGAGAGTGGACTACCGCACAGTCCTTCTATGTCAGTGCGGGTGCACGATTTCGTTAGCACCTAACTGAAGGTTGAGGAGTGGTGATGGTGTCTCCTCTTTGGTTGTAGACTATATGGCTATCGTAGCTACGTGCTAGATGCTCCACTGCAGGCCGAATGTCAGGGGTGACGCTTAATGGTCTTCCTCTGCCTCGGGCCAACGATGCCTGCTCGTCTGCAAAATATGAGACGAATTTCTGCAACACCGTGTTTACTAAGGGTGTGCAGAGCGTCTCACTGATGGCAGAAACAGCCCTCACTGATAGCTCCACTTATATATATATATTCTCCGGTACAGCCGCTGGTCTGCAATAAGACACATAGAAGAACCAACATTGGACAGTAGAGGCTACCTCATGGTGGCAAAAACCGTCGCGGGTCAGACACGTGGTCAGCAAAGTTTTACTAACAATCACAAATCTAAATATGGCAAAACTTCACAAACATAATACAGCAATAATATCAATAAAGCGCGATAAAACAAAAGATAGATCATTTACCTTTTTGACAATGTCAGGCTGTGGCTATACTAGGTTGAATTGAATTTCACCCGTCCCTGCTTTAGTCTTCTGCTAGCGATCTTTCAGAGCGTTGCCCCGTCTCGTGAGAGAGTTAGGCACACAATGACTACCTAGTGTAGTGGTCAGCAAAAGCCCGCCAAAACTAGACTACAAGTGGCACCTCTGGCGGGTGTCTCTGGCCCTACGTTAGCTGAATGAGGTCACTGCCTAACTGCGCCAGCGTTAGCGTACACATGCTTAGCACACAATTGACTTGCGTCGTCTGCTTGCCATCGACTTTAATTTACAAAGGCCACAGCAGGCTGAACTATTTAAGGCGAGAAGTCCCAGTGCAGGGTCTAAATAGCCTTCTGTGACAGTGTGCGTCTATAAATATTGGCGAAATGTGAATGTAAACGCCGTGTCTGAGTGTTCAACAGGCCGTCTGTTATAGCAGTAAAACGACTTATCTCCCTTAGAATACAGGCCCAGCCAAACTGTAAACAAACGCAGCGGAGCGTGACTAATAAACCACTAGTGCGTTGCCGTGGATTAGCCAAGAGAAGCAACGTTGCGCCTACGGGTCGGGTCTGAAGTGACGCTCATTTACGGCATTCTCGTAGACAGTCTAATCAAAAGGCCTTGATCTGGGCCTAAAAATAATAATTTCGTGTGTGTGACCCTGACGTCCATTCTTGGTGTTGCCAGGGCCTAGCGAGAAGTTTCCACGGAGTGGTCAACCACTTTGTATATCCGGTCAAGTCTAAACAAAGTATAAACACTTTGACACAAAGATAGATACGATTTAAACAAATGATCGTGCTTGGTAGACGAACTTGACATACATTTTTGTGTTACCGCCAGGCGACAGTTTCCATGGAATGACCAACCATTTTGCCTATACGGTCTAGTCTAACCAAAGTAGGCCTATCAAAGACACTGACAAGAAAAACAAAACAAGAAAAGTTAAACAAATAAACTTCTGATACACACTTATTTATTTATTTATTTATTTAATTTTGGTTTTGTTCCAGGCGACAGTTTTAATGGAGTTGTCGCCCGTTTCTCTACGTCCGATCGCGACAATGATCAAGATGGCGGCCGCCATTGCGCTGCTCTTTACCACACTGGGTGGTGGCTGAGTATCTGTGGCTTTTCAAACCTCAACGGCCCTTACCAGCGCCCAGCTAGCCATGCCCATGCACGCAATGAACTGGATGGTATAATATGGGATATAAATGACCCTCACTCGGGCTACCTCACGTGGGTGGAAATGAAGATTCGCCCCACTTGAAAATCACTTCATTCTTAGAATAATTATTATTTCAAAACAGTGAGTTAACAGAGAAATTGCTGATTAAGAAGAAGAAGAAGAAGAAGAAGAAGAAGAAGAAGAAGAACTACAACAACAACAGCAACAGCGTACAAAAATGAACAACTTAATTTTGATTAAAGTCCAAGAAAATATGTATATTTTATTTTATTTATTTATTCTTTTAACATGTTGGTCATGTTTGTTGCACTTTGTCTTGAGCTAACTGGGGCGAGAATTGGAGAATCGGTACTTATAATTTTCAGACTAAAAAACTCTATAGTACATTTTCCTTGTTTATGGAATTTTGTTTATGAACATTGTCCTTCATCGCCGCACGCTTGCTTGAGTCTGAGATAACTGCAGGCGCGAGAATTGTTACTTCAGTTCAGGAAGCATTGTATATTTTTATTTTCGTATTTCAAAGGGGGAGGGGGAGATGCTGTTTATGACAAATGTCCTTTATGAGTTGCGCTTTGCTTCGAGACTACTGTAAGCAAGTTTTCTTTAATTTTCAGACAAAAATCACTGCTGTTTACTATGAAACGCTTTTGCTTCGGGGCTAAAGTTTACTTCATTGTCAGCAAATTTTACGTCAATTGGAGACCCAAAATAAAGCACCCTTTGAACATGGAAATGGGAGAGGGGATTTGTGGGTTTAGGAATATGGTCTTTATGAGGAGGTGCACTGTTAGTTTAGGATCTAAAGCAATTTTTTGACCGTTTTAGCCTGCGCTCTTAATCGTTTGTGAGATACAAGATCCGCAGCAGGTATAAGAACAGCTGGACAATGTCCAGGTACAATTCCAAGGAAGCCAGCACATACTCCTCCTCGTCCAGCGGGTTGGCCCGGCCTTCCCCTCCGATGATCCGCTGGGTGTCGAACACGATGTACTGAAACACATCAATGAACGATGAAGATGCCGAGAATGACGACGACGACGATGACGATGATGATGATGATGATGATGATGATGGTGACGATGATGATGATGATGATGATGATGATGATGATGATGATGATGATGGTGACGATGCAGGAGGAGGAGGACGACGACGAGTATGAAGAAGAAGAAGAAGAAGAAGATGATGATGATGATGATGATGATGATGATGATGATGATGATGATGATGATGATGATGATAATGATGATGATGATGATGATGATGATGATGATGATGATGATGATGATGAAGGTGGAGGAGGAGGACGACGACGACGACGAAGAAGAATAAGAAGAAGAAGAAGAAGAAGAAGATGATGATGACGATGATGATGATGATGATGATGATGATGATGATGATGATGATGATGATGATGATGATGATGATGATGATGATGATGATGTGAGAGCAAAACACCTGAAACACAGCCTTACAGGTCATTCGGGATCCCCCAGTTGTCTGGGGAATCAGACCACAATTTGGGGACATGTGCTGTTGGGGTTAGAGCTTGTTATTGGCCATCACATTCAACAGCTTTTTGAGCTGGAAGAGGGGTCTATAACAACGATTAATAATAATAATAATAATAATAATAATATAATAATAATAATAATAATAATAATAATAATAATAATAATAATAATAACAACTAATAATAATAATAATAATAATAATAATAATAATAATAATAATAATAATAATAATAATAATAACTTGTCATTTGTATAGCGCTTTTCCCCCATTGGATATCAAAGCGCTTGGGTACACATGGAGATGGGTACATTGGGCAAACAAAGGAAGGAATTATTACCAATACCATCACAATCAACAAACAATGAAACCTTAAACTCTCTTACCAGACAAAAGACGAAGGCGCCGAGGCAGGCTAGAATCAAATCTAGAAGCTGCAACGACAAAGAAAACAAAACATTGCATTCTCAACAATAACATGACAGGCGACGCCGCCCCCCCCTCCCCCCCCCCCCCCACCGCCCCCTTCCCTTTTCTCCCCCTCCCCCCAGGACTGCTTTGTGTTACGATTGAGATGCGTACGATAGTTCCGAACACTTTGTTTTGAAATAATGCGATGACAGAGGGTATTTACATTTGATTTGATTCTGCCCTGTTGCTAGAAAAAGCTTTGTGTAATGTTGATCATTTTCATCGATCGATATTGTTTGAGTATCGTTGAGAATTGTCTGGAATTATCGATCGAAAGTTCCAGATATGTTTAGTAATAGCTAGGCAAATCTTCTAAACTAAGAAATGTTCTGTGACGTAAGACAGCGCGTAGAACCGGTGAAGAGTTCTTTTTATTTATTTTGCTTTTGATTGGGTGTTCTTGCGTCATTCGAAGTTTCTCTGAATTGTTGAAAGACACTGCTTGCGAGCAGAGATTTTTGTAGTGATTTCTGGAAAGCGATCGTGAATGCAGTTGTGGTGTTTGCTGAATAAAGATGGAAAACATTATACGACGACTCCTGCCTTGTTGCTGAGTGAACAGGCTGCGTGGATAAACGGATGCGAGTTACACATTTCAAGATTCAAGCATCGGGGTTGATCGACTATTGATAAATACGTGTAAAATATTGGGGGTCAAGCCACGATCTACGCCATAGCCAAGGGTTCAACTGCGACAATAAGCGAGTCAACGTTACGAGAGGTAGTCATCGGGTGTAACCGCCAACGAGCTGCGTCGGGAGGGACCAACATACTGGGACTACATCCCCGAAAGTTTCGGGTTGACTGCAAGGGCGTTTAGTCGCCGAAGAGTTGCTTTCGCGAGCGAACAAGGGACTGGGACTACGTGTCTGCCGCAAGACTACGTCGAGGGATAGTCTCGGAGTTACATCACCAGTATTACAGAGAGCGACGAACGGGTGTCGCGTCTACATCAGCTCAGGAGCGTAGACATCAACACCAACGTGACGCCTCATACGACGAAGACAGCGGGACCTGCGTCATCGAAGGCAACTAGTGACAAGCATCATAGCTACTGCAGACAGCGTGCTGTTGTAGAACAGTCTAGAAAGGTGCAGCACAGTCAAAAACTTTCAGAAAAGTATGAAGATGGCTGACTTCTGCCAGAAAGGACTTGAACTGAATCTAAAAGGCAAGCAGCTGACGGAATTCGTCAAGTCCCAGTACAGAATACAAGAAAGAGTAATTGAAGAGCAGAGCTAGCGCGAAAAAAAGAGAATACGAGCTGACGCATCGAGATTTGGCGCGTATTTAACATGAGGAGAACGCGCTACATCTTGTCAGCAACCAAAAGGCTCTAGAATTGCCAGATCGACAGTTATCTGGCGAAGTTAGAAAAATTTGCCGGAAGTGCTAAATGAAGGCAAAGGGAAGACTTACGATAGTCTGCGTGACCTGGTGGTGAAGGTGCAATTCCTTAATGCCTGCCCTAAGGACCTGGCGACCCACTTAGAAATAAAAAAGTTGCAGACGCTAAAAAATGTTGCTGATTCTGCTGAAAGATATCTCATCGCTCACGGGAAGACCTTGGGGATACCCAAGGCGACGAAACACTTTCATAAGACTATAAACCAGGTAAACTAAAATCACGGGAACCGGACGAACCAAGGACAGACGGACTCCACGCCACATTCCAAGGAAGGGCAATCAAAAGGCTGTTTCACCTGCAACGCCCCAGACCATAGAGTTGCTAACTGTTCTCAAAACAAAGAGAGTGGACAGCAAAGCAACACGGACAATGCAGCGGCGGGTAGCCGACGGAGGCATTTCTCCAACCGACGGAAAACCAGTAGCTCTGACCATAAAGTGTGTGGCGGGAGCGTCATTCTTCAGAGTGGGACCGAGCACACAGCTACTCCTGCTGACATGCAAGAGTGCCTGATCGATGGCCAACTTCTTGCCAACGGGTAATCCATCCCCGTCGTCGCCAGAACAGCTATGACCATGTTTCCAAGGGACGCGTCGAAAATCACGAAGTACCTGTCCTAAGAGACTCAGGCTGCAGTGGGGTCATCGTCAGAGAAGATCTAATAGCTAAAGAACAGTTAACTGACGAGTCCAAATAGACACTCATGGTCGATAGCAAATGTGTGAAAGCGCCAGTGGCGAAGATTCAATTCAACACCCCTTTCTACACTAGCGAAGTAGAAGCGGTTTGCCTGAAGAAGCCGCTGTACGATTTGATGATCGGAAATATCGATGACGCCAGACGACCCGACGACCGCGATCCAGAGTGGAGTCCTGACTCAACTCAACATGTCGAAGTTGCGGAGAAGGATCCATTTCCATTTCCTGATGGAGACCTTAAAGAGCTGCTACGGGATAATGTGGCCACTCCGGGTCGGCCCTGCCGACCAGAGATCGTCGGTGCTGTCACTAACAGGGCCAAGGCCAGAAGAGATAAGATTACTACGACAATGAAGGTCACCAAAAGCTCCAAAGCCGCCATCGTGGACATAGATAAGCTAATCCAGCTCCTGGAAGCTGATAGTAGCCTACGTTAAACAAGTATAGGAACCGCCAAGACCACGTGACCAAGGGCAGTGCCACGGTCTAATTCAAAGTGAAGGCCAAGATCCTGAACAGAATCTTCCAGCACCACGGAATTCGTCTTAAGAACAGACGCAGCGGACTAAGGCATCGGCGCCATACTGATGCAAGAATACGAAGGGAAACAATTTCCGGTCAGCTACGCCAGCAAGAAGCTGTCAAGGGCTGAGAAAAATTACTCAGCCATGGAGAAAGAGTGCCTTGCCATCATATGGGGATTCCGGAAATTCGAACGATACCTTTAAGGAGAGAAGTTCGTGTTACAAACTGATCATAAGCCGCTACCTCCTTGAACTCCACCAAGTTCGTAAACAGTCGCATCATGAGATGGGCTATGTACTTGTAGAACTTTGACATGCGAGTAGAATCTATTAAAGGATCGAACAATGTTGGTGCGGACTTTCTCAGCAAGAGTGTGAGTTAAGAATACCGACAATACCCAGAAAGACTGAAAAAGGTTTCTGGGCTTTGTTTGTGCATTGGTCTCAATGTTGTTTGACAGAAATGAAGTAAATTTTTCTTATGTAAGGATTAATGTTACGACTGAGATGTGCTCGATAATTCCGAACATGTTATTTTGCAAAGCATGCGATGATAGCGTGTATTTACCTCTGAGTTGATTCTGCGTTGTTGCTTGAAAAAACTGAGTACAATGTTAATAATTTTCGTCGATTGGTATTGTTGAAGTATCGTTGAGAACTTTCTGGAATTACTTGTTTCTTATCGATCGAAAGTTCCATGATCTAGATCTATCTGGTAATAGGTAGGCAAATTTTCTAATCTGAGAAATGTTCTATGTGGTAACACAGTGCGCAGTTCCAGTGACGAGTTTTAGTTTGATTTGGTGTCATTGCGTCGTTCTGGAATGTTCGAAGTTTCTCTGGATTGTTGAGAGACTATATAAGTAGATCTAATGCACTGTCTGCTTGCGAGCAGTGACCGTGATTTTTGGAAAGCGATTTTGTATGCAGTCGTTGGTGGTTGCTGAATGAAGTTGGAAAATGTATACGACGACTCCTGCCTTGTTGCTGACTGAACGGGCTGCGTGGATAAACGAATTCGAGTTACACATATCAAGATTTAAGCATCGGGGCTGAATCGACTATTAATAGATAGTTGTAACACTTTCTCAACCACAGTAGTAGGGCAGTAGCGCCACCCAGGGCAAGGTGGGGAAAGCCAACCCTTCGCAGCATAGGCTAACGTACCTTGTTGTATCCAAAGATAACGAAAGAGATGGAGATGAAGATGCCGGAGAAGATGAGCAGCATGATCAAGGCGAACATCAATCCGTTGCAAAGTGTGAAGTCTATCTGCACGCACACATTACATCCCACTGACAACACACAACATACAAGATTACGTCCTTGTTTACTAACCCGGAAATTACCCCATTGTATCTCCTTGTTCAGTTTCAGTCTGAACATCACACACTTTGGGGTTAGTACCTCTACCATGCACACGATAAAACAAACGAAATGTAAAATTAAATTAATATTAAAATTAACAATAAAGTTGCCCGAATTGAAGGATCATTTTCCTATCCTATTCTATCCTATCCCGTAACTAGGAGGTCGTAGGGGCACCACAGATGATCGTTTAACCAGCGGACTCCATCTTTCTCTGTCCCCAGCAACCCTGATGGCTTCGCTCAGTGTCAAACCAGTCCATTCTCTAATGTTGTTCTCCCACCTCTTTTTCGGTCTCCCTCTTCTTCTAACTCCTTGCACTGTGCCATTCAGGATGGTCTTTGCAAGGCTTGATGATCTGGTGACGTGGCCATACCATCGGAGTTTCCGTTTCTTCACCACTGTGAGTAGTTCATCGTGTTGTCCAATGGTTTGTGTGATGGTCTGTCGAATTTCGTCGTTGGTGATGTGCTGGGTATAAAAAATACCCAGAAGTTTTCTGTTGCACCTCATCTCCATGCTTTGTAGTCTTCGCTGTAGATCTGCTGTGAGGGTCCATGTTTTGCAAGCGTATAGAAAGATGGAGATGACAAGGGAGCGCAGCAATCTTACCTTGGAATGTAGACTGATGGTCCTGTCTTTCCAAATGCCAATGGGCATCAACCTTGCCAGGGCAGCAGTGGTTTGTGCGATCCTGGAGTGGACTTCCTGTCGGGACCCACTGTCTGATACAATGGCTCCTAAATATTTGAAGCCATGCACTGTTTTGAGGGATTGGCCTTGGACTTTGATGTCCGTGTTGATGCCATTGGTGTTATTTGTGAGCATTTTGGTCTTTTCTGCACTTATTTCCATTCCATAGGCTCTGGAGGTGGTGTCAAGCCTCTGTACCAGCTGTTCAAGTTCTTGTTCTTCTCCAGCCAATCCATCAATGTCATCCGCAAAACGAAGGTTGTAGATTGCTCTATCCGCTATGATGATTGTGCCTTCGTGATCTGCAAGGGCATCTGACATGATGCGCTCTAGAAAGATGTTAAAGAATGTTGGAGAGAGTAGGCATCCTTGACGCACACCGATAGTTGTTCTGAACCAGTTTCCGATGGCGCTGTTATGGAGGACTTCACTGGAAGCCTGCTCATACAGGTTTTTGATGACTTCAATAATTTTAAGGCTGATGTTGTACTCTCATGGTTGCCCACAGAGCTGCATGCCTGACTCGGTCAAACGCCTTCTTGAAGTCCATGAACACATGATATAGATGTTGGTGGTGCTGTAGGTACTTCTCGCAGATTATTCTGAGTTTGAAAATCTGTTCAGTGGTACTTCGCCCTGTCCTGAATCCTGCTTGTTCTTCAGCTATGATTTGTTTAGCTTTGGGTTTCAGCCTGTTGAGTATTATTTTGAGGCGGACAAAAAATATGCTTTTAATATAAATCAATAAATTTAAGTATCTAGTAATAGCTTGCGCAATAAGGCAAAAAATTGTATCGCCGCGAACTGGGCATAGCACATCTCCGTTACGTTTTTTTGTTGTAGTTTTATATAAAAAGTTTTCAAAGAAACCTGCATCCATCCTCTTGGGGCGTTTTGTAACGTGTGACAAAACGAATGTAAGCAATGAAACCTCTGGGGAATGACGCTAGTCAGCCAGCCTGGTAACAATAGCTAAAGCTCGCTGGCTGTCCTCCTTGCCTTGGTGTTTTTATAGAAACAGAAAAACATGCACACATTACAGTGGTGGTTTTGAGCAAGAGCCCCCAATGTGTAGCTTCTTTTTTTTTTCTTTTTTTTTAATGTCATAACATAACAATGGGAATTTTTAGGGTAAACTTAATTTGGGGAAAGATAAAATCATCATTTTGGGGAATAAGGCTACTTTAAAATATTGCTGTCATGACTTAATACCTTGGTTTGAATGGCGAAGACAGTAAGCGCAAACGTCACGGCTGCTGTTATTCCCGCGGCCATCAGAACTATATTCGCATTATACTTGCTGCAAAACACAATATATTAAAAAGAAATATTAATAAGTGTGGTTGTGTGGGTGTGTGTGTGTGTGTGTGTGCGTGTGTGTGCGTGTGTATGTGTGTTTAATCTAAAACCACTTACCAACTCAAAGAGCGGTTCTAAGCTCGTGCTAAATTCAGGACCTTTCTCAAGCCTCCCAAGATACCGCAGACCGATGTGCTGAGGATCACGAAGAACTCGGTCAAAATGCCCCGAGCATTTACTGAACCGTTCTATTCTGCACAATCTTCTTTCAATACTTTATTTTAAAATTCAGGTTTGAGTACCGTAAAATTCGGGCTATAAGATGCAATTTCTTTTCTCTAAACTTTTACTCCTGTGGCTGAAATGCCCATGGAATGGATTTTTGTCTTGCTGTGGTGTGTGTGTTCTTCAATTCTGACGTCGAAAGACGGAGCTTACATCTGACGATGCGCTCAACTGTCTGACTATTACGGTACCTATAGTACTAGTGTATTCTAGTATCAGTTCATTTTTTAATCCAAGCGGAAGTCACAGCCCTAAGATTCAAGGTGAAGGCCTGATGTTACGGCAAGCGGCATAGTACTACAATACAATTCTTTATTCTTACCTGCTGATCGTCGCGACCATAAACGCCATAGCAAGGGTCTGAAATTAAATCAACACATATCATTATTAAACCCCAATCCCAAAGGTAGTTATTTGGGGGGTGAGGGTGGAGAGATACTTGAATTACTTTGTTTGGCCTGCTGCGCCTTTGTTTAAATTCTGGCTACACATTTTCTAGACCATATCTAACTGTCTATCTGAGCAAGGAAAGCGATGGACTATTTCTGATTTAATCTGAGGTTGCTTCTGGCAGCACCAATTCACACTTTTCTGCTATCCTATGCACCAACGGGAATCCCCTCAATGAAACATACTTCCGGTTTTTTTCTCCGCGTGTTTTAGTGAGTTATTTCCAAATATTCAAGAATAATAACATGTTTCACTGGCCACCTGTATCGTACCCTCACATATTTTTATTTTTTTTGCTGCAGTTTATTATCCCTTTCTATCGCCAGTTGCGCGCCTAAACCCTACCTACCTAACATTATTTGTGAATTTTTGAAAAATATTCGGAAAAACATAACGCCCAGATGCTTGCTCGAACCCACACCTGTCAGGCGCCATTGGTTTCTGGCTTGTGGACAAGGCAAGTTAGTCCCGCCTTAGCCCACTTGGCCACAACGCTCGCCTAATATAGTCTGTTACTTTGTGTTTTGTGAAGGGTTGCGACGGCGAAGCTATGGAAAACTACAAGAGTTTTCAGGTCCTGTTTCACTTTCTGTCGATGATCGACGCACCTCCGAAGTCGCCACAAATACAGGCCTCTACGATTGTTTTTTGCATCCTTTCACTGAGCATGTACTTCCTCCACCGTTTTTATACTTATCCCACTCGTTTTCTGGCTCTAACAATCGTCGTTTTCGGCAATTTGCCATATTTAAAAGTCACGCATCAAGCTTTGATAAAAGCAAAACAAGCTAGACCGGAACTTGGTTTCATGCTAACCTCGTTTTAATTTATAATGGCGATACCCACGAGTTTTTATGAGAGGTGCCGGAAAGTTGTGAATAGGGTAATCACTAATGCAGTGCTGAGAAGTCAAAACACAAATTGAAAAGTTCGCGCTCTACACTATTATTTTACCATAATTCCGACTCCAGTCCACAACACCATCCTATTTTCCCCACCCATGCCCCGTTTTATTTTGTTTCCAGGCTTATCTGGAATAGTGTGCGAATAACTAATACTAGAGAAATTGTAGTAAAATACCTAAGACAATGGCAAATCGACTTACCAATGCAATCAACATGTAATAGTTTTGGGGATACACCTTCCTGTGACATAGAGCATGATATTGTTAACAGAAATACATTTCAATTTCTTAAGGCTTCCAAAGGCGCACTCCATACACACACACACACACACACACACACACACACACACACACACATCACACACACACACACACACACACACCCACACACACACACACACACACCCACACACACACAACGAACACACGCACACAATACAAACACAACACACAACACAAACACACAATACAAACTCATAATACACACACAAAACTCAATACAAGCACACTATTATTGAGGAATTTTATAGCGCACTTAGCTCGCCGTACTTGACCAGACTCTAGGCGCTGGCCGATACAGGATCTAACTCAAACCGCCCGAGACGCCCACCCGCAGCCTTTGTGCGCATGGTCTGACGCCCGGACAACTGAGCACTATCCTGGCCAGCCAGGGATGGGGGAGAAGGACCTAGGGCATTCTGGGTGTGTTTTTGTTACCGGCACTCACCCGTCTAGGAATTGAGCGTCAGGATCTTTAAAGTCCGTTATGATGGAATGTATGCGACACACAGACTAGACCTCGGTTTATACTCTTATCCAAAGGGGTAGGAAACGGGAGTAAAGCGTCTTTCCAAGGGACACAACACAATAGCCCGGACAGGGCTCGAACCCGGAACCTTCAGATCCGCAAGGCAAAGCACTACCATTAGACCACCGTGCCATACAAACACACAATACACACACACACAAAACACAATATATACAAAAACACACAACACACAATACAAACACACACATACACATTATACACAAACACACCCACACACACACACACACACACACCCACACACACACAAACATACACATACACACATCTGCAGCAATTACACTGTATCTCTGCAAGGATCACGATACAGTGTTTTGTTGAAGCGAATGTGCGGCACTATTTATTAATATGTTGTAAGTAATTTTCAACAGAGAAGTAACTTACTCTTCATCTACCCAGTATATTCTTTTCTTACCGTTGTTCCGCGCAACAGCACATCATACCGAAGAATACTCCAAAGAAGATGACCCTGCAACAAATAGATTGTATATGCTGGCATTTTATATTCTGCTCAAAATAACAAAATAAAAACGGGGGAGTGGGGGGTGTGGGGGAAGTGGGAGGGTAAGGCGGATGGGGGGGAGGAGAGGAGGGAGGGGCACAAATGTGATTCCATTAACATGACTTAACTGACCGTTCACATCGGTCAAAAACTTCCCCTGAGTGTTATAAATCATTACCTTTATTCTCAGAAGATTCCTACAAACTTGACATTGGTTTGTAAACGGTTTTTAACTTTCAAATTTCATGTATCCACGCATTCATCAAAAGGCCTTTCTAATTCAATTACACAAGTGGAGACAGAGAAATAAACTTGAAACACTCAAGACATTAAAATTCACAACAGTTGGAACACAACACCAATATACGTTTTGCTAAATTTATGGTTGCCTTCTTTCTCACTCAAAGTAATAGAATAATAATTAAAACGAAATACAAGGAAACTATAAGTCCCAGAGTAATAAAATAATAAATAGCTGAATTATAATATAATCTTATTTTTCTCTGAAGCAATCTCGTTCTCTGTCTGACAGAAAATTACATTTATTAATTTATAAAAATATTGTATGCATTTACGAAATTAGTTATCAATATTATATTTCAAACAAGAAAATCATAAAATATAAATATTCAAAATACCATGTCTGTCATGAACAGAATCTAGAATCACCACAGTAAAAAATAGAAGTAGCCTACACAGTAACACAATATTTCCAAGTCACACAAAATAAGCATTCACCCTTCGTTTTCACAGTCTATCTTTCATTCCATTATAAAACCCTAGCCTAGCCCTATTTAACAGACACTCTCTCAGATGCACACGAGAAAAACCTTCTGTTCTCCAAACAGTGTTTATATAGCCGTGTCTCATAGTAACAACGCAAAGCAAATACATACGCCACGTGCCTATGTCAACAGCCGCCGCTTGTTACTTACTATAGAAATACGTAATGTATACACAAATACAGATGTTTACCAATTCACTTCCTGACAAGTTCACTGCTAGTTTTGTAATTAATAATAATAATAATAATAATAATAATAATAATAATAATAATAATAATAATAATAATAACAACAATAACAACAACAATAACAACAACAACAACTGGACATTTTAAAGTGTCTAACCCATGGCTCTTGGCACTTTGCAAAGAACATGCAGAATAGAACAATTAAGTATACATTAGACAATTAATTCAAGGGAAAAAAATTACCATATGTACTATTCACACAATATTGATATATACTATACACATTATATATACATACAGTGAGAGCAGTACATGCAGAAATGGAAAAGACAGGTTTGGTGTAGTATTTTGTAGAAAAAGAAAGCTTTCAACTGTTGTTTGAAGGAGCTGAGAGAGATGCAGTGTGTGACATATAAAGGAAGAGAGTTCCAGAGTGGTGGTGCAGCACAACAGAAGGTTCTTGCAACACCTACCACACAGAAACAAAGAGAATTAAGAAGGACGGGCATAGAACTGAGCTGTAATTCTGTGTACTCTATTGTAATTATTCATTTTTTTAAAGAGATCAGACATTGCATTAAAAGTCTTTGAGATCAAAGTCATTTACATTCAAAGATTGATTGTTTTATTTTGTTAATTATGAAAACACCTTCAGCAAGAGGTTTTTTTGGTATTTCTTTCTTTTTCTTTATTTTTTTTTGTTTTGTTTTACTTTTCTTTCTTTTTTTTTTTTTGCAGATTATTTATTAATTTATCTATTTTTTTCTTAGGCGATTAAAAAACCAAACAAACAAAACACAAAAAAAACGTTTGTTTATAACTGATTGTCTACTAACCGGATTTCCCTGTATATTCAGAATAATATTTAAAGCAAATACTTACATAGCCAGAATATACAGCCATTCATGTGTTTGCACGAATCTCTTCACTGGTTCCCTGAACACAACACAGTTCCACACAAATTGCAAAGTTAAAGTAACGTAGCAACATATGCAAGATACAAGATGATTTACTGTCCCCACTTTTACACAAGGAAATTGGAAATGTTGGCATCACTTCAGAAGCACGAAACATGACAAGAACAATATTATAGTCAATAAATAAAACTTCAGATCACATAAGCATTCTCAGACACCCCAGCAATCAAACTATACTGAAATAACATTATTAGGATAATGTAAACAATAAATGTTACAACTGTTTATTTCTAAATCGTAGTATACCAAATTTAACACACAGACTAGCAGACATGTGATTAAAATAAAGTATAATTTATATCTATTTATCTGCTTGAAATCGCATTCCCATAGTAAACTTACAGATTTTTGTTTTCTAATAACATAATGCAAATATTGTATGTAAATAATTATGTAACCTATGTGTATGGTATGTATGCATGCGTTTGTGTTTGTGTAAATCTACAAAAATGTGTGTGTCAGTCTGTGTGTCCGTGCGTGTGCGTGCGTGCGTGTATGTTCGTGTGCGTGTGTGTGTGTGTGTTTGTGTGTGTAGACGTGCGTGTGTGTGATACTGATTGTTCATGAGTCCGTATTTGTATTTATTTTCCTGGCCGTCTGCCTGCATTGTATCGTGCGATCGCGCAAGCTTAGCGTGTGTCTGTCTGCATTAATGTCTGCCTGCTGTGTCTGTATTGATGTCTGCCTGGCTGTCTGTATTGATATCTGCCTGGCTGTGTCTGTCTGTATTGATGCCTGCCTGGCTGCGTATGTCTGTATTGATGTCTGCCTGGTTGTGTCTGTCTGTGTTGATGTCTGCCTGGCTGTGTCTGTATTGATGTCTGCCTGGCTGTGTCTGTCTGTATTGATGCCTACCTGGCTGCGTATGTCTGTATTGATGTCTGCCTGGCTGTGTCTGTCTGTGTTGATGTCTGCCTGGCTGTGTCTGTATTGTGTCTGCCTGCTGTGTCTGTCTATATTGATATCTGCCTGCTGTGTCTGTCTATTTTGATATCTGCCTGGCTGTGTCTGTCCGTATAGATATCTGCCTGGCTGCATGTGTCTGTATTGATGTCTGCCTGGCTGTGTCTGTCTGTATTGATATATGCATGGCTGTGTCTGTCTATATAGATATCTGCCTGGCTGTGTCTGTCCGTATTGATATCTGCCTGGCTGTGTCTGTCTGTATTGATGTCTGCCTGCTGTGTCTGGATTTATGTCTGCCTGGCCGTGTCTGGATGTATGTCTGCCCGGTTGTGTCTGTCTGGCTGTTTCTGTTTGGATTGATGTCTGCCTGGCTGTGTGTGTCTGGATTGATGTCTGGCTGTGTCTGTCTGGATTGATGTCTGTCTGGATTGATGTCTGTCTGGCTGTGTCTGTCTGTATTGATGTCTGGCTGGCTGTGTCGAAGTCTGCCTGGCTGTGTCTGTTTGGATTGATGTTTGCCTGGCTGTGTCTGTTTGGATTGATGTCTGCCTGGCTGTGTCTGTATTGATGTCTGCCTGGCTGTGTCTGTCTGTCCATCTGCCTCTTTGTCTTACACAAGACAGAAGACCGCGACCATCGCAGCAGTCACCAACATCTGTACTGTTACGATTGTATACACCTGCAAAAAAAGTTTTTAAATAAAGAAACACTTACAATAATTTTTTTTTAAAATAATATCTATATATTTATTATTTTTTATTTATGCACATATTTTATATATATGCACAATACACCTGCAAAATAAACACACACACACACACACACACACACTCACACACACACACACACACGAATACATTGTACACATGCAAAAATAAACAAACAAACAAAACATAAAATACATAATACTCATGCAAAAGGCAAACAAATCATATATAGAATATAAAATACTCAGATACTCCAACTAAAAACAAACAAAAGATAGAATACAAAATATTTATGCATAAAACAAACAAAACAGAAAACAGATTACAACTGCTAAAAAAAAATAATAATAAATGAAAATAATAAAATGCATAATGTGAGCCCGAAAACATTCAAACACACGAAAATCAATATAGTATGAACACTTTTTTTTTTTTAAATATTATCAAAGCAAAATCATCATATTATTATAGCAGTATAAGCTTCTTCTTCTTCTTCTTCATCATCATCATCATCATCATCATCATCATCATCATCATCATCATCATCATCATCATCATCATCATCATCATCACAACCTGTGTCGCGGAAAGAAGTTCTATGTTCTCTGAATATAGCGTCGTTGTATCCTGGATGAACAAAGCTTATTAATTTTATAAATCATTGACAATTATAATTATGCTTAAGAGTACAAACGAATAGTTGCATTCGTGTTGCTCGTGCTGTTCTATTTTCCATGTTTGTGTGTCTGTGTGTACAGTTTTAGGGAGGATGGTAGGGAGGTCTGTGTGGTCACGTGACGTGTTATACTCACAAACAAGTTCTGGAAAGAAATGATTATACTGAATTAAAGGGACTGAATATAGCTGTCGAAGGAGGTGGTGGTGCTTCTGCTGTTGGTTTATAGCTGATGACAAGCTATATCCTGAGAATACAGCTCAGACGACGAGTAAGAGCTGTGAAGTATTGAGAAAAAATTGAGCTGTAAGGTCGAAAGGAGAAGAGAAGGCCTGTGAGATGGGGAGACGAAGAGGAGAAGAGTAAAGAAGACGAAAAGCAGACGAAGAAGACGACAGTTGAGAGGAGAAGAAGATGAAGAAGAAGGCAGACAGCTGAGAGGAGAAGAAGATGAAGAAGAAGGCAGACAGCTGAGAGGAGAAGAAGATGAAGAAGAAGGCAGGCAGGTGAGAGGAGAAGAAGATGAAGAAGACGGCAGACAGCTGAGAGGAGAAGAAGATGAGGAAGAAGGCAGACAGCTGAGAGGGGAAGAAGTTGAGCAAGAAGGCAGACAGCTGAGAGGAGAAGAAGATGAGGAAGAAGGCAGACAGCTGAGAGGAGAAGAAGATGAAGAAGAAGGCAGGCAGGTGAGAGGGGAAGAAGTTGAGCAAGAAGGCAGACAGCTGAGAGGAGAAGAAGATGAGGAAGAAGGCAGACAGCTGAGAGGAGAAGAAGATGAGGAAGAAGGCAGACAGCTGAGAGGAGAAGAAGATGAGGAAGAAGGCAGACAGCTGAGAGGAGAAGAAGATGAGGAAGAAGGCAGACAGCTGAGAGGAGAAGAAGATGAAGAAGGCAGGCAGGTGAGAGGGGAAGAAGTTGAGCAAGAAGGCAGACAGCTGAGAGGAGAAGAAGATGAAGAAGAAGGCAGACAGCTGAGAGGAGAAGAAGATGAAGAAGACGGCAGACAGCTGAGAGGAGAAGAAGATGAGGAAGAAGGCAGACAGGTGAGAGGAGAAGAAGATGAAGAAGAAGGCAGACAGCTGAGAGGAGAAGAAGATGAAGAAGACGGCAGACAGCTGATAGGAGAAGAAGATGAGGAAGAAGGCAGACAGCTGAGAGGAGAAGAAGATGAGGAAGAAGGCAGACAGGTGAGAGGAGAAGAAGATGAAGAAGAAGAAGAAGGCAGACAGCTGAGAGGAGAAGAAGATGATGAAGAAGGCAGACAGCTGAGAGGAGAAGAAGATGAGGAAGAAGGCAGACAGCTGAGAGGAGAAGAAGATGAAGAAGAAGGCAGACAGCTGAGAGGAGAAGAAGATGAAGAAGAAGGCAGACAGGTGAGAGGAGAAGAAGATGAAGAAGAAGAAGGCAGACAGGTGAGAGGAGAAGAAGATGAAGAAGAAGAAGAAGGCAGACAGGTGAGAGGAGAAGAAGATGACGAAGAAGAAGAAGGCAGACAGGTGAGAGGAGAAGAAGATGAAGAAGAAGAAGAAGGCAGACAGGTGAGAGGAGAAGAAGATGACGAAGAAGGCAGACAGGTGAGAGGAGAAGAAGATGAAGAAGAAGAAGAAGGCAGACAGGTGAGAGGAGAAGAAGATGAAGAAGAAGGCAGACAGGTGAGAGGAGAAGAAGATGAAGAAGAAGAAGAAGAAGAAGAAGAAGAAGAAGAAGAAGAAGAAGAAGAAGAAGAAGAAGAAGGCAGACAGGTGAGAGGAGAAGAAGATGAAGAAGAAGGCAGACAGGTGAGAGGAGAAGAAGATGATGAAGAAGAAGAAGAAGAAGGCAGACAGGTGAGAGGAGAAGAAGATGAAGAAGAAGGCAGACAGGTGAGAGGAGAAGAAGATGAAGAAGAAGGCAGACAGGTGAGAGGAGAAGAAGATGAAGAAGAAGAAGGCAGACAGGTGATAGGAGAAGAAGATGAAGAAGAAGGCAGACAGGTGAGAGGAGAAGAAGATGAAGAAGAAGGCAGACAGGTGAGAGGAGAAGAAGATGAAGAAGAAGAAGAAGGCAGACAGGTGAGAGGAGAAGAAGATGAAGAAGAAGAAGAAGGCAGACAGGTGAGAGGAGAAGAAGATGAAGAAGAAGAAGAAGGCAGACAGGTGAGAGGAGAAGAAGATGAAGAAGAAGAAGAAGAAGAAGAAGGCAAACAGGTGAGAGGAGAATAAGATGAAGAAGAAGGCAGACAGGTGAGAGGAGAAGAAGATGAAGAAGAAGGCAGACAGGTGAGAGGAGAAGAAGATGAAGAAGAAGGCAGACAGGTGAGAGGAGAAGAAGATGAAGAAGAAGGCAGACAGGTGAGAGGAGAAGAAGAAGAAGAAGAAGAAGAAGAAGAAGAAGAAGGCAGACAGGTGAGAGGAGAAGAAGATGAAGAAGACGGCAGACAGGTGAGAGGAGAAGAAGATGAAGAAGACGGCAGGCAGCTGAGAGGAGAAGAAGATGAGGAAGACGGCAGACAGGTGAGAGGAGAAGAAGATGAAGAAGAAGGCAGACAGGTGAGAGGAGAAGAAGATGAAGAAGAAGGCAGACAGGTGAGAGGAGAAGAAGATGAAGAAGAAGGCAGACAGCTGAGAGGAGAAGAAGATGAAGAAGAAGGCAGACAGCTGAGAGGAGAAGAAGATGAGGAAGACGGCAGACAGCTGAGAGGAGAAGAAGATGAGGAAGAAGGCAGACAGGTGAGAGGAGAAGAAGATGAGGAAGACGGCAGACAGCTGAGAGGAGAAGAAGATGAGGAAGACGGCAGGCAGCTGAGAGGAGAAGAAGATGAAGAAGGCGGCAGACAGCTGAGAGGAGAAGAAGAAGATGAAGAATAAGGCAGACAGCTGAGAGGAGAAGAAGATGAAGAAGAAGAAGGCAGACAGCTGAGAGGAGAAGAAGATAAAGAAGAAGGCAGACAGCTGAGAGGAGAAGAAGATGAAGAAGAAGGCAGACAGTTGAGAGGAGAAGTAGTTGAAGAAGAAGACGACAGTTGAGAAGTAGATGAAAAAGACGAGAGACGAGACAGCTTGAGAGTTGGGAGACGGCGATGATGATCGTGAGGAGGAAGGAACCGGAAAGAGAGGATTGTTGAGTAGAGAGAGGACAGGAGATGAGAGCTTTTCGCCAAATGCTGTGATACGTGACCCATTTCTCTGTTCTGTTTGTGGTATGTGTATTTGTGTGGTTGGAATTGGATAGTTTGTTTTGAGGGGTTGTCTTTGGATAATTTGGGGAATACTGAACATGGACGGATTTACGGACTTTGTTAATTTCCTAAGTAAAAGTGTTTAAATGTTAATTGAACTGAATTCGGTTATGTAAAATGAACGTTACGTGACAGTCCGAAGGCTGCTCTTTTCCTTGTCTGTCAACTCAATAGTCTTGTACTGTGTTGGTTGTCTATTGTTTGTTTATCCCTTCAATAATGGTACTGGGCGCAGTCAATAAAAAATTTCAAAAATAAAAATTCGATTTTCTTTCCGTCTTCCAATAGCGATCTCCCTGCCTTTACATCACCTGTTTGAGTGATGGATGTGCATTTCTTGTGTGTGTGTGTGTGTGTGTGTGTGTGTGTGTGTGTGTGTGTGTGTGTGTGTGTGTGAGGGTGGGAGAGACATGTGAGCGTGTATGTTTAAGCCTGATTGATTTCGGGAAAGACGCGAGTATATTATCTAGCATTATTATTATTATTATTATTATTATTATTATTATTATTATTATTATTATTATCTCTTTCTATACTTACTTCTTTACATCTTTACAACCATCATCATCATCATCATCATCATCATCATCATCATCATCATCATCATCATTATCATTATTATATAGGATGCTATCGATTTTAGCTGCAAGTGTAAACGTTTGAGGGGAAAAAACATTACTTACAGTAATATGTAACTGTACACTACCGGCAAATAAAAATTTTCCCACTAGGGATTATTAAGATAAACAATTATTTTGAAGAAGTTAAAAGTTGCGCCAAACGGTCAAAATAATTTTGGCAAATAAAAGGGGATTTTAGCCCCTGATAAGAAAATGTCCTTTTTAGCCTAGGCGGCCGGTATCACAATTGTCATGATTAATGATCGCACAGAAAACCTGTCATATGTGTATGAAAGCATTTGGAATTTTCTAATCTGTATAAAAGGTTAACAGTAGTTTTCGGGACACCATGAGCTGTAAACGAGTGTCTGACCCCTGCCTTAAAGAGTCGTCCTTCTCGTTACTTGAGAAACATTTCCCATAACAATCGTTATACCGTCCCAGGAGTGAGATTTAGCGGTCGCCCGGTCGCCCGAGGCGACTTAAAACCGGCTCGGGCGACCTCACTTTATAATTGAGCCAGCCCGCCTGGCGACCTAAAAAAAATGATAATACTTGCAGACTTTTAGAAGCTCGGTTCGAAGCGAGGGCGTTTTTAGGTCACTGTTCGTCTGCTACGAGTATGAAGCATACGCGAGCGTTATTTCCCTTTGCCTACTTCCCTTTCGCGCCAAGCGCGCTGTCTGCTTTGTTTGTGAAAAAGACACCCGCTACAAATTACGTGTATTGTCAAAATTTGTGTTTTATATATATGTGAACGATTGTAATTGTCGGGCTGCCTAAAATCATGCGGGCTACCTCACTTTACTTACTAGCTAGCCCGGCGGGCTAGTTAGTCTCTTGGGTTAAATGTCCCCTAGAGATGACATTTCCCTATCAGGATCTAAACTCTGTTTTCCTCCCCAAAGTATTTTGACCTTTAGGAGAAACGTAAATTCATCAAATGTTCGAACTTCTTAAAAATTACTCATGTGATATTTTTTTATTTGCCGGTTGTGTACAAATATCTTATAAATACCTTTTTGATGAAATTCTTGCGAATGGACTGGTTGTTGTACCACATGTTCGGGGCTGAACCGACCTCGGCATCGGTCCCCATTGGGGTGTTAGCCCAAGCCTGCTGTCAATGCAGTACAATACAGTACAATACAATACAATACTGTAGCGGAAAGGGAGGCGACTGGTTGAGGCTTGGGAGAGAAATTGTCTATCTTGAATTTCTTGGTTAGACTAGCCTTGGGTGGCTCCTGCTGTGCAGAATCCTTTGGGGATGCCATTGGGTTATGCAGGACAAGGCGACACGACATTTGTTCTTCCCGGCTGACCATTCGCATTCTGCTTTTTGTGGTGAGCGGGACTGCATTGTCGGCAGGCATTTTATGCAAGTTGGTGGCAGCGGCTTTGCAGCGAAGTGTCGTGGCACTAGTAGCCGGCAACCCGGTACTATCAACCACGCTTCACCGCTTTGCAGGGGAATTATTTATATGTCCCTCTTTTGAGGGATAAAATGAAAATAACAGCTCGGGTTGGGCCGTGTTCTTAAGGTGGTGGCCGACAGACGGGAGTCAAATACTCTGCTCGGCTACAATACAATTTCCACAAAGCACACGATCGAATTACAATCATTGCGGGGTTACAATTATCTGCGTGAGCCGCGCATGCATAGCTTTCTGAATAAGTGCGCTGTGCAAGTCAACATTATTTATCATCAGATGCGCCAGCCGTAACAGCATCTTCAGTATCAAGTATTACAACTCCCTCTCTCCCACTCATCTCCCCCAACTTCTCCTTCCCCCCCCCTCCACATCCCACCTCTCTCTCTCTCTCTCTCTCTCTCTCTTTCTCTCTCTTCTCTCTCGGTTTAGGCTACTTGGGGTTTAAACTTAGATCCCAGTTCGGAATTACAGATAATATAATATCTATCTATCTATCTATCTATCTATCTATCTATCTATCTATCTATCTATCTATCTATCTATCTATCTATCTATCTATCTATCTATCTATCTATCTATCTAACTATCTATCTATCTATCTATCTATCTATCTATGATATACTATCTATCTATCTATCTAACTATCTATCTATCTATCTATCTTTCTATCTATCTATCTATCTATCTATCTATCTATCTATCTATCTATCATCACCTCAAATTAAAAGAAATTGCAATCAAATAATTAAATGTGTCCTTTAACCATTTATTCCAGCCAGTATATTATCCGTAATTCCGAACTTAGATCTAAGTTTAAACCCCTGTCCTATCCTCTCGATAGGATAATAGGTTAGGAAAAGGATTTAAACTTAGATCTAATTCGGAATTACAGATAACATACTGGCTGGAGTAAATGGTTAATGAAACATTCAGTTATTTGATTGCAATTTTTTTTTTTACATTTAAGAGGTGATGATGATGATGATGATGATGATGATGATGATGATGATGATGATGATGATGATGCCGACGACAATGATAACTACTAACACAATCACGACGATGTAGAAAATGATGAGAGCCATGCTGATAGTATTGTCCTGCAGTAAGTGATACCTTAGGTGAAGACGGGGGAGGCGTTGGTTGTGGGTAACTGTATCCTTGGCCGGAGGATGGTCCTGCTCCATATGGAGAGGATCCTTGAGGATATCCGTACCCTGCAGCATAACCGTAGGGCTGACCGAGCGGCTGCTGACCATATAGGTAAGGCTGGCTAATGGGCGGCTGCTGACCATATCCGTAGGACTGGTTACCCGGCTGCTGCTGATTACCGTATCCTTGACCACCATACATGACTGTCTGCTTCACTTGCCTAAGCAACCTGCGTCATTTCAGGACTCGATGGATCCGAAATCCATTTCCTTCAAGGTCTGTGTGGCAGATCAATATCAAAGAAAATAAAATCTATCAAATAAATTCTGGCATACCACCATAAGACTTTTATGAAATACTATCATAATTTATGCAAAGATTGACGGGAAAGGGGATTAGTCTTCGCACATTCAAAAATTATAATTATTCAATGTTGTTGATGGCATCATGGATCAATTTCGGTTAGACATGGTGTAAAAATAGTGCTTAGATCTCAGTGTGCTTAGATCTCAGTTTTCTTAGATCTCAGTTTGCATAGATCTCAGTATGCTTAGATCTCAGTTTGCTTAGATCTCAATGCTTTTAGATCTCAGTTTGTTTAGATCTCAATGTGCTTATAACATCATGGATCAGTTTCGGTTAGACATGGTGTAAACATAGTGCTTAGATCTCAGTGTGCGTAGATCTCAGTTTTCTTAGATCTCAGTTTGCTTAGATCTCAGTATGCTTAGATCTCAGTTTGCTTAGATCTCAATGCTTTTAGATCTCAGTTTGTTTAGATCTCAATGTTCTTATGACATCATGGATCAGTTTCGGTTAGACATGGTGTAACATAGTGCTTAGATCTCAGTGTGCTTAGATCTCAGTTTTCTTAGATCTCAGTTTGCTTAGATCTCAGTATGCTTATATCTCAGTTTGCTTAGATCTCAATGCTTTTAGATCTCAGTTTGTTTAGATCTCAATGTGCTTAGATTTCAGTTTGCTTAGATCTCAACTTGCTTAGATCTGATCTAACCTGAACTAAACAAAGTTGCATTATTTCAATTCTTTTTTTTTCTAAATGGGGATTAGCTTTGAGATGAGGTGGGTTGGATTGAGGACATTACATGGTTATTGCTTTAGGTCCAGCGGACTCTTCCGAGAACAGCAAACTAAAGTACACACATGGTCTTTAAATCGGATACATGAGTAGACTGGGCTTAAGCCACGAGGTACAACATTCAGTGGATCACACAAAGTAAGTTCGACCTGCATGCAATTTAGTCTACTGGAACCCGGACAAACATTGCAGTTCTTATATTATCTGTTCTAAAACCTAAATAAAAACACAAACTCTCTGAAAACTGCTTCTGGGGAAGTAGAAGTTTGCGTATTTTACGTATTTTATAGGAACACGTCATTTTATTGCTCAGTGATAATGTGACATAATCTGTATGTCATAGACTATTACTATTATTTTTTTTGTAAAACTGCCCTCATATCCGAAATTGTCGCACTGCACACCCAATTTCCCTGTAATTTGCGGAAACAATGTTTAAAAAAAATTATCGGAACCTTAACCTTATAGATCTAAAATCATACTTTAATCTATAATCTCATGAAATGGACATTGTGGAGTTGTGTCTTCGTCCCGCCTAACACGATGAATGCATGTGTGACTGTGCAAGAAAGGATGTATTTCATTGTCGCCATGCCACACCAAAATCCTTGTAACGTTTTTACTTGGTGAATTAATATTCTTATCTTATCTTATCTTATCTTAAGAAGAAGAATAAGAAGAACAAGAAGAAGAAGAAGAAGAAGAAGAAGAAGAAGAAGAAGAAGAAGAAGAAGAAATTCAGCTTCACGTTTTCACAGCAAATCTCATCATCTCAATTACCAATGAATCTCCAACCAATTATTATTAACACAACACACACGGTACGACCAAACTACACACATGGAGCTGGCCCATTTTGAATCCACATAGAATGTTAAAGTTTGTACCTGCTAAAACGTAGTTCACAGGCGGCCTGTTCTGGAAAGATCCGAACACAGCGCATTGTAAGCATTTGTTCCACTCACCTCGCTGGCGTCAATGACGTATTTTTAGTATTGTCTGCGCTTTAATTTTTTTTTTTTTAAAATACAATAATGACGTGTATAATGTTGTCACTTTGTCAATGACGCCTGGTAGTCATTTATTTATTTATTTTATTTTAATAATAATAATAATAATAATAATAATAATAATAACAATTGTTGTTATTATTATTATTTATTAATTATTTAAGAAGAAGAAGAAGAAGAAGAAGAAGAAGAAGAAGAAGAAGATTAATATGATTATGATTATGATTATTATTATTTCACTTCGTCGTCAATGACGCCTCGAAGTCATTTATATTTCTGCTTTAAAAAATAAAAAATTAAATAAAATCATATTATTATTATTATTATTATTATTATTATTATTATTTAATAGTCAGTCTGCGTGAATGCCAAAAACTATGGAAAAACGTAAAATTAAATTTCAGAAGAAGAAGAAGAAACAGTAGAAAAGGTACATGAACAGGGAAGAAGAAGAAGAAGAAGAAGAAGAAGAAGAAGAAGAAGAACAACAACAACAACAACAACAACAACAACAACAACAACAACAACAACAACAACGACCACAACAACAACAAGAAGATCAAGAAGAACAAGAACAAGAAGTAGAAGGAGGGTGATGGGACGAGGAGGAGAACAAGACAGATGCCAAAAACAAGTGTTTTTGTGTTTTTGTTTGTTGTGTTACAACAACAACAACAACAGACTCTAATACAAATGATACACACCATTGAAAGTTTTGAATGTCACTTCATTGCTTTATTTCCTTTGTTTATCTTCTCACAAAGTCATCACCAAAATTCAAATTGCCCTGAATCATGTGTCTGGTAAAATTGACAATATAAGAAAGAAAACTTCGCAGTAAGATACTTCTCAGTTATTGTAACATACTCATAAAGCCAGTTACAGCTGTAAGTATTAGTATTTCATATTGAGCACTGTTGCAAATAGCTCTTTGGTGGTAATCTTTTAAACTAATAACACTACTTGAAGTACTCTGCCATTTCAGTAAATAGTTTTGTATCCTAGATGACTGTTGTCTGTTGTTGTTTTTTTTAACTTCTTCTGTTATAATCTGTGCGTTGTTGTAGGCCTGATGATGATGATGATGATGATGATGATGATGATGATGATGATGATGATGATGATGATGATGATGATGATGATGTAGTCTTCTACAGTGCAGGTGTGATGATGTAGTCTTGTGCAGTGCAGGTTTCCACTAAAAACAACTCCTGCTCATCTAGCAGCAGAAGTCGAAGCATTTTCCGCTCACGAAGATAGCGTTACAGGGAAAGCAGCACAGCATGTAGACATGAACCTGCAGGGTGACGTAGAAATGGTCATTGGGAGTGACCGTCAGGCCTCGCCATCCGTCCATCATTAAGGCCAGACTGACCAGCTGGTCCTGTCAAGCAGACACAGAATAGTCTGCAAAAGACTGATCGGCTCAAAGCTTTAACAGTTCAAGACTGATCTCTCCCCAACACCTCTACCATTTCCCCCCACACCTATAATAATAATAACAATAATAATAATAATAATAATAATAATTATTATTATTATTATTATTATTATTATTATTATTATTATTATTATTATTATTATTATTATTATTATTATTATTATTATTATTATAAGGGGATTTATATAGCGCATTAATGATTACTATAACCTGAAATTACTTAGATGTGAGACATTATTTCTATTAATATACTTGTTTTAAACGTAAATAACAAAGAAAGAAAATAATAAGGATAGAAAGAAATAAAGAAAGAAAGAACGAAAGAAAGACAGGACAAGACAGACAGACAGACAGACAGACAGACAGACAGACAGAACGACCGAAACGAAACAAACTTTTTTTTTAAACCGTAGATGTGACGTAAACAAAATATGTTGATTCAAAGATACTAGAAAAGTATTTATTTATAACTATCTTTCGTTGATTCCAAAGCATACTTGACGTAAACAAAAAGTGTTGATTCCAAAGCATACTTGACGTAAGCAAAATGTGCTGATTCCAAAACATACTTGACGTAAGCAAAATGTGTTGATTCCGAAGCATACTTGACGTAAGTAGAATGTGTTGATTCCAAAGCATACTTGACGTAAGCAAAATGTGTTGATTACAAAACATACTTGACGTAAGCAAAATGTGTTGATTCCAAAACATACTTGACGTATAAAGCAAAATGTGTTGATTCCAAAACATACTTGACGTAAGCAAAATGTGTTGATTCCAAAACATACCCACCAGACAATAAATCAGAGCGAAGAGCACAGAATAGATTGGCGTCAATATCTGCAAAATGACCGAAACACATCTATGAACTATGCATTGAACTACGATTGTTTTAACATACCCCATAACTATCGCCTATGTTTGAGAGTGCGATTTTTATGTAGTTAGTCTTAGAAATCACAGCGTTTGAAATTATTTTAGTACTTGCCTATCAACAAACAAACAAACACACAAAAAAGTGTGAGTTGTTATTTTTATGTGACTAACTAATTTAATAGGGTGTGGGATTCCTCCATCATTGATCCAACCAACTCCGACATAGCTCAGTGGTTGAACGTTCGCCAGGCACAGCGATGACCCAGGTTTGATTCTCGTGGTGAGCAAGACCCCCAAAAAAGGCTTTTTTTTCACTGTCCATTTTAGCAGATTTATTGCTCTGGTGGTTCAGTGTAGATTTAGATCCTTACCCCATTCTCCATGGGTTGGTAATCCCTGCCTGCCATACACCATCCTAAAGGGCAGGGTCTGATCCGTGACAAGAGCATGGTAACCTAGAAGAACGGATCGTCGAAAGCACAGGGGTAGCGGAAAGAATTAGTGGATGCTCGATAGCGTAGGGGTAACAGTAGTATGTGCCATACATACGGTTAAGGGGGAGGGGGGGGGGACAACAAAACGAAGACAAAAGCAAGTACATCGAGGTTGACTGCATGAACGTGTAAACACTGAATTAGTTAACCTTCAACACCCCCCATTGGCGGGCACTAATGGCAGACAGGGTTAACCTTCCCAAGGGAACGGGGGGTCGGCGGGTAGGGGCCAAAAGTCAACGCTGAACTACTTGAAAAATCACACTGGAATGTGCAAAAGGACTTTTTTTTTTTTTAAAATCTTGCCTTGCCACTACGGAATTCGAACCTAGGTTATCTGTGTGCCAGGGGAACAGCTCTACCACGGAGCTGATGTACGGCGATGGGACAAGGAATGGATTTGGTTAACTGCAAACTGCTGTCAGAACTCTAGTAATGTAATAGAACATTAAAGAGCCACTTGATAGCAAAGGAATTCCGAAAGATTTCTTCAAATAAAAGATTTTATAAACACCGTACCAAAGATGCTTTCCTCTGACCAATGCCATTCCCAATTCCTCAAAGCGAGACAACTTTTGTTGTTGTTGCAAACTTATGTTGTTGTTGTTGTTGTCTCCCTTTGTAGTATTACTAGATCTTTCAGTGCAACACTTACTGTGTCAACATCTTTATATTTTGCGACCCACACCACCACTCCAAGCACTCCCAGCCCGATCACTGTCACCACCACGCAGATCACCCCCCAGCCGAACGAGTAGAAAATCTGAAAACACGCCGCATACATTATACTCTGTAGACCTCGGACTTATTCTATAGGCCTATCATTATTTGCACACACACACACACACACACACACACGCGCGCGCGCGCGCACACACACGTACACATATCTGTCTAGCTAGCAATCTAGAGAGAGAGAGAGAGAGAGAGAGAGAGAGAGAGAGAGAGAGAGAGATGATATACATACAGAGAGAGAGAGAGAGAGAGAGAGAGAGAGAGAGAGAGAGAGAGAGAGAGAGAGAGAGAGAGAGAGAGAGAGAGAGAGAGAGAGAGAGAGAGAGAGAGAGAGAGAGAGAGAGAGAGAGAGAGAGAGAGAGAGAGAGAGAGAGAGAGAGAGAGAGAGAGAGAGAGAGAGAGAGATCACGCTCTGTAATCTAGCATGTAGAATAAGTCATTCTCAAACGGAACACGAACGGATGCTGGCCAACTTGTTATTGTTCTTACTGCTACTGTCGATCGCTGTGGTGTTTTTTTTTGTTTGGACACGTGTTTTGCTAGTCCGCCTGTTTGTGTGCCTGTCTCCAACCGTTTTGTTGCACTTTTAGTGTAGGCAATTCGGGTCAGATGTGTTCAAACACTTACATTGCTAACCCTGCAGAAGATTAGTACGGAGAGATTGGCCAACGCAGCCAGTGCCATCATCCATATTCCTATCTCTGTTCTGCTGTGGCTGCAATGTACACATTATAAATATAGTACTAATCGTACTCGTCCTCGTCATCATCATCATCATCTACATCATCACCATCATCATCATCATCACAGCGACTCAACCAAAGCTTTTTAGTTTTCAGGTTAGATCAGCCAGGCTAGCTATAAATAGCTTCGCCGATGCTTCCTTTCCTTTCACTGGGAGGGTGCAGGCAAGCTATAAATAGCCCGCAGCAAGCAAAATGTGGAGGCACTAAACAGTGCTGCTCACATAGGCATTGAGCTGGTGTGTCAACATCAACGTTGCCATAGTTCGTCATTGTTGCATTAAACCTACCTGCAAATCATGGCCACAAAGAAGGCTTCAGCCAAAGTCTGCACACAATATTTCACTTTTTATTTCGCCTTTTATAAAAGATGATGATGATGATGATGATGATGATGATGATGATGATGATGATGATGATGATGATGATGATGATGATGATGATGATGATGATGATGTTGTCTTGTATAGCGTTGGTATCCACAAAATCCATAAATAAACTAGATTATACTTACAGTGAGTTTAGAGGTTAAGAATTGACAATCCTGGCGCTAAATAGTTCCCCATGTTCTTTGTTATTGGTGCAATACACTTTACCACCATCAATAATAATAATAATAATAATAATAATAATAATAATAATAATAATAATAATAATAATAATAATAATAATAATCCTCTCATATCCTATCCTATCCTATCCCGTAAGTCGAAAGTCGTTGGGGCACCACAGATGATCGTTTAACCAGCGTGCTCCATCTTTCTCTGTCCTCAGCAACCCTCATGGATTCGCTTAACGTCAAGCCATCCATTCTCGAATGTTGTCCTCCCACCTTCTCTTCTGTCTCCTTCTTCTGCCTCCTCCCACCGTGCCTTGCAGAATGGTCTTTGCAAGGCCAGAAGCTCTGATGACGTGGCCATACCATCGGAGTTTCCGTTTCTTCACCACCGTGATGTCCAGTGGCTTGTGTTGTGATCTGTCAGACATCGTCGTTGGTGATGTGCTGGGTGTA
>CM072525.1:17174358-17211858 GCA_036898135.1 Oncomelania hupensis | reverse complement strand
TGGGAAAGATACGTTTATCTTACTAGGGGGTAAGACTTATTGATAGATGGGCGATGCGCTACCACTATCGATCGTTCTTTTACCAGAAGTCCTAAAGTGGTGTGAGAGACAGATCACGGTACTTTGGTCACATAAAATTTATATTTGTTCTCGGGAATTTTAGTATCATTTGGCTCAACTTGAGAACCGGTGATGACTAATCAAAAGACTAGATTATTATGTCTCAAGAGAAGAAAACTAATAACTACACAACAATACAAATAGAATGACACCAGTCGTATGTATGTAATTT
The DNA here is from genome assembly GCA_036898135.1 of Oncomelania hupensis. Lineage (NCBI taxonomy): Eukaryota > Metazoa > Mollusca > Gastropoda > Littorinimorpha > Pomatiopsidae > Oncomelania > Oncomelania hupensis. The sequence continues at coordinate 17,211,566 of CM072525.1, read as the reverse complement.
CACTTTTTATATATTCAACACAAACTTTAACATTTCTGCATTAATCGGTAAATTAATAAGTAATATAGTTCCAAGTGCTGGGAAAATGTTTTAACAGGTTTCTTTCGTCATTTGCTACCTGCGGTTACGATTTTCACGGTTCGTAAGCTTCAAAGGTTCTAGTTTCTCGAGGGTATGACTCAGTTCTTGGGGGGGACTTAGCTAAGGTAAGTCGGGTCGCCCTTGTAGCTGTGGGGTTTGGACGTGGTCAGGTAGAATCGTGGTAGTTCTCCTTGGTTCCACGGGAGCGACGGTCAGGCGTTCGTCTCCACAAACGTGATCCCAGGTCCGACCTGGAAAAGTCGGAGCTCTGGCTACAGTATTCTCGTTAGCTATAAGTGTGCGGTCTCCTCTGCAAAGTGTCCATAGCATCAGACACCTGCAGGGTTCCCATATGCACAATTCAATTCGAATCTTACGGCTAAAATACATTAATCCACATGCATACTGTCTCAGAAACAATAATCTGTTTCTGTAACTATATCAAGAACATATTATTTATACATGGCAATCCCTATACAATAAACATACACATATCAAAACTATTAGTGTTATCTTACTTGTAGACTCTGGGACTCGTGAAATCGTCTTTTACGTCTCTAGCACCCTCTTGATGAGATGGAGATAGACGAACACTGCAGTTTGTTCCTTTGGTCGACCCTCACAGCTTAACAGTTCTTTTGCGACTGATCAGTTGAGATTTGGTCCCCAAAGGTATGCAAAAGTTCCAATAGTCTTCTGACCAATCGTTTTTAGCTCTTGTTTTCGATAATCTCGCCTCTACAGAATTATGGTTCTAATTTGAATAGTTCCTCCCCTTCTCTCTCGTCACTGGACACGCATAATCACTTTTCAAGTGGAGAGTCAGGGACAGAGGGAAGAACAGATGCAATAACGATAAGCGGTGTCTGCCCAATACGGGTGACATCATCTTGGTAACTTTTGGCTGGAGTGAGCTACTTAGTGTCTCATGGCGAAGACAACGCTATGGTTAGTTTTTGACTAAAGTATGCTATTTAGAATTCTTGGTCGCCAAGCCTGTTGATGGTATCGGTAGCTATTGGCGGTGTGACTGTTTCAAGGAAGTTAATTTGCCATGTGTGGGCTGCTTGTTGGCTAACTATTGTATTAACGTCCAGTTTCGTTCGATGGTATCTCTGTTTCGCTAAGCTAATTTCCTCCATGTTTGTCGTCAGTATTTCTGCTGTCACATAGGCCCCCCAAAAAACTATTCTTACACGTGGGTAAGAATTGGTACTGAAATGGTGGCGCAAATATGTACATGCATTATTTACATAGAGTACTGGGGAAGAGGTCACTGGGGTACAAAGCTGGGTGCATCCACCCGCAACTGTGAGGGGTTGGAAGCAAGGTTAGGTTTGTCTACAGTGGGCACGGGGTATCTGCTGAGGTAGTCAGCTCCATGGTTACTCTTCCCGGGTATGTATTCTACATGAAATGAGTAGGGCTGTAGCAAGAGTGACCAACGCATGAGTCTGGCGTTGAGTTTCTGCGATGACGCAAGGAAGGTTAAGGGTTGGTGATCGCACTGCACCTTGAAATGAGCGCCATACAAATACATCTGGAATTTCTGGATGGCCCAGACCAATGCCAAACATTCTTTTTCTACTGTTGCGTAATTGTGTTCAGCTTTGTTTAATTTCCGGCTGGCATAAGCGACTGGCAGGAGAAGTGTAGGGTCATTGTGGTCAGATTGTAGTAGGGTTGCTCCTAAACCTTGATTGCTCGCATCTGTGCGTAGCACGAATGGTTGGGTTGCATCGGGCAACTTCAGGATGGGTTGTGAGGTGAGTCTAGCTTTCAGGGTTTGGAACGCATCTTCGCACTCAGCATTCCATTCTACTTTCTCGGGCGCTTTCTTCTTGGTTAGATCAGACAATGGCGCGGCGATGGAATTGAAGTTGGCAACGAATTTCTGGTAGTAGCCACATAGGCCTAGAAACGATTGCACATCCTTTTTGTTTATCGGGCGCGGTGCCTTGTTCATTTTCGCGATGTTCTTGTCTTCCGGAAGAAGACTGCCGTGTCTGAGTGTGTGACCGAGAAACTCTATCTCTTCGTATCCTAGCAGGCACTTTGTCGGTCGGGCTGTTAGTCCGGTTTCCCTAAGTCGCTGAAGAACGGTAGAGAGAAGTCTTAAATGGTCATCCCAGGTGTGGGTCGCGATTAAGATATCATCCATAAAGTGATGGAGTTCTTCTTCTTGAATGGGCGCGAGAAGTTGTTTCATCATGCGTGAGAAAATGCTTGGTGCGTTGTTAAGTCCAAACGGTAAGACATTGAACTCATAGTGGCCATCAGCTGTACTGAAGGCTAGATACGGTCTTAGGTGCTCTGGCACCGGTATCTGATAGTACCCTTTGCTTAGGTCTATTCGCGAGAAGTATTTTGCGTTATGCAATTTCGCGAACAGTTGTGCTGTGTCTGGTAGCGGTTCAGCTTGGAATTCCGTCACGGCATTCAGTCTGCGGTAGTCTATGCATAAGCGATGTTCTCCGCTTGGCTTGCGTAATAGGACTATTCCAGCGCTGTATGGGGAGGTTGAGGGGGAAATTATTCCAGCCTCTAATAGGGTGGCTATCTCCTGCTTGACAGCGGTTTGTTTGGCAAGAGGGATAGGGTACGGTTTTACTCGGACAGGGGTGGTGTCAGTCAAGGTCATTGTCACTTCAACTAACGGTGTCTGTCCAGGTATGTCCGTCAACACTGCTTGGTGTTGTGCAACTATCTCCATTATCTGTCTTTGTCTGCCTGTCGATAGTTTTGGGTTGATAGCTACGTCTCTGTACGTCTCGCTACTTTTCAGCGGATACTCGATAGCTAAATCCTCTGTTGCTTCGACTTCTTCGGCTATTGACAAAGCCATTAAATGATCTGTGGATGTTGCGTCATCGCGGTCTAGGTACCGTTTGAGCAAGTTGATGTGGTACATTCTCTCTGTTCCCTTTACCTTGATCCGGTAGTTTGTTCGCGACACTTTTTGCGTGACTACGTACGGGCCTTGCCATGCAATTTCTAGTTTGTTGGACCCGCTGGGGAGTAGGAGTAAGACTTTGTCCCCTTCAGCTAATTCTCGCTCTTTGGTGTTTTTGTTGTAGTGTCGAGCCTGTCGCGCGCGAGCTTGTTTGATGGCAGACGTTGCGAGTTGCCAGGTAGAGTGTAGGCGGCCACGTAATTCCGTTACGTACTGGGTAGCTGTTTTAACCTCTTCGTCTACCTGAGAATCTGTCCATCCTCGCTTCAGTGCTTCAAGCGGACCGGCTATCGGACGACCAAATAACAAGGTTGCCGGGGGAAATCCCGTTGACGCGTGCGGAACCTCACGATACGCGAACAGTGCGGCTGCTACGTAGGTATCCCAAGTCTCTGGCTTTTCGTTTACGAGTTTGCGCAGGATGGAAATTAGCGTACCGTTAAACCGTTCGACTTGACCGTTACTCTGAGGGTGGTAGGGAGATGAACGAACGTGTTTCGTCTGAATGAGAGAGAATACTTCTTGCATCATCTTTCCCGTAAACTGCGATCCGTTATCTGTTAGGATTTGGTCGGGAAATCCAACTCTTGTGAACATAGTGACCAGCGCTTCTGCTACTCGTTTGGTATCGATAGTAGGAAGGGGTGTTGCTTCACACCACATGGTGCAAGTATCCACTAAGGTTAGGATGTACCGATTGCGCTTTTTTGTGAGTGGCAGTGGGCCTACGATGTCTACTGCTACTCTGTGGAATGGGGTACCGGTGACGGGCATTTCGCCTAGCGTTACTGGGACGGTCCATCTCTTTGATGCTACCTTCTGGCACTGGGGACAGGAGCGGACAAAGCGCTTAATGTCTTCTGTTATTCCCGGCCAATGATAGTGAGCGGTAATTCTCTGAATTGTTGCACTCACGCCCATGTGCCCGCTAAATGCAATGGCGTGTCCTACCTCTAGTATCTGTGGTCTATTTTTGGCAGGGACAACTAATTGAGAGTGGTCGTGGTCTGTCTGTCTGTACAGTAGTCCGTTTTTCTCAAAGAACTCTCCTTTCTTAGGTGGGTTATGCGCCTGAGGGAGTTTTTTGTAGCATTTAGCTAGTGTGGGGTCAGCTAGTTGATCTGCCCTCATCTCGGCTGGTGCCGGATTAGCAGGGAGATTATCTGCAGCGTCCTGTCTTATCTGTGCTCTAGTTTGGACTGATGCAACCGATGCCGGCGCAATTGGCGTCCCTAAATACACATATTTGCACCCTAGTATGATGTCATACAAAGGTGCATCCATTACTGCCGCTTTTACTTTTCCTGACACATATCGGGAGTCTACATGGACTATCGCGATTGGTAAGGTGGAGGCGGGTATGGATCGATCAGGGCCTTGCAAAGTGACGGTCTCGTCGGTGATGTCATCAGCCGCTACAAGAGTTCGACTGACGATTGCATCGTACGATAATCCGGTGTCGTATAGACATGACGCGGTTTTCCCGTTCACTACAACTTTTTCACTGACTGGGGGTCGGGACTTATCTGAAGTCTCCAGTTCAACGGTACTAGTTTGACTTACAGCCACTGTGTGCGTTTGAGTCGCTGTTCTACGGCAATCAACGGTGTTATGGTTAGTTCTTTTGCAGTTAGAACAATATTTCCGGGTGTTTTGACCTTGACCGGGCGGTTTCCCCGAGTTTTGGGTTTTCTTGTTATCCGAATTCTGCTGATTCTGATTAGACTGCTGTGTTTGTTGTGGGTGGAGTTTCTGGTTGTTTCCATCTCTGCTGGGTTTATCTGTTACCTTGCGTTTAGCTTCGTTTTCATGCGCGGTGGTGTAACGGTCCGCTAGTTTGATTAGATCAGCTAAGTTCTCGGCACCTTGTTCCGCGGTGAACATCCTAGTTTCTGGCGTCATTGCATCGCGTAACTGTTCGCTAAGGATTAGTTCAGCCAGATCTGCGAATGATTCTTCTAGGTTGGATAAGGCTAACCATTTACGCAAGTAGGTTTCCAATCTGTCTACAAACTGACTGTGGCTTTCACCTTTCTCTTTCCGCGAGTTGCGCAATTTCTTACGGTAGGTTTCGGCGGTCAACTCGAACCAAATCAAGAGTGCTTTCTTGAGAGCTGCGTACTCGTTACTTTGTCCTGTGGGCAATTTCGCATACACGTCATAGGCTGTACCTCTCAATCCTTGAGCTAATTTTATGTTCCATTTGTTATAGTCAAGTTCGAATTCCTGTGCTAAGCGCTCAAACCGATCAAGATATGCATCTATCCTATCAACTTTCTCGTCAAATGGACTTAGAAAAAAATTCATGCCTGGAGTGATGGACGGAGGTTGGGGAGGGTTGTCAGATGAGTTTGACAGTAGGCTAATATTCGGGTCAGTTGCCCGAGCTGCTATCAACTGGTCCCTTTCTTTTTCCCTGGCTTCAATGTCCAACTTTTTTAGACGTTCCGTCATCTCTAGTTCCATGTTTTTTAACTTTTCTGCATGGTCTCTTTCCTCAGCACGGGCTTTTTCTGCCGCCTTCTCGGCACAGATTCTTTCTTCAGCTCTAGCTTTTTCTGCGCAGATTCGTTCTTCAGCTCTAGCTTTTTCGGCATGGATTCGTTCTTCTGTTCTGGATTTTTCCAATTTATCCCATTCTGAGGTTACATACGTGATTAAATCTTGCCCTGCTAGACCTAGTGCTATTCCCTCTTCTCTCAATTCTCGGCGTACTTTGATGAAATCGGCCATGATAGATTTCTAGATTTCCAGAGTCCAAAAGCAAGATAACCTAAACACTCCTAGTCAATCTAGATTAACACAAGTACACTCAATATCCCTATGTGAGATGTTACCAGCAATCCACAACAATTTTCAATCAATGCATAAGACACAATTATCTTACATCAATCAATACATACATGTGCATACAACAATCAATTCAATTCATGCAATTCAAAAATCAAGAAAATGTTTTTCCCAATGTAACTGAGTCAACTCTCGGATTTTGTACTAGACCACTGTTACGAATCCTAAGTGAGATAATGTTTTCTATTCGTTATTATCTTAGGTTACTCAAGATATAGATACAAAAATTTATTATCCCGGACGAGCCCCCATATGTGATGATATTCTGGGAAAGATACGTTTATCTTACTAGGGGGTAAGACTTATTGATAGATGGGCGATGCGCTACCACTATCGATCGTTCTTTTACCAGAAGTCCTAAAGTGGTGTGAGAGACAGATCACGGTACTTTGGTCACATAAAATTTATATTTGTTCTCGGGAATTTTAGTATCATTTGGCTCAACTTGAGAACCGGTGATGACTAATCAAAAGACTAGATTATTATGTCTCAAGAGAAGAAAACTAATAACTACACAACAATACAAATAGAATGACACCAGTCGTATGTATGTAATTTCACTTTTTATATATTCAACACAAACTTTAACATTTCTGCATTAATCGGTAAATTAATAAGTAATATAGTTCCAAGTGCTGGGAAAATGTTTTAACAGGTTTCTTTCGTCATTTGCTACCTGCGGTTACGATTTTCACGGTTCGTAAGCTTCAAAGGTTCTAGTTTCTCGAGGGTATGACTCAGTTCTTGGGGGGGACTTAGCTAAGGTAAGTCGGGTCGCCCTTGTAGCTGTGGGGTTTGGACGTGGTCAGGTAGAATCGTGGTAGTTCTCCTTGGTTCCACGGGAGCGACGGTCAGGCGTTCGTCTCCACAAACGTGATCCCAGGTCCGACCTGGAAAAGTCGGAGCTCTGGCTACAGTATTCTCGTTAGCTATAAGTGTGCGGTCTCCTCTGCAAAGTGTCCATAGCATCAGACACCTGCAGGGTTCCCATATGCACAATTCAATTCGAATCTTACGGCTAAAATACATTAATCCACATGCATACTGTCTCAGAAACAATAATCTGTTTCTGTAACTATATCAAGAACATATTATTTATACATGGCAATCCCTATACAATAAACATACACATATCAAAACTATTAGTGTTATCTTACTTGTAGACTCTGGGACTCGTGAAATCGTCTTTTACGTCTCTAGCACCCTCTTGATGAGATGGAGATAGACGAACACTGCAGTTTGTTCCTTTGGTCGACCCTCACAGCTTAACAGTTCTTTTGCGACTGATCAGTTGAGATTTGGTCCCCAAAGGTATGCAAAAGTTCCCAATAGTCTTCTGACCAATCGTTTTTAGCTCTTGTTTTCGATAATCTCGCCTCTACAGAATTATGGTTCTAATTTGAATAGTTCCTCCCCTTCTCTCTCGTCACTGGACACGCATAATCACTTTTCAAGTGGAGAGTCAGGGACAGAGGGAAGAACAGATGCAATAACGATAAGCGGTGTCTGCCCAATACGGGTGACATCATCTTGGTAACTTTTGGCTGGAGTGAGCTACTTAGTGTCTCATGGCGAAGACAACGCTATGGTTAGTTTTTGACTAAAGTATGCTATTTAGAATTCTTGGTCGCCAAGCCTGTTGATGGTATCGGTAGCTATTGGCGGTGTGACTGTTTCAAGGAAGTTAATTTGCCATGTGTGGGCTGCTTGTTGGCTAACTATTGTATTAACGTCCAGTTTCGTTCGATGGTATCTCTGTTTCGCTAAGCTAATTTCCTCCATGTTTGTCGTCAGTATTTCTGCTGTCACACCCAGATGCTGGCTCGAACCCACACCTGTCAGGCGCCATTGGTTTCTGGCTTGTGGACAAGGCAAGTTAGTCCCGCCTTAGCCCACTTGGCCACAACGCTAGCCTAACATAGTCAGTTACTTCGTGTTTTGTGAAGGTTGCGACGGCGAAGCTATGGAAAACTACAAGAGTTTTCAGGTCCTGTTTCACTTTCTGTCGATGATCGACGCACCTCCGAAGTCGCCACAAATACAGGCCTCTACGATTGTTTTTTGCATTCTTTCACTGAGCATGTACTTCCTCCACCGTTTTTATACTTATCCCACTCGTTTTCTGGCTCTAACAATCGTCGTTATCGGCAATTTGCCATATTTAAAAGTCACGCATCAAGCTTTGATAAAAGCAAAACAAGCCAAACCGGAACTTGGTTTCATATAACCTCGTTTTAATTTATAATGGCGATACCCACGAGTTTTTATGAGAGGTGCCGGAAAGTTGTGAATACTTGCACGGTTTTTGCCGAACCGTCCCGGACACGACGCAGTGCTTTTCAAGTCAAGTCGAGTCAATATATTCTTTATTTCATCAAAAAAGAAAATTTGGTTTGCCACAAGGATACTCACTGTATAAAAACACCTTACGTAGGCAAGATCATAAATAATTAATTATCAACAATTACCTTGCTGACGAAGGCGTTCCGTGTGTACAGCTCCGCGAAGCTCTGCGCAGTGAACCCATTTTGAACGGTCCTGTATCCTTGAGGGTCAACACACGGCAGCTACACACGCAACGTGGCAAGCCATTCAAATGTATTCCCAGATAGAAATCCAGCCTCCCTCCCTACCCCCTACCCTCCACTCCAACTCTCAATCCCATTGACATTATAGTATTTATATTATAAGAAATAAGTGTGGGTGGGTGTGAAGACCCAGTCCCTTGCGCTTCGTTAAATTTGTGCTTGCCTTTATATGTTTATTGTACAGTGCATACGAGTATTGGTCTTGCATTTTTGGTCTTGCATATATTATTTAGGCAATTTTGTTACAAAATAATTTTTGTAATCTTTGTGGATCCTATCCTCTATCCCTATCCTATCCTATAACTTGGAGGTCGTAGGGGCACCACAGATGATCGTTTAACCAGCGTACTCCATCTTTCCCTGTCCTCAGCAACCCTGATTGTTTCGCTCAGTGTCAAACCAGTCCATTCTCGAATGTTGTCCTCCCACCTCTTTTTCGGTCTCCTTCTTCATCTACCTCCTTGCACTGTGCCTTGCAGGATGGTATTTGCAAGACCTGATGCCCTGGTGACGTGGCCATACCATCGGAGTTTCCGTTTTTTCACCACTGTGAGCAGGTCATCGTGTTGTCCAATGGCTTGTGTGATGGTCTGTCGGACTTAGTCGTTGGTGACGTGCTGGGTATAGGAAATGCCCAGAAGTCTTCTGTAGCACCTCATGTCCATGCTTTGTATTCTTCGTTGGAGATCTGCTGTGAGGGTCCATGTTTCGCAAGCATATAGGAAGATGGAGATGACAAGGGAGCGCAGCAGCCTTACATTGGAATGTAGACTGAGGGTCCTGTCTTTCCAAATTGGCTTCAACCTCGCCAGGGCAGCAGTTGTTTGTGCAATCCTGTGGGTTCGGGCACTGATTAGAATAGACCCAACGTTTCCCGACGTGTCGTAAGAGGCGACTAACAGGGATGATGTCAGCACGGCATCACTGGGCGAGTCTTCTTTGTGGATGCGATAGCGTTTTTCCATAGGACCCCTCTAGAATACAGAGAGCGCACGACAAGGCGTGCGATAATGGTGATTACTTTGATCTATGCCGTTGTTGGAGGGACCTTATGTAACGTTTAGTTTGTTTCCGACGGTCAAAGTATGGTGATTATTTGATTTTATCTTCGAGATGATAGAACGTACTGTGACGTAAGAGAGTGCGTAACTCCGATGGCGAGTTTTATTTTGGCTGAATGTGTCATTCAGGATCGTTCCGCGTTTGTTTTTATTTAGTTTGTTGACACTCTCTATAAGTGCTACAGAAGACTTCTGGGCATTTCCTATACACAACACATCACCAACGACGAAGTCCGACAGACCATCACACAAGCCATTGGACAACACGATGACCTGCTTACAGTGGTGAAGAAACGGAAACTCCGATGGTATGGCCATGTCACCAGATTATCAGGCCTTGCAAAGACTATTCTGCAAGGCACAGTGCAAGGAGGTAGAAGAAGAGGGAGACCGAAAAAGAGGTGGGAGGACAACATTCGAGAATGGACTGGTTTGACACTGAGCGAAGCCATCAGGGCTGCTGAGGACAGAGAAAGATGGAGTATGCTGGTTAAACGATCATTTGTGGTGCCCCAACGACATCCGGGTTACGGGACAGGATAGGATAGGATAAGTATCGCGCTGTCTGCTTTTTAGAGTTTGTGTTGGAAAGAGCTCGTATGCAGTTTGTAGATGCTGTTTGCTGAATAAAGTTGGAAAACCTCATAACAAACGACTCCTGCCTTGTTGCTGAGTGAGCGTGTTGCGTGGACAACTCATTGGAGTTACACAAGATTCAAACATCGTCGGGGCTGAATTGATCATTAGCGTGTAACAGGGACGCTACTGCCTTCAGATCATGGCGCCTGTGAGTGGGACTGCACCCAAAAAATCCACGGGCAGTTCGCCTTTATTTGGTTGTTGTTGTTTTTTCTTAATAACGAATTGTATAATATGCTTGACATTATCTAATCATCGCCTAACAGTATTACTGCCGTATCTCACCATGACGTAATACAAGATATACGTCATTATTACGTCAGGGTGAATACTCACACAGCAAATGCATGCGATGCAGGAATTCTGCGCGCAGTTCTCGTAACATCCATCCTGGTAAGACAAATTAAATTAAAATCTAATTAATCAAACAGTTCATCAATCATTAAATTATATTAATCAATCAAGTCAAAGTTTACCCAAAAAGTAATTGTTTTTGTATAGTGCACTCACCAGCTCGAACAGATGCAACGAGCATTGACGATGGTTACCATATTGAAACATGCGTACTAAAAAAATGTTTAGGTAGTATATGATTTTAAATATCTGTGAAATGACGTTTACACAAAGACTCAAATGTATTATGTTTTAATCACGGTAAATATCAACGTCATTATTTATTTGTTTCGTTTTATGCATCAATATTAATTTCATTTTCATTGTTTTGAATAATTATTATATACATATGGACGCTGCACAGAATCCCCTTGTAATGTTTATGAGGAAAAATAAAGGATTATGTATTCTGTATATGTATTTGTTTATTAACTTATTTATTTATTTATCTATTATTGTTGTTTCTTTGTTTGTTTTGCTACGAGCACTTAATATCAACACATTTATTTTTAACTACAATTTTTAAAGGAAACTAAGAATCGTGATTGTAAAAAAACTAAATAAATAAATAAAATAAAAAAATTATGTTGTGTAGAAAGGGAAGTCAGTAACTTACGTCGGCAGGGTTACGCTGATAGTAGATGACCGATGGCTGAGCCATTACAGGCTCCTGTACTGGACTTGCTTGTGTCCTACTGGAGGGAGCAGACTGGCGTTGGGCTGCTGGGTAAACTAAGCCCTGTCCGAACTGCACGCCACGGATATCAGATTCTATCTCAAACATTTTATAAATTACATCTTTAACACACACCAAATTGGGTCTGTGAAATGTATTATTCATTATTTATTGATTTCCTCGTTAGTGAGTAGCGCGCTTTTCCAGTTCAAGAGCTGCTCAAGGCGCTGGCCGATACAGGATCTCGCTCAAGCCACCCGAGACGCCCGCTTTGATGCCCGAGCGTGTGTGATACTGTGCTTTGTCCTTTTATTGTTGTTGTTGTTGTTGTTGTTGTTGTTGTTGTTGTTGTTGTTGTTGTTGTTGTTTTCATGTTTGAATTAACTGCCTCTTCGTTAACGCTGTTTTCGCCGTCGTGTATCGTTGGTCATAATAATCAGGTTTCATAAGCAGCAGTATAAGAATTAGCATCTTGATTTGCTGTGTCTTAGCTTGGCAATCATCATAGTGCATTATAGTATAGTATAGTATAGTATAGTATAGTATAGTATAGTATAGTATAGTATAGTATAGTATAGTATAGTATAGTATAGTATAGTATCGAATGACATAGTATAGTATACGCTTGCGAAACATGGACCCTCACAGCAGATCTACAACGAAGAATACAAAGCATGGAGATGAGGTGCTACAGAAGATTTCTGGGCATTTCCTATACCCAGCACATCCCCAACGACCAAGTCCGACAGACCCATCACAAAAACCATTGGACAACTCGATGACATGCTCGCAGTGGTGAAGAAACGGAAAGTCCCACGTCACCAGAGCATCAGACTTTGCAAAGACCATCCTGAAAGGCACGGTGCCAGGAGGCAGCAGAAGAGGGGGACCGAAAAAGATGTGGGAGGACAACATATTTATAATATAGTAGTTTGAACATTATAGGCTGAAAGCCTTTTGCCTTCTAGTGAATGTGTGAACCTAATTATAAAACAACACATTGGTATCGTCACACCGTTTAGACTTCATGGATTTTTGGTATCGGAGGAATTTGCCTATACTCGTGACCACAATCATCACCATAAATAGCCACTTACAGCTTGTTCATAAGGAGGCGGAGGGGGTGCCGATGCTTGAAAGGGACCAGCAGATGCTGAAACCGGCGTCGGGTCTTGCACGTAGAAGACCTGAGTCTGGGGGTATGAGTAGGTGCCAGGGCTAGGGTAGCCTCCTTGGTACGGTGGGTAGGAGCCAGAAGGGGAAGAGTAGGCGCCTTGAGGAGGAGGTTGTGGGTAAGAACCAGGAGGGTAGGAGTTAGTAGGACGAGGGTAGGAGCCACGGCGATGTTGTCCCTGCTGAGGTGGTGGCCCGACAATGGAGTCAGTAAATTCTCTGATTTGCTGGTTGGCCACTCGTTTCATTTTTTTCAGCATGGTGACCCTAACTTGTGTGCGGTTAGGTTGTTTTTTTCTGCCAAGGTTGTTGTTGTTATTATTGTTGTTGCTTTTCTGACACTGGTTTTAGTCTAAGCATGAAAATATTGTGAGGGGTTTCCTTTTCCTCCACGTACGGCTCCATTTTGACTGGTGACGTCATTTCTGGCATTATGACGCAAGTTTCCAGTTGCTTGCAAAATCATGGTCTCGAAGCACAACCATTTAGACTATCCTATCCTATCCTATCCTATTCCCTAACTCGAAAGTCGAAAGTCGTTGGGGCACCACAGATGATCGTTTAACCAGCGTACTCCATCGTTTTCTATCCTCAGCAACCCTCTTCGCTCAGTGTCAAGCCAGTCCATTCTCGAATGTTGTCCTCCCAACTCATTTTCGGTCTCTCTCTTCTTCTGCCTCCTTGCACCGTGCCTTGCAGGATGGTCTTTGCCAGGCCTGATGCTCTGGTGACGTGGCCATACAACGATGTTTCCGTTTCTTCACCATTGTGAGCATGTCATCGTGTTGTCCAATGGTTTGTGGGTTGGTGCTGTGATGGGTATATCCTATACCCATTGAGACTAGTGCGTTTGTTGTTGAACATTTTACTACAGAATGATTATTTCAGTTATTATCGTTGTTGTGATATTATAGTAGTCGTTATTATCGTTGTTGTGATATTATAGTAGTGAGGCAGGTAGCATAAGTAAGATTAGAGAACGACAGAAGGGGATCTGTGCATGAAACCGGCCTATTTTAGTTCGGAACAATGTCATAGTTCGGAACTCTGTAGTTCAATACTATTTCTTTTCATAGTCCGCTATGCACCACGATGGAATAGGTCGAGACTTCTCAGTCTCAAACTAAATGTTGATTGTACCGAACTATCCTCAAAACAAAAAAAAAAACAACAACAACAACAAATCCTCAAAGGGAGGCTACTCGTTTGGGTAGATTAACCTCCCCGGACACATAAGCATATAGGGGGTAGGCTACTCCGCCACGTCATTCCTACATATTACGCAGGCTTGACGTAACGTACTTGGATTCTCCCCTCCTTTTTCAGGGCAGGACGGGGTCACGCTGCAGAGGACCGAGGATTCTTCACCACGGTTGAGATGTGACATAAGCCTCGGCTGTGTCTGCTACGTAGTGTGGGGAATGCTAGGATTCCTCTACTATTTCAAAACTGGTACTTCGTGGCGACAGGCGATGCATTCTCATAACTTGGTCGTCATTAAAATTGTCCAGTGGAAGCTGTTCTGTCGCGAAAAACGCGATTTCGACGCAGTGCACGTTTATATTAATTGAATAACAGTACGTCGGCAGCCGTAATTTTTTCGGCTTTAGTCCGCTACAGGCCAGTAGTCTTGATCGGAGAAAGACTAAATTTGGGGGTGCTTAGTCAGTACTTTAATTATTTATGTAATTTTGTTGTTTGTACTTATTTATAGTGCTTTTCCAGCTCTAATTAATTAATTAACTATTAATTCCCCAGCTCTAATTAATTAATTAACTATTAATTCCCCCCCGACCCCCCCCCCTCCTAAAACAATAACAGAAAAGCCCTGACCAATGGGATACTACACGTGTCCGTGCTGTCTAATGACAATACGCGGTTGTTTCCCCTGCACTAATAATCTTTTTAAACAATTTTAGTTCGTTCAAGGCGCTGGCCGATACAGGATATAATTCAAGTCGCCGAGACGCCAACTTGCAGCCTTCAACGCTTCGCTAACACCTCCGACAACTGAGCACAATCTTGGGATTACAGTTATTGCTGGGTGTATAGGTTTATGTATCTGTCCCTCACCCGTCTTAGACGCGTGTGATGGAATGCAGTCTTTTCCTTCCTTTACAGAACGTCTATTGTCCAGCGGTTGGAGAGCATGATGGGTATGTACCCCGGTACGACAGTCTAGACCTCGGTTTGTAATGGTAGGAGTAGGAGACCTAGTAGTAGTAATAGTAGTAGTAGTAGTAGTAGTAGTAGTAGTAGTAGTAGTAGTAGTAGTAGTAGTAGTAGTAGTAGTAGTACATTACATTACATTACATTATTATTGCTTTAGGTCTAGCGGACTCTTCTGAGCCAAATCAGAACCGGACAACCCCTGATTCGCATAAAAGATCTGCTGAAACAACCCTAGTGGTAAAACTGAAAGCTCTTCACCAGCCAGTCACTTTACAATAAAGACATCCCACGCAGGGGACGCTGAGGTTGTATTCTAATTTATCGAACCCCCGTTTACAAAAACAAAATAGAATACAAACTTCATTATAAATTTTCAACAAAACACATACATATAAAATGCCTACATTGCTAAATAATAACATCATAGGAAGCCCTAGCCCTGGCAGAAAGCGTCCAATATTCCCAAGCTGATCCAACAGACCTCATACACAAATAAGGAGTCTTGTCCCGGAAGAGTTTTCAAGAAAAAAGTTAGGTGACTGGTCTAGCGAAGAAGAAGATAGTATAGCAGATTGATAGAACAGAGCAGGAATGAGAAAGAGCAAATGAGAAAGACGGCGACAGTGGGAATTTAAAGCTCTAAATTTCCAGATATGGGGATACTATTTATACTGAAACCCCCGGCACCCCAACGGGGGTAGTAGTAGAAGTAGTAGTAGTAGTAGTAGTAGTAGTAGTAGTAGTAGTAGTAGTAGTAGTAGTAGTAGTAGTAAGATAAGATAAGATAAGATAAGATAAGATAAGATAAGATAAGATAAGATAAGATAAGATAAGATAAGACAACTTTATTATCTTTTACGATAAATTATATTTAGTACTTAGTAGTAGTGTAGCGGTAGTAGTAGTGGTAGCAGCAGCAACAATAGTAGTAGTAGTACTAATAGGTGTTTTTGTTGTAGCAGTAGTAGTAACAGTAGCAATAGTAGTAGCAGTAGTAGTAGCAACAGAAGTAGTTTTAGCAGCAGTAGTGAACAGCAGTAGTAGTAGCAATACTGTAGTAGTAGTAGTAATAGTAGTAGTAGTAGCAGCAGCAGCAGTAGTATTTTTGTTGTTTGTGAAGACCGAGCTGTAATTTAAGACAAGAAAGAACACAATTCTGAAAACATGTCACTGACACTGACAGGTGCTCATGCACTGAAACAGAAAAAACAATTAAGCTCACACATGCAATAAGACACGAAAAGATAAGTACATGTGCACTTAAGCATAGAAATGGCAAGTACCTATACGCTAAGATACTTGTTTGATTGATTGATTGTTGCTTTAGGTCCAGCGGACTCTTCCGAGCCAAATCAGGACCGGAAAATAGAATACAAACATCATTACAAATTATCAACAAAACACCCACATACAAAATGCCTACATTGCCAAATAACAACATCATAGGAAGCCCCAGCGACCACCCGGCAGAAAGCGTCCAATACTCCCAAGCTGATCCAACAGACCCCACACACAAACAAGGAGTCCCGTCCAGGAAGAGTCTTCAAGAAAAAAGGTAGGTCACTGATCCAGCGAAGAAGAAGATAGTACAGCAGAGTGATAGGACAGAGCAGGAATGGGAAAGAGCAAATGAGGAAGACAGCGACAGTGGGAACTTAAAGCACCAAATTTCCAGAAAGTGGGGATACTACCTATACTGAAACCCCCGGCACTCCAACGGGGGTACTGTTGCCGCAGTGAATCGGTCATGCCTATAAAGGAAAGACAGGTTTTCAACTGGGGCTTTCACTTTTCCCTTTATAGGTTAGAACAATCTACAGTGGCAAGATTGCTCATGACCCCAAGGGGTCGCTAAGATACAGAAAGACAAGTACAAATGCACGAAGACACAGAAAACCACACGTACACGATCGGACAATAACATAAAGACAGGTGCACATGCTCTAAAACATAGAGACACTACACATGCACTAATACAGAGAGGCAGATTAGATATGATTATGTTATCGGCATCTTGCGGTGGAATATGAGATATGTCCAACGAGATCTATTCAATGTTTCCACGAACCGAAGGCGAGATTTGCCAAAACAATAAATACACCATAGCTGTTTATAGACCTATGTCAAAGACCACTTCACACAACATAATTATTTCAAAGAATGCATCATAAGTTAACAAAATAAGTGCACGCATTGGACATTTTAAATCTCAACAAACTTTCAAGTTTCACCCTTTCGCATTATTTAAACACTGAAATATTACTGGCAGATGCAATCAATTTGACGAAAAGCAGCATTATACGTCACGTTGACGTCACGTCAGGCCTAATGTGTCACACTGATTGGAAATTAATGACGTTGCCAAGATCGGCCTTTTAAAAAAAAAAAAAAAATCCGGCGGCACTTATGGAGAAAGTTTTTGTTAGCATCAAGCACAGAACAAAGAATGTTGACATTCCGTCGGCTTTATTGTTATGTTCGCAGTAGGCCTATCTGAAGTAAATAGCAGCAAGAAAACAGTTCTTGTTGTTGTATCAAATTTTATTCATCAGATTAACATAAGTTGTACTGAAAACAGTTCTGTCCTCTGCGCTAACCATAGATGTATGAACTGAATCGAAGGCGGCAGGTGACTTGCTGTTCCAAAAATGTGGACGTGCACCTTTGCTTTCGTTCGACGACGAAACAGATAATTATGTTATATTTTTATTGTTATTTTGCTATTATTAGCGCCTTCTAGTAATACTTGTCCGGGATTTAACATGCGTCCTCACCAATGGTTTCCACGGGCTGGTAGTTTAGAATCTATAAGCTCGTCTTCAATCCATAGGCTAGAGGATAAAATTCTCTTTTACTTGAACAGTCTAAGTCCCCTATACGCTTAATGTGTCCGGGGACGTTAATTTTACAGTCGTAAGTAGTCCGTAGACGTATTCTTACGACTTCCATAATTATTCCAAGCTTTGCTAGAAACAATGCCAACTGTGATTGGTCAATTACCATACAATAGCAGTTTGAGGCACAATCTACTTGGCCAGTGAAAATGTAAGACTATCCTATCCTATCCTATCCTATCCTATCCTGTCCCATAACCCGAAGGTCGTAGGGGCACCACAGATGATCGTTTAACTAGCATACTCCATCTTTCTCTGTCCTCAGCAGCCCTCATGGCTTCGCTCAGTGTCAAACCAGTCCATTCTCGAATGTTGTCCTCCCACCTCTTTTTCGGTCTCCCCCTTCTTCTACCTCCTTGCACTGTGCCTTGCAGAATGGTCTTTGCAAGGCCTGATGATCTGGTGACGTGGCCATACCATCGGAGTTTCCGTTTCTTCACCACTGTGAGCAGGTCATCGTGTTGTCCAATGGCTTGTGTGATGGTCTGTCGGACTTCGTCGTTGTAAAATGTAAGACACTTGTGGAAATCGATACATAATCACTTTACAAGGATGATATACGCTGAACATTGTCAAGAATTGACTCAGCACACTTTCAAACATGGCAAGAGACTGGATGTCAAATTCTTTATTTCATTTTTTAAACAAAACTACACTGCAAAACAAACTAAAAAGAAAAGGAAAGGGCAAAAGGCGAAACACGGCAAAGCAAAAGTTTAACGAAATAGCGTATTCTAACCGATATATTGATCTTACAATAAGTAAACAAATTACCTCACTAATTTACCACGTAAAATCTCCTAGGAAAGCGCGAACCAAAAGGAGATTACTCCTCTTCATGTTGTCTAAAGCTTGAAAATAGGCGGTTGTTTCCCCTGTGCTAATACAAGCATTTAACAATTCAGTTCGTGTGAAAATAAATAAATAAATAAATAAATAAATAAATAAATAAATAACGCTAAAATGCTACATCCAAAAGAGAGAATACATCTGTTCGAGTTGCCCAAGGACAATAAGCGGTTGTCTCCCCTACTCTGTATAACTGGCAGCCTACTTTACAATGTTATAATTTGATGTTGTTGTTTTCTTTTTTAAGTTCGTGTCCATGAATGAACGAATAAATAAATCATGGCAATCTTTAAAACTGAAACTGAGGAATGGCCCAAAGGCAGCTATTGCAGAAGTTCAGTCTGGATTGAATCAATGTTACAGCAGCTGCATTAGCTGTCTTCCTATTGAGATGTGGTCAAAGCTGACCTGAAGTCCTCTGATGGCAGTAACATGTCGTAGTTACGGAATTGATGTGAGAAGTCATCGAAAGTGAACTGTCAACAATGAGCCCAAGATTCCTAACTATGTCTGATAAAGCGATTTCAGAGGCTCCCAATTGGATGGATTCAATGGCAAGTCTGCGACAACTGGAATCATAGCCACAGAGAATGACATCGGTTTTCTCTAAATTCATTTTCAATCTGAAATGTCTTCACGCAAACAGTCAAGTCAGCCAAGTCTAGGCATACACATTCGCTGTTGGATAAAGCCGGCTCTGATCCCAGCAAGATGCTCTCCATTGTGAAAATAGCCTTCTAGGCAAGGATTCTACTCCTCCTGTTTTGCCATCTCTAAGGGACCTTCAGGCTGCTGATATACTTAGCTCTTTCTTTGTGGACCAGATTGAAGTTTTCATACATGAATTTTCTGATGAGCCGCCACAAGTGATTTGTTTATTTGTTGGTCAACCATTGACTCAGTTTTTGCTCATCATCAAAAACAGTAAGTCTGTTGTCGAAGATCATTTCAACTTTTAGACCCACCTCATCTGCAGTCGATCCCATTCCTAGAAAGCTAGTGTTAATGTGTCAGGACATTTTGCTTCCTGTTCCGATTCTCATTGTCAACAGTCTGCTGCCTGGCAAAGTTCCACAATCCTTGAAGACCGCAGTAGTGAAACCGCTATTGAAGAAGAAAGGTTTGGATTCCAGTGTTTATCTACAATCTTCCGTGCATCTCAAAATTGGTAGAGAGCTGTGTGTGCTCAGTTCGTTGACCACTTGAATACACACGACTTAATAGACAAGTTCCAGTCAGCGTATTGGTCTGATTATAGTTGTGAAATTGTCCTGCTCTATCTCCTGAATGATGCACTGTGTAGTGCTGATGTTGGTGACTTGGTTCTGCTTGTTCTATTGGACCTGAGTGCCGTATTTGATGTCATTGACCACGGCCTTTTGCTCATTCCGCTTTCAGCTGGAATTTGGTGTCTCTAGGACTGCTCTACAGTGGTTCCACTCTTATTTCAGTGACAGAACCCAGCGAGTTCAAGTTAGCTGTTCTTTCTCTTAGGCCTCTCATCTGACTTGTAATTTTCTACAAGGATCCACTTTGGGCTCAATCCTATTCTCCATGTATACACGTCCACTAGGCAAGATTAATGAGAACCACGGCTTGGATGAATCAGAACAGATTGAAAATGATTTTAGATTAAAAGGGGCTGTCAAGAAGGCGTAGTCCAAAGTGGGTCTCTTTAATAATATAATGTATGACATCTGTAAGGGCAGAACAAATGGTAGCCCAGGATTGTGCTCTGTCGTGTGGGGCGTCAGATTAACCACCCAAAGGTTGCCAAAGGTGGGCGCCTCGGGCGGCTTGAGCTAGATCCTGGGTCGACCAGCGCCTTCAGCCGCTCTTTAGCTGCAAATGCACTATAAAAGATGGATGAACTAAATTTGTAAAAAAAAAAAAAATACAAATAATGTTATTCGTCCACTTTGTTTTCTTTACTGTTTTTATTTTTTTATTATTTTTTTTGCTTTTCTTTTCTTGTTTTTTTTTCTTGTGTTGTTATTGTTGTTGTTGTTATTGTTGTTGAGCAGTACAACGATTAAAGTGTCTTACAACACTAGATCAAAATGTGGAGGGGGGAAACGGGAGAGGGATAGGAAAAAAAAGAATGAATTTTTAATTGTACGCTAAGAGCTGACTGGTTTGCCCGTAGAATATGTATTCATAAAAACATTTTGTGTGTGATATTTGCGACATTTGATCAAACCCCACACTAACAGCGTAAGCTACAAGGCTTTGCATGCTGTGGCTCTCGGTACGGCTGATAATTCTGCGCCTGTTGGATCAAGTGGCGCCTGATAGCGCTAAATGGGATTACATTGCTCGTGAAGCCCCCTGACGTCCTCAACTGACGGTTGTTGTTTTTTTAAAATAATAAAGTTGTTAATGCGCTTATGGGGAACTTTCCACCTCAAATTATGCGGATGAACAAAATTCTTCTATGATCACAGTATTTAGTGTTAAAAGTTTGAGAACGAACATGGCTTCAACAGGCCCTTTAGCAAGAAGGTTTGACACAACACCTTATAGTAACAACAACAACAACAAAAATGTAAAATTGAAACATAACACAGTATTTTCTAAATAGTGCAAATAGAATGCAATGCACTGTACACTGCAACAAGATGGCAAACCATTCAAATACATTTCCAGGCCCTCATTGACGAAGCTGAAAATCTGCTATTACAAATGTGTAAAGTGTAGTGACGATGTTGTGAAACCGGCTTTACCCCCACGAAGAAGCCAAAGGAAAGCATAAAATAAGGTTACATTACATGAGTATTGCTTTAGGTCCAGCGGACTCTTCCGAGCCATATCAGGACCGGACAACCCCTGATCCGCATAAAAGATCTGCTGAAACAGCCCTAGTGGTAAAACTGAATACTCTCCACCAGCCAGTCACTTTACAATAAAGACATCCCACGCAGGGGACGCTGAGGCTGTACTCTTAATTTATCGAACCCCCGTTTACAAAAAACAAAATAGAATGCAAACATCATTATAAATTATCAACAAAACACATACATATAAAATGCCTACATTGCTAAATAATAACATCATAGGAAGCCCTAGTGACCACCTGGCAGAAAGCGTCCAATATTCCCAAGCTGATCCAACAGACCTCACACACACAAACAAGGAGTCTTGTCCCGGAAGAGTTTTCAAGAAAAAAGGTAGGTGACTGGTATAGCGAAGAAGAAGATAGTATGGCATATTGATAGAACAGAGCAGGAATGAGAAAGAACAAACGAGAAAGACAGCGACAATGGGAATTTAAAGCACTAAATTTCCGAAAAAGTGGGGATACTATTTATACTGAAACCCCCGGCACCCCAACGGGTGTGCATAAAATAACGGGCCCAAAGAGAGAAAGATAACACACTTCATTTTCATTTAGATCTAATTGTGGCTGGACGAGCTATAGTTTAAAGGACTCGCTGCTCGACTTAAACTTGTGAAGATCTTTATTTAGTACAGCTAAATGTTCACTGATGTGGCGACAATTATTGGCATGCCCAGTGCAGATGTCTAGGCTGGAAGCATGGCTACGTCGTCTTTGAACATCTCCTCTTTAAGAGGCAGCGGGCCGGCGTCCTGTGAAGTTTCACGAGGTTTGGGTTTCCGGCCAAGCAATAGAGCTGCAACAAGCAGGCAGGCAATACATATTCTGTTGGAGGATTTTCGTTTTACGTTTGTTATAGTTGATGGTTTTTATCACGATCGCAACCACTATACCCATCTCCAAAGCCTCCTAATTTCCATCAACCTTTTTACTCAGCGCCATTGTCGTCGCCGTCATCAGCATCGGTATCTATCATCATCATCATCATCATCATCATCATCATCATCATTATAATCGTCGTCTTTGTCATCATCATAACCATTATCAGCAGCAGCAGCAGCAGCATCGTCTATTCTTCTTCTTCTACTTCTTTTTCTTCTTCTTCTTCTACTGCTTCTTCTTCTTCTTCTTCTACTGCTTCTTCTTCTTCTTCTTCTTCTTCTTCTTCTTCTTCTTCTTCTTCTTCTTCTTCTTCTACTACTACTACTGCTTCTTCCTCTTCCTCTTCTTCTTCTTCTTCTTCTTCTTCTTCTTCTTCTTCTTCTTCTTCGTCGTCGTCGTCGTCGTCGTCGTAGTCTTCTACCTCCTCCTCATCCTATTCACCAACATCATCATGACATTGTTGTTGTTGTTGTTCTTGTTGTTCGTTCGTTCGTTCGTTCGTTCTCGTCGTCCTTACTCGTCATCATCTTTTACTTCTTCCTTTTCGTCTTTCTCCTCTTCCCCATTCTTCTTCTTCTTCTTCTGCTTCTTCTTCTTCGCCCCTCCCTCCCGGTCTCTTTCGCTTTTCTCATCTTCGCCACTACCACCACCTCTATCATCACTTTCATCATCATCATCGTCATCATCATCGACTGCATCATCATCATCATTTTCGTCTTCTTCTTTTTTTCTTCTTCTCCTCCTCCTCCTCTTCCTTCCTCTTCTTCTCACCTAGGGTATCATCCTGTTTCTCTGTAGAGCTGCAGAAGAGCAGGATCGTGAAGAGGACGAGAAGAAGGAGGATGGTGAAGATGACCCCTGACCCCAGTCCAATCAGAAGGTAAAAGAGCTCGCTCGTATGCATGGTCCTCGTGCTGAGGGTCTGCTACTGCAATAATAATAATTGTAACGATGCAATGTTAGATACGGCTGTGGCAATCTGCATTTCGTCACAAACAATGCGTCGTAGACAATGCGTCATAGACAATGACGTAATTATTGGTTGTTTTGTTTTGATTTTTAAAAATTTTAGAATGACATACTATTCAACTTTTTAAAAAAAATCTTTGTACATAGTTGTCATGGCTAATGTAGACATAGATCTTTTGTGTACCATCCATTCGATTGGCTGAATGGAAAGCGATACGTTAGAAAAACCATTCGAGCAAGTAACTTTCTTTGAGGGCAAACGATGTTTGGTCAGTCCGAGCCATTGTGTTGGACTACGGGTGTCATAGATTCGGCTCAATAAGCTCGTCTCAACCTTACAGCACGTATCGTAAACACAACTAAAGAACTCTGGACTGGTTATTCGATGTGTAAAGCTGATAAATGGGTTGTATCGTACTTGAGTTCATTGAGCCTAACAAATCATTCAAGGTTATTCGTTATAAATTCTTCAGGGTAGTTTCGTACTTGACTTCATTGAGCCTAACAAATCATTCAAGGTTATTCGTTATAAATTCTTCAGTGTAGGAAATTTATATGATAGTTATTGTGTTAAATTGTTTGCTCAGCTCATAAAGAATACTGATAAATTATTGACTTGGGAGCAGTATGAGCAGCGAAGAAGAAACATTATTATGTTTTGAAATAAGATACAATAACCCGTGAATATGCAGAGGTTTTGTCTAAACAACGTCAAACGCCGTCTGCTCGCTCGTCGTTCGGGGCTGTCAAACTGTGATATGATGTGATCTTAGCCCCACTTATTTGTATGTTCCCAGGGAAAGGATTTTTCGTTTTCTTTTTCTCTTCCTCGTCCACCTTCTCCTTAGTATTGTTCCATCGACATTGGTTCTACCACATCTTTGACTTCCTTCCATCCACCCATCGGAAGTCAGCTGGACAAATCTTCTTCTTCGTGGTCAATGGAAAATGCGGATCTGGTTTGGAATACTAAGGGGCAACGCGGCAACACTGTATATCACCATCATTGACGTTGTTTTACATCTTTCCTTAGACGTCGACAACTTCGGATCATCAACGTTTCAAGACAAAGAATTACCTTTTTTTCTTTCTTTAAAAAAAAAAATCCAAATAAAACATCAGCTCAATGTCAGCTAAGTGACGATTCACAAACAAACAAACAAACAAAAAACCTAACATTTTTGGTTAATTTTATTAACCTTGCCATCACAATTTTATTTTTAAAAAAAATATCATACACTACCAACCAATGTTTATTCTTTCTTTTTAGAAAAAAGGAGATGAGTGAATAGTAAATAATTTCCTTTATTCTTTAATCTCTTTTTCTATACTTTTTTCCCCTGTAACTGATTTCAGGACACCATTAAAAAAAAAGAAAGAAAGTTAAACATTTTCTCTCTATTAATTTCTTTTAAAACTATTCATTCGAAATTTTCTAACATCATAAATAAATAAAATAAAACTGCACCAATAATAATAATAATAATAATAATAATAATAATAATAATAATAATAATAATAATAATAATAATAATAATAATAATAATATCCTATCTTATCCTATCCCGTAACTCGTAGGGGCACCATAGATGATCGTTTAACCAGCGTAGATTACAAAGCATGGAGATGAGGTTCTACAGAAGACTTCTGGGTATTTCCTATACCCAACACATCACCAACGACGAAGTCCGACAGACCATCACAAGCCATTGGACAACACGATGACCTGCTCACAGTGGTGAAGAAACGGAAACTCCGATGGTATGGTCGCGTCACCAGATCATCAGGCCTTGCCAAGACTATTCTGCAAGGCACAGTGCAAGGATGTAGAAGAAGATGGAGACCGAAAAAGAGGTAGGGGGACAACATTCGAGAATGGACTGGTTTGACACTGAGCGAAGCCATCAGGGCTGCTGAGGACAGAGAAAGATGGAGTATGCTGGTTAAACGATCATCTGTGGTGCCCCTACGACCTCCGGGTTACGGGACAGGATAGGATAGGATAGGATAGGATAACCAGCGTACTCCATTTTTCTCTGTTCTCAGCAAACCTCATGGCTTCGCTCAGTGTCAGACGAGTCCATTCTCGAATGTTGTCCTCCCACCTCTTTTTGTGTCTCCCTCTTCTTCTGGCTCCTTGCACTGTGCCTTGCATGATGGTCTTTGCAAAGCCTGATGATCTGGTGATGTGGCCATAGCATCGGAGTGTCCGTTTCTTCACCACTGTGAGCATGTCATCGTGTTGTCCAATGGCTTGTGTGATGATGGTCTGTCGGACTTCGTTGTTGGTGATGTGCTGGGTTTAGGAAATGCCCATAATTCTTTTGTAGCACATCATCTCCATGCTTTGTATTTCTTCGTTGTAGATCTGCTGTGAGGGTCCCTGTTTCGCAAGCGTATAGGAAGATGGAGATGACAAGGGAGCGCAGCAGCCTTACCTTGGAATGTAGACTGATGGTCTTGTCTTTATATTCCACCCTATATTTTGTGGTATACTTGCACTGCACTATGATTAATTTGGTTCACTAACTTCATGGCAATAGCAAGGACACGCGCACTGACGCTTTACAACATACAGTTTACGTCTCTCGCGGTGCATGCTTTGTTGGGAAGGTGGGGTAACTGAGTCTGTGATTGTAAGATTGTAGGAGGTGAGCTTGACCGTGAGACAGGCGTTTCGTTGTTTGATCGTTTGTAAAACTAAGGGACCTGCGATATGAATATGAATAATAACTTCTCTTTTTTTGGCATGATAGGCATATTTGGTAAAACGACACCTCTCTCTCTCTCTCTCTCTCTCTCTCTCTCTCTCTCTCTCTCTCTCTCTTTCTCTCTCTCTCTCTCTCTCTCTCTCTCTCTCTCTCTCTCTCTCTCTCTCTCTCTCTCTCTCTCTCCTTCTTCCCCGCCACGTAGGGGTGCCGGGGTCTTCTGTATAAATAGTATCCCCATTTTGTGGAAATTTGGTACTGTAATTAAATTACCACTGTTTCGGTCATTCTCATTTGTTCTTTCTCGTTTCTACTCTGTCTGGTCTATCAATATACTGTCTTCTTCGCTAGACCAGTCACCTATCTTTTCTTGATAAACTCTTCCAAAATCCTTATTTGTGTATGGGGTCTGTTAGATCAGCTTGAGGATATTGGACGCTTTCTGCCAAATGGTCACTAGGGCATTTTATATGTATGCATTTTGTTAATATTTCATTCCTATCCTATTCTATCCTATCCTATCCCGTAACTCGAAGGTCGTAGGGGCACCACAAATGGCCGTTTACATTACATTACATGATTATTGCTTTACGTCCAGCGGCCTCTTCCGAGCCAAAACAGGACCAGAGAAACGTTATCTTTGAATATTAGATTAGATTAAATACTCAGTGCCCACATGGCCCAGCGGACCGCCAAAAACCAAACCAGGACCACACAAAATTAAGTAAAATCAGACTAAACTGTTAACATTTAAATATGAGTAAAAATTTTAAAATGTCGCTAAAATCACTCTTTCCAATAAAATCTAACTAGCAAAACAAGACAATTTATATGCGATAAAACAAACCAACATCATGTAAACATTTACACAGGTGTTGACCATTGCATGCTATAAAAATCTCTTTAAAAGGAATTGAACCAAAATATCTCTCTCTTTTATCAACCAGATCAGCACATTTAGACATGAAATGGCGAACGGCAAAGGATTTATCACATGCAAAGCACCATGGTGGTTCTTTTCCTTTTAAAAGGAAACGATGGGTGACATAAGTATGCCCAATATGAAGGCGAGACAAAACTGTTTCTTCCTTGCGAGTGAATGCAAAGTTTGGCAAAGAAGCAGACATATCTGGAAGAATGGGAAATAATTTTGTTATTGATATGGTTAGACCAGTCAGTCTGCCACAGCCGTTTACAGTCTGGTATGCCTTCTTGCTGTTGTTTTTGGTCAGACTGTTCTCTATTTCCTGATATTGCTCTTCTACCCAGTTCTCCTTTGCAGTGCGCATGCCTTTTCGGATGTCATTGTTGATTTTTCGGTAGGATCTCAGTGTCGGCATATGTCAAAGCTGAGTTAAAGGCTATGGTCATGGTTTGGATATCTACTTAACCAGCTCCCAAAATGAGCAGTGGTGCAAATTTCCCTCCAATTGTGACTTGAAATATTTTGCCACTTCCGGGTCTTGCAGTTTGTCCTGGTCGATCTTCAGTCTGGTGTACTTTGTTGTGTTTACTCTTTTAAAGTGGAGCCGGTAGGACATCATCACGAGATCGTGCTCACTTCCGATGTCTGCTCCTGGAAAAGTGCGTGTCCTGCCAATGTTGATGTTTGATCTGAAAAGTGTCTTGACCGTGATGTAGTTGATCTGGTTGTGATGCTTCCCGCCGGGACGGTGCAATATTCATCGTCTGGATTTTTTTGGAGACCAAGCGCGTTTGCCAGTATCAAATTGTTGTATCTGGCAAACTCCAAGAGCCTCAGACCCCAGTCATTTGTCTCGTTGTTTCAGTGAAGTCCACATGTGTCTCCCCAGTTGTGGTGCGCATCTTGGCCAACCTTGGCATTCCAGTCGCCTTCCACTATGACTATATCCTTCTGTGGCACTTGGTCAAGGACATTCTGTAGATGTTCATAGAAATCCTCCACTTTGCTGTCGTCATAGTCTAATGTTGGGGCATAGGTCTGGATGATGGTGATGTTGAAAGGGGCTGCTCTCAGACGGATGGTAATGAGTCTACTGGAGACTGGGCGGCAACCCATGACAGTGACTAGAATGTCTCTGTGGACCAAGAATCCAACGCCGTGTTTGTGCCTGTCATCTCTCCCGCTGAAATAAAGCTTGTGGCCTTTGTCGGTCATTGTTTCACCTAGGCCTTTCCAGCGCAGTTCGCTGATACTTAAAATGGTCCATCGACAGTGGTCCAGCTCGTGAACCAGTTCTTCTAATTTTTCCTCCGCCGTTAGGGTCCTGACATTCCAGGTTCTTATGACGATGTTGTCTCTCGTGCGGATCTTTCTAAGTTGTCCATCAGTGGCACATTTATTACCTCCGTCCTGGTGGCCAACGGAAGGCGCGGCCTTTAGTGACCCGGGCGACGACTGATCCGGTATGGAATGTGTGGTTCTTTTCACCATGCAGTGTGTCTTGGGCAAGAAAGACCAGGCAGGGCCCAATCCTCTCCAGGCTGTTGGCCATAGCCAAAATCCACGAATACAGTGTGGCTCGCCTTGGCCCTGAGCACGTGGTCGTTGAACCTGTAGTAACGTGAGGTTCCTACGCCCTGGCCGGTGACTTCTGTGTAGAAGACTTTCGCCCAGTGATGCCGTGCTAACATCACCCTTATTAGTCGCCTCTTACGACACGCCGCGAAACGTTGGGTCTATTCTATTTAGTGCCCGAATCCACAGGGCATTATTTTATTATGATGTTTATATTTTATTTTATTTTATTTGTATAAACGGGGTTCCATAAATTAGAATACAGCCTCAGCGTCCCATGCACGGGATACCTTTATTTTAGAGTGACTGGCTGGTGGAGTGCTTTCAGTATTCATATTAGAGTTGTTTCAGCAGATCTTTAATACGGATCGGTGGTGAGTCCTCTTTCAGCCAAGTTGTGGTCCTGAATCTGCTCTTTGCAGTCCGCTGGCCCTTCTAAACAATGACTAATTAACTAACTTGATAAAACGAAGAAGACACAAACTAATAAATCAGTCAACCCAACCCTGAGAACATACGCGGGCAAAGAGAGAGAGAGAGAGAGAGAGAGAGAGAGAGAGAGAGAGAGAGAGAGAGAGAGAGAGAGACTCTAGTACCCTCCATCCACCCATCCTACCCACCCACTGATCTTGTTCTTCTTAACCACCAGCGTTTCCCTCTCAATTCTCACCACCTCAAGTATTGTATAACGGGCTTAATTCAATCAAGCAGTTAAGACTAGCACCCTCGTCTGTAGCTCACTAAAAATGTAAAGAAAACCAAATTAAATACATAGTCTTATCTAGCTTAGTTGAAATTCGCCGATTAAGCGGGAGCCTCGACTAAGTTTTTAGCTGTGTTGTTCCAGGGACCAAACATAATATATACATGACGTGAATTTGAAGCCTGCTAGCTGCACACACCCAATTGAATGGAGGGGTGTTACGCTCTGAGTGTGTTGATAACTACAGTTGAGAGAAATGTACAGCTTGAACGAAAGCATGTACAAGTAAGCATGGTTAACAAGGCAGGAAGATAAATTTACGCTTCACTTGGGTGTAATGTATTTATTTTTATTTATTTAATCTGTGTTTCTTGTTGTTGTTGTGGTTGTTGTTGTTGTTTTAATATAGCGCCTACTACTACCACTACAACCAGAGACTATATATAACATTTTCTGCTATTGCTATACATCTACATTTCCCATCCTTTCCTATCCTATCCTATCCCGTAACTCTGAGGTCGTAGGGGCACCACAGATGATCGTTTAACCAGCGTACTCCATCTTTCCCAGTCCTCAGCAACCCTGATTGTTTCGCTCAGTGTCAAACCAGTCCATTCTCGAATGTTGTCCTCCCATCTCTTTTTCGGTCTCCCTCTTCTTCTACCTCCTTGTACTGCGCCTTGCAGGATGGTCTTTGCAATCTTAGTTATTTATTGTGCATGCTTGAGTGAGAGGGAGAGAGGGAGAGAAAGAGAAGGTGTGTGTATGTGTGTGTATGAAAGAGAGAGAGAGAGAGAGAGAGAGAGAGAGAGAGAGAGAGAGAGAGAGAGAGAGAGAGAGAGAGAGAGCAATGATGTATAGTGCCATGGATTGTGTACCTTTTTATTGCCTGATTGTGAGTTTTCTTTGATCATGTTACCAAGCGCCTGTTGGTTTTAAGGCTTACGTTTCGTTATTCTTATAATACTTTGTCATAATTTCTGAATACATTGTCAAAGTGTGTATGTTTGTCATAAGACCTGTTATATTCCGGATTAGTTCTATCTGCTTATGATTTCATGAATATATATTAAGACGATGAATCTGAACAGTTAACATGCATATGCTTCTCAGCTATTTATAGTGCATTTATAATTAAACATTGTATATAGGTGTCTGTGTGCCTTATGTGTGTGGGTGTGTGTGGGTGGGTGTGGGTGTGTAAGTGTGTGTGTGTGCATAGGCCTATATAGAACTACTGGTTTACCATTGAGGTCGCGGCCGGTGTGACATCGCCACAGTTCCTAGTATCTTATCTGGGCTGGGAGGGACTGGAAGCATTCTGATTGGTCGACGCATTACAAAATTCGACGCATGCGCACAGTGCTATTGTAGTCTTAGTAAGGATTAGGATTATGGTTAGGGTTAGGGGTTAGAGTTAGGGTTACGACGCCTAAGAACATCGTGAAAGAGCCGGCCCGACTTGACCTGGCGCATGCGCAAAGGCGCCCGGCTAAACTAAGACACCCGGAACTCTGACGACGTGACACCGGAATGGTAGGAGAGGTTGAGCGTCAATGGATATCATTCTCTATAATAGATTATAGGGACAACATGATAGCTACTTCTTAATGCAGCCAAGTCCAGTGCAGTATGGTTAGGGAGCATACGAGAGTCCTCTGTAAAATCTTTATATATTCATAGTTATATATATATATATATATATATATATATATATATATATATATATATATATATATATATATATATATATATTGGAACCCTGATAAAATTTAAAATAAATTGGCGTATGGTTCGCTAACAATTTAAAAGATTGTGTTAAACTGAATTTAGATGGGGAAAATGTATTGAAATTAAAAAATCTGTATATGCTCTCATGGCTCTATGTTACTTCACAACAGCATATTTTGAGTATGATCACTTGCTTAACCTTCTTCATAAATTATAGGGTATCGGACGGATAACATGCTCCAAATAATTTTTTTTAATGTTAGCTTTATTGCTATTAGTCCACCTGTACCCATTTATTGGAATGTTTCCAGGCAGTAAAAAAAAACAATTGTTTTAATGTAAGTTGTGCCCATAGGGGAAAGTGTAACGCGTCTCTATATTTGCGTTATCTTGTGAGAGTTAATCTAAACTACTTAATTCTGTACTTGTACGGGGAAAGGGCATGACAAACCAAATTATAATTCAAGACATACAAAATAAAACCAGTCTCACTGCCGTTCACAAAGGGTTTGCCATGCGCTCAAATAAATCACAATAAACTATAGCTTATCTTCATTTATCCAATTTTATTAATCTAACTAGTATACATCATTCAAGTAACATAAAATTCTCATGCACATAAACTCTAACTAACAATACATACGATGTTCAAATAAATTCATTTCATCTTACCTCATTTTCTTTCTCTTTTCCACTCTCCTTTCCTCCTTTGGGAAACCACTAATTCTTGCCCTAAAAATCAATCTTCACTCACTAACTAACTCACTGACTACTTACCTCACTCACTAACTAACTCACTGACTACTTACCATCTAATTCTGCACTCACACCAATTTCTAAGCATTGTACACCCTACACTCTATACTCTAGATATATTCTACAATTACTATAAATTCTCTCCTGCTCTTAGACACATTATAAATTAAAACACTCTAAGGGCTACACCTAGACAAGATGGAGCTAAGTTGCTCTAGGTCTGTCAGAAGCAGGAGACCAGAGATAAGATAAAGATTTCTTTGTTCCTCCGGCTTTTATAGCATAACTTCGAAAAGACGTACCTCTCTACATAAGGAGATGCCCTAACTACTACGTCATTGCCCCACCCAAGATTTCTGGGACTTGTACCTATCACGTGGTCAGAACTGACCACGCTCTTTACATACAAGAGACCAATGGTTGCCGACCATAGACCTGCTGCATGTACATGCACTAAACGTGGCCGTTAGTCATTCTTGCCGGACAAACACAGCTGACTCATCGCACATGTATCGCACGTGCTAGCTAATACTAACACTTCTGCCCCTCTGACTCACTACAATAACCATGTCGAGCTTACAAGTTCTATAATCATCCCTTATCATCATCTTCTTCCCCTGTATAACTTTCCCTCAAAGGTTATAAAAGCACCAAATATAAAGGTTGACCTGCCTTATAACTCTTATCTAGAAATCCGGAGGGTAAAAAAAATTAATTTACAGTACATAAAGCAGATGGTGTGTTTGTTTTTTAATAACGAGTATCCTTCTTTTCTTATCTGTTGGAGATACGAACAACGGTCCGCTCACAGGCGCTTGTATCTGGACGCGAACTTGTTTTTTCCAACCTAGTTCCAGTCACTTTCCCGAAAAAAGCAATTACCGAAGTCGACCGAGGCTCTCCGAGTCGAGCTAAGCTATCCGATGTTTTACGAACGAGTGCTGGCAGGACTACGTGAAACCACAGGCTTGTAAATTTGTTATATGTATTTCAATGATATGTATTTTAATGAGAAACACGTATTAAAAAAATGTTGCGTGGCGGGCGGAAATTTATATAAATCATCTGAAAACTTTGGTAAATCTATAAGAAAAAATAACCAGTAACACAATCTGAATATTTCGGGTTACACCCAACTTCAGCAAAAACAAACAAAACGTCACTGACCATATTTACACCATTGAGCACGCACAGCAGCACACTATTCTTTTATTCTTTTTAAAGTAGGAATAATAATAATAATAATAATAATAATAATAATAATAATAATAATAATAATAATAATAATAATAATAATAATAATAATAAAAAGAAACAAACAATAATAATAATAATAATAATAATAATAATAATAATAATAATAATAATAATAATAATAATAATGATAATAATAATAATAATAATAATAATAACACAAACAAAACAAATAAATAAATTAAAGATTTTACTAAATAACTATACTACTACTACTACCACTACTACCACTACTACTACTACTACTATTACTACTACTACTACTTGCGAAGTTGTGGTCTCGATTTTGTGGTCCTGATTCGGCTCTTTGCAGTCCGCTGGACTCTGTTAGCAATGAATAACTAATTAGCTTTTAATTTAACTCTGATCTCGAGTTGTCTTGATTTTGTGGTTCTGATTCGGCTCTTTGCAGTCCGCTGGACCCTGTAAGCAATGAATAACTAACTGTTAATTAAACTATGATCTCGAGTTATTAAAAAAAATTCGCTTGGCCTACTCGTCCTTCTCCGGAAATTTCAAGATTCGAATATTAAATATTATTAATTAGAATAGATATAGTTTATACATTTATTTACGTATAAAACAAACAATACAGGTCTAATAATTATATTCAGCTAGTGAGCTTCTTCGCTGCGCGGAGACTGACTTATAATAAAAACAGTGTCTACTTGGTTCTAGGCAGGAAATGGGCAATGCTATTATTAGCCTTTACTGCTGAGGACTAACAAAATGCAAATCAAGGAACGCAACTATTAAATATGATCGATAATAATCATGCTCATATAAACAAAGTATACCGTTGCGAAATGCTAAATCTGTATAAATCGAACAGAATTAGAAGCAGCAGCGATCATTTTTAATGTCAGCTAGTCGTAGTCATGCAAGCATCATTTCGTAACACATCCGGAGAGCTTCGTTCGACTTCGGTGATTGCCTTTTTGGGCGAATGACTGGAACTAGGTTGGAAAAAACAAGTTTGCTATCTGGACACGCGCGCGCCTATGCCCGTGACGCGTTTCCCTTTGGTCATCTATAATACAGATAACCAAAGGGAAACGTGTCACAAGCATTGACACTCGCGTGTCCAGATACAAGCGCCTGTGGGTCCACTTAGTTTTAGTATTTAGTGGGAAGAGATTTTTTTGGTGGTATTTTCGTAGGCCTATGCCCTGGAATGGCAACCTGTGACCATCAGAATGTATAATATTAAGCCCTCCATTCCTGCTTTTGCATGCAGACAATCTACATTTCACGAATAAAAATTGATTTCTCTTCCGCCTTCGGTAATTGCCACCTCTTCAGATCGCCTGCTTTGAGTTCTGTTGAATTCGAAGAAACAGCGCATGATAGCATCCTATATTATTATGATTATTATGACTATTATTATTATTATTAAAATTAGCAATGGCCTAGTTTGCACCTAGGTCGAGTTTTCAGACAATTTTGAGATTATGTGTTTAGGGGACACTGGAAGAGTGTGCATGCGTGAAGTAAAGGTATCGCAGGGAGTCAATGCAAATTTCCAAACAAAAAAACACCGATTTGTCTTCCGACTTCTGTAGTAGCGATATCTTTAGATCGCAGTGCTTTGAGTTCAATTGAAGGAAACGCGGGTGATAGCACCATGTAGTATTAGATTATTATATTGTGTGTGTGTGTGTGTGTGTGTGTGTGTGTGTGTGTGTGTGTGTAGGTATGCGTGTGTGTGTGTGTGTACGTGTGTGCTTGTTCAGCTACAGAGCTACTTGAGTGACTTTATTTCCTGTGACTTTTTTTTTCTGACTTTAATTTATTTCTTCTGCCTTTTTTCCCGGAGACTTTCATTCTCAGTGAACGTTCTTCTTCTTCTTCTTCTTCTTCTTCTTCTCCTTCTCCTTCTTCTACTTCTACTTCTCCTTCTCCTTCTCCTTCTTCTTCTTCTTCTTCTTCTTCTTCTTCTTCTTTTTCTTCTTCTACGTCTTCTCCTTCTTTTCTTCTTCTTCTTCTTCTTCTTCTTCTTCTTCTTCTTCTTCTTCTTCTTCTTCTTCTTCTTCTTCTCCTTCTCCTTCTCCTTCTTTTTCTGATGGAGAGGATGATGACGATGGAAATGATGATGATGGTGGTGATGATGATGATGATGATGTTGATGGATGATGATGATGATGATGATGATTATGATGATGATGATGATGATGATGATGATGATGGTGATGATGATGATGATCTGCTTCGGAGTTACCAAACTAAAAGATGGTCAACATTAAGACACGATATCTTGATTTCCTCAAAACTATAGAGCTTCCCTGCTGGAATTGTTTTTTTTTTTTTACTTTTGTACACGACGACATCAAACTGTAGTCTACAAACCCTCCTCTTATTTAAAATAATCAAAGCAACACGCACAACAGCACGCACAACAACAACAACATAAAAGTAGTTTTTAACAAGCACTTTTTCCATAAATCAAATTGAGCTCAAAACGCATCAAAAGCGTGGCAACAAAACAACAAAATATATCTCTATGCTGTGAAAATTCCTACCTTTAAAAACGAAGTCTTCAAAATGTTCAGTCTTTGGAAATGAATGTTAAAAGCGGTCCTTCTGGAGGTTTGGTTGTCTTTCACAGCTGCACATGGACGTACTGGTAGTTGCTGTTCAAACCAATGAGGAAGAAGAATTTTTCACCCAGTTTGAAACCCACACGCAAAACAAAATGTCTCCGCCGAGTATAGTCCGTACAAAAGTACGCCTGCAGACGAAGTAAATAGACTGCTTTAAATAGCCGGTATCTGCGTTTGAGGAAAAAAACAACAACTACAGTTGTTTCCCTTACTCCGCTTTCGTAGACCTCTAATACTTCGTCTTGAAACCCTGAACGTTCAACAGTCTTTCAGCACATTCACCATCAACATATTCTCCATCCAATCAACCTCTGCATCCTTTCCCTCGCCCCCACCCCACCCCTATTCCCCGTTGGGGTTAGTTGGTTTTCTGTATAAATAGTATCCCCATTTTGTACAAATTTAGTGCTTTGAGTTACCACAGTTTCTGTTATTCTCATTTGTTATCTCTCGTTCCGAACCGGTTCTATCAATCTACTTCGCTATCTTTTTTCGTGAAAACTCTCCCAAAGGCTCCTCATTTGTGTGTGGAGACAGTCTGTTGGGGCTACTTGGGGATATTGGACAGCTTTCTGCCAAATTGTCACTAGGGCTTCTAAGGTATTGTTATTGAGCAATTTAGGCATTTTATATTTATGGTTTTTGATAATATTTTACAATTATGTTTATATTCTATTTTGGTTTTTTTGTAAACGGGTGTTCGATAAATTAGAGTAAAGACTCAGCGTCCCCTTCATGGGATGTCTTTATTGTAAAGTGACCAGCTGGTGGAGTGCCTTCAGTGTTACCATTACTGCAGGGCTTCTGAAAGACTTTTTTTTTTCAACTAGCCCGCTGGGCTAGTTACTTAGAAAAGTTACTAGCCCGTAAGAATTTTGACTAGCCCTGCTGAAATGGCGAAGCACCAAATAAGCTGTAAAATGGAGTGCTAGTGATGTGCTTGCTAGGAAGCATAAATTAAAAAAATTAAATCATGCATTTGCAATCTATTACTATCTAAACACAATCATTTCCGTGTAAACAGCTGTCAAAATCGCCTGCTCAACTCATTTTGGAATAGAAGCGTAACATGTGAAGAGAGAGAGAGAGAGAGAGAGAGAGAGAGAGAGAGAGAGAGAGAGAGAGAGAGAGAGAGAGAGAGAGAGAGAGAGAGACAGAGAGAGAGAGATTATTTATTTATTCATTTAGGCATCGCCCCTTCATGAAGGGTGTGTACATCATAACATTCTACATATAACAAACATACATTTTCATTCTGATTAAATCACGATAGAGCAATTTCTCTTAGTTTAAAGGCTTTGTACAGGTATATACTTAGTTTCCTAATTATATTCGGGTTACTAGACGGCATCAAAACACACAGTCTAGATGCACATGGATTTCTATAATATTTTTCAGCAATAAATTGCACTCTTAAGTTATGTAAAACTGGACAACATAACACAAAGTGGACTTCATCTTCTTCTTTTTCCATGCAAAGTGGGCATTTTACAGCTGCTTGTGTGTCATTTCGATATCTGTGATAATGAACACCAATATCTGACACACCAAATCGAAATTTTGTCATTATAAAAACTAAATGCCTGTCAAGACTTAATTCCAAATAAGTTTTAACACAATGATTACTGCCCCCAAATAAACAGTACATTTTATACCTGTCACTATTTTGTACATGATTATGCCAATCTTGCCATCTGCAATCCACAAGTCGCTGTTTAAATTTTCTTTAAAAACATTTGATCTCTTGCACACCTTGATTTAACCATACAAAACCATATCCATACATAAAAAGACACGATCGCACATTTGTTGCCCATGTATTTGAGAGAGAGAGAGAGAGAGAGAGAGAGAGAGAGAGAGAGAGAGAGAGAGAGAGAGAGAGAGAGAGAGAGAGAGAGAGAGAGAGAGAGAGAGAGAGAGAGAGAGAGAAGTTCCCTGTC
>CM072525.1:17081858-17171858 GCA_036898135.1 Oncomelania hupensis | reverse complement strand
ATGTGACTGTTTCTCTCCACTTACTTAGTGCTGTAATTTCCAGCAGTCATATCCACTGGAAGAAAATGATCCATACTGTTCTGTTAAATTATTTACAACCTTCCTGCTAACTCCAAAATATAAATACAAAGAAACTGGAGCAGTCCAATTCCTGTGAACTTCAGTTGGTCAAAATTCTTTTATTTCTTTTGGTTTTGACTGCCAGTACTAAAGTTACTGTAATGTTTAGATGTACTGCTGAAATCTGTAATAAATCAATAGATAAGGCCGATCTGACTTTCTATCAGTGTTGATTTGCATGAACAGTGTCTTTAGAAGTATTAACAAGTTTGTAAGATAGTGTTTTGTTTTGTTTCTCAATGGAATCTAACATTTTAGGTACTAGGTGGACACATGTCCTGTGGGTTCGGGCACTAAATAGAATAGACCCAACGTTTCCCGGCGTGTCGTAAGAGGCGACTAACAGGGGTGATGTTAGCACGGCATCTCTGGGTGAAAGTCTTCTACACAGAAGTCACCGGCCAGGTCGGAGGAACCTCATGTTACTACAGGTTCAACGACCACGTGCTCAGGGCCAAGGCGAGCCACACTGTATTCGTGGATTTCGGCTGTGGCCAACAGCCTGGAGAGGATTGGGCACCACCAGGTCTTTTTTGCCCAAGACACACTACATGATAAAACTATCCACTAATTCCATACCGGATCGGTCGTCACCCGGCTCAACAAGGACCACGCCTTCCGTTGGCCACCAGGACAGAGGTGATAAGATCTGGCAGAGTGGGGAGTGGCCTACACCATGGACCCAGTCGCTTGTCATCACTCTTCCCAAAAAAGGTAACCTTCAGGAATGTAAAAATTACCGCACCATCAGCCTCATCAGCCATCCCAGCAAGGTCCTCCTGAAAATAATACTTAACAGGTTGAAACCCCAAGCTGAAGAAATCATAGCTGAAGAACAAGCAGGATTCAGGGCAAGGCGAAGTACCACTGAACAGATTTTCAACCTCAGAATAATCTGTGAGAAATACCTAGAGCACCACCAACATCTATATCATGTGTTCATAGACTTCAAAAAGGTATTTGACAGTCTTGCATGCAGCTCTATGGGCAACAATGAAAGTGTACATCTGCCCTAAAATTATTGAAGTCATCAAAAGCCTGTATGACAAGGCTACCAGTGCAGTCCTCCATAACAGCGCCATCGGGAACTGGTTCAGAACAACAATCGATGTGCGTCAAGGATGCCTACTCTCTCCAACACTCTTCAACATCTTCCTAGAGCGCATCATGTCAGATGCCCTTGCAGATCACGAAGGCACAGTCAGCATAGGGGGTAGAGCAATCTCCAATATTCGTTTTGCGGATGACATTGATGGATTGGCTGGAGAGGAACAAGAACTTGAACAGCTGGTACAGAGGCTTGACACCACCTCCAGAGCTTATGGAATGGAAATAAGTGCAGAGAAGACCAAAATGATGACCAACAACACCAATGGTATCAACACGAACATCAAAGTCCAAGGCCAATCCCTCCTCAACACAGTGCAGAGCTTCAAATATTTAGGAGCCATTGTATCAGATAATGGGTCCCAACAGAAAGTCCTCTCCAGGATCGCACAAACAACTGCTGCCCTGACAAGGTTGAAGCCCATTTGGAAAGACAGGACCATCAGTCTACATTCCAAAGTAAGACTGCTGCGCTCCCTTGTCATCTCCATCTTCCTATATGCTTGCGAAGCATGGACCCTCACAGCAGATCTCCAACGAAGAATACAAAGCATGGAGATGAGGTGCTACAGAAGACTTCTGGTCATTTCCTATACCGAACACATCACCAAAGACAAAGTCCGACAGACCATCACACAAGCCATTGGACAACACGATGACCTGCTCACAGTGGTGAAAAAACGGAAACTCCGATGGTATGGCCACGTCACCAGATCATCAGGCCTTGCAAAGACCATTCTGCAAAGCACAGTGCAAGGAGGTAGAAGAAGAGGGAGACCGAAAAAGAGGTGGGAGGACAACATTCGAGAATGGATTGG
This sequence comes from Oncomelania hupensis, assembly GCA_036898135.1. Classification (NCBI taxonomy): domain Eukaryota; kingdom Metazoa; phylum Mollusca; class Gastropoda; order Littorinimorpha; family Pomatiopsidae; genus Oncomelania; species Oncomelania hupensis. Next base: position 17,169,813 of record CM072525.1, on the reverse strand, counting down.
TTTGACACTGAGCGAAGCCATCAGGGTTGCTGAGGACAGAGAAAGATGGAGTACGCTGGTTAAACGATCATCTGTGGTGCCCCTACAACCTCCGAGTTATGGGACAGGATAGGATAGGATAGGTTGATTTGCAACCTACCAGTTATATATCCTGGTTTGATCAGTCATTTACTGGAAATGACTGAAATTCCCTTCTAGTAATTTCCCACTCCACATGACTCATCAGTTAAAAGTATTCAATGAGTGGAAGTGCATGGATACAGTTCTCACAGTTTCTGAGCAATCAAGTCTTACTGACGTGTCAGGCAGAGTGGGAAATAATTAGAATGGAATTTCAGTTTTCAGTTTCAGTTCTTTTATTTAAAGTCTATTCACAAAATTACAAACATGTAATCAAAAGCAAACTCGCGCACACACACAAACACACACCCACACACACACACACACACACACACACACACACACACACACACCTACACACGACAACAACAACAACAAGAATAACAACAATATCAAGTAAAAAAGAAAAGAGATTTCTCTTATATAGCGCACTAACAAGCTCAGAGAGCTTCTCAAGACACTGGCCCGTAATATCCAGCAATCACACAATAGTTTGCTGAAGTCAGGATTCGAAACCACATCGCCCAAGTCGCACTCACATTAGTCGTGCGCTCTGACCACTGAGCTATCCCTATGAATATATAGGCAACTAGTTATCTCTCAGCGTGAATGAGACATTTTCAAAGTCTTGCTGCAATTTTAACATAGACAAAAGGTCTTCATCAACAAACATCAACGATGCACCGGCTTTAAAAAAAAAAGTTAATTCTAAATATTTAAATGTACGAAGTGAAACAGCATCTTTATTCTACTTTACGAGTGAAAGATCATATTAATACATTGTACAAGTGAAAAAGCGTGTTAATACGACTTTACAAAAAGAAAGAGCATCTTCGTACCCCTTTAGCCGAAACAGATTAATACCACTTTAGGCGAACCACCATTTTTAATACCTCTTTACGGGTGAAAAGAGTATCTTAATACCATTTTACAAGAGAAATTGCATCTTAATTCCACTTTAGAAGTGACAGAGCATCCTTTCCACTGTGCAAGTAAGAGATCCTCTTAATACCACTTAGCAATTGAAAGATCGTCCGAATACTACTTTAAAAGAGAAAGAGCATCTTAATGCCACTTTACAAGTAAAAGATCATCTAAATGCCGTTTTACAATTGAAAGAGCATGTTAACTCTTTTAGAAGTAGCTAGAATAAATGACAACCTTGTTGTGAAAATTGCAAGTTTTTAGACTTTCCTTCCCCCCCCCCCCCTCCCCTTCTCCCTTGCACTCCCTCCTCAGCCCACTCCTTTCAAAAGTCGCTGTTCAGTCAACGGTATGTACAGTACAGACCTTAAATGAAATAAATGAAAAATTAAAATCAGTCAACGAGAAAGTATTGATATAAAGAAGCTCCATTTCTTTATTTGGTGGTCTAATGGTAGTGCTTTGGCTTGCGGATCTGAAGGTCTCGGGCCGGGTTCGAGCCTTGTCCGGGCCATTGTGTTGCGTCCCTGGAAAAGACACTTTACTCCCGTTTCCTACTCCTTCGGATGAGAGTATAAACCGAGGTCTAGTCTGTCTGTTGCATACATTCCATCATAACGGACTTTAAAGATCCTGACGCACATGTCCTAGACGGGTGAGTGCCGGTAACAAAACCACGCCAAGCACGCACTTGGTCCTTCTCTCCCATCCCTGGCTGGCCAGGATAGTGCTCAGTTGTCCGGGCGTCAGACCATACGCCCAAAGGCTGCGGGTGAGCGTCTCGGGCGGCTTGAGTTGGATCCTGTATCGGCCAGCGCCTAGAGTCTGGTCAAGTACGGCGAGATAAATGCGCTATAAAAATCCTCAATAATATATACATACACACATATAATATATATATGCTTATAAGCTGCGCCACGCCCGACAATCCCAATAATGTTATCGAGTTGTCGGGCGCCGTCTAGAATGATTTATTACCACTTTACCAGTGATGGAACAGCATCTTACTACTACTTTAGGCGAACATCGTACCTATAATGTACCACTTTAGGCGAAACGGCGAATTCATTTCCACGTCAGGCCAAGCAGCTTTTTAACGCGATTTGTAATTGTAGAAGCTACAGGGTCCTGACTGCTCTCTTCCGATCAGTGCAGTGGATGTTAGTACAGTGTTTGCTGGGAAGAGGAAGGGCGGTCCAATCACATGGGGTGGTGTTCTATAAATGTTACTTGAAACATCCCAGCTATGTACATCAATTTTGTGGGGTGAAATTGCAAATAGATTGGCAAGTAACGCTCAGTTACCTTTTGAAGAAAAAAAATACCAGAAGGGTGTAAAATTTGTAGAAAAATGTCCGAAAAGATGTTGAATGCTTTAAATAAAAATGTAATAATTATCTCTCACTTGGATGACAAATATTTCCAACTCCAAATAGTTCGAGTATTATTCGTATGGGGGAATGTAGATGAATATCTATATCTATATATATATATCTATATCTATATATCTATCTATATCTATCTATCTATCTATATATATATATATATATATATATATATATATATATATATATATATATATATATATATATATATATATATATATATATATATATATATATATATATATATATTAATCAATCTTATATAGCACTTTTCCAGCTTAAGAACTGCTCAAGGCGCTGGTTGATGCAAGCGCTAACTCAAGCCGCGCGCACCTGGCGCCCACCTTCAACCTTGGGGTGCATAGTCTGACTGACGCCCAGACGACTGACCACAATCCTGGGCGACTGAGGGATGGGGAGAAGGGACCTAGTGCGTGCTGGGTGTATTTGTGTAGCCGGCACTCGCCCGTCAAGGACATGAGTGTCAGGATCTTTAACGTCCATGCCATGAAATGCGTGCGTGCACCGACTAGATCTCGGGTTATACCGTCATCCGAAGTAGAATTAGGCAAATAGGCAGATAGCATGCGCTCACTGTGTTTGTTTTGGGGTTTTTTGTTACCTAGAGTTATCCGTTGCGGACATCTCGTCTCAGAACATTATGAAAGCTATACCCCGAGCTGCAATCTTTTTCTTCGGCAAAGGGGGGTGGTGGTTGCAGGGCAGTGCAAGGCCAAACTAAAGGAAGCTAGCAAGGATTGCAACTGAAATCAACGTTTCGGTTGATCCGGAAGGTTTGATTGGAGGACAGATTAGAAATTATTGGCGATAAACTGTATTCGTTTGCAAAGAATGTTCGCCTAACGTAGACAACTCTGGGCGCAGCCTACGGGCGACCGGCCCAAGTTGTTTCCCTTGGTATTTCCGAGCATGGTCAGTTTAGTAGCAGGTCGGTCGTTGATCAGTCTCTCCATCAATTGGTCCGTGGCTCCAAATTTATTATGTTTGTTCCAAACCCGTTCTTTTCTTCCAGCTCAAGAAAACCTGAACCAGATGGGATTTTGTTTTGTTTTGTGTTTATTTTACAGAGCTTATACTTTTAACTGCTGCTGCGCATTTTAGATCATTCGTATTTGCACTTTCTCAAAGGTCAAGGCCGTTGTGCTACATCCCTTGTTTAAGACACCGTTTGCTGTGGGTTGTTGCTTTTTTTTTTTTTTCAAAATTTGTTAAATCGGTTTTTTATCCTATTTTGCTTGCAGATACTTTAAATAGTGACCCATCAATCAATGTGTCCCTTTCGATGCTTACTGATAAGTCCAGTCAAAACACCCCCAACAAAAAAAGAACACTTTTAAAAATTCTATTTAGTTGTTTTTGTCCATTTATTTATGTATTACTAGTGGTTTTGTACCCTGGCAAGCCAGGGTACACAGGTTGCTGTTTAAAATGTAGACAGAGAGACAACTGTTGTCTGCGAGTTTCATTTGGACGATTTTGCCTTGGCTTCTAAAAGTATCTTCATTTATTTTTTTATTTTTATGTTTTTGGAAAAAAAATTAGGGTTGGTGCAAAATGTACAGGGTAGGTCAGGTGACCGTAAACGGACAATTTTTTTTTCTTTGGCCTAATGTACTGCAGAACAGAGTCAAACATTAGAAATGCACTGAAATGATTGCAATAGTTTACTTGCAGGGGTCGAATGATGAAGCACTGCAAAACAGAGTAGATTAAAAGGTACATGTTGATGTTCGATTCGAGCAAGGCATTGAACTATTTTAATTTAAAATGATAATTGCAATGTACTGCAGAACAGAGTATAGGTGCATGTTTGAGTAATGCACTAAAATATTTTATTTTAATTTAGTATTTATTTTAGGCAACGTATTTTTAAATGTCATACCTTTATTTAAAAATATTAGGCATGATATTTATTACAATGTACTTACACTTACAGCCGACGCTGTTGTCAAATGTCGTCTGCAAAGTTATATGTGACGTCACGTTTGGCGCTTGAATGGGATTCTTGCAAGATTGTTTGCGAAAGAAGTTTTGTGCGCATATAAGTATGGATGAATAAGAAAGTGAACAGGTAACCTTCAGTTGTAAGATTGGTGACATGAGTGCAAAAGTGTTTTGAATGGAAACAAAACAAAATTTGCGGTATTACGGAACGGCACGCTCTTGACACGGGTTGAATCGGAAGCGCGCGGAATGAGGCTATTGCAGTTTGTGGACATTTTGTTTATTTATTTATCTCAGAAACGGTTAAACGTTCGGTAAGGAAATGTCGGCTATAACGATTTCGCGGGTTTTGAGCGCACAGCAGGCCGATCCGCAGCGCCCAGCACCTGCCCAGATCAGCGTCCATACCGGACAAACTTTACAGTAGAGGCGAAGAAGGACTTCCGGCTAAGCAATTTATATATATCCTATCCTATCCTATCCTATCCTGTCCCGTAACCCGAAGGTCGTAGGGGCACCACAGATGAACGTTTAACCAGCATACGCCATCTTTCTCTGTCCTCAGCAGCTCTGATGGCTTCGCTCAGTGTCAAACCAGTCCATTCTCGAATGTTGTCCTCCCACCTCTTTTTCGGTCTCCCTCTTCTTCTACCTCCTTGCACTGTGCCTTGCAGAATAGTCTTTGCAAGGCCTGATGATCTGGTGACGTGGCCATACCATCGGAGTTTCCGTTTCTTCACCACTGTTAGCAGGTCATCGTGTTGTCCAATGGCTTGTGTGATGGTCTGTCGGACTTCGTCGTTGGTGATGTGTTGGGTATAGGAAATGCCCAGAAGTCTTCTGTAGCACCTCATCTCCATGCTTTGTATTCTTCGTTGGAGATCTGCTGTGAGGGTCCATGCTTCGCAAGCATATAGGAAGATGGAGATGACAAGGGAGCGCAGCAGTCTTACTTTGGAATGTAGACTGATGGTCCTGTCTTTCCAAATGGGCTTCAACCTTGTCAGGGCAGCAGTTGTTTGTGCGATCCTGGAGAGGACTTCCTGTCGGGACCCATTGTCTGATACAATGGCTCCTAAATATTTGAAGCTATGCACTGTGTTGAGGGATTGGCCTTGGACTTTGATGTCCGTATTGATGCCATTGGTGTTGGTGGTCATCATTTTGGTCTTCTCTGCACTTATTTCCATTCCATAGGCTCTGGAGGTGGTGTCAAGGCTCTGTACCAGCTGTTCAAGTTCTTGTTCCTCTCCAGCCAATCCATCAATGTCATCTGCAAAACGAAGATTGGAGATTTGCTCTACCCCCTATGCTGACTGTGCCTTCATGGTCTGCAAGAGCATCTGACATGATGCGCTCTAGGAAGATGTTGAAGAGTGTTGGAGAGAGTAGGCATCCTTGACGCACACCGATTGTTGTTCTGAACCAGTTACCGATGGCGCTGTTGTGGAGGACTGCACTGGTAGCCTTGTCATACAGGCTTTTGATGACTTCAATAATTTTAGGGCTGATGTTGTACACTTTCATTGTTGCCCATAGAGCTGCATGCCAGACTCGGTCAAACGCCTTCTTGAAGTCTATGAACACATGATATAGATGTTGTTGGTGCTGTAGGTATTTCTCACAGATTATTCTGAGGTTGAAAATCTTCTCAGTGGTACTTCGCCCTGCCATGAATCCTGCTTGTTCTTCAGCTATGATTTGTTCAGCTTGGGGTTTCAACCTGTTGAGTATTATTTTCAGGAGGACCTTGCTGGGATGGCTGATGAGGCTGATGGTCCGGTAATTTTCACACTCCTGAAGGTTACCTTTTTTGGGAAGAGTGATGACAAGCGACTGGGTCCATGGTATAGGCCACTCCCCACTCTGCCAGATCTTGTTACAGATAATGGTGAGGGCATCAATCATCGCTTCTCCTCCTGCTTGTAGCAGTTCCGCGGGTATGTTGTCCACTCCCGCTGACTTCCCTTTCTTTAGCGATTGCACTGCTGCCTCAACTTCTTCCCGGAGAATTGGGAGGATTTCTTCTTCTTCTCTGTTCTCAGGACATGCTAGAACTGATGGGTCTCCATTTGGTGTATGGTTGTAAAGGTCAGACCAGTACTCTGTCCATCTGTCCAAGACTTCTTGTTCTTCTGTAAGGCATATGCCAGACTTGCTTTGGATCGTGGAGACTTTGGGCTGTTTGACACTTGTCAGCCGCTTCACAGTCTGGTAAGCCTTCTTGCTGTTGTTCTTGTTCAGACTGTTCTCTATTTCCTGGCATTGATCTTCTATCCAGTTCTCCTTTGCTGTGCGCATGCCTTTTCTGATGTCATTGTTGATTTTTCGGTAGACATCAGCTCCCTGTGAGGTGTTCTTTTTCCTTTTCATCTCTCTTCGTTTCTCACACAGATCCAAAAGTTCAGGTGTGATCCACGGCTTCTTCTTTGGTCGGTGCTTGCCAAGGATCTCGGTGGCGGCATCTGTCACAGCTGAGTTGAAGGTGGTGGTCATGGTGTTGACATCTACTTCACCAGCCCCCAAAATGAGCAGTGGTGCAATTTTCCCTCCAATTGTGGCCTGAAATAGTTCTGCCACCTCCGGGTCTTGCAGCTTGTCCAGGTCGAACTTCAGTCTAGTGCACTTTGCTGTATTTACTCTCTTCAAGTGGAGCCGGAAAGACATCATCACGAGATCGTGGTCACTTCCGATGTCTGCTCCTGGAAAAGTGCGTGTCCTGCCAATGTTGATGCTTGATCTGAAGCGTTTCTTGACCATGATGTAGTCTATTTGGTTGTGATTCTCCCCGCCAGGACTGTGCCATGTCCATCGTCTGGAGTTTTTGTGGAGACCAAGCGTGTTTGCCAGTACCAGATTGTTGTATCTGGCAAACTCCAAGAGTCTCAGACCCCTGTCATTTGTCTCGTTGTTGCAGTGGGGTCCACATGTGTCTCCCCAGTTGTGGTGCGCATCTTGGCCAACCTTGGCATTCCAGTCGCCTTGCACTATGACTATGTCCTTCTTCGGCACTTGGTCAAGGACCGCCTGTAGATTTTCATAAAAATCCTCCACTTCGCTGTCGTCATAGTCTGATGTTGGGGCAAAGGCCTGGATGATGGTGATGTTGAAAGGGGCTGCTCTCAGGCGGATGGTAATGAGTCTACTGGAAACTGGGCGGCAACCCATGACAGTGGCTAGAATGTTCTTGTGGACCAAGAATCCAACGCCGTGTTCGTGCCTGTCATCTCTACCGCTGAAATAGAGCTTGTGGCCTTTGTCGGTCGTTGTTTCACCTAGGCCTTTCCAGCGCAGTTCGCTGATGCCTAGAACGTTCCATCGAATATTGAAGATGGAGAAATTACTGATTTAATTATTAACTTGCCTCGTTTGAGTGATGAAGAGTCAAATAAATTGGAAGGGGAAATTAATTACGAGGAGGCATGTTATGTATTAAAGAACATGAAAAATCATAAAAGTCCAGGTACAGATGGATTTACTGTGGAATTTTATAAAGTATTTTGGAAAAAAATGGGTCATCTAATTGTTAGGGCACTTAATGAAGGCTTTAGAAATGGTAAATTAACATCTGTTCAGAGAGAAGGAATTATTATATGTATTCCTAAGGGTGAAAAATCCAGAGATTTAATTCAAAATTGGAGACCTATTTCACTGTTAAATGTGATATATAAGATTGGATCGGCTTGTATTGCCTCGCGATTAAAGAAAGTGTTAGATAATCTCATAAATGAAGATCAAACAGGTTTCATAAGTGGTAGATATATTGGAGATAATATAAGGTTATTATATGACATGATTGAATACTTAGATAGAAAAAAATTGCCTGGTTTATTATTAAATGTTGATTTTGAAAAGGCGTTTGATTCTTTAGATTGGTCTTTTATGCATAAGGTATTAACAGAGTTTGGTTTTGGTCAAGATCTAAGAAGATGGATTATGATTTTTTATAGTGATATTAAATCAACAGTTTTGGTAAATGGGCATGCTTCAACTTGGTTTAATATTGAAAGAGGATGTAGACAAGGAGACCCAGTGTCGCCCTATTTATTCGTATTGTGTGTTGAAATCTTGGCTACAATGATTCGGGAAAATAAGGATATTAAAGGTATTATTGTTAATAATGTTGAACACAAAATTTCTCAATACGCAGATGACACAGAATTTTTACTTGAAGGGGATCAGACATCTTTTGAAAAGTGTATTGAATTGTTGGATACCTTTGGCAGAAGATCTGGTTTACGATTAAATGCAGAAAAATCTAGTGCTATGTGGTTGGGCAGTAGGAAAAACTGTCATGTACAGTACATGCAGCATTTAGGTATGACATGGAATCCTTTACAGATGAAAATTTTAGGAATATTGCTAACAAACTCAATTAATAACTGTTTTCAATTAAATTATAATGACAAATTTTATGAAGTTAGAAAATTATTTTTAATTTGGTCTAAAAGGAATATTACACCACTTGGTAGAGTTGCAGTATTGAAGTCGTTAATTCTTTCGAAGTTGGTTCATTTATGGCTGCTGCTACCAAACCCACCAGATAATGTTATAAAAGAATTGCAAACAATGTGTTATCAGTTTGTATGGAAGAAAAAACCAGATAGAATTAGTAGAAAAACTGCAATTAAAAATGTTAAAGATGGGGGTATAGGCTTAGTGGATATTAAAAATTTTATTGTAGCTCTGAAAATGACTTGGATTAGGAAATTAAAAACTAGTCAACACAAATGAAAAAAACTTTATTAAAGCAGATTTTGAATATATAGATAAAATTGAATTATACGGACCTGGAATTACTAAATTATATAGAGCTACAAATACTTTTTGGGAAAATGTATTTACAGGATATAAACATTTTTTCTATAAGGTTGATATAGAGCAGTCAGGAGAATTACTTGCAGAACCAATATGTTTTAATGAAAGGATAAAGGTGGGTCAAAGGTCAATTTCAAAGACTCATTGGATTGAGCATGGTGTACATTGTATTGCTGATTTTTTGAATGTTGATGGAACTTTCCTTACATGGGTTGAATTTAACAGAAGATATAATTTAAGAGTGGACTTCCTTACATATGTTGGTTGTACGCTAGCAATTAAAGAATATATTCAAAAAACTAAAATAATAGTAACTGATAATAATCGTTTAACTTTCTGTGTTCCAATAAAGAAGATTCTCTCCACTGAAAAAGGTTGTAGGAAATTTTATGATATATTTATGAAAAACAATGTAGAGCCAAATTGTTGTAAAAAATGGAATGCTAAAGTAAATTATGTCATACAATGGAAAAAGTGTTTTTATAAAATACAAAAAATTGGTGATATCGGAATGAGATGGTTTCAGATGCGTATTGTACATCGCATTCTGGCAACTAATATTATTTTAAAAGAAATGGGTTTATCTCAGAGTGTAATGTGTACTTTTTGTGAAGTTGAGAGGGAGAGTATCACACACCTCTTCTGGAATTGTGATTGTGTAAGACACTTCTGGAACCTTTTTGAGCGCTGGATTAAACAAACTTGTGAAAATGCATGTACTCTAATTTTGTCAGAAAGCTTAATAGTGTTTGGAATTGATCTGAATGTGAACACAGATCCTATATTTGATTTGATTTTATTATTGGCAAAACAATATATATATATGGATGTAGATATAACAATGTAAAACCCAATGTAGAGGCATTTAAGTTTAAATTAAAATGGAGATACAATATCGAAAGGTATAATGCTAAATTGAATCAGAAAGAATCTGAATTTGATGCTGCATGGTTTTATTATAAACAGTTGATGTAATAATGTTGTATAATATACGATTCTCGCTTTCTATTTCTATTTCTTCTTTGCTCACTTTTCTTCTTTTTTTTTTTTTTTTCTCCTACAAATTTATGTTTAGTTTATTGCTTTGTTTGTTTAATAGTTGAGTATGTTCGCCTTTATATATTGATCGATGTTATGCTGTTGTTAAAAGAAAAATAAATGGAAATGCAAAAAAAAAAAAAAAAAAAAAAAAAAAAAAAAACATTAAACTTGTAGGATCCCCCCTCCCCCCCCCCCCCTTCGTGTTTTGTGACTGGTGTCTTCCATAGTCAGCCCATGGAACAAAATTGTAGATTAGCAAATGATAGTCACAATTTGCCGAGGAGCTTTTAAGACGCTATATACCTGTGATAAAGATATTAGTTATTTATTGTTTATAGGGTCCAGCAGACTGCAAAGAGCCGAATCAGGACCACAAAATCAGGACTATAACGTGGTTAAAAGAGGACTCACCACTGATCCATATAAAAGAGCTGCTGAAACAACTCTAACGGTAACACTGAAGGCACTCTATGAGCCGGCTACTTTAAGATAAAGACATCCCATGCAGGGGACGCTGAGGCTGTACTCTAATTTAACGGAACACCCGTTTATAAAAACAAAATAGAATATAAACATCATTACAACATATTAACGAAACACATACATATAAAATGTCTACATTGCTAAATAATAATACTACAGAAAGCCGTGGTGACTATTTGGCAGAAAGCGTCCAATATTCCCAAGCTGACCCAACAGACCCCGTAAACAAAGGAGGAGTTGTGAGAGAGTTTTCAAGGAAAAAGGTAGTTGACTGGTCTAATAAAGAATTTCCAGAAAGTGGGGATACTATTTATACAGAAACCTGCCGGCACCCCGCTGAGGTGTGATAAAGATGGTCTTGTGTAGACTATTAACTTTGGAGCACAATGTATGTCCCTTTAAAGACTATCCTATCCTATCCTATCCCATAACTCGGAGGTCGTAGAGGCACCACATATGATCCTTTAACCAGAGTACTCCATCTTTCCCTGTCCTCAGCAACCCTGACTGTTTCGCTCAGTGTCAAACCAGTCCATTCTCGAATGTTGTCCTCCCACCTCTTTTTCGGTCTCCCTCTTCTTCTACCTCCTTGCACTGTGCCTTGCAGGATGGTCTTGGCAAGACCTGATGATCTGGTGACGTGGCCATGTTATCGGAGTTACGTTTTTTCACCACTGTGAGCAGGTCATCGTGTTGTCCAATGGCTTGTGTGATGGTCTGTCGGTCTTCGTCTATTAATTGTGAGTGGGATGTTCAATCTGATTCTCTAGGGAGTGATCATATGCCTATTGTAACAACCTTAAATAATATTGTTGATCTGCAATCAGAAGATGATGTCATTCCGAAGTACATCTACGGTCGAGCAGATTGGGAATTATTTAAAAATACATTGTTATCTTATGATACACATTTTATTGAGGATGACGATATTAATAATGTATACACTCAATTTATTAACAGCATTCATCTTGCAGCAAATAAATCTATTCCTAAAAAAAGAACATCAAAAAAGAAATCACGAAATGGAAACATATGGTGGAATGAAGAATGTGAAACCGCGGTAAAACAAAAAAAGAGTGCATATAAACATTGGTTAAAATCAAAATCAGACCAGTCTTTCGATGCAATGAAAAGAGCAAAGATAGCATGCAACAAAACTAGTGCTGCTGAAAAGAGGAAGTATTGGTCAGATTTTTGTCTTAATGAAATATCTAGTTCTCAAGATTGTTTAAAGACTTGGAAGAAAGTAGCGGAAATGAAAAATGGATATCAATTACCCCAATGTCCTATTAAATTAAATAATAATAATTTCCCCTCACCAAAAGAAAAGGCTGAAGCATTTGTAAACGTTTTTGCTAGCGCTAGTAACTCTAGTACTTTACCACAACATACGCTAAATGAAAGAAAAATGAAGAAGGAGTTAAATGAATACGGAGTTCCGGCTCCAGACAACGAGTTGTTCATTAATGCAAATATTTCTGTTAAAGAACTTAAAGATGCATTATCTGCTTTAGCATACAAAAAGTCTGCTGTAGGCCTTGATGGCATGTCTTATTTTTTATTGAATAATCTTCCTGATAAGTGGACACATATTCTACATGATATTATACAAAAATGTTGGATAAGAGGCATTTTGCCAGATATATGGAAGTTTTCTCTAGTAATACCAATTTTAAAATCAGGTAAATCTAGAGCAGAAGCATCTAGTTATAGACCCATTTCCTTAACATCACACGTTTGTAAGTTAATGGAAAAGATCATACTAGAGAGACTAACATACTATTGTACTAAACAGCAAATAATTCCTGTAAATCAGGCAGGTTTTCAGAAAGGCCGATCTACAGTAGACCATCTAGTAAAATTAACTACCCAGGTTAAAAGACAATTTGCAAGGAGAAAATGTACATTAGCCACGTTTTTTGATGTATGCAAAGCTTATGATAGAGTATGGCATGCAAGATTGTTATATAAGTTGAAACAAATTGGGTTGTCTGGCCGTATGTACAATTATATTAGAACGTTTCTTACAGGGCGAAAAATAAGCGTGAAAGTTGGTAATTCGTATTCTTCACATCGCACAACAGATATGAGAATTCCACAAGGTTCTATAGTATCTCCGATTCTTTTTAATATTTTAATTTATGATTTACCTAAGGTTGTAAGTAAAAGAATTTCTCTTGTTCAATATGCAGACGATATTGCTATCTGGATGAACGTATCCTTGAAGAAAAAGACGTCTCTCTATGAAATTAAACACATCAGTAAATTATATCAAATGGAAATAAGTAATATTTCAAGTTATATGAGTATTAATGGACTGGAGCTCTCAAAAGAAAAGACCAATATGATTTTATTTAATAATGGGCATGAACCTAGACAATTACCCAAACATTTATGTTGATAATGTGGAACTCAAATATGTGAAAGAAGTAAAATTTTTAGGTGTTTACCTAACCTCTAAATTACACTGGAAAAAACATATTGAATACTTAATGCAAAAAGCAGTGAAAAGTTATAATTTGATAAAAATCATTAGTAAACAGCCTTGGGGTCAGGATTCCAAAACTTTAGTGCATTTAGCATGTTCTCTTGTTCGTTCCAAATTATCATATGGACAGGAAGTTTATTTTTCTGCGCCTGTATGTTACATTAAAAAATTACAGAGTTTAGATAGTAAAGCTATAAAATTGGCGCTTGGTGTTCCAATACATACAAAAACAACATATGCATATGAAACATCAGGAGTTTTCCCTTTAGATGACTGGAGGAAACTGCTTTGTGCTAAATATGTTATTAGAGCAACAGCAGTAGATAACAGTACCAATGAGGAGTTGCAACTAAGATCGGACATACAATTTCCAAAGCAATCGCAAAAAATTAAATATTTTCAAACTATAGCTACATATACTAAAGAATTAGTACAGAGATACATTGAAAATACGGATCTTATGAATAACCAGAAAATAGCGTCTCCTGTTCCTTTATGGGAACTTCAGAAAGCAAATTATGATATTTATATCACTGGAGAAAAGAAGAATCATAATACAGGGTTAATGATTTCCGATATTCGCTATCATTTAAATGAAAAATATTCGGGTCATTTGAAAATATATACTGATGGCTCTGTCTTAGAAAATGGAGATAGTGGTGCAGCTTTTGTTATTCCAGATTTTAAACTAACACAATCATACTATTTAGGAAAAGGATTTTCGATTTTCACTGCAGAACTGATTGCAGTACTAATGGCTATAAATACAATTTCTAGTATGCCCTTAACTCTCTTTAGTATTGTAATATGTGTTGATTCCAAATCTGTTTTAGAGGCTTTGAACTCAAATAATAATAAAGAAAGACAAGATATTATATTAGAAATCAAAATCTTGGTTCATAATCTTATAATTAATGGTACACAGGTAAATTTTTGTTGGATTCCTTCACATTGTGGTTTTCTTTCCAATGAGTGGGCTGATCGAGCTGCCAGAAACGGAGCTGCGAATATTAATGCAATATCTTTACATATTTCACTTTCTGCTAAAGAGGTTAATAATCTAATTGAAAAAGAAATGAAGAAACATTATACATTTAATCAGCAGTGTGAAAAACACTGTGGAATTTCTAGATCTGTAGTGTCAATGGCGTATAGAATATATTTAAATGCTATAAAGACTAAGTATTGCAAAAATGTTAAATGCGTTTGTAACGAGACGTTTTCTTTGAAACATTTGCTGTTTGATTGCAATGATTTAAGAGGCCTCTTGCCTAACAGTGTACGATCACTCGGCAGAATTAGTTTTGATAGTTGCATTATTTTAGCAAAAACGTTTATCGGTTCTGCTGTTGGTTCTTTTCTCTGATTAACAATAGTATATCTTACGTAATGATGTGTCGGTAATATTATTTATAGTATTGGTTGTACGTTTTATTTAACTGACATTGTTACTTATAAGTTATGTTATGCTGCGTTTATAAATTATGTTTGAGTATATGTGAAAGAGATGGAGAAAGTGCGTGCGCTAAGTGCGTGTGCTTGAGCGTGTGTACATGTGTTCCTGTTTAAATGCGTGAGTTTGAATGCGTGCGTACGGTCTTTATCATCTTGGTGAAAAAAGACTTTAATAAAACAACCAACCAACCAACCATCGGTCTTCGTCGTCGGTGATGTGCTGGGTATAGGAAATGCCCAGAAGTCTTCTGTAGCACCTCATCTCCATGCTTTGTATTCTTCGTTGGAGATCTGCTGTGAGGGTCCATGTTTCGCAAGCATATAGGAAGATGGAGATGACAAGGGAGCGCAGTAGCCTTACCTTGGAATGTAGACTGATGGTCCTGTCTTTCCAAATTGGCTTCAACCTCGCCAGGGCAGCAGTACTTTAAAGACTGCTAGTGTAAATATATCAAAAGGAATTTCAGCACTTTTAACAGTTTGTTATAAAAGTAATAACCCAGGGTTTGGATACGTCAGACCATTAAGCCTACATTTTGTGTAGAAATGTGTCCCTTTCATTAAAGAGTACTGAAAATATAGACCCCATCATGAAAGGAATTTCAACCCTTTTAACAGTTGAATAGTACAAAAGGATTTTGATACATCACTTATGTTTAACTTTGTTTTCTGTACAGGAAATGTAAAATCCTATCATGTACTATGATACCTTTTGGTACAAGACTTAAAAGGGCCGCAATTCCGAGGGTTTGTTTGTTTGGGCGAAAACGAGTTTAACCTAAACTTAGCGCTGTTATTACACAAAGCAATGATACAGTTTCGTTTCTTCACCACAGTGGTGAAGAAACGGAAACTCCGATGGTATGGCTACGTCAGCAGATCATCAGGCCTTGCAAAGACCATTCTGCAAGGCACAGTGCAAGGAGGTAGAAGAAGAGGGAGACTGAAAAAGAGGTGGGAGGACAACATTCGAGAATGGACTGGTTTGACACTGAGCGAGGCCGTCAGGGTTGCTGAGGACAAAGAAAGATGGAGAGTGCTGGTTAAACGATCATCTGTGGTGCCCCTACGACCTCCGAGTTACGGGACAGGATAGGACAGGATAGGAATGATACAGTGGCCCTTCGTCGCTCAAACCGCAGGGGCACTAACCGAGCACAATGGTTACTCGATGGCACAGCGGTTGCAGTAGCACGTATTCTAGATAGAAGGGCGGGGGATCACACTGCGTCATTGGCGAAACGGATTGGCCGATTTATTCCCAAACCGCGTACAGTCGAACCCATACTATCATTCTTCATTTACTGCGAAAAATACAGTGCTATATAATTGATATTGGGAAGGCAGTGATTTAGGCCTACAGTATTTAGTTCTATGCTGAACTGTCACCTTCTTATATACAATTGTTTCGATGTTAGGCAAGATTACATTTAAGTTGTAACGCAATTTGAGAATAAACCATTTGAGGGCCGATTGGTTTCGTCCAAAATGCAGTCTGATTTCATCTTCTTTTTTTTTAAATGGCTGTGTGTTATCTACCTCTGCGCGATCAAGGATCCACTTTCTTTTCCTTTTTTTTTCTTTTTTTTTTGAGAGGTTGGGGGGTGGGACGGGGGGCTATCGCGGATCTATTCTATTTTGTTTAATTAAATGCCCCTGTTGTGTGTCACATCAACGGCTTAGGTTCCAATGTTCAATTTCTGTTCCGACAGGGTAGCCCATATCCACTGTTTTTTAACGGTACACCAACACGCTCTGGGCTCTACTAAATATTTCTAGTTCTATTAGCGCTGGAAAGGTAGCTAGTAACTATACTTTCTAATGGTGTTGTTGTTGTTGGTGGTGGTGGTGTGTGTGTGTGTGTGTGGGTGGGTGTGTGTGTGGGTGGGGGTGTGTGTGGGTGTGTGTGTGAGTGTGTGATTGTGTGTGTTTATTGGTTTGTGTTACACTCGATATGATGTTGGTATTTTCTATCAGTAGTGGATTCAGCTCCAATGCTGAAGTACTGATGAGTGTAGCTCAGATTCGTTTATTCACGCAACCCGCTCAATCAGCATACAAGTCACAAAGTCGACGTATGAAGGTTTCCACTTTTATTCAGCACACATCAACAACTGCATACAATCACCTTTTCACTCTCCACTTTTTGCTTTCCAATTCACTATCAACAACTTTCACTCTCGACTTTTTGCAACAGGGCGGTACTTATGAAGTCTCTTGATACTCCCGAACAATTTAGAACACGGTAGACTATAATGACGCACTACAGCCAATCAAATAAAAGATCGTCATCCCTGACTTTCGTCATACATATTTCTTCTCCTTCCGGGAACATTCCTTCAAACTTCGACAATTATCCCGAAACTTCGATCGATAGTAAACAAGCGGGTCCAGAGAATTCTCCAATAATATCGACTAACGAAAATTATCAACTTTATACAAAGCGTCTCCTAACAACAATGCAAACTCAAAAATCAAAGGTAAATAAACTCCATTATTGAATACTTTGCAAAACGAAACGATTAGATCTATCGTGCGCGTTTCAGACATACTACCATTGGCGTTTCAACGTAACATAACCCCCCACTCAAGAAGAAATTTACCTAATTTCTTTCAACAACGTTGAAACGTAATGCACAAACAAAGTACAGAATTAAGACTTATTTCAGACTGTCTGAATACTGTCAGTGTTCACAGTTCATTCACACAGAGTCAATATTCTTCCATCCGCAAGTCTATCTGGATATTGTCAATGTTCCCACTTTATCTACACAGTCAATGTTTTTTCGTCCGCCGGGAAACGACGCCCTCGTCCGTTACCGTCGTCGTCGGCCCAGGGTCAAAGACGATGATCACGTGGGCTTTCCTGGAGTCAGTGCATCCTCCGTTGTCTCCTTCTTCCCTCGGATGTCCGACGCAGTCGACGTTGTCAGCTCCCAGGATGCACTTGCTGGGTCTCACGGTCAGGTTGGCCTCTTGAAGACGGTGGAACAGCTCTCTCAAGGTCTGCATATGCTCCTTCCAGGTCTGGGTGTGGACTTCATGTTCGACCAAAGTCGTAGAGCCTGGGACATCATTGAAGTTATGGGGAAACTCGCCCATAAGGTCCTTGAGCTCCATCTTTTGACCTTCCGTCAAGCTTGGTCCTAGCTTAACATCATCGATGCCTTCTTTGCTGTGGAAGTCTCCCAGTTCCAACAGTTCTTCGCTGTCAAAGCTGTTGTCGATCTCAGCTGCTGTTGCTGCATGCACGGTCTCTGATGGCCTTTCCACGTACAGCTTAAGGAGGTTGGCGTGGTATATCTTGGAATGCTGACCGACCTTCACCTTGTAGTCGTTGATCCCCACCACGGTCTCCACTTCGTACGGGCCTTTCCACTGCATCAGCAACTTATTATGATCAGTAGGTAGCAGCACCAGCACTTTGTTGCCAGGTTTAAACTTCCTGTTCACAGCCCTACGATCATAATAGTGCTTTCCACAGTCTTGGGACTTTTTCAGGTTTTCTCTGGCTATCTCGAGAGTCTGCTCCAGCTTCTCTCGTAGCTCGAACACGTACTGGTAGCTGTTCTTCACCTCTGGGGTGTCTACTTCTTTCGTCCACAGTTCTTTCAGGATGTGCATCGGCCCTCGGATGGTTCTTCCGTACAGCAGCTCGAACGGAGAAAAGCCGGTGGACTCCTGCGGTACTTCTCTGTAGGCGAAAAGTAAGGCGTTGATGTAGCGATGCCATTGTCTGGGCTGCTCGCTGCACAGTTTCTTCAGGGTGGACTTCAGCGTAGCATTGAACTTTTCGACGAGCCTGTTGCACATCGGATGGTAGGGTGTCGTAGTCAAATGCCGGATGCTCAGCAGTCTGTTGACCTCCTTCATACAGTCAGAGACGAACTGTGTCCCGAGGTCTGTCAGAATTTCTTCAGGCACTCCAAGTCTACTGAACATGTCCACCAGTGCCTCTGCTACAGTTTCAGTGTCAATCTTCTTCAGTGGCACTGCTTCTGGGTACCGAGTCGCATAGTCCACTAAGGTCAGTACCCACCGATGACCTTCTTCACTCGGAGGTCTTATTTCGCCGATTAAGTCTAAGGCCACCCTCTTGAAAGGTCGGTCGATCAGAGGCATCCTCTGCATAGGCACTTTCGGGACCCTTCCTCGAGGTATGGTCTTCTGGCAAATGTCACATGATTGGCAGAAACGGCTGACGTCCGCATGAAGTCCTGGCCAGTAGAACACCGCCTGGATTCTATCCGACGTCTTCTTGATACCCAGGTGACCTCCCATGATTGAGTCATGCGCTACTTCCATCACCTGGCGCCTTAGGGGTAACGGTACCAAGACTTGACGTAGTGGTTTCCCTCCGTTGACCCTCGGGTGCTGGAAGATTCGGTACAGGATCTTGGCCTTCACCTCAAAATAGACCGTACCACTGCCTTTGGTCACGTGGTCTTGGCGGTTCCTGTACTTGTTTAAAGTACTATGAGCTTCCTGGAGCTGGATCAGCTTATCTCTGTCCACGATGGCAGCTTTGGAGTTGTCGGCGACCTTCAGTGGCGTAGACGTCTTGTCTCTCTTGGCCTGGGCCCTGGTAGTAACGGCACCGACGATCTCTGGTCGGCAGGGCTGAGCCGGAGTAACCACATTGTCCCATAGCAACTCTGTAAGGTCTCCATCGGGAAACGGCAACGGATCCTCCTCCGCAACTTCGACACGTTGGGTTGAGGCAGGACTCCATTCTGAATCGGGGTCGTCGGATCGTCTCGCGCCGTCGATATTCCCGATCATCAAATCGTATAGCGGCTTCTTCAGGCAAACCGCTTCGACTTCGCCTATGTAGAAAGGGGTGTTGACATGAATCTTCGCAACTGGCGCTTTCACACATTTGCTGTCGGCCATGAGTGTCCATTTAGAATCGCCAGTGAATTGTTCTTTAGCGATTAGGTCTTCTCTGACGATGACCCCACTGCAGCCAGAGTCTCTTAAAACAGTCACTTCATGATTTCCGACGCGTCCCTTGGAAACAGGCATGTTCTGTACGGTCACAGCTGCGCTGGCGACGACGGGGATGGATTTCCCGTTGGCAAGGAGGAGTTGGCCATCAGTCATGCACTCTTGCACGTCCGCAGGGGTAGCTGTGCGCTCGGTCTCACTCGGAAGAATGACGCTCCCGCCGCACACTTGATGGTCAGATCTACTGGTTTGCCGTTGATTGGAGAACCGCCTCTGCCGGTTGCCCGCCGCTGAATTGTCCGTACTGCTCCGCTGTCCGCTACTTTTGTTTTGAGGACAGTAAGCCGCTCTGTGGTCTGTAGCGTTGCAGGTGAAACAGCCTCTTGAATGCCCTTCCCTGGGAGGAGGCGTGGAGTCCGTCTGTTTCTGGTTCGTCTGGCTCCCCTGGATCTGGTTCACATGGTTTCCAGTCTTCTGGAAATGTTTCGTCGCGCTGGGTGGCCCCAGGGTCTTCCCATGAGCGATGAGATATCTTTCAGCAGCCTCAGTCACATCTTTAAGCGTCTGCAGCTTTTGTTCTTCTAAGTGGGTCGCTAGGTCCTTGTGACAGGCATTGAGAAATTGTTCCTTCACGATCAGGTCATGGAGACTGTCGTAAGACTTCCTTTCGCCTGATAACTCCACCCACTTGTGTAGATATGACGACAGGCGCTCCACAAACTGCTTTGGCGTCTCGTCTGACTTAGGCCGGCATTCACGGAAGCGTTTACGGTAGCCCTTCTCCGTAAAGTTGTAGCACTGCAGTAGGGCCTCTTTCAAGACGTCGTAGTCTTTAGCGTCATCGTCCGACAATCTGGTGTAGACGTCGAGTGCTTGCCCCGTCAGAAGTGCACTTAGTCGAATCGCCCAGTCTTGCGGTTGCCAGTTAGAGCTTTTGGCAAACCTTTCAAATCTCGCCAAATAACTGTCGATCTGGTCCTTCCCGTCGACAAACGCTGGCAATTTTGGAGCTTTGTTGTCACTGATAACTTGTGGCGCATGCTGATTGTTTTGGATACGCGCCAACTCTAGCTGGTATTGACGCTCAGCTTCTAATCGTCTCTCTTCCATCTCGTCACGCCGACGCTGTTCCTCTAATTCTCTTTCTTGACGCCGGTCTTCTCTTTCTTCTCGACGACGCTGCTCTTCTAATTCTCTTTCTTCACGACGACGCTGCTCTTCTAATTCTCTTTCTTGACGCTGCTGTTCAATTTCTCTTTCTTGTATTCTCTCCTGAGACTTGACGTACTCCGTCAGCTGTTTGCCTTTCAGATTCAGTGCAATCCCTTTCTGCCAGAAGTCAGCCATCTTGATGCTTTTCTGGAAAGTTCTTTTCTGGAAAGTTCTTGACTGGAGAGTTCTTTTTCTGGAAGGTTCTTTTCTGGAAAGTTCTTGGCTGTGCTGTACCTTTCTAGACTGTTCTAGAACAGCACGCTTTCTGCAGTAGCGCTGATGCTTGTCACTAGTCGCCTTCGCTGACGCAGGCCCCGCTGTCCTCGTCGTATGCGACGCTGCACCACGCTGGTGTTGATGTACACGCTCCTGTGCTGAAGTAGACGCGACGTCCACTCGTCGCTCTCTCTAATACTGGCGATGTAGCTCCGAGACTGTCCCTCGACGTAGTCTTACGGCAGCCACGTAGCCCCGATCTGTTGTTCGCTCACGAAGCAACTTTTCAGCGACTACACGCCCTTGCAGTCAACCCGAACCTATCGGTGATGTAGTCCCAGTGTGTTGGCCCCTCTCGACGCAACTCGTTGGCGGCTACCCTCGATGACTGCCTCTCGTAACGTTGACTCGCTTGTTGTAGCAGTTGAACCCTTGGCTATGGCGTGGATCGCGGCTTGACCCCCAAAATGTTACACTCGATATGATGTTGGTATTTTCTATCAGTAGTGGATTCAGCCCCAATGCTGAAGTACTGATGAGTGTAGCTCAGATTCGTTTATTCACGCAACCCGCTCAATCAGCATACAAGTCACAAAGTCGACGTATGAAGGTTTCCACTTTTATTCAGCACACATCAACAACTGCATACAATCACCTTTTCACTCTCCACTTTTTGCTTTCCAATTCACTATCAACAACTTTCACTCTCGACTTTTTGCAACAGGGCGGTACTTATAAAGTCTCTTGATACTCCCGAACAATTTAGAACACGGTAGACTATAATGACGCACTACAGCCAATCAAATAAAAGATCGTCATCGCTGACTTACGTCATACATATTTCTTCTCCTTTCTGGAACATTCCTTCAAACTTCGACAATTATCCCGAAACTTCGATCGATAGTAAACAAGCGGGTCCAGAGAATTCTCCAATAATATCGACTAACGAAAATTATCAACGTTATACAAAGCCTCTCCTAACAACAATGCAAACTCAAATCAAAGGTAAATAAACTCCATTATTGAATACTTTGCAAAACGAAACGATTAGATCTATCGTGCGCGTTTCAGACATACTACCATTGGCGTTTCAACGTAACAGTTTGTTTTTTTGTGTGTTGCAAGCTATTTTGGTTAGTGGGGCAATATTCATTATGAATATAAAACGGGTATCCAGAGGGGGTAGGGGTAAGATAGTCTAGTGGGTCCCTTTAAGGACTCACAATGTAAGCGCAATAACGTGTCCCATCATATACCTGTCGGGCTCATTTTTTTTCTTTCCCTCAAAGACATTCTCACTTGGCTGTAAATCTAGGCCAATATTTTATCAAGGGAGGCAAACCGGTCATTTATCACGGTTAAAACCCGATTATCCCCCACTTACCACATTTCAGGCGCAAAAACGCTAGATTCTCTCCCTTGCTTTGTGTCAACAAGCTCCAGACGTGTTAGCGTAGTAATCTCCCATTAAAAAGACATTTCCACGTATTTTTCACCCATTACCTGGCTCGCGGGTGAAGCAAGTGCCCGCTCTCTCTCAGGCTAGCAACAAGGAAGGACAGCAGGCACGCGGCGACCCTATAACAAATGTCCCCTTCTGTGGGATCAGTTTACTCCCTTATGCGCTCTGTGTCCGGGGACGTAAAATCTATACAAGCAACGCAAAAGCCAATGGATCAGTCGAAGTGTAAAGTAGGTACTAGAGGTGAAGACCACCAGTCACACTGCGCAGCTGAGACTAAACTTACCTTCTCCCTCTCCTACAAGTATCACTATGTATGGGAGAGCCTCTGGAGCTATACTCTCAGCTGCATAGTGTGGACCTCCAGTAAAACGCACACACAAGGCTATTGTATGGGTGCGTCTTGGGCGACGTGGGTTCGAATCCTGACTTCAGCAACCTATTTTGTGATTGCTGGATATTACGGGCCAGCGCCTTGAGAAGCTCTCTGAGCTTGTAAGTGCGCTATATAATAGAAATCTCTTTCTTTCTATTACGGTCCTCGCTATAAATGAAACTTATCTATATCGACAGTAGGAGGGGCCGGGTAGCTCAGTTGGTAAGAGCGTCTTGCTAGTAACCGAAAGGTCGCTGGTTCGAATCCCGGATTGGTCAACGTGTGATCATATTATTTTCCCCTTTACCAACAACTGGCCCGCTGGTGTCAGTATAAATCGGTCCAGTAGTCACCTATATGCGAAAGTGTCGTGTGACTATAATCTACATACAAACAAACATCGACAGTATCTCACACAAGAAGCAGCAAAAACACTAGTTAGCGCATGCATTCCGTCTAGATTGGATTATTGTAATTCACTGCTTGTAGGTTGCAAACAGAAAGTCCTTAGACCTCTTCAGCAAGTCCAAAACTCTGCAGCTAAACTCATCTTCAAAGCACGGAAATCACAGCATTGCACGCCTCTCTTTCAAGAGCTACACTGGCTCCCAGTTGAACAACGAATTAAATATAAAACCTCATGTCGTTGCTACCACATCATCTCTGGAACTGCTCCTAGCTATCTTTCCGAACTTTTGACTGTCTATGTTCCTTCTCGGTCTCTCCGCTCGTCTACAGATGAAAGGATGTTCCGTGTACCAGAATACCACAGGGTGAGACACGGTGGTAGAGCTTTCAGTTTCTTCTCCGTTCAGACCTGGAACTCGCTACCTCGGTCCGTCCGTCACAGTCCTTCACTAGCATCTTTTAAAATGAACTCGAAGACGCATCTTTTTAGCGAGGCCTTTTCTTAGGCGCCATGAGTGAGTGTTGTTAGTTATTTTTGGTGTTGGGATGTGTATGTGGTTGCGTGTTATTGACCAATGTACGCATGTTGTGTTTACATTTGTTTGTGTAAAGCGCTTTGTGATCTTGGAAAGCGCTGTATAAATTGCCCGTTATTATTATTATTATTATTATTATTATTATTATTATTATTATTATTATTATTATTATCATTATCATTATCATTATCATTATTATAAAGAGCAGGCGTGGCAGCATGACTGATCTTGCTGAGGCCTACGCCACAACGTAAGGCAGCTTCAGAAACTCTGAACGGCCGTCCTACACTGTAGGGGAGACAACACGTTTGCGCAGACCACAACAAGTCGGTGTCTCGCTGTTACACTCGTTGTTGGTTTTATCAGTAGTTGATGCAGCCCCAATGCTTGAATCCTGATAAGTGTAACTCAGATTCGTTTATCCACGCAACCTGTTCACTCAACAACAAGGCAGGAGTCTTCGTATGAAGTTTTCCAACTTTATTCAGCGTACATCAACAACTGCATACAATCGCTTTTTCCCACTTTTTCTACTAACAACTTTCATCTTTCTACAATTTTTCTACTCTCGTTTGAAACAGCGCGGCACATATATAGTCTCTCTATACTCCAGACAAATTTAGAACACCCCAGCGTGACGCACCACATCCAATCAAAACAAACTTCGTCATCACTGTCTTACGTCATACAACTTTCTTCCTCATAAAAGAACCTCTCAGCTTCTATTGGATCTATCTGGGTCCTTCGATCGATGGTAAACAACCAACTCTAGAAAATTCTCCAATAATATCGACCAACTAAAATTATCAACATTATACCAAGCTTCTTCAAACAACAACGCAAAACCAACTCAAAGGTAAATACAATCTGTTATTGCATGCTTTGCAAAACAAAACGATCGGATCTATCGTGCGCGTTTCAACGTAACACTCGCCTACATAGTAAGGGCTGGAGTTTATTGACAGCATGTTGGATACAATCCTTAACAGGCGCTGTCCTCCGTGGAATGAGAGGGCACGGTAGCAAATATCTATCTCTTCCTTTCTCTGTGGCCAAAGGTTTGTGTTTGGTGGCTTTGTGCCAAAGATGCCGATGGCCCATTTTGCTGCGTTCTCAGTTTGTCAGTGTATCAGTTAGGCTTGCTTATGACGCCTGCTAGCGCCAAAACCTGATCATTACAAGTATCATGTGATCATTACAAATATCATGTGATCATTATTATTATTTCATCGTTCTTATATAGCGCTTTTTCAGCTCAAGAGCTGCTCAGGGCTCTGGCCGATACAGGATCTAACTCAAGCGGCCCGTGGCGCCAACTTGCAGCCTTTGGGCGCATCGTAAATAACGCTCCAGACAACTGAGCACAATCCTGGGCAGCCAGGGATGGGGGAGAAGGACCTAGGTGCATGCTGGGTATGTTCTTGTCACCGGCACTCACCAGCCTAGGACATGAGCGTCAGAATCTTTAAAGTCCGTTATGATGGAATGTATCATTACAATTATCAAGGGATAAATACAACTATCCTTGAAAAATTATAACTATCTTCGCGTGATCTTGTTTAATTTTCAGTTTTGGCTATAATAATAATAATAATAATAATAATAATAATAATAATAATAATAATAATGGACATTTATATAGCGCTATTAGGCTTACTTGTCTTTTTAAAGACAAGCGCATAGCGCTTTACATGAAAAGAAAAAAACAAACATAAAACAACTTATAATATTGCATTAGAAATTATACAATGAGCCAGGGATGGGGGAGAAGGACCAAGTGCATGCTGCGTGTGTTCTTGTTACCGGAACTCACCCGTCTAGGACATGAGCGTCAGGATCTTTAAAGTCCGTTATGATGGAATGTATGCGACACACAGACTCACCCGTCTCACTCAATCCGCCTGAAAATGCGCCCAAATCAAAAATTGTAATTATCACATAATAAAAAATATTATTAATTACAATTTTCACTTCATAATTAAAATTTGTACATGATCATGCTTAATTCTGACTAAGGCGGCTTAGTAGCGCCAAAGCGTGCATTTACAGGTATCAGTGATAATAGTAATTAACGCGTGTTCTGTGTAATTCACATTATGACGGCCTACTAGCGCCAAAACCTGGTCAAATATCATGTGATAATTCCAAATATCATCGACATATTTACAATTAACACGTAAATGTTGTAAATTATCAAGTGCAAAATACAATTTTCGGATTTGGCCCGTTTCCAGACGGATTGCCAGAGCCAAAACTGAAAATTAAACATGAACACGCGAAGCTATTTGTAATTTTTCAATGATAATTGTAATTATCCCTTAATAATTGTAATTTTCCTATGATATTTGTAATTATCTCATGGTATTTGTAATTATCAGGTTTTGGCGCTAGGAAGGCGTGGCAAGTACTGATAATTATTAATTAACACTGTGGATTACCGGTACCTCTGTAAATTACCCAGAACACGTGTTAATTTCAATTATCCCGTGATAATGGTAACTCTCGGTTTTGGCGCTAGTAGGCCGTTATACTTGCTGATCAAAGCATAAGAAGACGCTTCAATGAAGTCCAGAGGGAAACAAAAATCTTAATACGATAAAACGTATCCATAATTTAGCTGGTGAGCAACACAAATGGGAGGGATCCTAACTTTTTGAAAGAGAATCCATTGTCTTCCTACGCCATAGTATAGTGGCAGATCGTCTAACACACCAACAACGGGTGGGAAACAGCATAATCGGAATCGTACAGTTTAGCTTTGGCCATCGGATATAATGGCAAGGATATCAGCTGCGATGATGTCACTTGGAACTCATAATTGCGTCTGATTCCATTTCATGTTAGACGTTCTCCTCGTTCTGATCAAATGGTCCAGTCTCTCTTTAAACAGAGGGACTGGCAACTCAATGCTCTGATGAAGTTTTACAATGCAATGCATTACCATACAATGCCATGCAATATAATGCAATGCAATACAACACAATACAATATCATACCATACAATACAACACAATACAATACGGCATTTAAACATAATTGTTCTCTCCTTTCACTTTTATTACAATTCAATTCAAAACATCATTATTGTCCAAACTTCATACAATACACAAGAACCCATAAACATAGTATAATTATGGCATCGATCAAACGGCAATAAATAAATTAGCCTTTTCTCTCACTACTTTGCGTTTCATCGCGCGGACTGTCAAGATATCCTGCGTTGTATGTCCTTGACAAGTGCACGCAGCATGCACTAGGTCCGTCTTCCCCATATCCTGTGGCCCAGATGTCTTCAGCTCTCTGGGCGCCAGACGGGGCCCCCACACACACCCCAACAACCCACCCCCAACAAACACCTCCAAAGGCTGTAAATGGTAGCCTCTTGTGGCTTGAGTTAGATCCTGTAATGGCCAGCGCCATGAGCACAGCGCATCAGCTAGAAAAGCGCAATATATGAAAGATTAAATATTAAATTAAATTAGTTAAATTCATAACACATCATAAACCTATCATAATACATATGTTGTTGTTGGGTTTTTTGTTGTTATTGGTTTTTTTTTTTTTTTGGTTTTTTTTGGGGGGTGGGGAGGTTGTATTGTAGAGTATTGTATTATATTGTATTGTATCCTATTGTATATTACATTTCACTTTTGAATTGCCATTACACCGCCATCTCCTGTTGGGTTGCCCGGGTTTTTCTGTCTAAATAGTATCCCCACTTTGTGGAAATTTAGTGCTTTAAATTCCCATTGTTTCTGTCATTTTCATTTGTTCTTTCTCGTTCCTAATTTGTTCTATCAATCTACTATCATATTCGCTCGACCAGTCACCTACATCTTTTTCTTGAAAACTCTCCCAAAACTCCTGATTTGTGTATGAGGTCTGTTGGGTCAGCTTTGGGATATTGGACCCTTTCTGCCAAATGGTCACTAGGGCTTTCTAAATGGTATTATTATTTAGCAATGTAGGTATTTCACATGTATGTGTTTTGTTAATAATAATGATGTTTATAATCTATTTTGTTTTTTGTAAACGCGGGTTCGATCAATTCGAATACAGCCTTAGCGTCCCCTGCTTGGGATGCCTTTCTTGTAAAGTGACCGGCTGGTGGAGTACCTTCAGTGTTAACCCTTAGGGTTGTTTCAGCAGATCTTTTGTACGGATCAGGGGTAAAACCTCTTTCAACGAAGTACTGATTCGGCTCTTTGCAGATTGCTGGACCATATTAAACTATCTAACTAATTGCATCGTCTTCATTTATATCTAACTATATCTATTGTGTAGATGATTATCTCTAAATATTTATAGGGGGTTTCCTGTAGCTCAGTTGATAGTGGTCTGGTTTCCTATGCAGAATGTTACGGGTTCCAATTTACGTGACTGAGGTAAACCTACGAGACTTTTCAGGACACCGAGTGTTTTCTTCGGGTACTCCGGTTTACACCCTCCCTTCAATAATAATATTGGATGCAGTCAATGTATACAATTTCAACAACAAAAAATATACATTGATTTTTATTTCGACTTCCTTATTAGCGATCTCCTCAGATCGCCGCGCTTTGTTTTCGGTTGAAGAAAAGCGCGTGATAGCATCCTGTATTATTATTATTATTATTATTATTATTATTATTATTATTATTATTATTATTATTATTATTATTATTATTTCCACTACTTTGTCGAGGGTCCAGTGTGTGACAGCTGTTCCGGCCGCTGGTTGTAAGTGTTCGTCAGAAACTCGTTAAATGGGCCACTATGCCGATTGTACAGTGACCACTGACTGACCACGGCCAGCGGACACCCGCAATGAACAATAAAAAGCCGAGACCTAAGGTAGACTCTGCAGGGGGCCGGGTAGCTCAGTTGGTAGAGCGTCTTACTAGTAACCGAAAGGTACCTGGTTCGAATCCCGGATTGGCCAATGTGTGACCATATTATTTTCCCCTTACCTTCAACTGGTTCGCTACCCCTTGGGGTCATGAGCAATCTTGCCACTGTAGATTGTTCTAACCTATAAAGGGAACAGTGAAAGCCCCAGTTGAAAACCTGTCTTGCCTTTGTAGGCATGACAGATTCACTGCGGCAACAGTACCCCCGTTGGAGTGCCGGGGGTTTCAGTATAAATAGTATCCCCACTTTATGGAAATTTAGTGCTTTAAATTCCCACTGTTGCTATCTTCCTCATATACTCTTTCCCATTCCTGCTCTGTCCTATCACTCTGCTATACTATCTTCTTCTTCGCTAGATCAATGACCTACCTTTTTTCTTGAAAACTCTTCCTGGACAAGACTCCTTGTTTGTGTATGAGGTCTGTTGGATCAGCTTGGGAGTGTTGGACGCTTTCTGCTGGGTGGTCACTAGGGCTTCCTATGATGTTAGTATTTAGCAATATAGGCATTTTATATGTAGCCTATATGTTTCGTTGATGATTTGTAATGATGGTTGTATTCTATTTTGTTTTTGTAACCGGGGGTTCGCGTAGTTGAGGTAAACCCTCAGCCGTCCCCCGCGTGGGATGTCTTTATTGTAAAGTGACTGGCCAGTGGAGGGCGTTCAATTTTCCCACTAGGGTTGTTTCAGCAGATCTTTTATGCGGATCGGGGGTTGTCCGGTCCTGATTTGGCTCGGAGGAGTCCGCTGGACCTAAAGCAACAATAAATCAATCAATCAATCAACTGGTTCGCTGGTGTCAGAACAATGTGACCAGTAGTCGCCTATACGCTTCGGTGTCGTGTGACTATAATCTACATGTACTGTACAGTATAGACTCTGTATTATCTCCCTTTCACTAAAGTCATGAATACGATGCTAAAGGGACGTAAGCGCAAGGCAGACGACTGTCATACTGTGATGTGACGGGCGGATAACTCAGAAACCGCCTCGCAACCAAGGTATGAGCGAAGCATTGCAGACTGTATTTTTCTCTCCCCTTCTCACTTCAAAAAGAGCCCTAGTTGTAAACTCGCAACATCTTCAAAAGTCGGGACGAGTTCTGTAATGTGTCTCTGTTCTAACACTCGCTCCTTTCATCCAGCCATCTTGTTTTATTCAAGAACTATAGTTTCTTAAAAGCGCAGGAACGAAATCTTTCCAGGCTATCAGAATGTAGCGTGAACTAACCCACCCAAAACCGGATTGCCCAAACTGTTTTCTGTCACGTCGAAACGATCTCAGCGGCACCTAGATGACGCTGCTAAAATTTTAAAAAAAAAAAAGTTTTTTGTCTGTTGCACCGTCTGGTGTGGCGAGCAGACGTCGGAATTCAACAAGACTAGGCCAGGACTTCTGACCTTTGAACTACTGCATAGAAACGTAAAGAGTTCTGACCTACGTGCGCGACAAAAACATGCTTTACATGTAAGTGCTGGATTTCTTTTTCATATAGCACACTTCCGAGCTCACAGAGTTACTCGAGGCGCAATCTGAGATCAGAATCTATCTGAAGACTATGTCAACTTGCACAAGAATGAAGTGAGGAATGGTCGCGCGACTGTATTTTTACGAGAATTATGGTCGCTGCGACCGACGATCTTATTTCACTGCGAATACAGTTTATAGCTTACAAACTTAGGCCTGAAAGGCTTGGCTATAAGCTGTAGGACCGCCTCATGGCTTTCTAGGACTGAATTGTAGCTTGATAAATTCCTATCATATCCTATCCCGTAACTCGAAAGTCGTTGGGGCACCACAGATGATCGTTTAACCAGCGTACTCCATCTTTCTCTGTCCTCAGCAAAACTCAAGGCTTCACTCAGTGTCAAGACAATCCATTCTCGATTGTTTTCCTCCCACCTCTTTTTCTGTCTCCATCTTCTTCTGCCTCCTTAAACCGTGCCTTGCTAGATTGTAGCACACTTATCAACTCCGTCCTGGTGGCCAACGGAAGGCGCGGTCCTTGGTGACCCGGGCGACGACCGATACGGTATGGAGTAAATGGGTCTATTCATCATGCAGTGTGTCTTGGGCAAGAGAGACCTGGCGGGCCCAATCCTCTCCAGGCTGTTTGGCACAGCCGAAATGCACGAGTACAGTGTGGCTCGCCTTGGCCCCGAGCACGTGGTCGTTGAACCTATAGTAACGTGAGATTCCTCCGTCCTGGACGGTGACTTCTGTGCAAAAGACTTTCGCCCAGTGATGCCGTGCTGACATCACCCCTGTTAGTTACCTCTTTAAAAACACACGCCGGGACCCATAGGGCATAAATTAAAATCCTCTATTATCTGTGGAGGGCGTGACATGCTGAACATCAGAATTAGTGTAGAGTGTTAACATTGTGTGAGTACAGGCTGGCAGAAACAACACCTGATTCTGCTGTGGTGGAATGAAATCAGTGATAGCTTTGTGCATTGAGGTTCCCATCTCGAAGATCGGCAACGTAAAAGCAAACACACCACAGACCCTCAGCATTAACATTGCATTCAATGCATACTAGTGATAGAGTAAAATTTCCGTTTAACGACCTTCAAATTGCAATTAAAACGAGGTCTTAATTTGGAGGGGTCTTAAAAAGGAGGTAGGACATTTTCGAAAAAGACATTTACAAAATTAATTAAGTAAAATAAATACATGTACAAAAACTACACAGACCATTAAGTATAGGGAACATCTACCATCTATCAGAAATATAGATTCAACTCTGTCTCACAACCAATACAGTCATTAGGGATCTTTCGAAAGCGGGTGAAAGTGAAAGTGAATGTGAATCGGGACTACTTATTGTTGTGACGTCAGCAATTTATGTGACGCTTTAACTTCCCGTGGTGAAAGTTCACGAAGTCTGCCTACCACAAGGAATAAAACTTCGTGGAAAACCTGATTTCCACGAACTAATGTTAGTGAGTACATTTTGGTTATTAAATCGTTTGTAAAATGTCCAAAAATGATTTGAATTTGTATATGGTACATTACTCAACCATTTTAGAAGGAATAATGGGGAATGTAAAATATCTTCAATGTTAGAGCACTAAACCGCAAGATCCGTTGGATCTCATTTTTGATATGATGATGATGGTCATTGTTGTCAGGGTGGCGACGTGGTGATCGTCCTTAACGCTCATGCAATAGGACGTTAAGCATCGTTTTTCGTTCGCACTAAACCGTCTTTAAAGTTCAACGTAATCGTTACATTCGTGTCAAATCATGATTTGTTAGAAGAAGCCTTACGTAGGCATAATAATCACAACGAAACTAGGTGCTGGAATCGAAAGCGCACAGAAACACGTTCGTTTCGTTTCGTAACGCGGTGTAAGAATCTCCCGGCGTGCCTCTCGTTGGACGAAACGAACACACAATCACTTTCACTTTTACCCGTTCCGAAAGACCCCTAATATCTTCCTGTTCTTCATTTACAAAATAAAAAATCAATGTTGGTATGATAGTTGTTTAAAAGTGTATTTAAGTGCTGAGTGTATGTTTGGAGTTAAAACTATTTATAAGATAACCTTATTAATATTGTTGTAATTATTTTTATTTAATCATTGAATAGTTTGTTGGGTTGTTTTTGTTTAAAGAAAGCGGTTATTTCAGTTTGTTTGCATGATCTTTTAGTATGTCACTTTGAACACCAGACATGGTGTCGGCAAGATCTGACAGGCCCCTTCTAAGGGCAAATCCTGTCAGTTCCTTAGAGTATTTCAAGCTGCTTTAATGCATCGTTTGCTGTTAAAAGTTGTAAACGAAACTGTTTTCTTCAAGGCACAACTATAGTATTGCTTTGGAATCTGAATTTTTCAGATGCTAGGTCGTAAAATGTAATTATTTGAAGGTCGCAAGTCGCGTTTTAGAGGTAGTCGTTTAAGAGAGGTCGTTTATATAGTACAAACCATCGGTGAATTTTTTTCCGGTCGTATGTTGGAGGAAGTCGTTTAAGAGAGGGTCTCAAAACGGAGGTTTTACTGTACTTTCATTGTAAGGAATGCATAATTAACTAACTAATTGAAAATCCAAATCGCTATTTGCATCACAACGGTCTCGACATAATATAGAGCTCATGGATGGTGCTCAGTTGTCCGGGCGTCAGTCGATGCGAACAAAGGCAACAAAAGGACGCCTCGAGCGGCTTGCCTATCCTATCCTATCCTATCCTTTCCTATCCTATCCTATCCTATCCCGTAACTCGAAGGTCATTGGGGCACCACAGGTGATTGTTTAACCAGCGTACTCCATCTTTCGCTGTCCTCAGCAACCCTCATGGCTTCGCTCAGTGTCAAGCCAGCCTTACCTTGGAATGTAGACTGGTGGTCCTGTCTTTCCAAATAGGCTTCAACCTTGTCATGGCAAAAGTTGTTTATGAGATCTTGGAGGAGACTTCCTGTCGGGACCCATTGTCTGATACAATGGCTCCTAAATATTTGAAGCTGTGCACGGTGTTGAGGGATTGGCCATGGACTTTGATGTCCGTGTTGATGCCATTGGTGTTGTTGGTCATCATTTTGGTCTTCTCTGCATTTATTTCCATTCCATAGGCTCTGGAAATGGTGTCAAGCCTCCGTACCAGCTGTTCAAGTTCTTGTTATTCTCCAGCCAATCCATCAATGTTATCCGCAAAACGGAGGTTGGAGATTGTTCTACTCCCTAAGCAGACTGTGCCTTCGTGATCTGCAAGGGCATCTGACATGATACGCTCTTGGAAGATGTTGAAGATTGTTGGAGAGAGTAGGCATCCTTGACGCACATCGATTGTTGTTCTTAACCAGTTACCGATGGCGCTGTTGTGGAGGACTGCACTGGTAGCCTTGTCAAACAGGTTATTGATGACTTCAAATATGTTTAGGGCTGATGTTGTACACTCTCATGGTTGCCCACAGAGCTGCATGCAAGCCACGGTCAAACACTTTCTTGAAGTCTATGAACACATGATATAGATGTTGTTGATGCTATAGGTATTTCTCGCAGATTATTCTGAGGTTGAAAATCTGTTCAGTGGTACTTCGCCCTGCCCTGAATCCTGCTTGTTCTTCAGCTATGATTTGTTCAGCTTAGCGTTTTAACCTGTTGAGTATTATTTTCAGGAGGTCCTTGCCGGAATGGCTGATGAGGCTGATGGTGCGGTTATTTTCACACTCCTGAAGATTACCCTTTTTGTCGGGCGGCTTGAGTTAGATCCTTATTGACCAGTGCCTTGAGCAGCTCTTGAGTTGAAATAGCACTATATAAAATCAATTTAAATAAATAAATTAATTAATTAATTAATTAATACAAGACTGTGTTGGTATCTGAAAGCGATTCTGAACTCTCCATCAAAATTATGAAAAAAGTATCTAATTCCTTCTATGGGAGATATCTATGGGAGGTAGTCAATCATAATTATTTGTGTGTATGTGATATTTTGTAAATTTGGAATCTCAACGACCTTGTCCGAGCGTTAAAAAAAAAACCTCGTCTGCAATAAATAATCACTACATGACTTAGCTGCCCTTGGCAAACGTCACAGTGGAGGGTTATAAGCATAGGCCTACACAATTAAGCACAGCAGCAGCCTACGTGTTGCCTGGTCAGGTTCTTTCAGCTTTATGTGCGACATTTATTTATTTACTTCTTTTTTTTTTTATTTAGCAATTTATTTTGCAGTTTATTTTGCAATTCATTTAATTATTTCCACGTTCTTATATAGCTCTTTTCCGGCTCAAGAGCTGCTCAAGGCGCTGGCCGATACATAACTCAAGCTCTATAATAAATTCAGTCGGCGTTTTCATGTACGATTTTCCTATTAAAAAATTAATTATTTAATCCATTAATTAACAAATTAATTAAATAATAATAATAATAATAATAATAATAATAATAATAATAATAATAATAATAATAATAATAATAATAATAATAATAATAATAATAATAATTAATAAATAAATAAATAAATAAATAAATCCATTTAAAAAGACCTTTGAATGAAAATTAATAACAAACATATATTTCGTCATTCACCTAATACCCTTATCGACTTCAACAACTACTAACGACCATTCCATGTCGACAAAATCAAATTCAAGGTGTGTTGGGGAGATGAGTAGGGGGTATATGGATAGTGTTTCTATTACTGAGGACAGTATATAATAAGTTCAACAAGACACAAAGAATGCGAATGCAAGGCGAGAGTGTGGGGGGGGAGGGATGGGGAGAGAGGGGATATATAATAGAACATCTGCACGCTTGGTGATTACAAATTGACTGGACTGGCTCACCGTTGGGAGCCACAAGCACACAAACAACATGTGTAAATGGTCAAAGATGTATGTATTTATTTCAATATTTAGACTGCCAGGGCCCTACACAAAGTAGAATGGCCATTTAGGCAGTGAAATGGCCACAAGGCTCACATTGTAAAACAATTTTAAAAAGATAAATAAAATTTAACACCCTCTCACACACACTAATAGACCCACACCCACACAATATACATACTACCCAAAGAATCAAGAACAATTAAAGTATGGCGAAAAATTACATTTAAAAACCCATCGTTGAGCAGTCGCTCAAGAGAAAGGAAAATATTAAGAAGCAATAAGAATTTAAAGTAAACATAATGAAGAAAATAATATAGCATAATTATATAATACATTTATATACAGAAAAAACATCTAAAAACATATTTACAAATGTATACATACAAATACATACATTTACATACGAATATAGCCCTAATATAACAACAATAATTTAATAATAACAATAATAATAATAATAATAATAATAATAATAATAATAATAATAATAATAATAATAATAACAATAACAATAATAATAATAATAATAATAATAATAATAATAATAATAATAATAATATTAATAATAATAATAATAATAATAACAATAATAATAACAATAACAATAACAACAATAATAATAATAATAATAATAATTTATAATAATAATAATAATAATGATAATAACAATAATAATAATAATAATAATAATAATAATAATAATAATAATAATAATAATAATAATAATAATAATAATAACAGCAACAACGTTATAAAACAAATAGTGACAACGTCAAAGATGAATACTTAATCCTATTCACACTTTTCTGCTATCCTATGCACCAACGGGAATCCCCTCAATGAAACATTCTTCCGGTTTCTTTCTCCGCGTGTTTTAGTGAGTTATTTCCAAATATTCAAGACTAATAACATGTATCACTGGCCACCTGTATCGTACCCTCACTTTTTGTTTTTGGCTGCAGTTTATTATCCCTTTCTATCGGCAGTGGCGCGCCTAAACCCTACCTACCAAACATTATTTGTGAATTTTTGAAAAATATTCGGAAAAACATAACGCCCAGATGCTGGCTCGAACCCACACTTGTCAGGCGCCATTGGTTTCTGGCTTGTGGACAAGGCAAGTTAGTCCCGCCTTAGCCCACTTGGCCACAACGCTCGCCTAACATAGTCAACTACTTCGTGTTTTGTGAAGGTTGCGACGGCGAAGCTATGGAAAACTACAAGAGTCTTCAGGTCATGTTTCACTTTCTGTCGATGATCGACGCACCTCCGAAGTCGCCACAAATACAGGCCTCTACGATTGTTTTTTGCATTCTTTCACTGAGCATGTACTTCCTCCACCGTTTATATACTTATTCCACTCGTTTTCTGGCTCTAACAATCGTCGTTTTCGGCAATTTGCCATATTTAAAAGTCACGCATGAAGCTTTGATAAAAGCAAAACAAGCCAGACCGGAACTTGGTTTCATTCTAACCTCGTTTTAATTTATAATGGCGATACCCACGAGTTTTTATGAGAGGTGCCGGAAAGTTGTGAATACAGATCATCTGAGGCTTGCAAAATCTAGCATCACATTAAACTAAATGTGCAAGTAATCACGCTCCGGATCGCTGATACTCCAAAAATAACCTTGTATTATAATTTCTCAATCGACTGATAATCCTCCAGCCGCTGCACTACCCTGGGTTCATTATCCTTCCCCCTGTAGTGCACGCTCTATTGGCCATGACAAATTATTCATACGCGCGCTAGTTCTTTGCCATCATATTGTTTGAAGAGGGTCTCCTTCTGCTGTTTTTGTAGCTGTAAATGCCAGTATGAGTTTTTAAGTTAAAAAATGTTTTGAAAGGGTTAAATTGTTTCATTTCCCTGGGTGTAGTCTAATTCCACAACAAGTGATGCTTCTCTTTGCTGTTCATGTACTAATTCTTATTCGAAAGAAGCAATTTCCTGGCAGCTCATATTACCATGACAAGTTGGTTAAAAAAGACCAAAATAATGGTCGTAGACCATATCACCAATGAACAAGATCATAGAGTGATCGAACTTTCTCTCGTCTCGCTAAGTCTCGCGTTATCGTGAATGGATATTGTCGCTGCGCATGCATTGTTGTGCGCATTTCCTTAATTTCATTGCTCGTGAACTCAAGCGTTTAATGTTGTTTTGAGCCAAACAAACATCTTCCTCTCTCTCGTTGTTGTTGTTGTTTTTGTTGTTGTTTTTGTTGTTGTTGTTATTGTTGTTGTTCGCGGTTTCTAAATGTCATTTTTCGACCAAGCGTGCGCTTGATACAGGGTTGTTTACCCACTGCGTAGCCGACCCTGCACGAGGCTTACGATCGCCGCAGTTTATCTTTTGCCGCGGTGATAGCGGAAAGAACACGCCTAAGCTGCAACGTACACATCAGGCTCTTCATAATTATGCAACAATTAACTACAGAGACATTTAGAAATCAACAGCACGGTATATTCGTTTGTCAAAAAAGGTGTTTTATAATTATCACATTAGGAGCGAATATGACACCATGCGTAAGCTTCTGCTATGACAAGAAGGCGCACGCACATACAGTCTTTACATAGGCAGGTCAACGCTTTAGCCCGCAGTCACGGGGACTGAACTCTTCCGCGCGCTGAAACCTCAAGGGAAGTAACTAGCGGCCAAAGGTCTTCTGGGGATGACGCTAGTCTCAGCAATGGGCTTACGCACTGTGGGTTGTTTTGGGGCGAATAAACATCGCTTTCATGCTGTTTGCTGTTGTTATTGTAATGGCTGTTGTTGTTGTTGTTTTTTGTGGTTGTTGTTGTTGTTGTGCACAGCGTTTAATACACGGTCGTTCGAGCCGAACAAACATCGTGTGTTATCATAGTATTGGTGGTGGTGGTGGTGGAGGTGGTGAGTGGATGAATGTATTAATAAAAATGTATTAAGCAAAAGTATAGTAAACCTAACGACACTTTTGTCGAAAATGGACAGATTTTGTTATTTGCGTTGGCCTACCTTGCGATATGATGACTTACATGTCTGGATCTTGCCATCGTAGAACACCTCACTGTCAACATTCACCCTGAAGCTGAATCTCATCGTGTAAACAAAGGACGTACACATTTCATTGACCTAACCTTATTTTGTCATCAAACTACAGTGTTCTCTGCCAGTCCAGCACGTGTAGGCTGTTGTCTGCTGACAGTGCTGTATGGAGCGTTTTACAACATTAGGTCCCAATGTCACATAACAACTGCTCCCCTGACAAGGTTGAAATCCATTTGGAAAGACAGGACCATCAGTATACACACCAAGGTAAGGCTGCCGCGCTCCCCTATCATCTTTATCTTCCTATACCCTTGCGAAACATGGACTTTCACAGCAGGCCTACAACGAACAATACAAAGCATGGAGACAGAAGACTTCTTTGCATTTCTTTTTTTTTTCTTTTTTTTTTTTTTTGCATTTCCATTTATTTTTCTTTTAACAACAGCATAACATCGATCAATATATAAAGGCGAACAAACTCAACTAATAAACAAACAAAGCAATGAACTAAACATATAAATTTGTGGGGAAAAGAAAAAAAAAGAAAAAAAAGAAAAGAAAAGAGAGCAAAGAAGAAATAGAAATAGAAAGCGAGAATCGTATATTATACAACATTATTACATCAACTGTTTATAATAAAACCATGCAGCATCAAATTCAGATTCTTTCTGATTCAATTTAGCATTATACCTTTCGATATTATATCTCCATTTTAATTTAAACTTAAATGCCTCTACATTAGGTTTTACATTGCTATATCTACATCCATATATATATATATATTGTTTTGCCAATAATAAAATCAAATCAAATATAGGATCTGTGTTCACATTCAGATCAATTCCAAACACTATTAAGCTTTCTGATAGAATTAGAGTACATGCATTTTCACAAGTCTGTTTAATCCAGCGCTCAAAAAGGTTCCAGAAGTGTCTTACACAATCGCAATTCCAGAAGAGGTGTGTGATACTCTCCCTCTCAACTTCACAAAAAGTACACATTACACTCTGAGATAAACCCATTTCTTTTAAAATAATATTAGTTGCCAGAATACGATGTACAATACGCATCTGAAACCATCTCATTCCGATATCACCAATTTTTTGAATTTTATAAAAACACTTTTTCCATTGTATGACATAATTTACTTTAGCATTCCATTTTTTACAACAATTTGGCTCTACATTGTTTTTCATAAATATATCATAAAATTTCCTGCAACCTTTTTCAGTGGAGAGAATCTTCTTTATTGGAACACAGATAGTTAACCGATTATTATCAGTTACTATTATTTTAGTTTTTTTTTAAAATATATTCTTTAATTGCTAGCGTACAACCAACATATGTAAGGAAGTCCACTCTTAAATTATATCTTCTGTTAAATTCATTTGCATTTCTTATACCCAGTGCATCACCAACGAAGAAGTCCGACTGACTATCACACAAGCCATTGGACAACACGATGACATTCTCGCAGTGGTGAAGAAACGAAAACTCCGATAGAATGGCCACGTTACCAGAGCATCAGGCTTTGCAAAGACCCTCATGTAAGGCACGGTGTAAGGAGGCAGAAGAAGAGGAAGAAGAAAGAAAAACAGTTGGGACATTCGAGAATGGACTGGCTTGACACCGAGTGTAGTCATGAGGGCTGCTGAGTAAATGGAAAGATGGAGTACGCTGTTTAAACGATCAACTGTGGTGCCCCAACGACTTTCGAGTTACTGGATGGGATAGGATATGATAAAATCAGATAGACAGCAGGTCAATGTCAAGACTTGATCCGTGACTGTTGACATGAAAAATGCAAAGTAAAAGCCCGAAGCGATTTTTACTAACCCAAAACGACTTCAACTATGATGGCATTTAACGTAGGCAGCAAGCTTATGCATGATTCTAACAAACTCAAAGTAACGGTTATCAGAACAAAATTTATTTCATTTTTTATTTTTTAATTTAAGAGCTAACAGTAGGGATATTAAAAAGTTTAGACACGTTTTCATAAAGCTTTATAAAATAAAATAAAAAAGACATGATAATGATGATAGTAGTAGTAATAACACTGTTGGGAGGTACATTTTCATCTGATTATGTATATAATAATTGTATACACAAAAAAGATGTCTTAACAGTTAACATACATATATTTCTCAGCTATTTGTAATGTGTGTAAACAGTTAATATACATATATATCTCAGCTATTTGTAGTGTGTATGTGCAACTTAACTACATACTAAGTAAGATATCCGTCCAGCTTTTGCCCTGGAACTAAAAACTGGAAATAGATTGTGAACAATGAGAATTTGTAAACTTTAGGTGAGCTTATCAAGGTTAGTTTAAAAGTATGAAAACCAAGTGTTACACGTTATTTATCATTAGTCGATTAAGCCCTGATGCTTGAATCTTGATATGTGTGACTCGAATTCGTTTATCCACGCAGCCTGTTCACTCAAGGCAGGAGTCGTCGTATAAAGTTTTGCAACTTTATTCAGCAAACGTCAACAACTGCATACAAGATCGCTTTCCCAAAATCACTACAAAGATCACTTAAAATCACTTTTCAAGTAGACAGTGCGTTACTTATATAGCCTCTCTCTCCAATCTAGAAAAACTTCGAAAATTCCAGCATGACGCAATTACACCCATTCAAAATAAAACTCGTCACCGGAACTATGCACTGTCTTGATCTTACGTCGCATAATGTTTACGAATCTACAATGATTCGACCAGCTGTTACCCGTAAGGTCTGGAAAATTCAATCGATAATAAACAAGTAATTCCAGAACATTCTGTACAATATCGACCGACCAAAAATTATCAACAATAATAATTATACAAAGCTTCTTTTAGCAACAACGCAAAATCAAATCAAAGGTAAATACACTCTGTTACTGCATGCTTTGCAAAACAAAATGATCGGATCTATCGTGCGCGTCTCAACCGTAACAACAAGTAAATTGGGTAAAATATAATCTATTGTATGACATCTATTTTAAGAACGAAGAAAATTAGTATGACACACAGATTGAAATTAAGTTTTAGGAAAAAAGCAACTGCGAAGGTGGATAATAACATGATGTTGCAAGGGGACGCCTCGGGCGGCTTGAGTTAGATCAAAGATACGCTAGAAAAGTGGTTCTTACCTCGCCTCGTCCTTTGTGTATCCGAAGAAAGATTTTCCATGGCATTTAAATCTGGAGTTGGTACAGTTTATTGCACTGCAAGACGCACCACCGCGACGCTTCGTCGAGTTTGTGTACGAAGCTATGATCAACCACGCCGCTAGGGGGCGCTCACTTCCGCCAATCATCACAACAAAGCGCTAATGACGTGTCGTATCTGTACTTTTCTAGTATCTTTGGTTAGACCCTGTATCGGGCAGCGCCTTAAGCGCCTCTTGAGCTGGAAAAGCGCTATTTAAGAACGATCCAATCAATGTCAAATTCATGTGACGATACACGGGGAGGCAGATATGGGTGATGAAGGACAAAAGGAGCCTGAAAATAAAAAAGTAAGGTTTCGATATTTTGAAATGAATAAAACGAGTGAAAGCTCGGGGTACCTGATCTTCTTTCTTTCTTTCTTTTGCTCATTTGTCTTAGCTATTTTTAACAGGCCTCCTTTCATTTCTGTTTTG
Source organism: Oncomelania hupensis (assembly GCA_036898135.1). Taxonomy (NCBI): domain Eukaryota; kingdom Metazoa; phylum Mollusca; class Gastropoda; order Littorinimorpha; family Pomatiopsidae; genus Oncomelania; species Oncomelania hupensis. The sequence continues at coordinate 17,128,085 of CM072525.1, read as the reverse complement.
CTTTCAACGATCGTGCTTTTCTTTCTTGAAAATTAAAGAAATTACTTAAATAAAAGTTCCTCGCATCCCCAACCCACTTTCTTGCTTTCTTTCTTTGTGTTTTTTTTTTCTTTCAGTCTTTCAGTTTTTTTTTTTTTTTGTGTTCAGTTTAATATTGTCGGTGTTCTTTCTGTCTATTTTATTTCTTTAAAATCTTTTCACGGTTTCCTTTATAGAAACGAAGTCCTTTTTTTCTTGTTTGGTTCAGTTCTCTTCGAACTCGTGTCTTCTTCTTTTACAAGCCTACAATTGTATTATGATTTTTCTTCTTCTTTCGTTGTTCATCCTCCTGTACCTTTACTTACTGCGTACTTTGTAGTTTTATTTGTCTTAGTGTTTTCGTCTCCAGTATAGCTTTTTCACTATCCTCTCCTGGATCGCGTTTTCTTCTTCTTTTCTTCGGTTCTTTCTTGTTCTTTTTTTTCATTTAGCTTTTCGCTTCTCTTTCTTTTTTGCCATTTTATATGCGTCAAATCATACCCTGCTTTTTTTGTTTCCTTTCCTGTCCAGCATTTCTACTAACCAGCGCATTCCGTGTTTGATCCAGCTTTTGGGTTTTCCGGTTTTAATTTCCTATCTTATCCTATCCTATCCTATCCTATCCCGTAACTCGTAGGTCGTTGGTGCACTACAGATGATAGTTTAAACAGCCTTTTTCTGTCGTCAGCAACCCTCATGGCTTCACTCAGTGTCAAACCAGTCCATTCTCAAATGTTGTCCTCCCGCCTCTTTTTCTGTCTCCTTCTTCTTCTACCTCCTTGCACCGTGCCTCGCAGGATGGTCTTTGCAAGGCCTGATGCTCTGGTGGGAATTTCCGTTTCTTCACCGTTTCAATTTGGCTTTTGCTAGAAACAGCCCCACGGCGTAAAATGACAGTGTGGCAAGCGGCCCAAATGATCATCATTGATTGCGTCGTCCCTCTTACCGTGTTGTCACAGTGACTACGTGAGGGTCACGTGTCAAGGTCGTGTCACAGAGTATCTTTCTTTGTTTGATTGTTTCAAACTCTTTACTTCCCAAAAAAAACACAACTAATATTAGGTAGGTTGGGTTTGGGCGTCCCAATAAAAAGTTTAAAAAAGAAACAGCGGTAATTTAAAGCACTAAATTTCCACAAAGTGGGGATACTATTAATACAGAAAACCCCGGCAACCTAACTGTGGGATAATAAATGGTGCACGTGCAGACATTGTTTGCTGGCCTATAGCCTACAACGATCATCATTTACGTATTTTGTGCTCCAGAAACTCTAACGAATTCGAACGCATTTAAAAGTATTTTACACGAATTTACGTATTTTGTGCTCCACGAATTCAAACGGAGAAAGAAAAAAAGAAAGAAAGAAAAAAAAAGAAGAAGAAGAAGAAGAAGAAGAAAAAGAAGAAGACACCCGATACACATTGGTCGATGGCTACTAGAAGCATGCTTTACTAGTCGCATCAAAAGGCCATAAAGCATGCTCTCATGCTTCAGAGCACTGCTTCCTATACTCTTCAAGCCCTAGGAGCATTGACCAATCAACTCATGAAGCTAGAAAATGTAAGTTTCGTCTCCTCTAGGGAACGAATTAGGTCAAACTGTATTTGTTTCTAGGTCAATTGTCTTTTACGAACCGTTTGAGAATGTTTTTCAACCATGTGTTGACGCCGGATAGTGTTCTCACTTGGTTCCATACAATTTAAGAATCCAAGAAGGCAAATAGGTTTTTGAGACGGAAAGAGCGGAGTGTTGTATAGAGCAACAATCTGTATATATTTACAGTGAAATTTGCGCTTTTTCCGTCACTATAGAGCTTGAAGAGGATAGGAAGCAGTTGCTCTGAAGCACGAGAGCATGCTTTGTTGCCTGTTGAGGCGACTAGTAAAGCATGCTTCTGGTAGCCTTCGACCAATGTGTACCGGGTGAAGAAGAGAAGAAGAAGACCAACAACAACAAACAACTACAACAACAACAAGAAGACGGTGAAGGAGGGGGTGAAGGAGAAGAAGATAAATAACACTGAGAATGTAAAGAGAGGCAGATGTCCATATTGGTTTACCAAACAGCTTGCTACATTTTCTGGTATAGTTTTCATGGTCTTTCTTTCACAGTTTGCATTATGCTGGCTAGGGATGTACAGACTGGGGAAACGACCCATAACATCACCAACCACCCTCTCTACCACCACCACAACCTCCCCCCCCCTCTCCCCGCCCCCCATCCACCACCGACAACAACAAAACGCTAAATCACCACGATGACACAATGCGTGTCCTACAGCCGTTTTGACTATGCGTTTATTACGACATTAATTGAAACACGCATTGTGTCATCATGGTGATTTAGCATTGTGTTCCTTCCCCGTGTTTTAAACAAAATTTCCACTGGAAAACAGTAGAGCACAACCGTAAATATCGAGAAATCGCATCTTTCCAATTTGTCGAATAATAGGGTAGACTTTCTGCATCTGTCTGCATCAACAACCTCCTCTCTGAACCGTCCAGGCTAGTCTTCGGTGTTCCTCAGGGGTCAGTTCTAGGCCCTGTTCTTTTCATCCTTTACACATCTCCTCTGTCTCACATCATCCAAAACGATGACACGTTCCACCATTTCTACGCAGATGATACACAGCTTTAAAAAAACTGTCATACTCCTCAAAACCTTCCATCCATTCTGATCAAAACTTCTGAATGCTTTGAAGACATTTCTAACTGGATGACAGTCAACAAGCTCCAACTCAATGCAAACAAAACTGTAGTCATGCTCACAGGTACCAAACACAACCTGTCTTCTTCCTCTGTAGACACTGTCAGACCAGACTACTCTTCCTATGTCATCTTCTGTCAAAAACCTTGGTGTCGTTCTTGACAACACCCTCTCCATGTCGGAATTCATACGAAAAACCTGTCAAACATGCAACTTTCACCTCCGCAGAATAGGCCTTGTCCGCAAACATCTGACCACTGCCGCTACTGTCAAACTCATTTCCTCTCTTGTTTTGCCACGCTTGGACTACTGTAACTCTCTCCTGGCTGGACTTCCTTCTTCTTCTATTTATCTGCTCCAACGTGCTCAGAACTCAGCTGCACGTTTGGTTCTCAAAAAGAAAAACTCTGATCATAGCACTCCCCTTCTACATTCACTCCACTGGCTTCCAGTGTCTCACAGAATTATCTGCAAAATCGCTATTTTCTGTTACAAGTGCGTCCATGGCTTAGCCCCTTCCTACCTCACCCAGAACTTCGTTCTTTCTCTGACTCCCTCATGCTTTACATACCCCGCTACAAACTCTCCTCTGCTGGCCGTCGATCTTTCTCAGTTCTTGGCCCTTCAAACTTGGAACTCTCTTCCCCGCTCTCTTCGCAGCTCTCCAAACATAGCTACTTTCAAATCCAACTTGAAAACTCATCTCTTCCTTAAATGTTTCTGATCTTGCCTCCCATCATCATCATCGTCATTCCTCTATTTGTTTTGTTTTTTGTTTTGTTTTTTCAGACCACCGCCACCACCCACCCCATCACCCATCCTTAGCTCTCCCCTCCTCACTCCCTTCCTCGTCTCTTATTCGTTAGCAAGTATATCTGATTTTATTTTGTATGAATCCGGATGTTTAGAATGAATGCGTGAGTACTGCGCTTTAAACTGATATTGTTCATTGGGAAAAGCGCTGTGTAAATATCCCTATTATTATTATTATTATTATTATTATTATTATTATTATTATTATTATTATTATTATTATTATTATTATTATTATTATCATTATTATTATTATTAGACAAGTGTGTAAATTATACACACCTGTATAGTAAGCTGCGCTATGAACAAAATGAAGTTTAAAGGACAGATTACCACTCAATCATGTACGTCATTCATAAATCTACTTAATTTTTATTAAATACAACATTTGATTAATAAATATCACTGAGAAAATAAAAAGCATTTCCCAATTGTACCCAGTTTAAGGTAATATTACCGATTGATCGGCGTAGGTCTATAACGTGTGTGGGTGTGTGTGGGGGTGTGTGGGTGTGTGCGGGTGGCTAGGTAGAAACGCCGTTATTCTGACATACACTTGAACCTCTACGTACTTTCTTTTGACGGCCCCGTTATTTTGACGTCAAAACAATGTTCCGTTAGGGTTAGGGATGTGTTAGGCTTAGGGTTAGGTTAAGGGTTAGGGTTAGGGTTAGGGTTATAGTTAGAGTTTGGGTTTGGGTTAGGGTTAGAGTTAGGGTTAGGGATAGCTTTAAAAAAATGGAAAAATGTCAAAATAATGTTAAAAGTGTCAAAATAATGTATGTAGAGTTTCATGACAGTCATCACAACGGCGTTTCTACACGGTTGTGTGTGTGTGCGTGTGTGTGTGTGTGTGTGCGTAGCAAGACGGAGCCAATATGCTAGCGCTTCCCTGAACCAACCTCACAGCTTTGTTTGGGCCTGCAAAACGGCCCCGGTGTGTGGGGTTTATGAGCGCGCAAAACAAGTCATTTTTACTCTCCTCTCATTTGCGCACGCTGCGCTCTTGTCACTTTCCTCGCGCGCCAAGCACGCGACGTCAGCTCGTGTGACTGTCACTCAAGCAAGAAAACTCCGCCCCATTGTTCGCTCGCCATCACTTTCCCAGTCTTGGAAGTTGCTCTCTCTCTCTCTCTCTCTCTCTCTCTCTCTCTCTCTCTCTCTCTCTCTCTCTCTCTCTCTCTCTCTCTCTCTCTGTGTCTGTCTGTCTCTCTCTCTGTCTGCCTCTCTCTCGGTCTGCATTTCTCTCGGCCTGTCTCTCTCTCTCTCTGTCTGCCTATTTCTCAGTCTGTCTCTCTCTGCGTCTCTTTCCGTCTCTGTCTCTCTCTCTCTTTCTCAACTGAAGTCTCGCGCTAAAAAAAAATCTGTATCTATCTGTCTCTTTCTGTATCAAAATGTATGTGTTTATTTATTTTACATTTACTTTATTTTTTTTTAAAACAACTCTCTCTCTCTCTCTCTCTCTCTCTCTCTCTCTCTCTCTCTCTCTCTCTCCTTCTTCTTCTTCTTCTTCTTCTTCTTCTTCTTCTTCTTCTTCTTCTTCTTTCTTCTTTCGTTGGGGGCTGCCACCCTCAGCTTATTGAGGACTCAGCAGCCAAATGCTGGGTATGTTCTTGTTACCGGCACTCACCCGTCTAGGACATGAGCGTCAGGATCTTTAAAGTCCGTTATGATGGAGTGCATGCGACACAGACTAGACCTCGGTTTATACTCTCATCCGAAGGAGTAGGAAACGGGAGTAAAGTGTCTTTCCCAAGGACACAACACAATGGCCCGGACAGGTCTCGAACCCGGGATCCGCAAGCCGAAGCACTACCATTAGACCACCGTGCCTCCTCTCTCTCTCTCAAGTTCAAGAATACTTTATTATCTCCTCAATAGATTTTGGATAAAACTGTTTTTCGTTTTTTACGAGAGAACATTTAGGCACACGCAGTGTCTCTCTCTCTCTCTCTCTCTCTCTCTCTCTCTCTCTCTCTCTCTCTCTCTCTCTCTCTCTCTCTCTCTCTCTCTCTCTCTCCCCACTCTCCCCTTCATTATCTATTCTTTATCTTGCTGATATATTTTCTAAAGTTATCTCCCCCATTTCTCTCTTTAAAAAAAACAACAACAACAACAACCACGAAATTGACAATCCTGCCTCTCTTCCAAGCCACGCGACAAGTCTCATTCTCTCACACGCAAGTTGTCAATCGTCTGGCGTAGCCCCGCCCTTTGATGTTTTTTACTCTGCAGCCCCGCCCACCTCTAGCCGGTGCGAACGAATGGAGGCGGCTTGATGTGAGCATCTTATCGCAGATACGGTCACCAGGGTGTCGTTGTCATGCTGCTGTGATGATGATGATGTTACGTTGCAGAAACTAAAGTGGACATGCTGCTGTCGATGTTACTGTTTAGTTTCCAATGGCCATGTCAGTCTAGGCCCTACTTCTGTTTCATAAGGCGATGACAGTTTGCAGTGACAATTAGATTCTACTTTGTTGTTTATGTGGACTCATAATAAACTGTGTTTGCACTAGTGCGTAAGTAGATGTTTTGCTCCCTGTACTTGTTGCATTAATGCAGTGACATCGTGTCTCACTTCTATCATTATATTTCATTTTTAACTCGCTGACATAGGCTTTACACATTTCAACTGTTTGTACACTAGTAGATGTACCTATTATTAGCGTGTGTGTTTAAACATGATTAATATATTTTCTGACGAACGTTGCTGTGAAATGCATCACCAGTTACCAGTTCTCTGAGGAAGTTATTTCTATAATTATTTATTGACTCACAAGCAGATAATATTACGATTGGTTTTAGGTTTATAATGTAATAAATAGGTTTATCATGTTCAGTTTTACGTGTTTTAAATTTGGACATTACTTTTTTTGTATGTATTGGACAAAAGTAATATTTTGGCACTGCTTCAGTAGACTACATGCGACTGATTTCATGTAGAACAGCGTGCTTTGTGCAAGCCCAGTTTCTTGTTTCTTCCTATTATTTATCGACATTTATTATATTTGGACAGATTAATATTTGGATAAACTACACGGCTCTGTAGCAACATGCAAGTGATTTAATTGAACACATGGTGCTTTTGCAAAGCTCGATTTCGTGTACTCTGCTTATGTTACTTACTAATCGATTTCGCTATGGACGTTTCACTTTAGCAATTATTTGATAGAGAATGTATAGCTTTTCTCTAACCACATACAACCAATTAACAGGGATATTTTAACATCTTTTTTCCCCACTTGTTGAAATAAACATGGATTCATAGTGGATTACAACCCTTATGCGAAGCAAGCTGTTAAGGGACTTTTTTTTTCTTCATCAAAATGATTATTTTATTACTTCCTTGAGCATTAAACTTAAAAGGATAAATAGCATTATTGTCAAATTCATATTTTATTGGATGCAAAGGTATCGCTACTATCACTGACGTGAAATGTACATTAATGAAATACACTAACAAAGTTAATACAGCAAGTGAACACCAATCATTATTTAGTGTTGTGAATTGTCACTTTTTTGTCACACTGTCAAGAAGTAAATATATTTTTGCAAATATTTGTATCATACTGAGAATTTTTCTTAGGTCTTCATGTTATTATTGATAAACTAGCACATACAATTAATACCAACAATTTGAAATGAAAATTTCTGGTTTTTTATCAGACAGTTGAATTGGTTTTAACAAATGTTTTTATTCAAGCAAACGATGATATACAGGACAGGCAACAAGCCAGAATTGTATAGGGCTTTAATCTATCTACCTACCTACCTACCTATCTATCTATCTATCTATCTATCTATCTATCTATCTATCTATCTATCTATCTATCTATCTATCTATCTATCTATCTATCTATCTATCTATCTATCTATCTATCTATCTATCTATCTATCTATCTATCTATCTATCTATCTATCTATCTATCTATCTATCTATCTATCTATCTATCTATCTATCTATCTATCTATCTATCTATCTATCTATCTATCTATCTATCTATCTATCTATCTATCTATCTATCTATCTATCTATCTATCTATCTATCTATCTATCTATCTATCTATCTATCTATCTATCTATCTATCTATCTATCTATCTATCTGTCTGTCTGTCTGTCTGTCTGTCTACATACGTACCTATCTCTCTATCTATATATCTATCTATCAAGAGAGTTTAAGCTATTAATTAGTTAAAATACTGTAGTATTTTAGGTGGTAATGGTACAAGAAAACTTACTTGCATAGTTGGAAAAACGTTTATAAAATAGTACATGTTTATGAATGTGTTTCTTATTAATTTAATTTTTGTTAATCATTCTTTTTTTTTAAATGTAACATCTGATGTTCTTTAAATTAATGCTTCATATCATACACATCTATAATTACGACGTGGTATAATTGCTCTTCAATTGTTACTAGTAAAGTCCACGGTTATTGGCAGATGATTGGCAGTTTCAAAACTAAAAGTGACCATTTTTGCCTTTGCTTACAAACAGTCAGCTTGTGGTGTAGACTGAATTAACACTAGTGATTTAATTGCCGATACGATTTGAACAACAGTGAAAAGGAATGAATGACAATTCCACACTAAAAGTGGCTGGTTTTGTGTTTAAATCTTAAAATGGGTCGGTTGTTTTACCTTATTTACAGTTTCAACGGAAAGTGTTGGATGGGTTTTGTGTGTTTGTGTGTGTTTGTTGTTGGAAAGTGACTCATTTTTGGTGCATATTCACCTGACTGACAGTTTCCACTGAAACTGACCGTCCTTTTGTAATAACATTCTTAGCCTTGAGGTTTACACAAGCTCCAGTTGGCTTTTAATTTTTAACTGTTGAAGGTTTAGGTAAAATGCATTAATGGAACTCTTTAACCTGCTGTGTTTTCTCTCCTTGGGGTTTTAGTTGTCTGGTCTTCTTGCTTAATATTTCAAGGTAAAGACGGTTGCCAGCTGCAAGTGACTGAGTACTGCGTATAGTATAGTCCATTTCCTTGCGAATCAGTACCTTCTGAAAGTGACTAGCCTTGGTTTTGATCGTCACCTGAGAGTGACTGAAAGGTTCATCCTGAAAGTGACAAGTTGTGTGTTAATTGCTCGTGCGTCTACATTCCTCGTGCTGTGCTCTCTGACGCTGGAAAGGATTATATACAAATATATATTTATGCAGTGATTCGCTCAGCTGAAATTCAGCAGTACCACTTGTGCTGGTGGTTCGTCGTGAAGTTTTCAAGCCACAGGTGAGTTGCTTAAATAAATAAATATTGTGTGTGTTTGTGCGAGTTTGTGTGTGCATGATTTTGTGTGTGCATGCGCGCGTGTGTGTGTGGTGTGAGAGAGAGAGAGAGAGAGAGAGACAGACAGACAGGCAGACAGACAGACAGAGACAGACAAGGGGGCTGGAAAAGAAAGGACAAATTTCGTTAAAAAATTAGATTCTCTTCTTCTTCTTCTTCTTCTTCTTCTTCTTCTTAGTCCTTTCTCTGCTTGTTACGTTTTCATTAGTGTCTGGATGACTGGGAAATGTTGATATTAATGCTGACCATGTTGATGTTATAGTCCTGTTAATAGGGATCTTTCGAAAGCGGGTGTAAGTGAAAGTGAATGTGAATCGGGACTACTTATTGTTGTGACGTCAGCAATTTATGTGAAGTTGTTACAAATTATATTTCTCACAGAAACCCAAACACTGCTTTTGCAAACTAAAACCCAGCATTGCTTTTCGTATGAAGAAAATGAAATGTAATGAATATGAAACATGAAAACGATGGGATTGATTTCCCAACAAAGGTGATAATAAAAAAATAAATGTTCTTATCTGACACAGGAGTAGAGGTACTACGGATATGTCGCTTCGTAGATATAATTGAAAAAGGTCCAGCCTATGTTCACAATGCGATCTTGGTCTACCCTATGGATGATAATAACTGAAGACGACGAAGATGAATAAATGCCCTCCTTGATACTTAGCCTTAAGTAGTGGTTAATCTTCCGTCGACGTATTAGTATAATGTTCTTGAAGTTAAGTCAGTGAATGCGCAATTTTTTGTTACGATTATTACGTAAGGAGTCTGATGAATACAGGAGTCGTTAAAACGATGATCGTGACAAACTTCCAGGCGATGACCAAGGTACGATGTAGACACGATGATAAGAAACCCGTTGACTCAGATGAAACACTAGGAACAGAATGCAGATGATGAATAGAACCATAAAGACTATAAAAAGAATTTTAAAAATCCGTCCCTGAAACATACAACGACCTTGTCCGGTAAACAAATCTTTAACCAATCGCTTATGTATGAGCGCTGACCTCGCTGAGGAGCAACCCCAACCGTTACAAAGTACAAAAACAACCACCAAAATGATTATTACATGACTGTGAACAATGTACAGGTATTAGTGACTAAATGTGATAGCGAAAAAGATTTAGGAATAACATTTGACTCCATGTTAACTTTTGACGGTCACATTAGTGAAGTAATTAATAAGGCAAATAAAACTCGGAATTATACGGCGATGTTTTTTGTATCTAGATAGATCATCATTTGTACAACTTTACAAGTCCTTGGTTAGACCACTTCTAGAATATGGCAATATTATTTGGTACCCTTTATTAAAGAGACAGTCCGCTGCTATTGAGCGTGTACAAAGACGAGCAACTAAAATGGTTCCAGGACTGAAAGATATTTCTTACAGAGACAGACTGGAATCATTATGTCTGCCAAGCCTAAAAGCCAGAAGAGTGAGAGGAGACCTAATACAAGCTTATAAAATTTTAAATAACATTGATGAATTAGATACTAACACATTTTTTGAACTAAACAAATTTGATATAACAAGAAACTCTGTTAACAAATTATTTATTAAGCATAGCCGTACAAATTTTCGAAAACATACTTTTAGTAATAGAGTTGCACCTCTATGGAACAAACTTCCACAAAATATTAAACAGGCAAAAACATTAAACAGTTTCAAAAATCTTATTGATGAACAAGAAATTTTAAAATCTATAAAATATGATTTTGATAGTTGAGCGTCTTGAGCCGGCTTATATCAGACCTGAAATATATGTGCTAAAGATGGGACATTAAATAAGCCGTGAGGCTTAATGATCACCATGATCTAGTCCCTGCACTACTACTACTACTACTACTACTACTACTACTACTACTACTACTACTACTACTACTACTACTTCTACTACTAAGTTTGATAATAACGACCAATGTGTTAGATCTAGTCAGCGGTCATACATTTCTTCGGCAACAATTTACTATTATCTAATATTGATTACTCGTGGACAATTATCATTTTTTATCACTACAATAGATAAAAATAGATGAATTAGAAATGAACATTGACGTTTAACGTCCACATCCGCCATGTACGAAACGGCAGACGGGGAAAAAAACGTCCCTGAAAAGAAGGGGTAGGGATCTAAAAAATCAACACTGAACCACCAAAGCGATCATACTGCTAAGGAGAACAGTAAAAACGGCCACTTTATTTCTTGCCCTGTACGAGATTGGAACATAGGTTAGTTAGTGAGTTAGTTAGTCATTGTTTATAGGGTCCAGCGGACTGCAAAGAGCCGAATCAGGACCACAACTTGGTTAAAAGAGGACTCAACCCTGATCCGTATAAAAGATCTGCTGAAACAATCCTAGTGGTAACACTGACGGCACTCCACCAGCCGGTTACTTTACAATAAAGCATCCCAGGCAGGGGACGCTGAGGCTTTACTCTAATTGATCGAACCCCCGTTTACAAAAAACAAAATAGAATATAAACATTATAAAACATTAACACAACACATACATGTGAAATGCGTACATAATTGCTCAATAATAATACCATAGAAAACCCTAGTGACCATTTGGCAGAAAGCGTCCAATATTCCCAAGCTGACCCAACAGACCCCATACGCAAATGAGGAGTTTGTAGAAGAGTTTTCAAGAAAAAAAAAGGTAGGTGACTGATCTAGCGAAGAAAATAGTAGATTGATAGATACAACTGAGTAGGAATGAGAAAGAACAAAGGAGAAAGACAGCAACAATAATTATTGGACTTTAAAGCACGAAATTTCCACAAAGATGGGATACTATTTATAGCGAACACCCCCCCCCTTCCTCCCTCCCCTCCCTCCCCGGCAGCCCTACGTCACCGTCGTGTCAGGCGAATGCTCTACCAATGAGACACGGGTTTCTTAATAATGATGCATTGATTCATTAGGCATTGATTAACCTAATGTTTAGTCACAATCGAATGCGCCTCGCCCGCTTGCTGCAAGCTCGCGAACTGTCTAACGCCTGGTACCAACTCATTCATGTTTTATGACTTTAATCTTCTTAGCCTTTAATTGTGATTTGCTGTCGACTTGTTCACTATGGGATTATGTGTGCTTTTGTGTGTGGTGCTGCAGCGTTGACCAAATGCATTCCTTGTGTATTATTCACTCGGCAATACATTTTCTTGTATCCAATTCACATAGGCCAACTCTCTGCCTGTTCGCCACATGTCTCCGTGACGAATGGGGGCGTTCGCTGTGTAAGAGTGTGCCTTATTATGCTGTAACCTGTGACCGATAATGTTGATTTATACTGATCGTCGCGCTTTGAGTCTGATTGGAGAGAAACAACGTGTACTAGTTCTAGCGTCCAGTATCTTTTTTAAAAAAAAGTTGTATTAACTTACATGTACGCCAAGTATGCTCCTGATGGCGGGTACTTTCCTGTCTCACTGTAGCGAAATTGATCACACAACGCGACACAGAGAAGTAGTTATGAGGTAATTGACACTGGAATCGTCCATAGCAGCTCGCGGCCCATTCATCACTGCCTAGGTCTGCTGGGAAAGGGGTCACGCTGTGACCTCGACCTGTCATCAACACGACTATCTCGTGCTGCACGTGCTGGCCAATTTAGGTCATCGGCGCGTGGAGACTTTACGAGAACCCTGTGTTGAGAGCAATGGCTTGTAAATTGATGTTTGCTGCTGTGTACTTTGCTGTCCTTGGCCTGTACTTTTGTGTCCGTGTTGATGCCATTTGTGTTGTTGTGGTCATCATTTTGGTTCTCTGCATTAATTTTCCACCAATCATAGCTCTGGTGGTGCAATCATCAAGTTTACAAGCTTTCAAGTACTTTGTTCCTCTCCAGCCACTCCATATCATATCCTGCAAAACTGGAGATTGGAGATTGCTCTGCTGAGCCCCTTGTGATCTGCCGACTGTGTAGGACTGCGCTCGAAGATCGTGTTGGAGTAGTAGCATCTTGGACGCACACCGATTGTTGTTCTGAACCAGTTCCCGATGACGCTGTTATGGAGGACTGCACTAATAATAATAATAATAATAATAATAATAATAATAATAATAATAATAATAATAATAATAAACCGGACGCTATCACGCGCTTTTGCCTTGAAGAGAACTCAAAGAGCGACTATTTGAAGAGATCGCTGCTACAGAAGGAGAAGAGAAATCATTTTTTTATTTCTGAAATTTAGATTTGCAATAATAATAATAATAATAATAATAATAATAATAATAATAATAATAATAATCGTAGTAGTAGTAGTAGTAGTAGTAGTAGTAGTAGTAGTAGTAGTAGTAGTAGTAGTCATGAAGTGAGCTGGCAAATATTTACAGATATGTATACACCATATCAGGGGCGGATCTTGTTCTTGTGCCACTTGTGCACGTGCACACACCCCTGGCGGTCAAAAAAAAAGAAAAAAAAGGAGGGAGAAAAGGAGAAGAAAGAAGAGAAAAAAAATTACTAATTCTCACTCACCACACAGTTTCATGTACCTCCAAATTATTTGTGTGTGTGTGTGTGTGACCAAACTTGTACATGCATCAGGTCAGTTTTGAATAAAACTGATGTGAGTGGCTATTTCTTGTTTTATTTGCAGTAACTTTATCTGTCTTTGTATAAGCCTTTATGCAAGATGTTCTGCTATTGTAAATTTTATCACCAGAGTTTGCAGAGGGTGTTTGTGTGTGTGTGTGTGTGGGTGGGGGGGGGACTAAAAGAGGACTTTTAGCACAAAACAATACTATTTTCAGTCCTTAAAATAATGCCCAAAATGCACCAGATTGCACAGATTTTAACCATTATTTTTGGGGGGGGGGGGGGGGGGGGCATGCCCCCGGACCCCCCTAGTACACTCGCCTGCTTCGCAGGCTCGCGCTTGTGGCTACGCCACTTCGCATTAGCTGTGCAATGTGTGAACATATTATTTTCCCCCCCCCCAGCATATGTATTTTTAGGGTCAGTAACGCATTCGAGAGCTTTTGACTATAGGCACGTGGCGAAAGTGTCGTGTGACTATAATCTACAAAGTGATGACAACAACAACAACAACAACAGAGAGTGCTTGTGATTGGATGGATGAAATTGGGCTAGGATAGTGTATTAGTGGAATGAAAGATAGACTGTGAAAAAAGAAGGAATACTATTTTGTGTGACTCGGAAATATTATGGTATGGGCTTTATGCACAAGTCGGCGGCATGGTCACGTGGCGCGGGAGTAACAAAGCGGTCATGGCTTCTTTTAGCTCGCTCGCGTGTACTCCAATGCTGCTTAAAAATTTTAAATTTACCGACATTTTGGGATATTGTGAGGTTTTGTGCAATAATGATTACAGACAAATTATTATCGGGGGACAGGCATTTTTTTATAAAAGAGCGATTTGTCACTGACATTCAGTTTAGAGTTCATCAATATTTCATCTTTCAATGGAAATCGATGAAAGGAAATGTTTTTTTTCTTTGCATAAAGGTTTTACGTCGGAGTTAGAGCATCCAAACGCAACACAGTACTTCCCCATTTTCAAACTCGAGCACGCTGTGTTATTCCCGCAGCACGTGACCGCCACGCCTTTGTGCATAGAGCTTATTGTGTAGGCTAATTCTGTTTTTTTACTGTGGTGATTCTGGATTCTGGATAAGCAAAAAAAAAAAAAAAAAATAGAATACAAACATCATTATAAAATATCAACAAAACACATACATAGAAAATGCTTACATTGCCAAATAATAACACCATAGGTCATTGTAAACGAGGATTCAATAAATTAGTGCATAGCCTCAGCGTCCCCTGCGTGCGATGTCTTTATTGTAAGGTGACCCGGCTGGTGGAGTGCCTTCAGTGTTACCGCTAGGGTTGTTTCGGCAGATCTTTCATGCGGATCAGGAGTGAGTCCTCTTTCAGCGAAGTTGTGGTCTTGATTTTGTGGCCCTGATTCGGCTCTTCGCAGTCCGCTGAACCCTGTAAGCAATGAATAACTAACTAACTTGTGTAATTGTATAAGAAATGCCTTTTGATGAGTGCGTGTATACGTGACATTGAAATATTAAAAACTGTTAACAAACTAATACCAAGTTTGTAGGAATCTTCTGAGAATAAAGCTAATTATTTTATAACGCGCACAAAGAACAGTATGACAGTAGCACAATTTGGGGGAAAAGGTGATGATAAATGCAAATATAATTTTTACAGATGTTTTATTGAATCTGTTTAACCTTTTGTTGGTATGGAGGTCTAAATGTGAAGAACAAGAATGTGCTTGACAGAGTGGTGAAAGTGTGCGGGAAAGTGATTGGAGAGAAACAGAAGAGTCTGACTGAGTTGTATGAGTGCCGTGCAGTGCGAAAGGCTAAAGAGATTGCGAGAGACACCACACACGTCCTTGCAAAGCATTATACACTTTTACCATCTGCTCGCCGTTTTCGAGTGCCTAAATTTTCCACTGTTAGAGCCAAATGCAGCTTTGTACCAAAGTCGATCGAACTTCTGAATAAGTATTAATGATTTTTGACGGTTGTGTCATGGTGAAGGTGTGTGCGTGTGTGTAAGAAAGAGAGAGTGCTTTTATTTGTACGATTCCTTTTAATAACTTGTCGCCTGTACAGTAGGTGCTAATTTGTGCAATGACAGCTGTTAGGTAGGTTTGTAAAATATAAGTTCTCCCGTCTCTGTTTGTGTAGTTATCTCTGTCATTAGAATTGATTTGTATGATCTTATATACATTAAAAAAATACAACATAAATGTGTTTTATACTTTAATGTAATTAACTTGTTTACCTGTTATCTGTGCATTAATATAAGCGAGAAGGAAAATGATATATAGATGTCCAGTAAGAATGATATATAGTTATATAGATATATAGATGTATAGATGTCCAGTAAGAATGTGAAGTGCCAACTGTGTAGGGCACATGTATTATGTTTTCTTTTTATTCAGAGTGAGATAATGTTTTTTTGTATCTTGTATAATTCATCCTCTTTTATTTTTTTTTATTAAGATGATGATGATGATGATGATGATGATGATGATGATGATGATGATTATTATTATCATCATCATCATCATCATCATCATCATCATCATCATCATCATCATCATCTTCATCATCACCACCAATGTTATTTTAAAATGTTGCTATAATAAAACGCACGACATTTGTGACATTTTCCCGCAGCTTAGTGTAGCCAGACACTCCAAACACAATGGGGTTTTATATTTCACAATTATTAAAAATCGAATTTGAAATGGGCCAGCTGGCCAGCTAATGATAATCAAAAGGTCACTTCAGTTTGTTTCTAAATTCATGACGATAATTACTATTGATGAAAATGGCAAAGTCCTTACCCACTGACCTTTCTCTTCTTCTCTGTTTCTCTCTATGTCTCTGTCTGTCTCTGTCTCTCTCTCTCCCACAAACAAACGCACAGATACATACACACACAAACATATTTGCAATACATCAGAACTGAGTTGATTTAAGAATGTAGGAATCGGAAAGTGTTGGGTTTTTTTTTACGGAAAGAGCGCAAACTTATTCTAGAAATGTAAGAATCTAATGCAAAATTGGCCCTTACCGTCTAAAAAGTTGACCTAGTTCGTCTCCTTTAGGGGACGAAATAGGTCCAGCTTTCTTCAAAATGTGCCCAAAAATTGACTGTATTTTCTCCGTCCCGGATAGAGCACTCCCTTGTACTGAAAACACTCTCATGCACTACAACTGCACTCCCATGCCCTAGAGGAGCACTCCTGTGTACTTAGAAAAAAGTGGGTGGCTGGAAAAAAGTGGGTGGCTAATACACACACCCATTCTCCGCATAAAAAGCAAGGTCAGTCACCCATTTCAAGGCTTATGTCTACGCACGATAATTCAAGAATGCATGAATGAGCGTATATGTATCTTTACGGTGTACTCAACATTTCAGAAATGTTCACTTAGAATGCGAGAAGGCACAGTGTTTCTCTTGTTGTATGTTTGTGTGAATAAAGGAGTTTGAGTGTTGTCTTTTCAGGACGAAACAGGCGCCAATGGCTGTAGATTATTTCTTGGTGTATATGTGCGAGTATGGGTTTTGTTTTGTGTTTTTGTTCCCTTGGATTTATTGTAGGCCTAATCTTGAAGTTATTTTGTACTGTTTCGTTTCTTCGTGATTTTAATTTTTTTTAATGTATGAATTAAGGTTTTACCTTATAAACAATTTTGTTTGTACTTTCTCGATGAATGTGTTTGCTTATAACTTTATCAAATGAGCCCAGAGCCAATTAATTAAAACGCATAGTCTCTCTCTCTCTCTCTCTCTCTCTCTCTCTCTCTTCTCTCTCTCCCACTCTCTCTCTCCCTCTCTTTCTCCCTTCCCCCTATCTATCTCTCAAGAATTTAAATCGATTATTTATTTATTTTTTATTTATTTATTCGGTCATTAGTTGTTTTGTTTTGTGTGTTTTTGGGAAGGGTTTGGTGG
Organism: Oncomelania hupensis; assembly: GCA_036898135.1. Taxonomy (NCBI): domain Eukaryota; kingdom Metazoa; phylum Mollusca; class Gastropoda; order Littorinimorpha; family Pomatiopsidae; genus Oncomelania; species Oncomelania hupensis. The sequence continues at coordinate 17,110,771 of CM072525.1, read as the reverse complement.
GTGGGTTGGGGGCGCGGTAATAAGTCATTTCGATCGATCAGGGGAAGTCACTTCTAATTTTTACAGCAGCCATCTTTTCAGATTCACATTCATTATTCAGATTTTTAAAAATACGGCTTTATTTCTTTAGAAATCTGTACCCATACTGTACTGCATACATGTTTCTCACCCTCCTCCTTACAAATCTTCCTTCCTTCTCCTCTTTCTTCATCTCCACCACTCCAAGCGTCTTATAGTTTATATACTCTATCGACCATCGTCTTGAGATGGAAATTAAAGCGCTTTAGAAGATTAAATAAATAAATAAATAAAATAATCCCCCATACTACCCCCCCCCCCCCACGCTCCCCACTCTCACAAAGCAATCCTACGCGAATGTCCATCCGAACGTCCAAGCGCCAGTGGATGAGAAGAGAATCTTGCAACAGGTCAGCTTTGGATTTGTTGAGACGCAGGACGTCAAGCGCTGCAGACCTTAGTGTCAGTAGACTGTCTTACGCTTCTCGTTTCTCGTTTTTCCCCTTGGCAAAACTTGACGTAAAGTATCAACTAATTACCCCATTTGTGCTATTCTTTAAATTTTTTTATACCTTCTTTAAAGTGGAATATCCAAGTATTGTTAAACTATTCAGTATAATAAGCCATTCCATATTGATTATAAGGCCCACCCCTCCCCCCGGCCTTCCCTCCCCCCCCCACCACAAATGTCTGTTTACGGTATCCCGACCGACCCTAATTTTTTGGCCCGACCCTAAACCTTTTTTGGGGATCCTCTGAAAAAAAATAATTTTTTTTTTAAATCGCATCCAATGTGAAAAAGGTTTATAAAAAAAATTTTAAAAAAGAAAAAAAGCCGACCTATCGACCCTGTTGTTTTCCCTAAGTTACCGTAAACACACTTTTTTGGGCCTAATATCCGTATCCTGCACGCATATAAAAACAAGCATTTTTTGACAACTTCTTTCTCCCTTTCTGAGTGTTCAACTGAGATCGGGACTATTTTAATTAAGGTTCAATTTTGAATGGAATCCATTTGGGGGGGAGACGGCGATGCTGGTACCCCTCTGAATTTGAGGCAAACTGTCCATTTTGGAATGACAGTAGATCTATCTATCTATCTATCTATCTATCTATCTATCTATCTATCTATCTATCTATCTATCTATCTATCTATCTATCTACCTACCTACCTACCTACCTACCTACCTACCTACCTACCTACCTACCTACCTATCTATCTATCTATCTATCTATCTATCTATCTATCTATCTATCTATCTATCTATCTATCTATCTATCTATCTATCTACCTATCTATCTACCTATCCATCTATCTATCCATCTATCTATATATCTATCTATCTACCTACCTACCTATCTATATATCTATCCATCCATCCATCTATCTATCTATCTATCTATCTATCTATCTATCTATCTATCTACCTACCTATCTACCTACCTATCTATATATCTATCCATCCATCCATCTATCTATCTATCTATCTATCTATCTATCTATCTATCTATCTATCTATCTATCTATCTATCTATCGATCTGTGTATTTTATTTATTTATTTCGAATTTAATTTATTTATATATTTATTATTTTTGTGGTCTGCATCATTGTAGGCCTATGTTTTGTGTTCTGCCTCAACCTGTGTCATGGTTTTTGTGTTCTGCCTCAACCTGTGTCATGGTTTTTGTGTTCTGCCTCAACCTGTGTCATGGTTTTTGTGTTCTGCCTCAACCTGTGTCATGGTTTTTGTGTTCTGCCTCAACCTGTGTCATGGTTTTTGTGTTCTGCCTCAACCTGTGTCATGGTTTTTGTCATGAGCAAAAAAATCCCACACAACATTTTATGCAAATTAAGAATCCAATACCTTTTATGTATATGGGCGATAGGATATATGGGTATGTGGGAGGATGTATGGGTATATGGGAGGATATATGGGTATGTGTGAGGATAAATGGATATATTGGAGAATATATGAGAGAATATGGGAGGGTGTTATATACTGCAGGGGCAGAAGAAAGGGATGTGCGAAAAATCTTTTCGTCATCCATGACTGCAGGCATTTTAACATTGTAGACTCCAGATCCTTTATTGAAAACAATCAATCAATAGTTTGTTTAATAGTTAATGCGTTTTTGACAGATTGTAAAATTACAAAGAGAGAGGGGGAGAGAGAGGGGGGAGAGAAAGAGGGAGAGAGAGAGGGAGAAAAAGAGGGAGAGAGAGAGGGAGAGAAAGAGAGAGTAAAAATGTTTACAACAATTGGTTTACGTGTCAAAACATGTTGTGATTATACAGGCAATAATGACCGTTAGTAATAAACGTTTCGTCTTTCTGTCCCCTTTTTCAGAACGTCTTAAACTGTCCAGCATATGAGACTTCTCGATTGTACAAAGGCTACCTTCACAGTCAACGTGTTAAAGTAACAACTAAACATAGCATAGAGATGTCCTTTATTTACACGGGACACAGAGGGAGGACAGATTATCGTCTCTAGCAACATGATACAGTCCCTCCACTTCTAGCAGCCAACCCTCCAACCCAATCCAATCCGAATCCTACTTGTAGAGCGCACAACTCCATGTAAAGGAGACAAGCTCAGGGCGCTGGAAATTCAGTTCCTCCTGTGAAAGAGAGTGTCGAGATTTCAACGAAATGATTGCAAATTGGTTCAACCTTGTGTTTTTGTCCATTTGAAAAGTAAACTCCTTATTGAATGTTGCTGCGTGATAACGTTTGTAAATTTATCAGTACTGCATTTGCCTGACACAAAAATATATTGTGATCCTTAAATGGTAAAATTTAATTGCGCCTCTCTGGTGTCATGTCACGATGACGAAAGCAATCGTTATAATCAATGTTTAATAGGGAGTTACTTTTCAACCACCCGCCAGAGGTCAGGGCCAAAGTACGAGGTTCTATTCCCTAGTCAGGATCGCGAGGTTGTTAATGTTTATGATGTTTGTGCGCATCAGGCAGCAAGTTGGAGCCCGCTACTACTACTACTACTACTACTACTAGGCCTACTACTACTACTAGGCCTACTACTACTACTACTACTAGGCCTACTACTTTTACTACTAGGCCTGCTACTTTTACTACTAGGTCTACTACTACTACTGTTACTAGGCCTACTACTACTACTATTACTACTACTACTAGGCCTACTACTACTACTATTACTACTAGGCCAACTACTACTACTACTACTACTACTACTACTACTAGGCCTATTACTACTACTAGGCCAACTACTACTAGGCCTACTACTACTACTTGGCCTACTACTACTACTAGGCCTACTACTACTACTACAACAACTACTACTACCTCTAGGCCTACTATTACTACAACTATTATTATTACTACTACTACTGCTACTACTTCTACTACTACTATTACTACTACTTCTTCTACTACTACTACTAGACCTACTACTATTACTACTACTACTACTATTACTACTACTACTAGGCCTACTACTAGGGCTACCACTACTACTACTACTACTACTATTAGGCCTACTACTATTACTAGGCCTACTACTACTACTACTACTACTAGGCCTACTATTACTACTACTATTACTACTACTACTGCTGCTACTACTTGTACTACTACTATTACTACTACTTCTACTACTACTACTAGGCCTACTACTATTATTACTAGTAATACTACTATTGCTACTGCTACTACTTCTACTACTACTACTAGGCCTACTACTATTGCTACTACTGCTACTACTACTTCTATTACTACTACTTCTTCTACTACTACTACTACTACTACTAGGCCTACTACTACTACTGCTACTACTACTTCTACTACTACTACTAGGCCTACTACTACTACCACTGCTATTACTACTACTACTACTACTGTGCGCGTAATTCGCCGCTCAATAGCTATGAGAGGAAAGCACTTGAGCGCCGTATGCGTAAGCCTATCTATAATACCACTGTTACCACTGTCACACCGTTTGAAGTGGACTGTAGTGATAACAAAGAGATTATGCCACAGATCCCCGCCAACAAAACTCTTCAGATGAGAAATGACGTGTAAAGATGGATGGACTCTCTCCACTAGCGGTTTTTTCTTCACATTGCATAAGAGACGACAAATATTTATTCGTCCAAGAGTTCACATTGGAAAAACCGCTTCCTTTAAACAATAGACACACTTTGTCTACAGTTATGGTTTTATTCAGCAAACCATTCGTTTAATGCACCACAAACTGGCGAAATTATTTTAGTAGTTCCCGAAGCGTCAGCTGGGGGGAACTAATGTTTTTGGGCTTTGTCCGTCTGGCGTATATCCGGCTCTTGAAATAAATAGACGGATTTCTTTGAAAGTTTTTTTTTTTAAATGCAACCTTACCAGGCCATTCAACCAATGGTGGTTCTTATTCGGCTCTTTGCAGTCCGCTGGACCCTATAAACAATGACTAACTAATCATGGTTCCAAATGGCCAGACTACAATAGACTACAGTAAAATAAGGTTCGCAAGAAGCAAACAATACAATTTACAAGGAAAAAGAAATGAATACAACGTTGATAGAACTTGTTAGAGGAAACCTTGAAGAATAAAATAAAAATACTACTACTTGTAGCTTTTGGGTGATTCTCGGACCACTTTCTTCAGCAAAACAAAGGACCTTTCCTGTCTAGTGGAAGCAATTTCTTTTGTTGGTGAGGGAACTTAATTTCCGTCAGTAACGTCAGCAGTTTATACATCTCATTAGTAAGCCAAGGTTTAAAAAAAAATCACAAATTTTGTCCAATAGGGTCAGCGTGGTTTCGTGGTAACATCCATTTTATTTTATTATATCAGTTGCATGACATCCACTGTGATGCGAGTTTGTGTAAGAGACCTTACTCAATTTTTTTTTAAAAATGAAAGTGGAAATCTACACTCGTTATTGAGACTTGGAACACAGTTTGAAGTGAAGTACTGGAATTATGTAGATTAAGTCAACCGACCACGACGATCGCGTGAACTTGTTTCGCACGCTCTTTCTCCCTCACGAAATGAAAAAAAAAAACAAAAACAAATGAAGTGACAATGACAGGTCTCGAAGGATCTCTGTGGTGATTGGACAAATTCGGTGGGTCCGATCATCACCAGAACGTTTCTTGTGACCTTCACATAGGACACACAAGTATTGAAAGGAAGAATCTGTGAAAGTTTTGAGAGAACCCCCCCCCCCCTCCCAAGAACAAGAAGAAATTGATCAAGATCGAGAAGAATGCTTAGAAGCGCAAAGAGGCCCGCACTAAGCTAGATCTAAAGGCGATTTGAAACAAACAATCAAATATACTAGTGTTGTAATGTGTGTTAGGTGCATGCAGTCAAGAGACTAGTGTTGTAATGTGTGTTAGGTGCATGCAGTCAAGAGACTAGTGTTGTAATGTGTGTTACGTGCATGCAGTCAAGAGACTAGTGTTGTAATGTGTGTTAGGTGCATGCAGTCAAGAGACTAGTGTTGTAATGTGTGTTAGGTGCATGCAGTCAAAGGAGAGGACAGAAGAGGGTCGCCTCCATCTCTATACGTATGTCCCAATGGTCCGAGCATCTGATCATGTCCCATTATCAGATAACATAACGTTACGATTATGGCGTGGAAACAATATGCAAGCAGCTGTTATTGAAATAATAATAATAATAATGATAATAATAATAATAATAATAATAATAATAATAATAATAATAATAATAATAATAATAATAATAATAATAATAATAACGTATGATGATGATGATGATGATGATGATGATGATGATGATGATGATGATGATGATGATGATGATGATGATGATGATGATGATGATGAAATAAGGATTGTTCTTACCAGTTTAAAGAGCTAGATGCTCGAGTAGCACCTAAAGTAAATTCTTCTTCTTCTTCTTCCTCTCTCTCTCTCTCTCTTTTTCTCTCTCTCTCCAGGGGTATTAACCAAGTAGAGTGGAGCGGTCGATTCGTTTTGCCAAAAAGGCGCCGACTGATCGGTGATCCCACCCTTCTATATATGAAGCATGGGCTGTGAGCTACTGCTGCTATCGCGGATCCATTCTACTTGGTTAGTACTCCTGCTCTCTCTCTCTCTCTCTCTCTCTCTCTCTCTCTCCATCTCTCTCTTACTCTCTCACTCTCTCTCTCTCAATCTCGCAGGTGCAAAAATTCATCACTGAAGGGAAAAATTGGATTCCCGTTATCTCAGCGTGTTGGGCGAACATGTGCGCGCATGCGTAATGGCACGCTTCCGCGTCACGCGCGCACGTGCGTTACGCTCTCAAAAAGACGACCACTCGCTGAGATTTCGCATTTAGACCTTGAAATTTCGTGACACTGGGTTCTTGGGTCGAATTTGGAACGGTTGGATTTGGACTTCTTGAATAGTCGAGCATTCACAGCGTTAAGAGATTTTTTTTTTCATTTCCTTCTGCTGCCCTCTTTTTGGGATTTACAAGTCCTTTATATTCTTCTAGTTCTTGCCCTTGCTTTCAATGTTTTTGTTGTTATTGTTGTTGTTGCTTGTGTTGTTATTGTTGTTGTTGTTGTTGTTGTTGTTGTTGTTGTTCTTCTTCTTCTTCTTCTTCTTCTTCTTCTTCTTCTTCTTCTTCTCTTCTTCTTCTTCTTCGGTTATGTAAATATGTCACTTGGCGAAATGAGGTCTGTTATCTCTTGTTCTTGTTCTTCTTGCCATCGTCTTTTTCTTGTTTTTCTTCTGTTGGTGTTGTTGTTGTAGTTGTCTTCTTCTTCTTCTTCTTCTTCTTCTTCTTCTTCTTCTTCTTCTTCTTCTTCTTCTTCTTCTTCTTCTTCTCCTCCTCCTCTTCCTCCTCCTCTTTCTTTTTTTCTATGTTCTTTTTCTTCTCTTTCTTATCATCATTCTTCTCCTCGTCTTCTTTATTCTTTTCATACAACTCTTTCCATCTTCGTCTTCCTTGTTGTGCTGTTGTTGTTTTTCTTTTTTTTGTGTGTGTTGATGTTGTTATTGTTGTTTTTGTTGTTGTTGTTGTTGTTGTTGTTGTTGTTGTTCTTCTTCTTCTTCTTCTTCTTCTTCTTCTTCTTCTTCTTCTTCTTGTTGTTGTTGTTGTTGTTGTTGTTCTTCTTCTTCTTCTTCTTCTTCTTCTTCTTCTTCTTCTTCCTCTTTCTCTTCTTCTTCTTCCTCTGCTTCCTCTTCTTCTTCTTCCTCTTCCTTTCCTTCTTCTTCCTCTTCTTCCTCTCCTTCTTCTTCTTCCTCTGCTTCCTCTTCTACTTCTTCCTCTTCCTTTTCTTCTTCTTCTTCCTCTTCCTCTTCTTCTTCTATCATTTCCCCCTTCCCCTCCCCCACCTACTCTTCTTCCTCATCCTTCTCCCAGTTCTTCTTTGATTTCCCATTTCCTCCTCCCCATCTACCCCTCCTCCTCCTTCTTCTTCTGCTTCATCTTCTTCTTCTTCTTCTTCTTCTTCTTCTTCTTCTTCTTCTTCTTCACCTTCTTCTTCTTCTTCTTTCAGAACATTGTTATTATTATGAAGATCATGAGCGCGGCCTGTTTATTGGGGATTAAGGCAACATGATATTGCAATTAAGACATTCTCGCTGTTCGGGTGACTTCACGAAGAATGAGGGGTTTTGTTGTTGTTGTTGTTTTTTGGACCCAGAAATTCATGAAGGTCTGTTTCGGTGCAACTATAGTGACAGTTAATTCTTTTTTCTCTGGAATGAGTTGTTTTTGTTTACTCGTATTCATCAGCATCATCATCATCATCATCATCATCATCATCATCATCATCATCATCATCATCATCATCATCATCATCATCATCATCTTCTTCTTCTTCTTCTTCTTCTTCTTCTTCTTCTTCTTCTTCTTTTTTTTTTTTTTCTTGTTCTTGTTCTTGTTCTTCTTCTTCTTCTTGTTCTTGTTCTTCTTCTTCTTCTTCTTCTTCTTCTTCTTCTTCTTCTTCTTCTTCTTCTTCTTCTTCTCCATCATCATCATTATTGTCATCATAATCATCATCATCATAATCATTATCATCGTCATCATCATTACAACAGCAACATCGTCGTCATCGTCACTATCTTCTTTTTCTTATGATTTGTTATGAGGTAGCTTCTGTTCGATGTTCCGAAAGTAACCTTGGTTTGTTAAAAGACTTGAGATGCTGGTGCTGTTAAGAGACATGAGGTATGAGATGAGACATGAGATTCTTTATTCGCTTCAAATGTCACACACAGAAGAATTTTCTTTGCGCGTCTGAGAATAGTAGACTACAACAATATTTTATTTTAAAAGTAAACAATAGCAATTTAAAACACAATTGTTCCCGATACCGGTAAACATCTCGGGAAGTAAAAACAATGCTATGGACTCATTCGCATACCACAAAACACAGAACACACCACTTACAAATGCCGTCACCAAACTAAAAATATTTTATCATTGTAGCTGAATAATTGTTTCCATTATCTGAAGTCTCAACCAATATTACAGATTTTTTTTTTTTGGGAGGGGAGGGGGGGAGGGAACAACCATTGAATCCATGGTTTTGTTAAAGTGGATAATTTATGTTTTAATTGTCTTCATTTTATTGCAGGTCGCATGAAGGACAAGGCCGAGGCCGGAGGGGATAACTCTCCTACCAATATGGCGGACGGCAGGAAACGGAAGCGCCCGGATACGGAACTTATTCACGATTCCGAAGGTCAGTGAATTGAAGGTCATAATTATAGTGCATGTATACAGAGGAATCTAAATTGTCGATTTTTTCTAAAGCCAACAAAAAACATCTTTAACAATTATAGCCAAATTCAGGTCTGCTCGACTTCCAGTCGTCCATCGTTTAGATTTACCGTTTCCGCGTTGTTTTTGCAGCTGCTGGTGTTGTTGTTCTCTAATGCTCACGTTGTTCAGAACGACTGCATTCAAATATAACAGCGGGAGGTCTGATGGTGCAATGGGTCAGTAGCCGGTTTCCTATGCCGAAGGTCGCGCGTTCGATTCCTGCAGGGACGAACTTACATGATTTACGTACGGGATTTTTCTCCGGGTACTGCGCATTCCTCCTTCTCTCCAGTAGTGGTATTGGTATGCATTCTACCTAAAATTCCCAAACTTTTGCATTCTATTTTCCTTCCGTACTCTAATAGCGACTTGTTTTTTTTTTTACACCACCTGTTTGAGTGATGAATGTGTGTTTGTTGTGTATGAAGGAGTTTCTGTAACGTGTGAGCGTATATGTTGGTTACAGATCGCCGCGGTTTGAGTCTGATTTAGAAGTAAGACGCTGCTGTCATCCTTTATTACTATTTGTTTGTAGTTAGAGGCTGCTGTGTCTTGTAATATAGTGCCGTTCTTGTAATCACTATGTATATATTGTGTATCCCTATCCCCCCATCTTCCCCCCTTGTCTGGCTATACGGCCCCCCCCCCCTGGGCTAGGAGCCTAAATTGATTTGCTGTTGATCATTTGTTTGTTTGTTTAATAAAAGGACTCAAAGGACTATTATTAATATTGTTATTATTATTATTATTTTTTATTATTATTATTATTATTATTATTATTATTATTATTATTATTATTATTTTCTTCTTCTTCTTCTTCTTCTTCTTACTTTCAAATATCAGAGACTACTCGACTGTTCTCATTTGTTGTTATTTATTTATTTATTCCCCTCCAACCCCCAACACACACGCGCGCACTCATACATCTACACACACACACACACACACACAAACACACACACACACAAACACACACACACACACACATACACACACACTCGCTCAAGTGTGTGGGGGAAGCAGCAAGAAGCCGTCATGGGAGTGTCAGACGTGGCCGTTTTCTTGCCTCAGCCCGCCATCCTACATCCGACAGCTTTGACAACCTCCCGCCTTCACCATGGCTTCGTCCTAAAGCACTTGTTACACGCAATTTCACTTTTCAATAACCATTCGTTGATCAGCGTTGATGCGCCGCGCTCCACGACCCACAATTAGGACAGTAGTAGTAGTAGTAGTAGTAGTAGTAGTAGTAGTAGTAGTAGTAGTAGTAGTAGTAGTAGTAGTAGTAGTAGTAGTCGTAGTAGTAGTAGTAGTAGTAGTAGTAGTAGTAGTAGTAGTAGTAGTAGTAGTAGTAGTAGTAGCGAGCGTTGTGGCCAAGTGGGCTAAGGTGGGACTAACTTGCCTTGTCCACAGGCCAGAAACCAATGGCGCCTGACAGGTGTGGGATCGATCCAGCATCGGGACGTTATGTTTCTCCGAATATTTACTTTCGACTCGGGCAACGTCTCGGGGGTTTTCTCCGGGTACTCCGGTTTGCTCCCCCAGCAAAATTTCAAAATCACAACTAATGTTAGGTAGGTTGGGTTTGGGCGCTCCACAGGCTGCGACTACGCTTTCCCCAGGGGAGGCGGCCCAGAATTTCCCTATGAAAAAGGGACAATAAGGTAAATAAAATAATTTTTTTTTTTAAAAGTAGTAGTCGTAGTAGTAGTCGTAGTAGTAGTAGTAGTGATAATAATAATAATTATAGTAGTAGTAGTGGTAGTAGTAGTAGCAGCAGTAGTAGTAGTAGTGATAATAATAATAATAATAGCAGTAGTAGTAGCAGTATTAGTAGTAGTAGTAGTGATAATAATTGTAGTAGTAGTAGCATTAGTAGTAGTATTAGTAGTGATAATAATAATAATTATTATTATTATAGTAGTAGTAGTAGTAGTAGTAAGCTAGTAGTAGTAGAAGTAGTAGTAATTCTTCTTCTTCTTCTTCTTCTTCTTCTTATTATTATTAGTAGTAGTAGTAGTAGTAGTAGTAGTAGTAGTAGTAGTAGTAGTAGTAGTAGTAGTAGTAGTAGTAGTAGTTGTTGTTGTTGTTGTTGTTGTTGTAGTATACAGTTGTAGTAGTATAGTTATAATGAAATGAATGAATGAATGAAAATTTATGAAGTGCATAAATAATCCACACCAAAAGCATCAACTGGGGTGTGTGAGCGAGAGAGAGAGAGAGAGAGAGAGAGAGAGAGAGAGAGAGAGAGAGAGAGAGAGAGCGAGCGTGTGTGATATGGGTAATAAGGGGAGGAGGGAGGTTGTCAAAGCTTTCGGTTTTAGAATGGCGGGCTGAGGCAAGAAATAATTATAATAATAATAATAATAATAATAATAATAATAATAATAATAATAATAATAATAATAATAATAATAATAATAATAATAATAATAATAATAATAAGGGTATATACTATATAATACGAACTCATGTGTGGCATGTTGGTCAGAGCATACCGGATGCAGGCATTTCTAAGGCGCCCTCGTCACTGAAATGGATTCAGAGATCAGCAATTACATACTACCACTATCCATGAGTTACTTTTTAATCATCTGATATAAAAGCTGTCGTTGGTTTTACGTTTATTCATGGCTCTGGTATCCGAGGTGTTCTAAGCCAAGTCAGCCATAGTTTGTGACTTGAACGGGTGGTGACATTGGGTGTATTGTCGAGGAGGATTTCGGATAAAAGCTGAGTTTTGACTACAACATCTATCCACCGCAACGACGTTGAACAAACGTTGATCGAAGATTATCATGAAGGTTCTCCTGCAGTTCCTTGCTATTGACAGCAAGAAGATTTTCATAGCAGGTTGATGTTGACGGGTGTCGGAGCTGCCTTAAACCGTCCAGTAATTGTCTTGCTGCCGTACTGAGCTAGCTTCAGAGACAGACTAGGGAGTGAATGAAATTATTGCTGTATAAACACGAGCGCGCGCGCACACACACAAACACACACACACTCTCTCTCTCTCGAGCACACACACATATACAAACTCTTTCCCTCTCTCTGTCTCTCTTTCTCTTCTTCCCCCACTTCACCTCCTTTTCCATCTCTCTCTCTCTCTCTCTCTCTCTCTCTCTCTCTCTCTCTCTCTCACACACACACACACACACACACACACACACACACAACACACACTCAATATTCTTATCTTCTTCCAATTTCAATGACAACTTCGCTTTTTCTTGCTTTAAAGTTGTAGAAATACTGTTTTGTTTTCAATCTTTTCTTTTCTTTCCTTTTCTTTCCTTTTCTTTTATTTTTTAGTTCTTTTATTATACAATTTTATACAGTTCTTTAATTGAACGTAATAAAAACTCGGCGTTTTCTTGCTTAAAGTTGTAGTTATACTGACTTTTTTTCTATCTTTCTTTTAAAATAAATTTTTATGTACAGTCCTTTAATTCAATTTAAATTTTAGACTACCTGAGTGAAAAAACGGCCCCTATGGCACTGAACTCTGTACATCGATGTTTACGAAACTGTGGTCCACAACAATTCCAAACGTGTCGCTATCTTCTTGTTTTTGTTTTTGTTTTAAATATAAAATAAGTGGTTGAATCAGCAAAATTCAATCAATTTATTATTAAATCTGTCTATAAACACAAAAGGAACTAACTTACTAAAGAAATAAAGAAATAAAGAAAGAAAGAAAGAAGGAAAGAAAGAAAGAAAGAAAGAAAGAAAGAAAGAAAGAAAGAAAGAAAGAAAGAAAGAAAGAAAGAAAGAAAAAGAAGGAAAGAAAGAAAGAAAGAACGAAAGAAAGAAAGAAAAAGAAGGAAAGAAAGAAAGAAAGAAAGAAAGAAAGAAAGAAAGAAAGAAAGAAAGAAAGAAAGAAAGAAAGAAAGAAAGAAAGAAAAAGAAGGAAAGAAAGAAAGAAAGAAAGAAAGAAAGAAAGAAAGAAAGAAAGAAGGAAAGAAAGAAAGAAAGAAAGAAAAAAAGAAAGAAAGAAAGAAAGAAAGAAAAATAAAAAGAAAGAAAAGAAGGAAAGAAAGAAAGAAAGAAAGAAAGAAAGAAAGAAAGAAAGAAAGAAAGAAAGAAAAGAACTTAAACAGTATATTACATCAATCAATAAACAAAATAATGAATTAAACAAACATAGAAATAATCACATAAATAAATAAACATTGAGGTTTAACGTCTACACCCACCATTGGCGATATGGCAGACAGGGATAACCATTCCAGGGAGGAGGAGGTAGAGCTCTAAATCAACACTGAACCATCAGAGTGTCACGTCCCAACTGCCTCAACAGTGGTTCGACATGTGTGCTCTTTCACACGAGAAAAAAACCCAACACCTAAATAAACTCTAAAAGACAAAACCAGAAGTAACAAGACAATTTCTTTATTTCACACACTCATTCGCACTAAAAATTAACTCCCTTTATGCCCCTTCCCAACCAACCAACCCTCAATCCCACTAATAAAACCCCAAACTAATACATAAACAATTCGCTCAAAATAATAATGATAATTAAATCAAAATGGAAAATGACTAACTACAAAATGTACAAAGATTTATAATAATTATGTCTGGAACAGCTTACTGACAACGAAGTAAATATACAGTAAGCAACTGCTTTAAATCTTTATAAATGTTCAAACTTTGTTCCACTTAAACTTCAAATAGATACAACAAGTCTTTTATATTATATAAAATGAATAAGAAAATTTATCTTTTAAGCAAAATAGAATTTATAAGAAATTAATCTAAATTACTAATTAACTAATATCTGGCGAAATAATTCCCCCAGACAAAACTATACAATCACAGGGTTACTTAATCTAGTAGATAATATTACTCAACAACGTTTATCAATCAATTCAAATTAAATATATCTCAATGTGCTGTAATTTATAATTTATCACATGTAAAACAATTATCGTTCCTCACAACAGATTATCATTGGTTATAGTTATTTGTTGTGTGTGGTGGAGTGTGTGTGCGTGTGCTTTATAAACGAAATAAAGTTCCCTGGGCGAATACCAGAACCTTCGCAACCGAGGTTGACACACGGAAAACACGGCGTAATAGGCCGAGGCACACAAGCTTCACACCAGCAAGGTTTCAGCACACCATCAATGGTCTGCTCTAGGGTTTTGGTGTTGTATTTGTTGGTACATCTACAACAATACATACAAGAATACGCAACCATTAATAATTATATTACAATATACTGCACAAGCACCCCGCTATCGGAATGGTTGTCTCCCTTTCCACATCCTTACTCATCCTCCCTGTCATCGCGCATATACATTCACAAACACCTCCTTTCTGTCATCTCTTCGCTACATAACAGCGAATTCTTTTATATCAATTTATAATTATTTAATTTATAATACATTTTAGAAAACTCTCTCTCTCTCTAGGTATTTATGCAGCAAACAATATGAAACAATAGAATTAAGAAAACATAATTAACTATTCATTCACACTGCATGCATAACCCAAACCCCCGAACGCTATGGCCAACTGAGAGATTGAGGTAAAAACTTACGGCTACCAGTGGATTCTCCGGCCTGTAGACAAAGACACACGAACGACGGGACAAACACACAGGCACAGATGGTTAGGCAAGGTGATTACACAGGCATAAGAAGTCCTAGACGGAGTCACAGGTCACCCGACGTTATACGTAGATAACTCAGATTTCACCGAGAATACACAGTAGGTATTCTAAACAGCTTAGAAAAGTTTTAGTTAAACAAACACTTCCAAAGTGTTCCCAAAACAATCCTCCTCTTCCGTTAATAGGCTCTTTTTCGTTGACGGTCTGATCTGTACGACCCACAGACAAAGTCACTAACTGGCACCTTGACCCAACTTGGATCCGTTGATTCTGGCTACAAAAACGATATGCAACTGTTGCTGCTCCTATCAAAATATACAGTGCAAGGGGTTTTATACGATCAGCTAAGAATCTTCCAGAATATACTTCTTTTCATCATAATTCATTCCCTGCACCGTTCGCGATTAGAGCACGCATTTCACACATAGAATATCGCATGGCAGCAATTAATCTTCTCAATAACAAAATAGCCAACTATGCTGTTTTTCTAACATAGTACGTTCTGCACGGGCGCAATACATTCGCTACTTTTATTAATTATAAACTAAATTAATTTATTCTGATTCTCTCCCCTTGACTACCGTAACTTTTAACCTCTATGTACAGGCTGATGATTAAACTATATACATAGGCGCGCGACTGCAAACTGCGTAGCGTGACACAGCACCCCACCAAGACGAAAACTAACAGTTTTAGTTCTTAACAAACACGCTACTCAGTTCTGCTCAAGAAATCAGCTGGTACATTTTCCTTCCCTGGAATACTCTCCACTATCAGATCGAAAGGTTGACTGCTTCGTCTTTCTCTCTCGCGTCACTGGGTGTCTCTGACACTGTCTCTGACTCTGTCTCTGACTCTGCCTCTGACTCTGCCTCTGACTCTGCCTCTGACTCTGTCTCTGACTCTGTCTCTGACTCTGTCTCTGACTCTGTCTCTGACTCTGTCTCTGACTCTGCCTCTGACTCTGCCTCTGACTCTGTTAGACCCAGCTCTTCTGCTCTCCCCTTCTCTTCTAGTTCCATCTTTCTCTCAAGCCTAGCTGTTTCCTTTGCTAATCTAGCAGTCTCTTCCGCCAATCTAGCAGCCTCCTGCTCCCTCTTCGCCCCATCTACTACAAAACTGGCTAGACCTGCTCCCTTCAGCCCCATGCTAGCGCCTAGCTCCTTGTATCTAAGGTATACCTCCATGCCAACGCTACTTTTTCCTGCACCGGCCTTAACTGCAGTAGGAGTAAGATCAGCTGCCACGCGAGTACCATGAGCGAAAGGCGTACTCACTGTGGTTTCCTCGTCCATCGGTTCCCGACGCGAAGCGGCTGCGTCGGCCTCCGTGTACTGGTCCATCGCTCGCGCCTGCTCAGCTGCTCTCCGAGTCGCAGCTCTCGTCAGCATACAGTCGCGGACTAAGAATGAAAAATGGGAAAAAATGGGTGAATAACAAATGAAACAAATAACGATTAACACATATACAAACAGTCGAACAAATGACAAGTAAACGGTAACAGGAACCGGAGAAGTCCCTTATCGTCTAGGCCTCGACGACAAAGTTGTTTACCTCAACCCCCCGTTTGTGCACACACGCTCGGGGTGTGAACCCTTTTGCGCAGCGCAACCTCACTCCCGACCAACCACCCACTGGCCACTCATCCGACACACAAGACGACAAAGAAACAAACACTGACTTCTGGTATCTAAACAAATAACAATAAATCTACCCAACTATTCCCCCCTAACCTATCCTAGATCTATCCCACCGCTGCCACCAAAATGTCACGTCCCAACTGCCTCAACAGTGGTTCGACATGTGTGCTCTTTCACACGAGAAAAAAACCCAACACCTAAATAAACTCTAAAAGACAAAACCAGAAGTAACAAGACAATTTCTTTATTTCACACACTCATTCGCACTAAAAATTAACTCCCTTTATGCCCCTTCCCAACCAACCAACCCTCAATCCCACTAATAAAACCCCAAACTAATACATAAACAATTCGCTCAAAATAATAATGATAATTAAATCAAAATGGAAAATGACTAACTACAAAATGTACAAAGATTTATAATAATTATGTCTGGAACAGCTTACTGACAACGAAGTAAATATACAGTAAGCAACTGCTTTAAATCTTTATAAATGTTCAAACTTTGTTCCACTTAAACTTCAAATAGATACAACAAGTCTTTTATATTATATAAAATGAATAAGAAAATTTATCTTTTAAGCAAAATAGAATTTATAAGAAATTAATCTAAATTACTAATTAACTAATATCTGGCGAAATAATTCCCCCAGACAAAACTATACAATCACAGGGTTACTTAATCTAGTAGATAATATTACTCAACAACGTTTATCAATCAATTCAAATTAAATATATCTCAATGTGCTGTAATTTATAATTTATCACATGTAAAACAATTATCGTTCCTCACAACAGATTATCATTGGTTATAGTTATTTGTTGTGTGTGGTGGAGTGTGTGTGCGTGTGCTTTATAAACGAAATAAAGTTCCCTGGGCGAATACCAGAACCTTCGCAACCGAGGTTGACACACGGAAAACACGGCGTAATAGGCCGAGGCACACAAGCTTCACACCAGCAAGGTTTCAGCACACCATCAATGGTCTGCTCTAGGGTTTTGGTGTTGTATTTGTTGGTACATCTACAACAATACATACAAGAATACGCAACCATTAATAATTATATTACAATATACTGCACAAGCACCCCGCTATCGGAATGGTTGTCTCCCTTTCCACATCCTTACTCATCCTCCCTGTCATCGCGCATATACATTCACAAACACCTCCTTTCTGTCATCTCTTCGCTACATAACAGCGAATTCTTTTATATCAATTTATAATTATTTAATTTATAATACATTTTAGAAAACTCTCTCTCTCTCTAGGTATTTATGCAGCAAACAATATGAAACAATAGAATTAAGAAAACATAATTAACTATTCATTCACACTGCATGCATAACCCAAACCCCCGAACGCTATGGCCAACTGAGAGATTGAGGTAAAAACTTACGGCTACCAGTGGATTCTCCGGCCTGTAGACAAAGACACACGAACGACGGGACAAACACACAGGCACAGATGGTTAGGCAAGGTGATTACACAGGCATAAGAAGTCCTAGACGGAGTCACAGGTCACCCGACGTTATACGTAGATAACTCAGATTTCACCGAGAATACACAGTAGGTATTCTAAACAGCTTAGAAAAGTTTTAGTTAAACAAACACTTCCAAAGTGTTCCCAAAACAATCCTCCTCTTCCGTTAATAGGCTCTTTTTCGTTGACGGTCTGATCTGTACGACCCACAGACAAAGTCACTAACTGGCACCTTGACCCAACTTGGATCCGTTGATTCTGGCTACAAAAACGATATGCAACTGTTGCTGCTCCTATCAAAATATACAGTGCAAGGGGTTTTATACGATCAGCTAAGAATCTTCCAGAATATACTTCTTTTCATCATAATTCATTCCCTGCACCGTTCGCGATTAGAGCACGCATTTCACACATAGAATATCGCATGGCAGCAATTAATCTTCTCAATAACAAAATAGCCAACTATGCTGTTTTTCTAACATAGTACGTTCTGCACGGGCGCAATACATTCGCTACTTTTATTAATTATAAACTAAATTAATTTATTCTGATTCTCTCCCCTTGACTACCGTAACTTTTAACCTCTATGTACAGGCTGATGATTAAACTATATACATAGGCGCGCGACTGCAAACTGCGTAGCGTGACACAGAGCAATCACACTGCCAAGATGGACAGTGAAAATGGCCATTGTTTTGCCTACCACGGGATTCGAACCTGGGTTTATCGGAAACAGATAAATAAAAGTATTGTGCTGTATCATCTTTTTTCTTCTGGCCTAGCCCTAATGATGGATGAATGAATAAATAAATAAATAAATAAATAAATAAATAAAGTTATAAATAAATACTTTTTTTAAAAGGCGAAAATAAGTAAAATAAATAAATATTTATTATTGTGCCACGTTGTCTTTTTTTTTTTCTGCCCCAGTGCCGATGCGTCTTGACAAAATCTGAGCGCGCGCCGGGGGCTGAAGTGCGCATGCGGTGTTTTTCAATTAGCACGTGCTACATTTTACATGAGCCTCCATTATTCATTGGTCAATTACTACTTCCACGTATAGCTACTGTTTCACTATGCGTGTATTCTGTATGTGGGGCGGAGAGAGAGAGAGAGAGAGAGAGAGAGAGAGGGAGGGGGGGTAGGGAGAGAGAGAAAGAAAGAAAGAAGGAAAGGGGATGTGGGAATGGAAGGGAGAGAGGGAGAGGTGGGGGAGGGGACAGAGATGGAGAGAGAGGGAGAGAGAAACGAGAAACAGAGAGGAAGAGGTAGAACAAGACAGAGTGAGACAGAGAGAGACAGACAGACAGACAGAGACACACACGAAGAATGGAAATAAATTTGGAGTGAGAGGAGGGGAGAGAGGGGAGAGAAACAGAGGGAGAGCAAACGGAAAGCGAGTGTGAGTGCATGTGTATGTACGTGTGCGTGTAGGCCTATCGTGTGTGTGCATGTGTATGTACGTGTGCGTGTAGGCCTATCGTGTGTGTGCATGTGTAAGTACGTGTGCGTGTAGGCCTATCGTGTGTGTGCATGTGTATGTACGTGTGCGTGTAGGCCTATCGTGTGTGTGCATGTGTATGTACGTGTGCGTGTAGGCCTATCGTGTGTGTGCATGTGTATGTACGTGTGCGTGTAGACCTATCGTGTGTGTGTGCATGTATATGTACGTGTGCGTGTAGGCCTATCGTGTGTGTGCATGTGTATGTACGTGTGCGTGTGGGCCTATCGTGTGTGTGCATGTGTATGTACGTGTGCGTGTAGGCCTATCGTGTGTGTGCATGTGTAAGTACGTGTGCGTGTAGGCCTATCGTGTGTGTGCATGTGTATGTACGTGTGCGTGTAGGCCTATCGTGTGTGTGCATGTGTATGTACGTGTGCGTGTAGGCCTATCGTGTGTGTGCATGTGTATGTACGTGTGCGTGTAGACCTATCGTGTGTGTGTGCATGTATATGTACGTGTGCGTGTAGGCCTATCGTGTGTGTGCATGTGTATGTACGTGTGCGTGTGGGCCTATCGTGTGTGTGCAAGGTTGGGCGCGTGTTGTAGCCTACGTGTGTGTTGTTCCTGAGGTCGTGAGTGTGTTGTTATATGTGAGAGCATGTCCACCTCCTTCTCCAAACCTGTACTCCCACAAAAAAAGCCTTTTTCTGTTTTTGGGAGGTTATTTCTAGACGCAAGGATTTGTGTCGTTTTCAAAGTTTCAAGTTCCAAATATGTGGTTGTAGTGTTGATTTTACAATTTTTTTTAAATGTATTTCGGCACTTTGGGGTTATATATTTTTTTCCAAGTTATTTGAATTGCTATAGGCACAGAACCATAGTTTACAACTACGTTTATGTATATATGTGTGTGTGTACATATATATATGTATGTGTATGTTTGTGTGTGTACATATATATAATATATATGTTTGTATGTGTTTGTGTGTGTACATATTTATATATGTATGTATGTGTTTGTGTGTGTACATATTTATATATGTATGTGTGTGTGTGTGTGGGTGGGTGTGTGTGTGTGTGTGTGTTTGTATGGGTGTGTGTGTGTGTGTTTATGATGTCGGCTTACGGTATTTCCATTTCTAGATTAGGTTGTTGTTGTTTTTTAAGTGAGTCTGATGTAATTTTTTTCCATTTACACAAAACTTTTACACTTCCATAATATGAATGTAGAAGAGATAAATAATCCCATGATGGAGACCAAAGCTCTAAGAAATAAGCGTGTAGGCAGCTTAAACAGATATTGGGTCCCTTTGTAACGTGTAGGCAGCTTAAACAGACATTCGGTCCCTTTGTAACGTGTAGGCAGCTTAAACAGACATCCGGTCCCTTTATAACGTGTAGGCAGCTTAAACAGACATTGGGTCCCTTTGTAACGTGTAGGCAGCTTAAACAGACATCCGGTCCCTTTATAACGTGTAGGCAGCTTAAACAGACATCCGGTCCCTTTATAACGTGTAGGCAGCTTAAACAGACATTCGGTCCCTTTATAACGTGTAGGCAGCTTAAACAGACATTCGGTCCCTTTATAACCTGTAGGCAGCTTAAACAGACATTCGATCCCTTTATAACGTGTAGGCAGTTCAAACAGACATTCGGTCCCTTTGTAACCTGTAGGCAGCTTAAACAGACATTCGGTCCCTTTATAACGTGTAGGCAGCTTAAACAAACATTGGGTCCCTTTAGAACCTGTAGGCAGCTTAAACAGACATTCGGTCCCTTTATAACGTGTAGGCAGCTTAAACAGACATTCGATCCCTTTATAACGTGTAGGCAGCTTAAACAGACATTCGGTCCCTTTATAACGTGTAGGCAGCTTAAACAGACATTCGATCCCTTTAGAACCTGTAGGCAGCTTAAACAGACATTCGGTCCCTTTATAACGTGTAGGCAGCTTAAACAGACATTGGGTCCCTTTATAACGTGTAGGCAGCTTAAACAGACATTCGGTCCCTTTATAACGTGTAGGCAGCTTAAACAGACATTGGGTCCCTTTATAACGTGTAGGCAGTTCAAACAGACATTCGGTCCCTTTGTAACGTGTCGGCAGCTTAAACAGACATCCGGTCCCTTTATAAAGTTTAGGCAGTTCAAACAGACATTCGGTCCCTTTATAAAGTGTTGGAAGCTTAAACAGACATCCGGTCTTTTTATAACGTGTAGGCAGTTCAAACAGACATTCGGTCCCTTTATAACGTGTTGGCAGTTCAAACAGACATTCGGTCCCTTTATAACGTGTAGGCAGTTCAAACAGACATTCGGTCCCTTTATAACGTATAGGCAGTTCAAACAGACATTCGGTCCCTTTATAACGTATAGGCAGCTTAAACAGACATTCGGTCCCTTTATAACGTGTAGGCAGTTCAAACAGACATTCGGTCCCTTTCTAACGTATAGGCAGTTCAAACAGACATTCGGTCCCTTTATAACGTATAGGCAGCTTAAACAGACATTCGGTCCCTTTGTAACGTGTAGGCAGCTTAAACAGACATTCAGTGATGCCGGGTAGCTCATTTGGTAGAGCGTCTTACTAGTAACCGAAAGGTACCTGGTTCGAATCCCGGATTGGTCAACGCGTGACCATATTATTTTCCACTTACCACCAACTGGTTCGCTGGTGTCAGAATAATGTGACCAGTAATCGCTTATACGCTCCGGAGACATGTGACTATAATCTACAGTTACCTTTAAACAGACACTCAGTCCTTTTATAACATGTAGGCAGCTTAAACAAACATTCAGTCCCTTTATAACGTGTAGGCAGCTTAAACAGACATTCGGTCCCTTTATAACGTGTAGGCAGCTTAAACAGACATTCGGTCCCTTTATAACGTGTAGGCAGCTTAAACAGACATTGGGTCCCTTTGTAACGTGTAGGCAGCTTAAACAGATATTGGGTTCCTTTGTAACGTGTAGGCAGCTTAAACAGACATTGGGTCCCTTTATAACGTGTAGGCAGCTTAAACAGACATTGGGTCCCTTTATAACGTGTAGGCAGCTTAAACAGACATTGGGTCCCTTTATAACGTGTAGGCAGCTTAAACAGACATTGGGTCCCTTTGTAACGTGTAGGCAGCTTAAACAGACATTGGGTCCCTTTATAACGTGTAGGCAGCTTAAACAGATATTGGGTCCCTTTATAACCTGTAGGCAGCTTAAACAGACATTCGGTCTCTTTATAACGTGTAGCTTGGTAGCTTAAACAGACATTCGGTCCCTTTGGAACCTGTAGGCAGCTTAAACAGACATTCGGTCCATTTAGAACGTGTAGGCAGCTTAAACAGACATTGGGTCCCTTTATAACGTGTAGGCAGCTTAAACAGACATTGGGTCCCCTTATAACGTGTAGGCAGCTTAAACAGACATTGGGTCCCCTTATAACGTGTAGGCAGCTTAAACAGACATTGGGTCCCTTTATAACGTGTAGGCAGCTTAAACAGACATTCGGTCCCTTTATAACGTGTAGGCAGCTTAAACAGACATTGGGTCCCCTTATAACGTGTAGGCAGCTTAAACAGACATTCGGTCCCTTTATAACGTGTAGGCAGCTTAAACAGACATTCGGTCCCTTTATAACCTGTAGGCAGCTTAAACAGACATTCGATCCCTTTATAACGTGTAGGCAGTTCAAACAGACATTCGGTCCCTTTGTAACGTGTAGGCAGCTTAAACAGACATTCGGTCCCTTTATAACGTGTAGGCAGTTCAAACAGACATTCGGTCCCTTTGTAACGTGTAGGCAGCTTAAACAGACATTGGGTCCCTTTAGAACCTGTAGGCAGCTTAAACAGACATTGGGTCCCTTTATAACGTGTAGGCAGCTTAAACAGACATTGGGTCCCTTTATAACGTGTAGGCAGCTTAAGCAGACATTCGGTCCCTTTATAACGTGTAGGCAGCTTAAACAGACATTCGGTCCCTTTATAACGTGTAGGCAGCTTAAACAGACATTCGGTCCCTTTATAACGTGTAGGCAGTTTAAACAGACATTCGGTCCCTTTGTAACGTGTAGGCAGCTTAAACAGACATTCGATCCCTTTATAACGTGTAGGCAGTTCAAACAGACATTCGGTCCCTTTGTAACGTGTAGGCAGCTTAAACAGACATTCGGTCCCTTTATAACGTGTAGGCAGTTCAAACAGACATTCGGTCCCTTTGTAACGTGTAGGCAGCTTAAACAGACATTGGGTCCCTTTAGAACCTGTAGGCAGCTTAAACAGACATTGGGTCCCTTTATAACGTGTAGGCAGCTTAAACAGACATTGGGTCCCTTTATAACGTGTAGGCAGCTTAAGCAGACATTCGGTCCCTTTATAACGTGTAGGCAGCTTAAACAAACATTCGGTCCCTTTATAACGTGTAGGCAGCTTAAACAGACATTCGGTCCCTTTCTAACCTGTAGGCAGCTTCCTCCTATACAGTCATTTCGTTTCACCCGATACAACATGGCCCAGAACCCTTCGCACAGAAACAACCACATGTAGGCTACTAGTAGCGTTGGGTCACACGCACCGTCAACTCCTTTTTTTTTTTTTTTGGTCCTTGGATAGGTGTTTCAGGGGAGACAACTCAACCAGTGTCTATATAATTATAACAGACGACCGTTTTTGTTTTGTTGGGTTTTTTTTTGGTTGTTGGTGGGGGGGGAGGGGATGGGGGATGGTCGGACATGGAGTTTTAGATTGAAATTTTCGCAAAGAATATACACACACAAAATAATATATAAATTTTTATATATTAAGTAGTAAGGCATCCATTACCCGTAACGTGAATGAGCTATTTCATTGTTTACGGTTTTTTGTTTGTTGTTTTTTTTTTCCGCTATTTGGATTTTGACCTCTCTGCCCCTGGTACAGAATACAAGTATAGTGAAACAATAACTATAAGTGGAAGTAGTAACTGATCAATGAATAATGGAGACTCGTGTAATGTGCGACACTTTAAAAATTATTGTTTTTCTTATTTTGCAGAATTGTTCCACGATCTCAGTAAGATGCAGGACACGTGGCTTTCTGAAGGTAAGACAGTTCTCTCCTCTTTAACCTCCTCTTTCTCCTCCTCCTCCTCCTCTTTTCTACTTCTTTTTCATCCTCGTTCTTCTCCATCTTCCTCTGCATCCTCTTTGCGTTATTTGTCCTCTCTCTCTCTCTCTCTCTCTCTCTCTCTCTCTCTCTCTCTCTCTCTCTCTCACTCCTTGTCTTCTTTCTCCCCATCCGTTCCTTCTTCTCCTGCTCCTTGACCTTTATTTATTTCCAGTACAACCTGTGGTTAATCGGGTCAATATAACACGATATTAACCACTACCAGTCCACCAACCAACCTTGTCTTTTTAACTTTCAACGTACAATGTCAAATTCTTTGTCATATTTGCATTTTTGACACGCCGTTCTGTAATTTGTGTTTGGCACCGCAATGTAATTTCTCAATGAGATAATACCATTTTCGATTTCGTATTCGTATTCTCTCTCTCTGGCTCTGTCTCTCTCTGTCTGTCTGTCTGTCTGTCTGTCTCTCTCTCTCTCTCTCTCTCTCTCTCTCTCTCTCTCTCTCTCTCTCTCTCTCTTTGGGCATAAGTGATCATTCCCCCCTATATTGTACAAAGTTTTCTAAATTACCCAAATCAAACACTAAAGGTCAACTCATATAACATACAGGTCCTTCAAACTTTTTGATCGTGGAGCATTTCTTATGGACCTCTTTGATGCATCATTTGATGACGTTTATACTTCTAATGACCCTAATGATGCACTTGAACGTTGGTATTCTATTTATTTATCTATACTTAACAGACATGCACCAATTAAAAAGAAAGGAGTAAAACATCCTAAGCTCCCACCATGGCTGACTCCGGAGATTATAGAAGCAATGTCTTAGCGAGACAAACTTAAACATGCTAAACAGTTTCAAGAGTATAAAAAATCTCGTAACAAAATCAAAAACATGGTGCGCGATTCCAAAAGAAATTATTTTTAATAAACTAATAGAATATAACAGTGACATTTCTCACCTATGGCATGCCCTGAATTCTATTATTAAGGACTCATCTTCAAATCATCATGAAATTCCATCCAATTTATCTGCTAATGCCTTCAATAACCATTTTCTTTCAGTCGCTCCTTCTGTGCTGCAATCGGATTGCTCAAAATATTCACATTACACTTGTTCAGATTGTCTCATTACATTTTGTAAGCAGAGAACAAGTAACTCTTCACCATTTAAAATACCACCCATTACCATAAATGAAGTTGTTAAATATATATTAAAACGTAAAAATAAAAAGCCGGCAGGTCGATCCTGATTAAATTAGTAATAAAGTCTTAAAACTTTTCTCCTTTTTTTCTTTTTTTTAAAATATTGTTTTAACATACATTTTATTCAACAAACAAACCAGATATTAATACAAGCAAAACATCAGGGCGCACAAAAGCACAAGGCTTAAATAAGTGCTACCCAAATAATAATAATGTGTCAAAATATCACTGGCGGACGACAGGAACCAACAACAGAACATAAATAAAAATACAAGAAATAAACAAATATTTTTTTTTTATAAAAACAACAAAAAAAATTAGACCAAAAAACTTTCCGAGTGAAGGGGAAGAGGAAAAAATAGGGGAATGGGGGTGCATGGTGGTGGTGGGGAGAAGGGTGGTGCGTGGAAGGGGAGGGGTGGGTGCGAGAGAGTTATACTTGTGGGAAGAAACTAATGAGTGTGTAGAAGATCAAAGTGAAGTATGTGGAAAATCGTTGAAAATAAAATTTGAAAATAAAACTTTCTTTGCCCTATATTGTGAATTTCATTTCTTACATCTTCAACTTATGCATTATTAAAAATACATTTCCAACCACATGGAAACAAGCTAAGGTTATTCCCCTTCCTAAATCAAAAGTAAGTTCTGATCTTAATAACTATCGCACATTCACACTCACCTAACAAAATATATAGAGGATCTTGATCTTTTTCATTCCTTACAATCTGGTTTCCGTAGTCACCATTCTTGCTCCACTGCACTAGCTCTTTTAAGTAACAAATGGCTTTCTGCTATGAATAACTCTACGTTGTCAGTAGCTGTTTTTCTAAATCTTTCCAAAGCGTTTGATTTCGTTAATCTCTACATACTGCTCCAAAAGTTTGAACTGTATTTCAATGGCTCTGTTTCCTTGGATTTTATAAATTCATATCTTAGTCAACGGACGCAATTCGTACATCTCCATGGTAAAAATTCTTTTATAGGCCAAATCAAGCATGGGGTTCCTCAAGGATCTGTTTTAGGTCCTGTTTTATTTTGTGTTTATATTAACGACTTACCTTTACATCTTGCAGATACATGTAATTCTGTTGAGTGTCGTATGTTAGCCGACGATACAGCATTACAAAATCAAGGCAGTAACATAGCTGAAATTCAGCAATCTCTACAATGTGCCCTTAACAGTGTTGCTGACCGGTGCAGTTTAAACCATATGTCACTGAATCCAGCTAAATCAAAAGCTATGTTAATAACAACTAGACAAAAGCATCAGCGGGCTCCGCTTTCTTTTGATTTAGTAGTGGATGGAAAAAATATGAAACAGGCTGAAAGTCATAAACTTTTAGGCGTAATCATAGATAACAAACTCAGTTGGAATTCACAACTTGAACATCTTTGTAAAAACCTCTCAACAAAATTATTTATGTTGTCTAAGCTTAAATCTATCTTAACTGCAGATGTGTGTGTGTGTGCGTGCGTGTGTGTGTGCTTGTGCTTATGTGTGCGGATGGAGGAGGAGATGGATGGGGAGGGGAAGAAAGGTAAGAGTATGTGTATTAAAATGCATTAATTTGCTTAGTGATTTGTTACCGTAGATAAGGAATATGTTTGTTTCAAATTATTTTATGTTAATTATTTTGTCTCTTTTGCATTGTTTATTAAGGACTAGCTGTAAGACAGGTCCAAAGGACCTAATTCTATTATCCTATTAAAAGTTTCGACTTCGACTTCTCTCTCTCTCTCTCTCTCTCTCTCTCTCTCTCTCTCTCTCTCTCTCTCTCTCTCTCTCTCTCTCTCTCTCTCTCTCTCTCTCTCTCTCTCTCTCTCTCTCTCTCTTTCTCTCTCTCTCAACTTTCAGCTCGGTGCGCCTTCTCATAGCATGCACAATTATCATTTCCTCTCCGCTGTATATTTGCACATTGCACCTTCGCTCGGCTTGTCCTTTACGTGCAAGATAGAAGCTTTTACGAACCGGAAATGACGACATACCCGAAGAATTTCATTCATACTTTTTTTCCCCTTCTCTCTCTCTCTCTCTCTCTCTCTCTCTCTCTCTCTCTCTCTCTCTCTCTCTCTCTTTTTTTTTTTTTCTCTCTCTCTCGCTCTCTTTCTCTCTCGCTCCCTCGCTCTTCTCTTATCAGCTCTAAGGTTGCATTTTTGCAGTGAAGCCATCGTCTAAGTCTGTTTCTAAGTGCTTATTGCATGCGGAAGTGTAAATAAATGGATAGTACCTCAGCCCTAAGCATGAAGCCAAGCGACCGTGTCCTTTTCACCCTTTAGCAGCTTATGGTATGGCCTATTTTAATATCTCGCCAGGGTTACTGTATTTTTTCCATTGTTATTATGTTATTTAAGGATCACTGCATTACACATCGCACTCTTCTCTGTTTTAGAACAGGGTTGTTTCATTCTTGCAATCACTCTTTCCTAGTTGGTCAGACGATGCGCCCAAAAGGTTGCAAGTGGGCGCATCAAGCTGCTTGAGTTAGATCCTGTTTTGGACAGCGCCTTGAGCTGGAAAAGCGCTATACTAAATCGATTAAATAAATAAAATAGTAGGTCAAACACTGTTGAAGAACGAAAAAAAAAGACTGCAGAGTTTGCATCAAGTGAGAAAAAAGATAGGTTATGCAAAATGTGACATAAAGTGAAAGAGAGAGGTCCGTTCTATTGTTTTATCTCGGGGTAGGAAAGATTTGCTATGGAAGTTAGGACTGACGCGGGGGGTGTTTTTCGTTTAAACAAATGGAGACGCCACAAACAATACTAAATGCGGGAAATCGTGCTTTGAGTTTGGTGTTGTGGGTGAATACGTCTAATGTAAGTGAGGGAGTGAGGCACGTTGTGAGGTAGTAGGTGTGAGGGAGTGAGGCACGTTGGCCTAATGGTAGAGCTTTGGCTTGCGGATCTGAAGGTCCCTGGTTCGAGCCCCGGCCGGGGCATTGTGTTGAGTCCTTGGGAAAGACACTTTACTCCCGTTTCCTACTCCTTCGGATGAGAGTATAAACCGAGGCCTAGTCTGTGTCGCATACATTCCATCATAACGGACTTTAAAGATCCTGACGCTCATGTCCTAGACGGGTGAGTGCCGGTGACAAGAACACACCCAGCATGCACCTAGGTCCTTCTCCCCCATCCCTGGCTGCCCAGGATTGTGCTCAGTTGTCCGGGCGTCAGACCATGCGCCCAAAAGCTGCGGGTGGGCGTCTCGGGCGGTTCGAGTTAGATCCTGTATCGGCCAGCGCCTTGAGCAGCTCTTGAGCTGGAAAAGCGCTATATAAGAACGATTAAATAATTTTTTTAAAAATACGTGCGAGGTGTAAGTGTGAGGAGTGAGTGAGTGCATGTAAGAGTAGTTGTTTGAAATTTTTTGTGGTGGGCTGGAGTTAAAGTTCATAGTTTAAACAAAGCTATTTCCAGTTGCTTGTAAGGAAAGAAGACGCCTCTAATTACCTAATTGTGGGCGCCTCGGGCAGTTATAGACAGCTCTGCAAGCGCCTTGAGCACCTTTGAGCTGGAAAAGTGTTATTTATGAATAGAGCTGGGTACCGTGGGTCAAAGTCGAACCGGTATTACCGCGGTATTTGTACGTCGTATCGGTATTTCGTACCGGTATACCGCGATTTAAGTGTTATACAA
>CM072525.1:17054358-17076858 GCA_036898135.1 Oncomelania hupensis | reverse complement strand
ATGGAAAATGAAAACTTTCTTCTCAGAATGCGGACTTTTCAGCGCACAAAATTGTATTGAACGTCTGGAATGTATTTGAAATGCTCTAGTTGTCTTTCTATAGTTGATCGAGGGAGCATCTGGGCTGAACTGGAGATGGTGTGAGTGTGTTTTAATATGTCGTCTGTTTCCGAGTGCTGTCCAGGACCTGACAGGAGGGGAGGCAATATCTTTCACGTTCCTAAAAAGAGTCAGCGACATTTAATGAGGTGGCCAGGTTCTGCTCCCTTTTACCCGTTTTAACCGAGTGACAAGATAGACCAACATGAATTCGGCTACCATCAACAGGCAGGTGACTTTCGGGCTGGCTGCGCTAGCAGCGCAGTGCTCATGTTTGAGAGCTGACAGGTTCGATCTACGTTGCATGTGAGTGGAACTGAAGGTTCTAGGACAACTACCTCCTGAATAAATACCCCTTTCCTTACCCCCTTCCCTCCTCCTTGGACACCGGCCAAGTAGCCTACTCCCCTCCACACATTAATTTTTGTTTATACATTATTGTTACAGAAATTGTCAATGCGATACCACAAGGCATCGCCGTATGCAGTCTAATGTGGGAGCCTATCATTCTATTATCTAACATTTCATGGATGTATTCACAACTTTCCGGCACCTCTCATAAGAACTCGTGGGTATCGCCATTATAAATTAAAACGAGGTTATATGAAACCAAGTTCCGGTTTGGCTTGTTTTGCTTTTATCAAAGCTTGATGCGTGACTTTTAAATATGGCAAATTGCCGAAAACGACGATTGTTAGAGCCAGAAAACGAGTGGGATAAGTATAAAAACGGTGGAGGAAGTACATGCTCAGTGAAAGAATGCAAAAAACAATCGTAGAGGCCTGTATTTGTGGCGACTTCGGAGGTGCGTCGATCATCGACAGAAAGTGAAAACTCTTGTAGTTTTCATAAGCTTCGCCGTCGCAACCTTCACAAAACACGAAGTAACTGACTATGTTAGGCTAGCGTTGTGGCCAAGTGGGCTAAGGCGGGACTAACTTGCCTTGTCCACAAGCCAGAAACCAATGGCGCCTGACAGGTGTGGGTTCGAGCCAGCATCTGGGCGTTATGTTTTTCCGAATATTTTTCAAAAATTCACAAATAATGTTAGGTAGGTAGGGTTTAGGCGCGCCACTGGCGATAGAAAGGGATAATAAACTGCAGCAAAAAAAATTAAAATATGTGAGGGTACGATACAGGTGGCCAGTGACACATGTTATTATTCTTGAATATTTGGAAATAACTCACTAAAACACGAAAAAAAAAACGGAAGTATTTTTCATAGAGGGGATTCCCGTTGGTGCATAGGATAGCAGAAAAGTGTGAATTGGTACGTGTGCAATTCCTCAACGAAGTTATTATGACCCAGATACTAGCTGGACAAGCGGCTCCGCCACCACGCGGCAAATACAAGGCCATCACCGAACGATTAGTTCGATTAGATTAGAACGATGGCCGGCTATCTTGGACTTTCTACGAAGTTTTGCACACAATACACCTATGTAGATTGTATGCATAATGTATGCGATTCAATGTTCCAGCTGCTGATTTTACCTAAACGTTTAGATGTTCTGTTGTTGTTGGGGTTTTTTTTGGCGTTGATCTTGGAGATCAGCGTCAGTTTTATGAAGAACATGTTGCCTTGTAAGTAGAAATAAATCCATTAAACTTGAAATAAAATGTAAAATAACACAAATCAAGTGTGAAAGTGAACAACTGGTGTTTAAATTTCACCCTATAGACCCAACCTTTAAGACTTAGCACAGAGCAACTGTAGCGTAAAGATGAAGATTTTCTGCAGGCCAATTTGTTCTCACTTTTGTAAAAATTCAATAAACATATTTTCAGAGGAGTACTTGTCTGGTGGGTAGATGTCCTAGGGGGGTATTTGCCCAGGGGGTGACTGTCCGGAGATATTTGTCGGGGGGTGGGGGCGTGGGGGGAGGGAGGGTGGTAGTTGTCCTGATGCCGTATTGGTGATCATGCTGCCTCACTGACTGACTTAGGCAGTCGCTACATTTGGGGTCCAACTTTTGACAGGATTATCTCCCTTGTCCAGCTGTATCACTAGGGTCCAACTTTGAGACAAGATTACCTCCCTTGTCCAAAGGCCGCTCTTTAGCCTGCTCACCTTGACGGTTACTTCCGTGCATAGAGAGCGGGAGTACACTTGTACAATCAACCGTGGCGCTGCATTGGGGTTGCCGCGCTTTATCTCTGAGGAAAGCCCTGACCATGCTGTGATAGCAACGAATTATCAGCGCTTTTACAAGTGGCTATCAGTCATTCCATCAACCAGTCAATCAAAGGGATTTGAATTTTTCAAACGTGGATGGGTGTCTGTACGCATGACTGTACAAAGCAATGTTTGGCTATAACTCTCGCCGTGATGTTACCAACAACCCATATTTTAAATTTATTTATTTATGTTTTTATTTATGTATGTAAGGTAAGGTGGTAAGGTGGTCCCATAGCCTTGTGGCCGTAGGGGAGCGTGATGTTGGAGATCACACTTATCTTGGGCCAGCGTAATGAGGGTGATGCCCATCTCTCTCCCTCGCTGCTTTACCTTCCCAACCCTTAAGAGAGTAGGTACTCCGTCACAGTTGAGTCTACTGGGGGCGTTGTTATTTGTCGCTTCACGTTTTGCGGTCACCCATCCAAGTGCTAACCGCACTGGACGGTGCTTAACTTGCGACACAGTAGTGAGTGCTCCAACCACTGCGCTATGTACTTATGTATTTATTTATTTATTTATTTATTTACTTTAAGCTGTTTATACGCCGGGCTCTATCGGAAAGTGTTTTCCTCAATACGGTCCAAATATAAAAGGGGTCGATGTAAAGTGAACCCTTTCGAATGGGCCGGGTAGCTCAGTTGGTAAGAGCGTCTTGCTAGTAACCGAAAGGTCGCTGGTTCGAATCCCGGATTGGTCAACGTGTGATCATATTATTTTCCACTTTACCAACAACTGGCCCGCTGGTGTCAGTATAAATCGGTCCAGTAGTCACCTATATGCGAAAGTGTCGTGTGACTATAATCTACAAACAACGTGAACCCTTTTCTAGGCTCTACCCTTGATGTTATCGACCCTTGACGTTATCAAAGACCCTTATGGTTGTAGGTGGTGGTGTAGTGTCCGTTTGCTTGTTTGGTTTTGTAAGCTGCTTATACGCCTATCCGAGAGTTTTCACCTCAATATTGTTGCAGCTGTACAAAAAACAATTAAGTGGATCTTTTGCTAGATTCACGCCTTGACGTCATCAAAGACCCATGTGGTTGGTGTTTTTTTTTTACTGCTGACATACTCATCAAAGCGTGTTCATCTTAATATGGTCCAAACAGGAAAAAAAAAATTAAGTGAGGTGATTTTTTTTATTGAGGGGGAGGGGTCCCTAGTGTTGAAGTTTTTGGTCATGCCTCTTTGGATGGTGATGTTCGAACCCCTTACAATGTGTCACTTCTTTGGCACGTAAAATAATCCGTTTGCCCCCCCCCCTCCCTTACACCTCACTCCCCTTCTCGCGGTACAGTTGGCACGCAAAAATCATACGGTTTAGCCTAGGTTTCGTGCGTGAACTCCAACAGTACTCGAATTGTCTGTATCGCTGAGTTGTTTGTCTTCTTCCGACCTTTCTTCTTTTGCTATCCACCTTTCTTCTTTTGCTATCCACCTTTCTTCTTTTGCTATCCACCTTTCTTCTTTTGCTATCCACCTTTCTTCTTTTGCTATCCACCTTTCTTCTTTTGCTATCCACCTTTCTTCTTCTTCTTTTGCTATCCACCTTTCTTCTTCTTCTTTTGCTATCCACCTTTCTTCTTCTTCTTTTGCTATCCACCTTCTTCTTTTGCTATCCACCTTTCTTCTTCTTCTTTTGCTATCCACCTTCTTCTTTTGCTATCCACCTTTCTTCTTTTTCTTTTGCTATCCACCTTCTTCTTCTTTTGCTATCCACCTTTCTTCTTTTGCTATCCACCTTTCTTCCTTTGCTATCCACCTTTCTTCTTTTGCTATCCACCTTTCTTCGTTTGCTATCCACCTTTCTTCCTTTGCTATCCACCTTTCTTCTTTTGCTATCCACCTTTCTTCTTTTGCTATCCACCTTTCTTCTTTTGCTATCCACCTTTCTTCTTTTGCTATCCACCTTTCTTCTTTTGCTATCCACCTTTCTTCCTTTGCTATCCACCTTTCTTCTTTTGCTATCCACCTTTCTTCTTTTGCTATCCACCTTTATTCGTTTGCTATCCACCTTTCTTCTTTTGCTATCCACCTTTATTCGTTTGCTATCCACCTTTCTTCTTTTGCTATCCACCTTCTTCGTTTGCTATCCACCTTTTTTCTTTTTTTGCTATCCACCTTTCTTCTTTTGCTATCCACCGTCCGAAAAAGAGTCATTATGCCGGTGTTTATAACTTCGCCCTGACGCTGAGGTGGAGTCATGATTGAGGCAATTAAGGGACCTGTTGAGTGTAACTTTTGTCATTTGTCTCCTGGGTACCTGTCTCGTTAAGGGTTATTAGGAGTGTGTGTGTGTGTGTGTGTGTGTGTGTGTGTGTGTGTGTGTGTGTGTGTGTGCGTTGTGTTCTACCTTAAGAAGCATCTTTACTTCCACCATCGTTAATAAACCAAGATTTACATTGATTAATCTAGCATGTCTAAATAAGTCAAGAAAAAATGTGACCAAGGCGTCTCATCATTTTCTGGTGCGGTGTGGATTAATGGCGTAATTAATGTAAATTACTACGTCAAAGTGCAAATAAATGCGGGTGTGTGGAACTTTGGAACTTTGTCCTTTTATTACACAAAACAAGCAGAATTTAAAAATATATATATATATTAGGCTCCATTGCCCAGGGGACATGTTAGCCGAATAGGGGAACGGTTGGGGTGGGGGATAGTGTACGTTTGCATGTGTGCTTGCGTGCGTGTTAATGCGCGCGTGCGTTTGTGTGTGGTATGGTGTGGAGTGTGTTAATTGGAAAAATATAGAAGAAAATAACACACTGAAGAATTTGTTTTCATGCGATAGTGCTGGTCACCAAGCTCCAGTATGCACAAAATCCCTTTCTATAGACAGGGTCGCTCCCACCTCTCCCACGCCAAGAGATCCTTTCCTATCCTATCCTATCCTATCCAATCCTATCCTACCCTATCCCGTAACTCGAAGGTCGTTGGGGCACCACAGATGATCGTTTAACCAGCGTACTCCATCTTTCTCTGTCCTCAGCAACCCTCATGGCTTTGCTCAGTATCAAGCCAGTCCATTCTCGAATGTTGTCCTCCAACCTCTATTTCGGTCTCCCTCCCCTTATGTGTCTTGCATGGTGGTCTTTGCAAAGCCTGATGCTCTGGTGACGTGGCCATACCATCGGAGTTTCCGTTTATTCACCACTGTGAGCATGTCATCAAGTTGTCCAATGGTTTGTGTGATAATCTGTCGGACTTCGTCATTGGTGATGTGCTGAGTATAGGAAATGCCCAGAAGTCTTCTGTAGCACCTCATCTCCATGCTTTGTATTCTTCGTTGTTGATCTGCTGTGAAGGTCCATGTTTCGCAAGCGTATATGAGCCAAGAGATAATTTCTAGTATAAGGTGTATTCATGGAGACCCAAAACAAATTTGGGTCATAGCCCCTCTCGATCCACCCATGCTGCTGCTGCTTACATGCCCATCGGAGATGTTTCACCTCCATAATGAGGATTTACAAACACTCTTCTGTTACCACACTATCGAGTGTAACAGTTTGAAAAAACAATTGACATGTAATTGAGAATCACTTTAAAATAGTGTAAAATTTTCAAAACTATCCTCAGACAAAATAGACAACCAGGTCATGATAGACAGCCTGGCAGTACACCTACACATGAGAGACAGTCTGGCAGTACAGCTACACATGAGAGACAGTCTGGCAGTACAGGTACACATGAGAGACAGTCTGGCAGTACAGCTACACATGAGAGACAGCCTGGCAGTACAGGTACACATGAGAGACAGTCTGGCAGTACAGCTACACATGAGAGACAGTCTGGCAGTACAGCTACACATGAGAGACAGCCTGGCAGTACAGGTACACATGAGAGACAGTCTGGCAGTACAGCTACACATGAGAGACAGTCTGGCAGTACAGCTACACATGAGAGACAGTCTGGCAGTACAGCTACACATGAGAGACAGCCTGGCAGTACAGGTACACATGAGAGACAGTCTGGCAGTACAGCTACACATGAGAGACAGTCTGGCAGTACAGCTACACATGAGAGACAGTCTGGCAGTACAGCTACACATGAGAGACAGTCTGGCAGTACAGCTACACATGAGAGACAGCCTAGCCTGGCAGTACAGCTACACAAGAGAGACAGAATCACAAGATGGCGCTGGATGTATGGAGAGGCAGAAACAAATATAGCTGTTTAGGTAGAACAGCGTAGGGATCTCTAGCCTACAACAAGACAGAGAGTTGAATTAGGCTGGAGACTAAATGACCCAAGGCTGATCATTCTATAGCCACCTTCACCGGCGGCGGCCACGTCCATTTAGAACATAAATGGAACTTGACAAGAGAAACAGACGGCGCGTGCGGTTTGGCGGCCAGATTTTGAACAAAACCACTCACACACACACACACACACACACACACACCCACACACACACACACACACACACACGCACACACACACATGCCCACGCGCGTGCGGGCACACACACACACACACAGCGACGAAAACCTCGAATTGGGAATTGAAATAATTGAATACAAATCAAACCAATTGTTTCCTTATTATGTGGAAGTCTGTGAGAAATCCTTTTTTTTTTTCTATTGAGTTTTTTTTTCTTTTAGTTTTTTTTATAGCTTTGTTGTGTATGTGTGTGTGTGTGTGGGGGGGGTGTGTGTGTGTGTGTGTGTGTGTGTGTTTGTTCCTCGTGGTCGTCAGGGGAAACAGAGTTTGTTGGGGTGGGTGCTGAAATCTTTATTTTCATCTCAAATACACTTTGATGGAGGTTTCATTTGAAGAAAAGAGGTTATGCCTAAGCACGATCTACTGCCAGTATTTTGAAGGCAAACGGACAAGAGGTAGTACATGTAAATACTGAGCATGCTTCCTTGAAATGATTGTTTGACAATCAACATACAAGACATCTGATTACAAACAAACTGGTACACAAATGTAACATTTTTCCCTGAAGTTTATGTTTTTCGATCGAAAAATAGAACGCTAACTTAATTTTGAGAAGTTTAAAATTGAACAAAACTTACATATAGGCACGATTTGCCTGCAGAAATGTGACCAAAAACAATTTATGCGCACAAATAGAAAACACTTATTTTAAGTACTGCGCTCTTATTTCTTTTCCCTTTTTTATTTTTTTTTAAAGAAAAATGCTCTTTTCGTGACAGCCAGTGTTTGTCGTCTGCTGCGGCGGTGAAATTAGCAGACGCCTAACAACAGAGGATCTGGCGGCTTTGAGGGGTCAATACGGAATACAATGAATCTGGGCAGAAATCAGGACTTTGATAGGACACTGGAATTACCCGTGGTCTCCACATCACAGGAGCGGGGTGGTGGATGGGGGGGGAAGGACAAATGAATGACGAGTACAGGGAAGAGGCTGGTGAAATTACAAATGGTGGCGATGGGAGGATACGGAAAGTGGATTGAGGAAGGAGAGAGAGAGAGAGAGAGAGAGAGAGAGAGAGAGAGAGAGAGAGAGAGAGAGCATTGCAATTTAACGTCGAGAGAAAGAGAGAGAGAGAGAGAGAGAGAGAGAGAGAGAGAGAGAGAGAGCATTGCAATTTAACGTCGAGAGACAGAGAGAGAGCATTGCAATTTAACGTCGAGAGAAAGAGAGAGAGAGAGAGAGAGAGAGAGAGAGAGAGAGAGAGAGAGAGCATTGCAATAACCTCGAGAGAGAGAGAGAAAGAGAGAGAGCATTGCAATTTAACGTCGAGAGAGAGAGAGCATTGCAATTTAACGTCGAGAGACAGAGAGAGAGCATTGCAATTTAACGTCGAGAGACAGAGAGAGAGCATTGCAATTTAACGTCGAGAGAGAGAGAGAGAGAGAGTGTCGCGTTAGGACTAGTTTTAACTCTGCTTGTTGACTATTTAGCCTTGTGTAGTCTTTGTAACAGTAGAGAGTCAGTAAATTACACAGTAGCAATAAAAGTACACACAGCGAGCCAGACCCCCACACAGCTTAGTGACTCAGCACTGTGTGCGAGAGTCGTAAACATTTTACCCAATGAGAGCTTTGAATCGGACCGTTTTAACCAATCAGAAGCAGGCTAAGTGGGTAGAGCAGTTTTGACTGTGTCAGAGCCTAACACAGCTTTGGTCAGTCGTGTGTGGGACGAGGAAGAAGTAACATCTACTACTTAGCTAGCAGAGAATCTCTTCACTCATAGACCAGGAAGCAGGACTAGGAATCTTAGAATTCTCTCAAGTCATCACGGGCCTGAACTTGTCAAACAGGTAAATGAACACCCTTCTGTTTCATCGTGATATATTTATATTATTGTTGAAATTATGTTTGTGGAATTTGCTATGCATAAATGTGAATTATTAATCCGAATTTGCGTGACCATGTGGAAGAGCCGACCACGAGGCGAAACACGACCGGTTGCGCCGCCATGTTGTATCCCGTACGGAACCACTGTTCTTTAACTTATATGTATGTTTGCAGACCAGTGGCTGTACCACTGAATGTTTATATTATTATTAATTCTGTATGTGTATAGTTAGCCACGATTGATATTTATGTATGTATAGGAATTTAGAGTGAAATTCCAGTGGAACCCGGAAGTAGCAGAATGTTCGTCGCTTATGTATAGAGATGTGGAGCTATCACTGAGGGCTACTTGGCTTTCAGTGAGACGCTCTGCACAAACCGATTATTCAGGGTTGTGCAGACTTTCGTCTCTTATATTACAGACGAGCAGGCGAGCTATCCCGAGCTATCCCGAGCTATCATGTGCACCCCACTCCACAGAAACGACTAGTTGGCGGAGTATCCTCTACCGCACAAGACGGAAAGAGCAACCCGGAAAACTCCCTGTCAGACCCCACAGCGTGGCAAGGGAACCCAACTACACAACGACACAGGTGGACCAGAAGCTACCTCACAGAAGGACTTCGAACCCCCACTCATGAGTTAAGTGCATAACACGAAGGTGCACTTAAACTGATCATAACAGGACCACAGTAGTCCAACTCTTCAGAAACTGTAAAACGGACCACAGTAGTCCAAATCTACATGAGATATTATAGCCAGTGCCCGAGGAAGAAAAAAAACAGCTGCCTAGACTATCAGCGATCGAACTATTAGCATTGAAAGAGACTTCTTAAGTTAGATTAGTACTTAGAGAACCTTGTATAGAGTAGAAGAAATAAATGTGTGATTTTAACTGTTATCAAGTGGCTGGACTACTTATGATTCATAGCCGTGTGAAAGCTAGTGTGACAGTAATCTTTTACCATTTGTCTATCTATTTCTGTACCCCAACCTTAACACAGAACGAGCTAAACAAATAAATTTATTAAAGTAGTTCATAGGGTGACTTACTAGCAGTTCCCACCGAATAAACGTGAGGGTCCATAATTCCATTGTGCAGAGCCCATAAACCCCACGTGACACTTTAATTGGCGAGCCTAGCTAGGATCTGTGTATAATAGGAATTGGGTATAACCGGACCTAAGTACAATAAAATTAGATAACAGTAGTAGTAGAATACTTGTAACTAGGACTGATCAGTTGGGTGCACTATTCTTTAGTTAAAAACTTTTTTTGCTTCAAATATTTTTGTGCCTGTATGTTGCATTGTTCTTTTGCAGGTTTTGCTTAAATAACTGTTGTATGCCATTTGACTCTTGTTT
The DNA here is from genome assembly GCA_036898135.1 of Oncomelania hupensis. Taxonomy (NCBI): domain Eukaryota; kingdom Metazoa; phylum Mollusca; class Gastropoda; order Littorinimorpha; family Pomatiopsidae; genus Oncomelania; species Oncomelania hupensis. The sequence goes on along the minus strand of CM072525.1, from coordinate 17,066,946 downwards.
TATTCTATTTTTGATTACGAATTTGATTGTCTTTGCATTGTTGTTATTGACTTGCAATATTGCTAGTGTTTTGGTATTCCACGTGATTCAGAGGTTGTTCATAGACACGTTTGGCAATGTCGGACCCAGTGGCCTTGAGATTGCGTTTCAAGGAATTAGGGGAAGCTTTACACTTAGCAGGGGGAGACCTAATTGCGTATATCAATGCAGAGGTAGAGAAACAGGAGGCTAAGGCAGAGAGAGCAGCAGAAAGGGAGGCGAAGAAACTAGCCTTAGAAGCAGAGCAAAAGAAATTAGAATTAGAAGCAGAACAGAAGAAACTAGCATTAGAAGCAGAGCAAAAGAAAGCAGAGTTAGAAGTAGAACAAAAGAAGGCAGCATTAGCAGCAGAGAGAGATGCAGAAGTTAGGAGATGGGAGTATGAGCGGGCAGAAAAAGAAAAAGAGCGGGCAGAAAAAGAAAAAGAGAGGGAAGAAAAGGAAAAAGAAAGACAGCATGAGTTAGAGCTAAGAAGATTGGGATCAGGAGCTTCAAGTTCTTCCTCAACCCCTTCCCACTCAGATCAGCTAGAGGTAGCATCCAACCCTGTACAAGGAATGTCATTTCCACTGGGAACATTCAATGAGAGAGAAGAAGGTCTAGATCTCTATCTGACTAGGTTTGAGCGTCTAGCAACAGAGTACAAACTAGATCCCACTCATTGGTCTTTTAAGCTTAGTCAAGGGCTTAGAGGAAAGGCTTATGACATCTACAGTAAGCTACCGACTGACAGAGTGACTGACTATCACAAAGTAAAAGAGGCACTCCTAACGGGATTCGAACTGACAGGAGAATGCTACCGGCAAAAGTTCCGCACCAACCGGAGAGTGAAAGGAGAGAGCTATGCGCAGTTCGCGGATCGGTTGTCCACAACGCTGGATAAGTGGATTAGCCAGTCAGCCACGGCTAAAACGTATGATGGACTGACAGAACTGTTAGTATGGGAACAGCTACGGGAAACCATGACCCCCGAGCTGAGAACATTCTCAGTAGAGCAGGGCGCGGAAAGACTAGAAGATCTGGTCAAGGTCGCAGATAGGTACGTGGCCGCACACGGAGAAGCCAAGAGCTTCAGGCGAGACCTAAAGCCTAACGGGAAAGAGGCACAGAAACGAAGCCCTAACCGGGAAGAGCGCACCGCGAATAAGCCGAATAACCCCAGACCTGGGCAAAATAAAGGACCCAACGCGGAATTCGGGAAACGAGGTCCCGCAGAACAGAGACGGTATTGTTCGTTCTGCAATAGAAACAATCACTCCACCGCAGAATGTTTCAAGTTGGCCGCACAACGTAGGGAAGAGCGCGAAAGCCGGCCAGCGCACAGAGTTCTAACTCAAAGCAGCGGTAACAAGCCACACACTATCGGAGATCACCCATCGGTGACAGACACGGTCAAGGTCAACGGAAAAGAAGCGAACTGTCTGTATGACACAGGTCTATCATACGACGCGATAGTTAGCGAATCTCTTGTATCGCGCGCGGACTTGACAGACAAGACAGTCGACTTACAAGGAGCAGACTTGACGAAACCGACGACTACTTGCCCAATAGCATGGATCAAAGTAGAGAGTAGGTACGTCACAGGACGAATCCAAGCAGCTGTTTTACAGAAACCCCTGTATGATCTAGTGCTAGGTTGTAGGTATGTGTTCTTAGGCACGCCCCCTAAAACTGTAGAGATAGCTGCAGTGCAAACCAGGGCCCAAGCTAAAACCCAACCACCCCAGCCCGAGTTCGCTCCGAACCCAGGACTCGAAGAGATCAAAACAGCACAGAAAGAAGACACCTCGATAGCGAAGTGCTTCCAGAAGCTACCCAAGGCGCACACACCCCCGCACAAGGGAGACTTCTACATGGAAGAGGGAGTTCTACATCGCCAAGGAGATGGAGATCACACCCAACTAGTACTACCGGCCACCCTTCGAGCCCAAGTACTAGAATTAGGCCACAGCATGCCACTCAGCGGACACATGGGAATTGGAGCCACAGTGCAGAGAATCAGCGCACACTACTATTGGCCAGGAATCACGGAGGATGTCAAGCGCTACGTGAAATCTTGCCACCAATGTCAACGATATTCCCCGCGACATCACACCGTACCAGTTACCTTAGGACCATCGGTAGTAGTCGGCGTACCATTCCAGCAAGTCTCAGTAGATATAGTGGGACCACTGCCCATGACCAAGAAGCGGAACAGATTTCTACTCACACTCGTCGACGCATGTACGATGTGGTGCGAAGCAGTCCCGTTGCCAGCGATAGACACCAAGAAGATTGCAGATGCACTCATCGCCATCTTTACCAGAGTCGGATTCCCGGACAGCATTAGAACGGACAACGGATCTCAGTTCACCGGCCGCCTGATGCAAGACGTGTTCGAGTTGATACAAGTTCATCACATTCGCACACCACCATACCACCCAGCCAGCAACGGACAAGTAGAAAGACTGAATGGAACCCTTCTCACCATCCTCAGGAAAGTCGCCGACGACAATCCAGAAGCGTGGGACACCTACGTGAATGCGGCACTGTTCGCATACAGAGAAACGCCCCATGCAGCCACAGGCTACACCCCGTCAACATTGCTATTCGGCAGACCTCTAGCAGGACCGCTAGAAGCCCTACGCAGAAGTTGGACGGAAGCCAAGATAGACGACACACCAAGAGGTGCCACCAAGTACGTCGCAGACCTGCAGGAAACCCTCAAAGCAACGTGGAAGAAAGCTGGTGAAGCACTGAAGAAGGCAAGAGCCCGTCAGGCGAAGTACTACAACCGCCACGCGAAGGACAGAGAACTGCAAGTCGGCGATCAAGTGCTACTCTTACTTCCAAGTGGAACCAACAAGCTGGACATCGCTTGGAGAGGACCGTACCGGGTGACTGCCAAGAAATCCAAGACAGTCTACCAAGTAGAGGTGAACGGGAGAGCCCGATACCACCACATCAATCTCCTCAAGAAGTATACGGACCGACCAGCGACCCCCAGCACTCACAACTTGTTAGCCATCGCCATCGCGGAAGAAGGAGAAAGCATGGAGACCAATGCAGTAGAGTACCCCCTGCACTCCAAAGAAACCTACAAAGACGTGATACTCAACGGAGACCTAGCCGCTAAACAGCAACAGCAAGTACGACAGGTCATTCGACAACATCAGACTGTGCTCACAGACCGACCAGGGAGGACAGACCTCGTCGAAGTAACCTTAACGGTGACCGACCCAACACCCGTCCGCCAGAAGCTCTACCCGATGCCCCTGTCTCAGCAGCGAGCCATCAAGGAAGAGATAGACACCTTACTGGCAGCCGGAATCATCTCAGAGTCTACTTCACCCTACAGCGCAGGCACGGTATTGTTGCGAAAACCCAACGGAGAGCATCGACTGTGCATCGACTTCAGACTGTTGAATGCCGTAACGCAGTTCCAGCCAGAGCCACTCCCGGACCAGACAGACCTATTTGCCAAGCTACAGCGAGCAAAGTACTTCTCACGCATCGACCTCAGCAAAGGATACTACCAGATACCAGTGCAACCGCAAGTCCGAAAGTACCTAGCTTTCAGCACTATGGAAGGACACTTCGAATTCAACGTGCTTCCATTCGGACTCCACAACGCACCCAGCATCTTCAGCGCCATGATGCGAAAACTCCTGGCACCCCTGAGCAGCGAGCACCTACATTCGTTTATGGACGACATCCTCATCGCAACACCTACGTGGGAGGAACATGTCACGCTCCTACAACAACTACTCGCCCGCCTCAGAGACACGGGATTGACGGCAAGACCCACCAAATGTCAGATTGGATTCACAGAACTAGAATTTCTGGGACACTCCATAAGTCAAGGAAGCCTGCGACCGGTAGAGAAGACAGTGAAACGCCTACTCGACGCTCCTAGGCCCAAGACCAAGAAGGAAGTGCAGTCGTTTCTAGGACTCTGCGGCTTCTACCAGAAGTTCATCCCCAACTACAACAGCATCGCCGTGCCACTGACAAATGGAACCCGGAAAATCGCCCCGGACAAAGTCGTATGGACAGCAGAATGTGAGACGGCATTCCAAACACTCAAGGACAGAATGACATCGGCGCCAGTACTCCACCTACCCGATTTGACTCAGGCATTCGTTCTTCGCACCGACGCAAGCGACTTAGGCCTCGGAGCAGTACTGCTACAGCGCGACCCCAAGAATGCAGAGACGCTATTCCCTGTCGCCTACGCCAGCAGAAAATTGAGACCCGCCGAGACCCACTACGCCACGTCGGAGAAAGAATGTCTTGGACTAGTCTGGGCCATACAGAAATTCCAACTCTACCTGTATGGGACCCACTTCACAGTTCAGGTGGACCACCAACCACTATCGTTCCTGGCAGCCTCCAAGTCTTTGAACTCTCGCCTGATGAGATGGGCACTCACCCTTCAGGCGTACTCATTCCAAATCGAGTACATCCCCGGCAAAGAGAACCACGGAGCCGACTACCTCAGTCGCCATCTCGTGGAGGACACAGCAGCTGTCGCCCACCCAACACAACTAAGGGCCACAGCACCAGAATTCGTCCCCGCCCAGTAAAACCCTGTCACTAGAGTCCATAGCTACCTGGCATAGCATTGCAGCTCAGGTAGAGCAACTTAATTAGTTTGTAAATAGGACCCTAGGATAGTGCAGTGTTAAACTAGGCCCTGTAGTAGAAAAAGGTCGAATCCAGTAGTCATCGCCTTTTTTCAGTTGAGGGAGCCTGTCGCGTTAGGACTAGTTTTAACTCTGCTTGTTGACTATTTAGCCTTGTGTAGTCTTTGTAACAGTAGAGAGTCAGTAAATTACACAGTAGCAATAAAAGTACACACAGCGAGCCAGACCCCCACACAGCTTAGTGACTCAGCACTGTGTGCGAGAGTCGTAAACATTTTACCCAATGAGAGCTTTGAATCGGACCGTTTTAACCAATCAGAAGCAGGCTAAGTGGGTAGAGCAGTTTTGACTGTGTCAGAGCCTAACACAGCTTTGGTCAGTCGTGTGTGAGACGAGGAAGAAGTAACATCTACTACTTAGCTAGCAGAGAATCTCTTCACTCATAGACCAGGAAGCAGGACTAGGAATCTTAGAATTCTCTCAAGTCATCACGGGCCTGAACTTGTCAAACAGGTAAATGAACACCCTTCTGTTTCATCGTGATATATTTATATTATTGTTGAAATTATGTTTGTGGAATTTGCTATGCATAAATGTGAATTATTAATCCGAATTTGCGTGACCATGTGGAAGAGCCGACCACGAGGCGAAACACGACCGGTTGCGCCGCCATGTTGTATCCCGTACGGAACCACTGTTCTTTAACTTATATGTATGTTTGCAGACCAGTGGCTGTACCACTGAATGTTTATATTATTATTAATTCTGTATGTGTATAGTTAGCCACGATTGATATTTATGTATGTATAGGAATTTAGAGTGAAATTCCAGTGGAACCCGGAAGTAGCAGAATGTTCGTCGCTTATGTATAGAGATGTGGAGCTATCACTGAGGGCTACTTGGCTTTCAGTGAGACGCTCTGCACAAACCGATTATTCAGGGTTGTGCAGACTTTCGTCTCTTATATTACAGACGAGCAGGCGAGCTATCCCGAGCTATCCCGAGCTATCCTGTGCACCCCACTCCACAGAAACGACTAGTTGGCGGAGTATCCTCTACCGCACAAGACGGAAAGAGCAACCCGGAAAACTCCCTGTCAGACCCCACAGCGTGGCAAGGGAACCCAACTACACAACGACACAGGTGGACCAGAAGCTACCTCACAGAAGGACTTCGAACCCCCACTCATGAGTTAAGTGCATAACACGAAGGTGCACTTAAACTGATCATAACAGGACCACAGTAGTCCAACTCTTCAGAAACTGTAAAACGGACCACAGTAGTCCAAATCTACATGAGATATTATAGCCAGTGCCCGAGGAAGAAAAAAACAGCTGCCTAGACTATCAGCGATCGAACTATTAGCATTGAAAGAGACTTCTTAAGTTAGATTAGTACTTAGAGAACCTTGTATAGAGTAGAAGAAATAAATGTGTGATTTTAACTGTTATCAAGTGGCTGGACTACTTATGATTCATAGCCGTGTGAAAGCTAGTGTGACAGTAATCTTTTACCATTTGTCTATCTATTTCTGTACCCCAACCTTAACACAGAACGAGCTAAACAAATAAATTTATTAAAGTAGTTCATAGGGTGACTTACTAGCAGTTCCCACCGAATAAACGTGAGGGTCCATAATTCCATTGTGCAGAGCCCATAAACCCCACGTGACAGAGAGAGAGAGAGAGAGAGAGAGACAGAGAGAGAGAGAGAGAGAGAGAGAGCATTGCAATTTAACGTCGAGAGATAGAGAGAGAGAGAGAGAGAGAGAGAGAGAGAGAGAGAGAAAGAGAGAGAGAGAGCATTGCAATTTAACGTAGAGAGAGAGAGAGAGAGAGAGAGCATTGCAATTTAACGTAGAGAGAGAGAGAGAGAGAGAGCATTGCAATTTAACGTCGAGAGAGAGAGAGAGAGAGAGAGAGAGAGAGAGAGAGAGAGAGAGAGAGAGAGAGAGAGAGAGAGAGAGAGAGCATTGCAATTTAACGTCGAGAGAGAGAGAGAGAGAGAGAGAGAGAGAGAGAGAGAGAGAGAGAGAGAGAGAGAGAGAGAGAGAGAGAGAGCATTGCAATTTAACGTCTACAGCCACCATTGGCGATATGGCAGACGGGGATTACTATCCCAAGGAAGAGGACGTAAGGACCTAAATCAACACTGAAACAACAGAGCAAACATACTGAGAGAAAGACAGAGAAAGAGAGAGAGAGTGAAATAATTGCATGAGGTGAAGTAGTCCTGTCTGACAGATTGTTCTGCCGCATGTATCAAATCTTGGATGGGAGTATAAACCGAAGTCTTGTCTGCGCACGCCTTCCGTTGCACCGACTTTAAAGAACCTAACGCCCATGTCCTAGGCCGCACCGACTTTAAAGAACCTAACGCCCATGTCCTAGACGGGCGATTGTTACACATACACACACACACGCACACACACACACACACACACACACACACACACACACACACATGCAAGCACCTATTTTCCCCTCGTCCTGGGTGGCGTTGCTCTCCGATCATCGTGCTTTTGGTGAGAAGGCAACCTGGATTTCACTCCAATGGGTGACAATATGCAAACCCAAAAATAAATATTAACGGATAGTGCATTACTCAACCATTACAGCAAGTGGGAGACAAAAGAATGTTTACTCTGACAGGTAGATATGTCCACAGATAAACATGTCAAGCCAAGTCAAGAATGTGGTCTAACAAGGAGTAAATCTAATCTAACAAAGCAATCGAACAAAGGAGAGTAAATATATTCTAATAAAGGAGTGAATAAAGTCAACGAACTAACGTCAAATATTCCCCCGAGTTTCCGCAGACAACGAAAATGTGAGGTCCGTTGAATTGCAAAAGGAGATGTCGAAGCAGACGACAGTTGTGGAGTGATATAAGTGTCGTCTGCGACCAACGCTGTGCAACATGATCCTGTGGCAGCAGACATCTTGTTTCACTGATTAACGAACCATCTGTCAGAATGATTTTCATCTATTGCTGGAACAAAATGGAATATAGGCACATGGAAAAAAGGACAAAGAGACAGACGGAGAGAGAGAGAGAGGAAAAGAGACAGAGAGAGACAAACAGACAGACAGGCATATGATAAGGAGAGAGACAGACAGAATGACGTTTTGACGTTTGGACATCGTCCGTGTATTCACCAAAAAAACACACAAACAACAAAACAAACACAAATTCTTCGGGCCACCAGCCCCTAGAAAATATGGTTGGTCACGCGGTTGACAAAATTGTTGTACCTGATCTCTCAAGAATTACAATGGCGTTTACTTTCGTTAGGTTATTACATCAGCTCAAGTGTACCTGCTCATAAAATTCCGTTCGTATTTTTAGTGCATGAAAACTAAATAGTCCTAATCTCCATACATGAAACTTTGATTCGCTCTGTAGTATATATATATATATATATACTAATGTACAGGAAAAGTTCAATATTTTTCTCTAAGGTCACTATACAGAATGCATTCGGTTACAAAATGATTTTCATTTTCCAATACGTTGCAACATGGACATAATCCATTTCCTTCAATTTCATTGAAGGTTATCCTAAAGAATAAAGCTTTCAGAGGTAGAACTCCGGTCCTCCAAGTCGGGGCTTAATTAAGCAGTCTCTAAAGCATTTGACATGCATGAAATCAATATAGGCTTCTGTCTGAAAAATATCTTTAAATGTTCTATAATACTGATACGTATCTTTTCTCATTACAGAACTGTCCCACTCTTGTACATATTCATCTTTCATCCTCTGCTTAAACATGCTAACAAAGACCTTTTCACTCCCCACACCTTGTTGTACCCAGACAGATAGAATGAGAGGCAGAGAGACCGACAGACAGATAGAATGAGAGAAGAGAGACTGACAGACAGATAGACAGAATGTGGCAGAAGAGAACAGAGAGAGAATTTGCTGCCAATAGAAAAAAAATACAAAAGACGTTTCACTGTTACAAAAAATGAAATATCCAATTGTTAGAGACGGAGAAGAGACATAGACACATGAAGGGAGGAAGCAAGGAAGGAAAAAGAAAAGACAGACAGACAGACAGACAGAAGGAGGTAAGCAAAACTAACTGGAAAGAAGTAACAAAGGACGACAAAGTTAACAGAGGAAAACACAAAAACAAAACTTTGCAGAAGAAGAAGAAGAAGTAGTAGTAGTAGTAGTAGTAGTAGTAGTAGTAGTAGTAGTAGTAGTAGTAGTAGTAGTAGTAGTAGTAGTAGTAGTAGTAGTAGTAGTAGTAGTAGTAGTGGAATTAGAAGAAGAAGAAGAAGAAGAAGAAGAAGAAGAAGAACAACAACAACAACAACAACAACAACAAGAAAAAAGAAGTCGTAGCATCTATATAAATATTTTTAAAAAATAACTACGATATTAACAATAGCAATTGTAATTTCTAACCGTCTTTAGATCGGGTGTACAGTGTGTAACGCACCAGGAATGTCTTCTGTTACAGTCCGTTTATTTATTTATTTATTTATTTATTTATTTATTTAATCGTTCTTATATAGCGCTTTTCCAGCTCAAGAGCTGCTCAAGGCGCTGGCCGATACAGGATCTAACTCAAGCCGCCCGAGACGCCCACCCGCAGCGCATGGTCTGACGCCCGGACAACTGAGCACAATCCTGGGCAGCCAGGGATGGGGGAGAAGGACCTAGGTACATGCTGGGTGTGTTCTTGTCACCGGCACTCACCCGTCTAGGACATGAGCGTTAGGATCTTTAAAGTCCGTTATGATGGAATGTTTAATTTCATTAAGAACTGGCCTCATTGGTCACTTCGTTCTCTTTGTTAAGAGGTAAGCTTTTTTTTTCTTGCTTTTTTTCTTTCTTTCTTTCTTTCTTTTAACTAAGTTCCTGCCCGTTCGTGTTTCATTTAGAAGTTAACAGGCCTCCGTCAGTTTGGTTTTTTGTTTGTTTGGAGGAAGAGGTTTTGCTTTTAAGTGTTTAGCATTTAGTGTTTAAATTTCATTTAGAGTTAGACTTCCCCTTGTTCGTTTTGTTCTGCTGAAGGCTTTCAAGAAGAGATAAAGAAAAGGCTGCAGGATCAACGTGTACAAAACTGGCACTCAGAAATGTACACACACAAGTTATATTATAATTATAAAATGTTTTAAAGAACTTTTTCAATTTAAAGAATATTTAACAGTTTTGCCCGCCAATCTATCTGCTGTTGTAATAAATTTTAGAACCTTAAATCATAAGCTTCCAGTACAAAAGGGACGTGTTTTTGTTTTAAATCCAGAAATGTGACAGAACCTGTAATAAATGTATTATCAATAAGCTAAGAGATGAATTTTTATTTTATTTGTATATATGTCCACATTTCGATGGAGATCGAAAAGAGTTGTTTAAAAGGTATTTTTATGTCCGACCCAATGCTATTACATTTTGTAAATTTATTTTCATCAAAGAATAAGACTACCCTGCTGACACTGTCTAAGTTCATAAAAATAATTAGGATTTTCTTCAGAACGTAACAAAATCGACAATGATAGGAGCTGTAATAATAATGACAGTAAGAATAGTAATGAATTTCAATCACTAGTGCTAATTTATAGATATGTAAAGTACCCCCAATCAATTCCAACTCGTACACTTTACACACCTACGCCCTACTCCCTATCTCTCCTCTTCCTTGTCACCCAATCTTGCGACTCCCCGTGGGGATGCCGGGGGTTTCAGTATAACTAGTATCCCCACTTTCTGGAAATTTAGTGCTTTAAATTCCCACTGTCGCTGTCTTTCTCCTTTGTTCTTTCTCACTCCTGCTCTGTTCTATTAATCTACTATACTATCTTCTTCTTTGCTAGACCAGTCACCTACCCTTTTTCTTGAAAACTCTTCCTGGACAAAACTCCTCATTTGTGTGTGAGGTCTGTTGGATCAGCTTGAAAATATTGAGACGCTTTTTGCCAGGTGGTCACTGGGGCTTCCTGTGATGTTATTATTTGGCAATGTAGACATTTTATATGTATGTGTTTTGTTATTTTATAATGATGTTTGTATTCTATTTTGTTTTTGTAAACGGGGGTTCGATAAATGAGAGTATCGCCTCAGCGTCCCCTGCGTGGGATGTCTTTATTGTAAAGTGACCGGCTGGTGGAGTGCCTTCAGTGTTACCACTAGGGTTGTTTCGGCAGATCTTTTATGCGGAGCAGGGGCGAGTCCTCTTTCAGCGAAGTTGTGGTCTTGATTTTGTGGTCCTGATTCGGCTATACTGGTCCTGATTTGGCTCGGAAGAGTCCGCTGGACCTAAAGCAATAATCGTGTAATGTAATGTCACCCAATCTTGCGGGAGAGTGCGTGCGATTTGTAGTCAGGTTTTGTGGACATCATTTTTATGTAGTACGCTTGTGTTGTATGATAATAATGAAGGAGTGTGTATATTGCAAATATTTGTTATGTGCGAATGTGATTGATTCACTTTTATTTTTGTAAGATTTGTAGTTGTACATACGTGTTTTGTGTTGTATTTTATGCGTTCCATTATTATTATGTTTGTTTGGTGTTTTTTATTAAATTGTATTCACGCGCCATAAGGGGTTTTATGGAATAAAGCGCTTTGCCTTGACTTGATAAATGCGCCGTTTGTACAAGTTCCTGCTGGTAAGGCTGTCATTAACATTTGTTTATTGGTTTTTCTAAGAAATGGATGTTGTATTGAAGGAAGAAAGAAGGGGATTACAATTGAAGAAGGAAAAAAGAAGAAGTAGGATCAAACAAAAATAACTAGAAGAATAATGAGAAGAAAAACAAAAAGAAGACGAAGATGAAGGAAAGAAAAAAAAAGAACAGGGTGATTATGAGGAGGAGGAGGAGGAGGAGGAGGAGGAGGAGGAAGAAATGAGAAATATTGCGAGAGAGAGACAGACGCAGACAAACCGAGACAAAAAGAGACGGCATTGAAAAAAATAATAGGGAAATTGACATAACTCGTCAACTGAGAGACTAACAAAAAGAAAATATTACAGAAAAAAAGTTCAAATGAAATAAAAAAGAAAGAACCAAAAAAAAGGCAGAAACAAAGAAAGAAAATAAAAAGAAAGAAAATGAACAGAAAGAAAATATTAATAAGATACAAAGAAACACAATTAGCAAAAAAATGGGGAAGGGTGGGGTGGGAGGAGGGGAAGGTGGACAGAAAAAAAAAGTAACGGAAAAGAAATAATGGAAAATAAAAATAAATAGGAAAATAGAAATAAAGAACGGGAAAAAATATTTTTAAAAAAGGTAGAAAGAACGAAAGAAAGAAAGAAAGAAAGAAAGAAAGAAAGAAAGAAAGAAAGAAAGAAAGAAAGAAAGAAAGAAAACAAAATAAGACAGGCAGAAATAAAATTTCAAAATTTAAGAGAGAGAGAGAGAGAGAGAGAGAGAGAGAGAGAGAGAGAGAGAGAGAGAGAGAGAGAGAGAGAGAGAGAGAGAGAGAGAGAGAGAGAGAGAGAGAGAGAGGCTGACAGATAGACAGACAGACAGGGCAAGTCTAAAGCGAAATAGCCGGAATGACCAAAGACCTAATCAGTAGCTCACTCTTATTTAATTAGTTATATCCGACTCTCTGCGATCGTTCGTTGCCCCGGTCATTCTGACACCATGTGAGCTTTTGACTCCTTTCTCGTGATTGGTATGAAAATATATTTATTGTATTTAAAAATAGATATATATTTTGTTTACTTTTGCCTTGCTTTTTCATATTTTCCTCTGTTATTTAAAGTGGCCAGTTCAATACATTTCAGCGTAACAGACTCTTTTCAAATTCGCAATACGTGTTAACACTGAAGAACACTATCAGAATCAACAAAATGAACAAATAATTACCTCTTTTACAAAGTTCGGATTAGATCGTTGTTGAATGTAAATCGATTAAATCCTTTAGTTTGCATCTATTGCATCAAGGTGGGTTCTAAGACA
>CM072525.1:17041858-17049358 GCA_036898135.1 Oncomelania hupensis | reverse complement strand
CGAAGGGTGAGAGAGAGAGAGAGAGAGAGAGAGAGAGAGAGAGAGAGAGAGAGAGAGAGAGAGAGAGAAGACCGACAGACAGACAGACAGACGGAGAGTGGCGGTTTATTTTCGTCGAGTTTTATCCATGGCAATGAACAATAAGAACTACATTGTAACACGTCCATACAGAACTGTTTCAGCACACACACACACACACACACACACACCTATATATACCACCACACTCGCACACATACACACACACACACCCACACACACACACACACAGTAACTTCCAGTGCAGTTCTTAAAAGGCGCCATGTCCAGCCGGATGGCGACTTCCTGGGCATTGTCCATAGCGGTGGTCATCGCTGGTCAGTGCCTGCGTCAGCTGTGGTCATCTCATTTACTGCTATTAACATGCACGCGCCTTTTTTGTCGTCCACCTTGGGCCTATGTTGTTGTCGACTGTCATTAACACACCATTTGGAGAAGGAAAAGATGTGTTTTTGTGTGTGCGTGTGTGTGAACAGAACAGCAAATGTATTGCCATTTCAACGTGTAGGTTACTGTATATGACGCAATCATTTATTTGTATTATTACTATTTCATCGTTCTTATATAGCACTTTTCCAGCTTAAGAGCTGCTCAAGGCGCTGGCTGATACAGGATCTAACTCAAGCCGCCCAAGGCGCCAACTTGCAGCCTTTGGGCGCATCGTAATAACGCTCCAGACAACTGAGCACAATCCTGGGCAGCCAGGGATGGGGGAGAAGGACCTAGGTGCATGCTGGGTGTGTTCTTGTCACCGGCACTCACCCGTCTAGGACATGAGCGTCAGGATCTTTAAAGTCCGTTATGATGGAATTTATGCGACACAGACTAGACCTCGGTTTATACTCTCATCCGAAGCAGTAGGAAACGGGAGTAAAGTGTCTTTCCCAAGGACACAACACAATGCCCCGCCGGCCTGGGCTCAAACCCGAGACCTTCAGATCCGCAAGCCAAAGCTCTACCATTGGACCATAATGGTTTAAACAAATGTTTTATTGAAGGAAAAACACATCATTACAAACAAACAATGATTTACAGGATAGGCAACAAGCGAGCTTAAATAAGCCCACCCTATTTAACAGATTAATATTCACAGTAGCTTGTTGAACACTATCTAGCACATAATAAGTAAATAACTATCAAACATGGTTTCTTATTTAGAAATGTTCGTCTCCAAAGCTGCACAGTGTCTCCATATTTGCTGTTTGAGAATTATATGAAATAAAACTTGTTATTTATAGTATTGTATTTATTGACAGTTTTTATTATTTGTTGTCTTTTATCATTATATACATCTTACATTCATTTAGAAAATGTTAATTCAGTTTCAAGAATGTTGCATTTCTTACATAATCGTTGATGTTGTGGTACTGAATTACATCTCCTTCTTTCGATTTGTAATTCATGTGCGCTTACTCCAAGTCTTGCTAATGCCTGTCTGTGCTTGAGATAATTTTTTACCCAAAAAATACGTTTGCACTGTGTATGATGTAGTAAACATGTCATACAATTTTAGTTTGTTACATGCAGATTCCCTTTTCTTGTTAATCCACAATTTCATAAATAAATCTTATAGTTTTTGTGTACGAATATACTTTAGCCTTTTTATGCTAAAAGTGTTTTGATTCTGCCACACATGAACTAACCCTAAATTTAACAGTAGCCTTTGAATAAATTATATCCATATTGGACATCAAAGTCCAAGGCCAATCCCTCAACAAAGTGCATAGCTTCAAATATTTAGGAGCCATTGTATCAGACAATGGGTCCCAACAGGAAGTCCTCTCCAGGATCGCACAAACAACAGCTGCCCTGACAAGGTTGAAGCCCATTTGGAAAGACAGGACCATCAGTCTACATTCCAAAGTAAGACTGCTGCGCTCCCTTGTCATCTCCATCTTCCTATATGCTTGCGAAGCATGGACCCTCACAGCAGATCTCCAACGAAGAATACAAAGCATGGAGATGAGGTGCTACAGAAGACTTCTGGGCATTTCCTATACCCAACACATCACCAACGACGAAGTCCGACAGACCATCACACAAGCCATTAAACAACACGCTCACAGTGGTAAAGAAACGGAAACTCCGATGGTATGGCCACGTCACCAGATCATCAGGCCTTGCAAAGACTATTCTGCAAAGAACAGTGCAAGGAGGTAGAAGAAGAGGGAGACCGAAAAAGGGGTGGGAGGACAACATTCGAGAATGGACTGGTTTTACACTGAGCGAAGCCATCAGGGCTGCTGATGACAGAGAAAGATGGAGTATGCTGGTTAAACGATCATCTGTGGTGCCCCTACGACCTCCGGGTTACGGGACAGGATAGGATAAGATAGGATAGGATATCCATTTATTTTCAGATACGTAATTAATCATAGCTGAGGTGTACCCGGGTTTTAATAACGAATTATCCCGAAATTCAATCATAGGTATCACTGCTTGGGAAATTGCTGTATACTGATCGGGAATCTTCCCAGTTCAACGAGCACTGGGAGTTTCATTGTGTGTTTATGCACACCTAAAATTGTTGGGCAGAAATGTGTGTGTAGTTCTTCATATAGAATTGTGTCGAATATACTGTTTGTAAAACCTTATTTAAATCAGCGCCTACTTCCGGTTTTGTTGAGTACGGCATCCAGACTTCAGAACCGTATGTTGCAATGGGTGCAACAAGAGAGCCAAAGAGTTGCAGTATTATAGTATCAACTTTGACATTTTCTTTTATAATTGATCTGTGTAGAGCGTGTGTTGCTTTTTTCCCCCAGTCCTATGCATCACGATTCCCAGCTGTCTGTAGTTTCTATATCTTCCCCACATCTGAAGTATAGCGAAATTGTAGCGAAACCGTAGTAAAACCGTAGTGAAACCATAGCAAAACCGTAGCGAAACCGAAGTGAAACCGTGGTGAAACCATAGCAAAACCGTAGCGAAACCTAGTGAAACCATAGCAAAACCGTAGTGAAACCGTAGTGAAACCATAGCAAAACCGTAGTGAAACTGTAGTGAAACCGCAGCGTGCGTGTGTATGGAAAATGAAGCTACCGAGAGAGAGAGAGAGAGAGAGAGAGAGAGAGAGAGAGAGAGAGAGAGAGAGAGAGAGAGAGAGAGAGAGAGAGAGAGAGAGAGAGAGAATGACTTATTGACTTAGCCAAATGACAACATACATTGCATAATTATGGAATTTACCCCGTTGATGGTAACAAATCACAAGGGAGAGAGAGAGAGAGAGAGAGAGAGAGAGAGAGAGAGAGAGAGAGAGAGAGAGAGAGAGAGAGAGAGAATGACTTATTGACTTAGCCAAATGACAACATACATTGCATAATTATGGAATTTACCCCGTTGATGGTAACAAATCACAAGGGGGAGAGAGAGAGAGAGGAGAGAGAGAGAGAGAGAGAGAGAGAGAGAGAGAGAGAGAGAGAGAGAGAGAGAGAGTCATGAAGAAAGGAAGGAGAATAAATGGAATAGAAGGAAAAAGTAGAGCTTGAACTGTAGAGGACATAGGACATTTCACTGTCCAAGGATCAAGGAATGTTTGAATTCCGATACAGTTGCATAAAAGAATCTTAAGAGTGTTGTGGGTGGGAGGAGGGAAGGAATAGGCGGTGTTGGGAGGGGAGTGGGAGGGGGCAGGGAACGTCTACGAGAAGAAGAAGAAGCAACATCGGCAAAGAAGGAAGAAGACGAAGAAAAGCAACATCGGCAAAGAAGAGGAGAAGAAGAAGAAGCAACATCGGCAAAGAAGATGAGAAGAAGAAGATGACGATTTGCCAGAAATTACAGGGTAAGAGAGAGAATGGAGGAAGGGGGGGGGAGGCGTTGGAGAGGAAGAGGGAAAAAAAGATGAAACTCCTGATAGTCCTATGCTACTGTAAAACCTAGCAATCATGTTCCATTTTTTGTCGCACCCAATAAGCTTACTATAGTGACAGTGTGTATACAGAAATCTCTGTTTTGAATAGTAGTAGTAGTAGTAGTAGTAGTAGTAGTAGTAGTAGTAGTAGTAGTAGTAGTAGTAGTAGTGATCAGTCCTTTGTATAGACAATAGTTTTAGGTTATGAGATACTGATATCATACGCAGATCTATACGTTGGTCTGAGTGATTTTTTGTATTGTTGATAGTGTTCGGTGCCTGGCGGTTCGCCGCCATCTTCTGCAAGGCGTCTGAGAGTTGGGGACAGGTTGTTCGAGGCGGCGATGTTTTACACCGCCCTCGAAGATTACAGAGGCATTTGTCATGGCAGCTATCACGGGCGCCCTGCTCGTTTGATCCGCGTTGTCAGTACTGATGCTCTGCGGACAATTTCTCGCTTTTACTAATTCCTCTCTTATCTCCCTTTTATTTGCCTTCTCGTGCATTAGCTCCCCTGCTGCGTAGCAACGCAACATCGTCAGCACCACTCAGCCTTCCAGATAGCAAGCTGGCTGACGAAACAGCGCGACATTTGCAATATCCTTCGCTACTTCACTGAGTCCAGTCCAGCATTTTTATGTTTGTAACTCCTGGCTCCCAAACGATCTGGATAACCCGTGTTGATTCGCGGCCTTTGTTTAATGTTATTCCGAGGATGGAGAAGGCATCTTTCAATTACGAAGACAGCCAGTTTTCATGACGTAGGCAAAAGGTGCGCTGAAATAGAAGAGTGAGAGTTTTCTCCAAACAAGCGCGATAAGCGGCATCAAAGAAAGCGATTAAAACACTGCAACGCGCGTGCACAAAATGGCTTTCAAAGAAAACCGCGGTGGAGCATTTTTGAAAGAGTTTGGTCCGAATTTGAATCGCGTTTGGGCCCAATCTGACCAATGTTTGGGGCACATCTACCCCACATAGTGGACAACCTGGGAGTGTCGGTTCTCTAATACCACCCTGGACAAATGGATGGTAGACGAGGCTAGCGGTAAATAACCTTCACAGGCCTTTTGACTCCAGACTATGACGGCCTACTAGCGCCAAAACCGAGGGTTACCATTATCACGAGATAATTAAAATGAACACGGGTTCTGTGTAATTTACAGAGATACCGGTAATCCACAGTGTTAATTAATAATTATCAGTATTTGCCACGCCTTCCTAGCGCCAAAACCTGATAATTACAAATATTATGAGATAATTACAAATATCATAGGAAAATTACAAGTATCAAGGGATAATTACAATTATTATTTTTTAAAAAAATACAAATATTTTCGCGTGATCATGTTTAATTTTCAGTTTTGGCTCTAGCAAATCCGTCCAGATATGCGCCCAAACCGAAAATGTAATTCTCACTTGATAATTACAAGTTTTACGTGTTAATTCTAAATATGTTTTTCATATTTGTAATGATCACATGATATTTTTATTCATCAGGTTTTGGCGCTAGTAGGCGGTCATTATGCGAATTACGCAGCACACGTTTTAATTATTATTATCACTGATACCTGTAAATGCACGTTTTGGCGCTTGTAAGCCGCCTGAGTCAGCAATAAGCATGATCACGTAAAAATTGTAATTACGAAGTGAAAAAGTTTATATATTATGGGATAATTGCAATTCTCGGTTTTGTCGCATTTCAATATTTGTAATTATCAGGTTTTGGCGCTAGTAGGCCGTCATACTAAACACACAACTCCCTCTCTCTCCCTTTCTCTCTCTCCCCCCTCTCTCTCTCTCCCTCTCCCTCTCTCTCTCTCTCTCTCTCTCTCTCTCTCCCCTCTCTCTCATGCTGCCACTTGATTTTTCTTTTGTATCGTCTTCACAACCAACTTACCCTTTTGGAACTTTGGAACAATTGTCCTTATATTTCACGTAACATGATGTAACAATACCTAATGGCTAAATGAGCTCGCATAGGCAAACCATTAAGAGAAGAGAATATCTTCCCCCTTCTTTCCTTCTTCCTTGTTCTTCTTCTTTTTTACCGTCATCATAATTATCATCATCATCATCATCATCATCATCATCATCATCATCATCATCATCATCATCATCATCACCTTCTACTACTACTACTACTACTACTACTACTACTACTACTACTACTACTACTACTACTACTACTACTACTACTACTACTACTACCACCACCACTTCTTCTTCTTCTTCTTCTTCTTCTTCCTCTCTTTCTTTCTTTCTTTCTTTCTTTCTTTCTTTCTTTCTTTCTTTCTTTCTTTCTTTCTGTCTTTCTTTCCTACTTCTTCTTCTACTTCTTCTTCTCCTTCTTCTTCTTCTGCTTCTTCTTCTCCTTCTTCTTCTTCTTCTTCTTCTCCTTCTCCTTCTTCTTCTCCTGCTTCTTCTTCTCATCTGTCTCTCTCTCCCTCTTCTCCTCCTTTCCATCTCAAGATGTAGGCCTTATAGGGACCCAGAGGTCGTGGGAAGAGAGACTGAAGATAAACATGGGCGAACGGAATAACGGGGTGCGAGTGTAGTTTGATTTTTCTGCTGGAAGAAAGCGCGTCCTTCCAAACATGCAAAACATGCATCATCATCAAAGACATGTAGATGTCCAAATCCTTTCACTCTTCTCTCCATCCAATCCTGTTTGTAGGATCTGTTTTCCTCCCGTTTCGGTGGCCACGTGGTAATGACCTGATCATTTGATGTGTACCCGTGATGAGTCTGTGTGTACGCGTAATCAGACTGTGTAGATGCATAATCAGTTTGTGTGTATGTGTCATCAGTCTGTGTGTGTATGTGTCATCCGTCTGTGTGTACACCTGATCAGTTTGTGTGTATACGTTTTCCACACTCTTTTATTGCGTCATTTTTAGGACCAGGCGGTGGACCGGAGGCTTTGATCTATCTATACACGGCTATCAATAACCCTCCTAGCTCAATTATTTCCTGTAGGTTTGTGTGGCAAGTTTGGCTGCACGTGGTAACGACGCGATCAGTTTTGGTGTAGACGCAATCAACTTTTGTGTCGACGTCGCGAGCGTGGTTTTTTGCGTCACTTTAGTCATTAGTGGACGATTTTAGTTATCAGTTGGGCGATCTGAGTGTAGGATCCTGTCCTTTGATCTTCTTCCTTCGTCGTGTATTTCTTCTTCCCTGTCCTTTCCTTTAGAGTTATATTAATTTGCAGTGTGTTTTCTTTTTCTTTTTTGCAACCAGTCCAATGATTTTTGTCTGGTTGAATGATTTTGTTATGATACCCGATCGCCCAGAATTGTGCTCAATTTGTCTAGGCGTTAAACAGTGCGCACAAAGATTGCCAGTGTGCGCCTCTGGCGGCTGGAGTTAGGTCTTGTAATCGGCCAGCGCCTTGAGCTCCTCACAAGCTGGAAACGCGCTATATAGGAATCATTGATTTAATTAATTATTAATTAATTCATTAATTCATTAATTAATTATTGTTGATGTGTTTGTGTTTGCTTTGTGCAATGCTGCAATGGTGCAGTAATGAAATCCTATGTGGCTCAGTCTTTCTCCAGTCCCTCGCCCCCCTCCCACCCTTACCCACACCCTCACCCTTCCACCCT
>CM072525.1:17021858-17034358 GCA_036898135.1 Oncomelania hupensis | reverse complement strand
ACGTAGATCCAAGACGATTCATACCACAGAATAAAAAAACACCTGCCGAACAAAACTAGTCTTAGAAATCTGCATGAAAATTATTTTCATACAAACTTAAACTCCTCCAGGTCCGGCTCTGCTTGGAAAAACATGTTACGATTAATCAACACATCAGTCCCCTGAAAACCAACTGCATTCAGACGAACCAACTATTTTTCTCTGGAAAAGAAATGCATTCAAACAAACAAACTATTTTTCTCCTCTGGAAAACAAATGCATTCAATGAACAAACTATCTCACTACTCTGGAAAACAATGCATTCAATGATCAAACTATTTTCCTCCTCTGAAAAATACATATATTCAATGAACAAATCATCACACTTTTCAATCTTCTTGGGAAATGATCTTGAATGAAGAAAAATCTAAATATTTACCCTACGGTGCCAGAATTTCAGCTAAAGCTGATCAAACGTCGAGGAACAACTATCTTCCTGGCCCAACCACATCTGACATCATTCAGCCTCCAGCTAAACTGTCGTTGGCACCCCACAGAATAAGTTGCCTCGGAGCTTGGGTAGAATCCTCCCTGTCCAGTCTAGATCTCTTTCCCAACTGATTGACAGTTTTCCTAACCGATTTTGCCTCTGTTTCATTTTACTAAGGTTACCATACTTTTATCATTAAAACAACCAATGAAAATTTCCCAACGCAAACAAATGACCTATCACCTCAAATATTATATTTTGTAAAATTAATAGCTCACAAACTCTTTTCTTTCCCTAAAATTTTATTATTGGCATTAATCACAAACTTTCACACAAAAGAATCATCGATAAAAATCGTCCATTTTATTCTTTTCCAGGAATACACAAAATGGCGATTGACACGCAGCAAAATTGACGTCATATTTCTAAATCTAGCACAGGCACTCTATAAAACAATTTGCACTTGGAAAATAAAAATTATCGCGAGCGTTCCGTTTCGCGACATTACGCCCCTCCTCTTGAGCTGAAACATCCATGTTTAAGCTAATCTTTTACAAGTGCAAGCGACTCAAATAGTTTGCGCCAACATTGTCTTTCCCTTTGATAATTTTGACTGTGAAAGAATACTGTTGCAGCTGGAGAGCCCACCTCATTAGCCGACCATTCTCAGTCTTGGTTTTCTGCAAATATGTGAGTGGTTGGTGGTCTGTCTCCAAAGTGAAATGTGTTGAATACAGGTACTGTTCAAACTTCTTGACAGCCCATACTACTCCCAAACACTCCTTTTCGATGGTCGAGTAGTTTTTCTCTGCACGGTTAAGCTTCTTGCTTGCATAGGCTACTGGCTGTAAGCCTTGCCCTTGATCTTGCAGTAAAACTGCTCCCACTGCAACATCTGATGCGTCACTCCTCAGAGTAAATGGTTTGCTGACGTCAGGTAGCAATAACACTGGTTTGCTTACCAAGCAATCTTTGAGTTTAATGAATGCTGCTTCACATTTTTCATCCCAGGCCACTTTTTCTGGTAGACCTTTCTTTGTCAAATCAGTCAACGGAGCGCTGATTTCCGCATAGTTGCTGATGTATCTCCTGTAGAACCCCACTAGTCCTAAGAATGCTCTGACTTCCTTCTTTGTGATCGGTCTGCTGGCTGACCTGATTTTCTCTGTTTTGTCATCATCAGGCATGACTGTGCCTAATGCTCCCATCTCTTCATCACACACGTCGTCGTTAACCACAACACTCACTTTCTCTTCACCTGTTTTTCTGACTACAGCATTTGGCTGTGCTCCATCCGTTCTCGTCTGTTTCCCGTCACGTTCGACATACAACTTCAACAAGTTTGCATGTAGTAGTTTTTCACGTCCCCTTATCTTGATTCTGTAGTTGCAGCTGCCCACCTTCTCCACAACTGGATAAGGACCTTTCCACGTTAGCTGCAGCTTGTTGTGTTTTGCGGGCAACAAAAGTAAAACTTTGTCCCCGACCTCAAATTTTCTGTCTTTGGCCTTCTTGTCGTATGCCCTCGTGTATTTGAGCGCTGCCTTGCTGAGGTTGTTCTTGGCAATCTCACAAGTTTTCTCGATTTTGTTCGTGAGATCCGTGATATGGCTAATCGTGGATCGCACTTCCTCTCCTGCATTTTGTTCGAACGGCGTATCGATAAACGGCATGTTTTTCATCGGGACCTTCCTCGTGGCTCCCTTCTGCGTGCTCCTCTGACACACATCACATGACGCACAATAACGTTTGACGTCACCACAGATACCCGGCCAATAGAAATCACGCCATATCCGGTCGCGAGTTCGACGTACTCCTTGATGTCCTGCCATCGGTGTATCATGAGCCATTTTGAGCACATCTGATCGGTACCGTTCTGGTACTACCACTTGTCTACATGGTTTCCCTTTATTCATGTAAACTCTATATAAAATGTCTTTCTTCCACTCGTAGTGGGTTTCTTGCTTGAGCGCTAGCTCTGCCCTTTCCCGAATTTTTCCTAAAGTCGGGTCTGCCTTCTGTTCCCTAGATAAATCTTCAGGACGTACTTGCCCTAAGTCAATCTGCTTAGGAATCCACGGCTTGGCTTGTGCTTGTTGCTTCTCCTGCAACCTGGTTTGTACCGGTGCTACAACTTGTTCCTCCGGTTGCTCTACCAACGGAAACAATGGAACTTTGACCTCAGTCCCGTCTGTCATCTTTCTGCTATTTCCTATCAGAACTTGATGCACAAGCGTCTTCAAAACCAAAACACGCGTTTCTCCAACGAAAAACGGAGTTTCCAAATTCACCACAGCAATGGGCACTTTCTTTCGCTTGGATGAATCTGCAAGTGTCACGTTCTGGTATTCACCCGTATACTTGCTTGGGGAAACTAAACTTGAATCCACCAATATGCTACTGGCTCCTGTATCCCGAATATCTTGAGCCTTTACTCCATCCACTTTCAACTCACAGTTTGGTTCATAGCCGTCTTCACTACATCGATTACATGGTTTCTGTTCCTGGGTCACGTTGACCGCATTCACAACAGCTGACGCTAGGTTTGAGTTTGGTCTGTTTCTATTCACATTTGCTTTTTGGCAATCCCTCATCAAATGTGGGCCTCCGCATCGAAAACATCCCTTGAAGTTTTGCTGAGACTTGTTTATTCCTGACGCACCCGCGTTACCAGGACCTGTCGCTTGACCCCTCACCCCTCCATTACGTCGTTGTCCCATGTTCGAATTCTGCGTTTGCTGGTTAACCCTGGGACGGTTATCCATTCTAGCACTGGGTCCAATGGGCCGCCTCGTTGCTATCGGACCTCCAGCATTCTGCGCATCTTCATACGTTTGAGCATGGACCACCACTTCGTCCACACACGTAGGGTTTCTCTCCCTAATAAATCTTGCCTCCTCTTGAGACACTATCTCCAACATTTTGTCCATGAGAATTAAATCTTTCAGCTCACCCGATTTTCCTTCTTTCTCAGACAAATCCACCCATCTGTCTAAATACATCCCCATTCTGTTCCTACACTCCCTGATGCCTTCATGACTGCCCCGCTTGAATTCTTTGAACCGTTTCCGATAAGTTTCAGCGGTCAGCTGGAAACGCCTCATGATCGCAGCCTTGACCATGTCGTAGTCCATAATTTCCTCATCAGACATCTCAGTGTAGACCTGCCGCGCTTGGCCTCGTAGTTGACCAGACAATCTTATCGCCCACTCATCCTTGTTCCAACCTGACAACGTAGCGATACGCTCAAACTGTTTCAGGTAGACTTCTACATCGTCCTTATCATCCAAATAAGGTACATTCACATTCAGACAGCTCCTCGCTGCCCTCGGCTCGGGATAAAAATTTTGATTTTGGTCCCCATCATCAGCAGTCCACTCTTGCGCCTTTCTCAACTCAAACTCGTTCTGCATGGCCATTTGTTCCAATTTTGCCTTGGCCTCTCTTTCTTCTCTCATAATGCGCTCTTCTCGTTCTTCACGTCGGAGCTGGTCCTCCCGTTGCTCCTGCCGTATCTTCTCCGCTTTCTCTTCCTCTTCCTTCCGGATCCTCTCTGCTTTCTCTTCCTTCTCCTTACGGATCCTTTCCGCTTTCTCTTCCTCTTCTTTTCTTCTCTTTTCCACATACTCTGCCAGATCCTTATCTGTCAGACCCAGGATGATCCCATCCTGCTTGTAGGCTAGCAGCGGAGACTCCATCTCCATCTGAACTGGTTGCTGCCTCGGCATCCTCCTAGCCAAACTTTCCCTAAACTAATCCTGTTTTACTACACGTAACCCTGGTAGATAAAACCACAGACTATTTAGGCCTCAAACGTACTCGCCTTTCCAAAGGTTAAAGTACTACAACGGATACGCCTGCGCTCTAGCCCCAAACGGCTATTCTGTCACAGCTATCCTTACGTGAACGGTTATACACCAATAACACGATCACCGATGATAATCCACTACCTTCCAGATTATCATCCCCTGCTTAGTCTCCTGGTTAAGTAAAACGTCTAACTAGACCCACATTTACTAACCAGCACTACCAATTACCACAATTGGTTAAACTGTCAATCGGACACTACCGAATCTGACTTTCAGACCCTCAACTAGAAATAATTCTTGGTTAGAGGTTTGACCAGACTAAGCAACACAGAGCTAATTAGGTTGACCGCCTCACCGATCAATACATAACCTCTAGCCTGTCTTCGAACAACACTGAAACTATACAATGTTTTCGGAACATCCAACTTACTTAAAGTTTAAGCTGGAAAACTTACTTTCAAACTATGACCGATACTTTACCCTACATACTCCATCAGGATAATAAACGTCATAGGTTGCAGAAACTGTTCAGCCTAAGTATACCTTCGACCAAAACACTAGTACCTACGTACAATAGCTATTGCAAACTCTGCAATCAAAGGTTTGAAATTTTGGAAAAGTAAAACTTATACCCAAAATATCTTTAATCCTACTACGGATAATACCGGTCTTCACTGCTCAACCGCCAAACTAAATAATTTCAAACGAGATGATTTCCCTGAAGACACTTGCACAGCTGGGTTCTCATACAATATGTACCCACTGATGCACTAACATGTTAGCAGATATAATGCACATTTTATGTAAGCAATGACTAGCAACAACATAAAACAATATCTTACCTATACTGCTCTCTAATCATGCTCATGCAGACGTGCAACAATTACATCATGGTAACCACAACTTGAAGCAAGAACTTATTATTATGGAAAAAATTATGAAAACTCGCTGAAGTGTTGAATTTGTAAAGTATTGGATTAATGGTGCACCTCTGACATTAAAAAAAATGAATGGCTCGTTACCCCCTAGAATTTTCCAGAAATTCTAATCCCGGACGATGAACCCAGAATGTCGCAAACCTGGGTGTTACTGGGTGATCACTACTGATGAAGGACTCCCTTGACTTTCATGACTTACCCCAGAACATGGTTTTATTTCAATAAAAAAACCTAAGGTACACCATTTCATTCCAACACTTCACAAACACATAACACATTTTTCCAAGTTCGAGTATTTTATTATATTCCGTTCTTTTTTTTCTTCGAGATCGGAACGATAGTTTGGCGATGCTTTTGTCGTGGTTACCGAAAATAAAGTTCGATTGTTTTTTTACTTAGCTTCTTATAAAGTCCTCGTTGAAATCGTTGTTAACAGATGAAGAAATCCGGAACTAGGTGAGTTGTAGAAAAGTTAATAGGAGCTGGAACTTGACGTCGATGTCGCCGTTAGATCTAAAGGCTGTCCATGACCCACCAGTGACTTCTGTAGCCCTCGTTAACGTATACTTCCATCTTAGAATCAGTCACTCCGATCATAAGCAAGACGTCAGCGAAGATTCCAGTGCCAGTCTCAAAGATGACATCGTCACGTAGATCCAAGACGATTCATACCACAGAATAAAAAAACACCTGCCGAACAAAACTAGTCTTAGAAATCTGCATGAAAATTATTTTCATACAAACTTAAACTCCTCCAGGTCCGGCTCTGCTTGGAAAAACATGTTACGATTAATCAACACATCAGTCCCCTGAAAACCAACTGCATTCAGACGAACCAACTATTTTTCTCTGGAAAAGAAATGCATTCAAACAAACAAACTATTTTTCTCCTCTGGAAAACAAATGCATTCAATGAACAAACTATCTCACTACTCTGGAAAACAATGCATTCAATGATCAAACTATTTTCCTCCTCTGAAAAATACATATATTCAATGAACAAATCATCACACTTTTCAATCTTCTTGGGAAATGATCTTGAATGAAGAAAAATCTAAATATTTACCCTACGGTGCCAGAATTTCAGCTAAAGCTGATCAAACGTCGAGGAACAACTATCTTCCTGGCCCAACCACATCTGACATCATTCAGCCTCCAGCTAAACTGTCGTTGGCACCCCACAGAATAAGTTGCCTCGGAGCTTGGGTAGAATCCTCCCTGTCCAGTCTAGATCTCTTTCCCAACTGATTGACAGTTTTCCTAACCGATTTTGCCTCTGTTTCATTTTACTAAGGTTACCATACTTTTATCATTAAAACAACCAATGAAAATTTCCCAACGCAAACAAATGACCTATCACCTCAAATATTATATTTTGTAAAATTAATAGCTCACAAACTCTTTTCTTTCCCTAAAATTTTATTATTGGCATTAATCACAAACTTTCACACAAAAGAATCATCGATAAAAATCGTCCATTTTATTCTTTTCCAGGAATACACAAAATGGCGATTGACACGCAGCAAAATTGACGTCATATTTCTAAATCTAGCACAGGCACTCTATAAAACAATTTGCACTTGGAAAATAAAAATTATCGCGAGCGTTCCGTTTCGCGACAAACGTTGATAATTTTCGTTGGTCGATATTATTGGAGAATTCTCTAGATTTGCGTGTTTACTGTCGATAGAAACTTCCCGATAAATGTAGAAGTTTGAGAACGTTCCTGGAATGTGAAGGAAGATGTATGACGTATGTCAGTGATGACGAAGTCTAAAGCGATTGGTTAAATTGCGTCATACTCGATTGTTCCAAAGTGTTCTGGGGATGAGAAAGGCTATATATGTGCCGCACTGTTTCAAAGAGTAGAGAGTGTTATTATAAAAGTGTGAAAAGGCGATTGTATGCAGTTGTTGATGTGTGCTGAATAAAAGTGGAAAACTTCATACGTCGACTCTGTGACTTGTACGCTGATTGAACGGGTTGCGTGGATAAACGAATCCGAGTTTACACCCATCAGGAGAATTCAAGCATTGGGGCTGAATCAACTACTGATAGAAAAACACCAACACCCTGACGTGGAAAAAGCGCTGTACAAAAAGCGATTAAAAAAGGAACCAATAAACCAATCCATCACCGCTCTTACCGTTGTGGCGGTTCATGGTCTTATGGTCTATACAATGGCCGACATTATTACATGTTTAACGTGACACGTCCCTGTGTGCAATTCGTCACGCTAAGGCGACGGAAGGTTTTGACCATGTCCACCACAGCTCGTAAGTTCTGCGTGGTCGTTCCCAGGCTGTCCCGTGTCCATAGCTTGGGTCATTGGGTTGATATAACTTGTGGATGGCATCTGTAAATATAGTAAGACGCTCATGCTGGGTTAAAACGTATCACGTGGATATACTGACAGCCAGGCGCGGGCAGTTTAGCGAGTATGTCTAATCAGGATCCCAACTAACAATTTTAATTGTTCCAAACAAACAGCAAAGACATTTTTGGTTAAATTGTTGGAGTTTAAATATTACGAGACACATATTGTAACGAACGACGTTAGTTCAAGGTTTGCAGGGATGGTTTGGGAAACATTGAAATTTGCAGGCAGAAATTCACAGTGGTTGAAAAGTAACTCATTATTGTACATTGCTTACAGGTAAAACAAAGGGTAAAGGTGGTCCCATAGCCTTGTGGCCGTAGGGGAGCGTGATGTTGATCACACTTATCTTGGGCCAGCGTAATGAGGGTGATGCCCATCTCTCTCCCTCGCTGCTTTACCTTCCCCACCCTTAAGAGAGCAGGTACTCAGTCACAGTTGAGTCAACTGGGGGCGTTGTTATTTGTCGCTTCACGTTTTGCGGTCACCCATCCAAATGCTAACCGCACTGGACGGTGCTTAACTTGCGACACAGTAGCGAGTGCTCCAACCACTGCGCGATCCGACACACCATTGCTTATAACTGTTGTAACTAGCACTGCATTGGCATCACGCAAAGTGTATTGAAATTCTTACAGTGGTAGAATGTAAACGCCTATCTTTCTTTTTATATTCACAGTGACCAGATCAACCCATGACGTTCCGTTTGTCTGAGGCTTGCTCTTAGGTCTTCTTGTGTCTTGCGTCTTGTGACAGCTGAGTTCGCTCACGCAGTGTCAGTTGACGTGCTTTCGTCACTGTGATATAAAACCAAAGATCATTAAGTCAATTCTACCACTGTAAATATCACAATGCGTTTTGATTCACGCAAATGCTGTATCATTTACAAAAGCTGTAAGCAATATTCCATATAGAGAGGTACTTTTGAACCACCCTACAACAGAAAGTTCCAGCAAAGTAAGATGGGTAACGGTCGTAAAACACAAAAAAATGTCCCAAAAGGAAGACGGTCAAAAGCACAAACTGAATTTACTGAAAATCCTATTGGCATGGAAGTAATACGAACATAGAAAAAAAATACAGAACGTAGTGAGAAAATAGTGGGACAACAGAAAAAAAAGTGGCAGGAAACTAGAAGAAACTAGTGGTAAAATAGAAGAAAACGTCGAAGAAAGACAGTCAGAAACACAAGCTGCAATTCATTGAAAATCCTGTTAGCTTCTTCCCCCACAATTTACAGTAAACCTAGTTCCTCTGTCCAGTGGCGATCGTTTGCCATAACAGCGCAAGTTGGCGACCATTCCAGTTCCATCTTCTCCTTCCTCAAAAGTTGACCGAGTTTTTGTTTTTTTTTGGTTTCTGTTTTTTTTTTTTTTTTTTTTTTTTTTTATTTGCAAGCGTAAATCTTTGGGTATTTAAACTTTGGTTTTGTATTTGGACTTTTGCTCCGACAGATTTGTTTTTCGTGTACGCCGATGTTTTGCCATGGGATTTTTTTATATATAAAGATTGTTCTATTTTATTCGTTCTACATAAACGAGCAAAATTCGGGCTACTTTCTCAGCGATAGTGAGGCAGCCAGGACACGAGGTGGGGGTGTGTGGGGGTGGAGAGACTATGGACAGCGCATGCATGTTTGGTGTGTTGCTGTTTGTGGCGCTCACCCTTCTTGGACATCAGTGTTCGGGACTTGTAAAAATTCCGTGCGGTGGATTGCCTATGCATGCGTACACAGAGTAGACCTCGGTTTATACTCTCCTCGCATGCGCCAAAGCAGCAGGCTGATATACACATTACGATTGAAAGAGCGGCACTTTTAAGTTCTTCTCTAAATGGTATTGTAAAGATTATTGTCTTATCACCAGCGTTGCCTTGAGCAGTTCCTTGCGTTTAAAGAATTGCGCTGTACAAGAGAAATCCGTTTTCTCTTTACTTCACGGTTGTCCGCCAGAAAAGAGGTAGAAAAAAAAAGTTCCTCGATTTCTCTTTCCGCCTTTGCGCCACTGGCCGGATCGACCAGGGTTTTGCACATCGCTTGTCACCCGCGGCTGTTAATTGGCTCTCATCAACTTGGCCACCGAGACCTCTGTCTTCTCTGCCCATCGCCACAGGCACCTTCTCACTCCCAGTGACTGCCCGAGACTGCCCGACACTTAGGGAGGCCATCATAGAGCCATTCGCTGTCATGTCATCCTGCGTGCCAAACACGCGCTAGTGACACAGTAAAAAAAAAAAACGACCCATGCGCCTCTGACAGACAAAACACATTGGTTATTTCTGACAGTCTGTTGTTCTTGTTGCTGCTGCTGCTGCTGCTGCTGCCGCCGCTGCTGCAGTTTTCAACAAGAGTTAATTGACTGTGTGCCCAACTCTTAGATTGTGTGGACACAATTACTGATTGTCTGATTCTTTGCCATGATTATACGTTATTAAAGTACTCCAGGATCACACATTGCAGCGTCACAGACCCTTTTCTATTTCACAGTTGAGAGACTGAGTTGTCCCAACATGCTACAATTATGGAATTCCCTTTGTAAAATATTTATTTGCGTTTATTTTTCAATTTTTGTGACCACTTTAAGCTAAAAAAAAATGTTTATTCAAAAGCAGAGCCTTTGGAATGGAAATAAGTGCAGAGAAGACCAAAATGATGACCAACAACACCAATGGCATCACCGTGGATATCAAAGTCCAAAACCAATCCCTCAACACAATGCATAGCTTTAAATATTTAGGACCCATTGTATCAGTCAATGGGGCCCGACAGGAAATCCTCTACAGGATCGCACAAACAACTGCTGCCCTGACAAGGTTGAAACCCATTTAGAAAGACAAGACCATCAGTCTACACTCCAAGGTAAGGCTGCAGCGCTCCCTTGTCATCTTCCTCTTCCTATATGCTTGCGAAACATGGACCCTCACAGCAGTTCTACAACGAAGAATACAACGCATGGAGATGCGGTGCTACAGAAGACTTCTGGGCATTTCCTATACCCAGTACATCACCAACAACGACGTCCGACAGACCATCACGCAAGCCATTGGACAACATGATGACCTGTTCACAGGGGTGAAGAAACGGAAACTCCGATGGTATGGCCACGTCATCATAGCATCAGGCCTTGCAAAGACCATACTGCAAGGCACGGTGCAAGGAGGCAGAAGAAGAGGGAGACCGAAAAAGAGGTGGGAGGACAACATTCGAGAATGGATTGGCTTGACACTGAGCGATGCCATGAGGGTTGCTGTGGACAGAGAAAGTTGGAGTACGCTGGTTAAATGATCATCTGTGGTGCCCAACGACTTTTGATTTACGGGAAAAGATAGGATTTCTTTTTGAACATAAATCACTCCACAAATTCGAAAGATAGAACGTCTGTAACGTCCCGAACACAAACGAAAGGTCAAAGTTAGTTTTGTGCGGGAGTGTTTAGTGTTGTTTAGGTATCTCCGCCAGAAGAAATAAAACGTATGCTTTCTTTTTGTATTTATTTACCCCAAAACGCAAAGATATGTATTAAAGAAGTGGCAGTAGCAGAAGTATTGAATTTCCGAAAATCTGGAATCCCTGCTTCTGCTGTTTGTTTCATAAGATCGCCGTTAACGTGCGAGTTGTCCGTGTTTATTTACTTTGAAGGGAATCCCGCCAATGCAGAAATAATGATTGATCCCTATTTTTGGAACCCGTTACCGTGGACGTTTCGTATACTAATACTGTTGGGAAGTGAAATAAAGCGATTGCCTCATTTTAAATTGCAAAACAGCCTAAAATCGTGATTTTCCAATGTTCTTTATCACGACACACAACCTCACAGTAATACGACTTGTATCTGCGAATTCCCTAAAGAATGAAAATTGCAGTCCATAAACAATGAAGTGTTTACGTAAATAATGCATTGTTTAACAGAATCTTCTAAACAATACAGTGTTTTATACAAATTCTACTAACTAATGCATTATATAGGTGAACAAATCTTTAAATTCTTTCACACAATCTGCTAAATAATGCATTATATATAGGTAAATAGTTCCTTATTTAGCCACAGTGTCTTATTTACCTATATCACGATTTATTTACCTAAACAATATATAGTTTAGATAAATAGTAAGTTATTTACATTGTTTGTTAGCAAATGATTATTTAGGCATTACGCTTCTAAATAAAGATTATTTAGCTAAAAGTGATGAAAATAATTTTTTTACAAAGGGAGTTCCATATAAAATAACATTGTGTCAAAAAATCAACTTCGGTCAAAAGTACGGTTTTGGATGATAAACAAATCCATTCATTTTGTTGATGCACCTATAAATGGCATCTAAGTTGATGCTAAAAGTAGAACCGCAGCGAAAGAATGTACAGTTACTGTAGGCAGAAGTAGAGAGCCTAGTCCACCGAGTTATGCAAAGGCAGAAGTAGGCGCACATTCTTATCGCCAAAAAAAGTACGGTTATATCAATTCCATTTTTATAGGTTTTGTAATTGCTGGTTTTATTACATGAACCCTTCAAATTGATCAATTTTAACTACACCGATATTTTTATCTAGATGTTAGAAACACCATTTCTAGAGTAGCGGAAACTCCATGCCACTCCGTCTAAGCCACTCATGCCCGCCATTGCTAATTAGAATGATAAGAAGATGATTGCTGGTGGGGTTTTGAATCTCTGCTTCAAATTCATCAATTTAACTCCACAAATATGTCTTTACCTATTGAGGATGACCCATGATAGGGTAGTAGCAGCAGAAACGTCCTTGCTCTCCATCCAAATATACTCAAGCCCCGCCATTGATGATTACGGAAGTTCTTCCCTGGAGTGCGCCTGCGCAGCAGATGTGTCTGTCGCGTTGCATTATGGGGGCGATGTGACGAGGACGGAATGGCTGTCAAACGCCGTGATCAAAGAAT
>CM072525.1:16966858-17016858 GCA_036898135.1 Oncomelania hupensis | reverse complement strand
CAGTATTTAACTTCGGCCATGAGCCATGGGCACGTTTTTTGTCTGCAGTTTGCTGTCACAATATTGACCTTTGACCTGTTGTATTCCTCCGCAAACCTGCTGCAAGGATTATCGGCGCATCAGACACTGAATAAATGCGCAGGGAGAGAGAGGGGTTAGGTGAGGGGAGGTGGGAGGGGTTACTTGGTGTAGAGCACCAGTGGTGTAGAGTACCAGTGGTGTAGAGCGCCAGTGGTGTAGATCACCAGTGGTGTAGAGTACCAGTGGTGTAGAGCACCAGTGGTATAGAGCAGTCCAGTGGTGTAGAGTACCAGTGGTGTAGGAACTTTTCCATGATTTTATTTAAACGAACTAGACTGAAATGTGTTAAATATAGAGTGGAATATATTTATGTAGTTAGTTAGTTATAATGAACATGTATATGTCTTGCACATACCTAGTAGGGCTTTAGAAGGTATTATGTTTCCACATACTGTTCAATGTGGCGAATTTTTGGAGAACTGAAGTCTAGAAGTTATTTACGGAAACAGGTCTAAGCAGTCTTGTCTTAGGACACTCGATTGCAGCTATAGATATCCGCCTTGCATTAAAGTTGAATAATTACTGAATGTTTTGTCTTGTCAGTTATGGAGGGTTTGGGGCATATTAAGACAGAAAGAATGCTGTATCATTATCTTTAGTCCGAAATATTTTAATTTCCACGTAGTTCTCCGTTAATTTTGATCTACATTTTATATCCTTTTGTTCTTCTTGTTTTTGTTCTTCTTTTTCTAAAGGTCAACAAAAAAGTACAAAGCATTTATTGTATGAGAACCTGTAATCGAAGTCTTTTAAAAAAAAAAAAAAAGTCAGACATCAACACTGATCGCATTTGACCAAGAAGTCCAAACCTAGTGGCAAAGGGACGCAACCATAGCGCGCGTCATACGTAGGGGGAGGCAACTCGCAGAGTGACAGAAAACAGATAACGGGAGTTGTCTCCCTTTCCAACCACTTCCGCTCAAACAGGAAGTGGGCAATGCTGTCAATTTGCGAAGCTGTTGACAGTAGGGTGAAGGCAAATTGTGCTTGTGGCGTCCCAAGATGGCCGCCGTGTAAAAATCAAAATAAATCAAAAAGGGACTTCCTCTCCAGGCATTTGACCTCTTGGTGGCAGGTTGCGCGATGTAGAGCCGAATTCCTTCTTTGTTTCTTTGTCGCAACCTCATCATCAGCAAAGAGATTCATCTGATTCTCATTGGAGTCAGCCTCTTTTGTTTCTTGTCATGGTGTCAGACATCTTTTGTTTCTCATCTTCAGACATATTGTTTCTCAGTTTTGGCAAGGTGAATTTTGCCTTCGTGGATGACAAATATTATCCAAATAAAAAAACAACAACTATATTGTTCAGTCTCTGTGGTTTCGTATTTTAAGGCCTAGTTCATTTCTCTTTGGGTTTTGAGCAATTTTGCATTTGACGTCAAATCTTTTCTTTTATCGTGTTTGTGTGACGTCATTATTTCCCCTTTGCTTATCGTTTTGAGAGAATTAAAAAGTAAAGGTATTCAAGTCGCCTTTCGGTCGTTGGGTAGAGAGGCGTTTGGGACCGGTCTTTTCTCTAGGCCAGCTTAATGAGGGCGGTGTCCATCTCCTCTCCTTCCCCGAATTGCCTTTGCCTGTTCTAAACAGAGTCCAGGTACCCGTTCACAGCTGAGTGGATTGGGTGCGTGGAACGCTAGTTTCATTCTTAATATGTCGGGTGGTAGTTGACTTATAAATCTGGGGGAATCCATCCAAGTACTAACCGCTCTCGTCGTTGCTTAGCTAAACATTTCTAGGGTGTGGCCAGGCCACTGCTCCACCCATTTGTGGTTTTGGTAACAAGCTACATTCCGTTGTAATCAGTTCAGTCCCTCGCATACCCCGTTGGGGTTAGTTAGTTAGTTATATAGATTAACGTCCCCGGACACATAAGCGTATAGGGGACGATATACCGTTGGGGTGCCGGGGGTTTCAGTATAAATAGTATCCCCACTTTCTGGAAATGTAGTGCTTTAAATTCCCACTGTCGCTGTCTTTCTCATTTGTTCTTTCTCATTCCTGCTCTGTTATTTCAATCTGCTATACTATCTTCTTCTTCGCTAAACCAGTCACCTACCTTTTTTTCTTGAAAACTCTTCCGGGACAAGACTCCTTATTTGTGTGTGAGGTCTGTTGGATCAGCTTGAGAATATTGGACGCTTTCTGCCAAGTGGTCACTAGGGCTTCCTATGATGTTATTATTTAGCAATGTAGGCATTTTATATGTATGTGTTTTGTTGATAATTTATAATGATGTTTGTATTCTATTTTGTTTTTTTGTAAACGGGGGTTCGATAAATTAGAGAACAGCCTCAGCGTCCCCTGCGTGGAATGTCTTTATTGTAAAGTGACTGGCTGGTGGATGTCGTGTTATATATATAATTTATATTAATATATATATATATTGATGTTAAAAAGATGAATGAACAGTTGAAAGAATTTTTATATAAATAGAATCAATTTCCTCTTTGTACTATGCCTAAAAATCGATAAGAAACAAGAAAATAATGTTGAGAAATAGAAAATAAAGAATAAAAGAAATTATTGGCTATTCATTCATTCTGTTTGCTTTTTTACAACTAAAAAAGAATACCACTGGTTGATGGTTGATGATATTTATTTCATATGATGTGATACGAGAACCCGTGAAGTCATGGTTCTGAAGAATTTCACTGTTGATTAAAATTGTCACTTATCTGACGTAGATTCCCTGATGGAGAAGAAGAATTGTCTCTTTTGTTTAACTCAGTTTGTGTCCTCACGTTTGACCAAAAGGATGGTATGTCGTCCAGCTGGCTTCACATGGACGTCAGGGATATGACGAGCTCCATGTCATCAGAAGAATAAGCGTTGAGGATGGAAGTAGGTTAAAACGATCATAACAGGAATCCGACAGTCGAAAATATTATGAAGAAGGAAACAAAAAAATCCTTTCCCTGCGCACAGACAAATTAACAGGGACTAAATACACAATCTGCATCCTGTTGAATGACCAGCGAGGAACGCCGTTGACGTTGTTTGAATAAGAACCCTGCATATTCACGGGTTATTGTATCTTATTCTCAAAACATAATAATGTTCTTTCCTCGCTGTTCATCCACACTGTTCCAATGATCAAGAATGCACCAACATTCTTTATGAACTAAGCTAAACATGTTAAATTAACTATCACCATATAAACTTCATGCGCTGAAGAATTTATATGAAATGAGAACAACATGTTAAAATAACTATTATCATACAATTTGCATACATTGAAGAATAATACGAATCACCTTGATGAAGGACGATGAATGATTCGCATGGCGCAATGGACACAAGCACAAGACTACCCATTTCCCAGCTTCACACATCGAATCGTAACTTACCAGCTCAGGATTCGTTTGTGGTGTCTACGACACGTGTTGTTTAGGGTGAGACGAGCTTTTCGAACCAACTTTATGACCTCAGTAATCCGAAATAGTGGTCTGGCGTAAACATACGTTCCTTGCCCTATGGTTGCTCGAATAGTTTTTCCTAACGATATTTTCCACATTCAGCCAATCGAAAGGATAGTACACAAATTGTCTATGGTAACAACAATCTAAAAATGAACTACACTAAATAAAACAAATGTCGCATACTGCATCATTCCGAAAACAATATTATTATCGTCACTGTCTATGACGTATTGTCTATGACGCATTGTCTGGACTATAGCAGAATATCGAGGATGCGTAGAGTAGGCGCTTGTATCGCGACAGTGGAGAGCCTTCAGTTTTACCACTAGGGTTGTTTCAGCATATCTTTTATGCGTATTGGGGGTTGTCCGGTCCTGATTTGGCTCGGAAGAGTCCGCTGGACCTAAAGCAATAATCATGTAATGTAATGTAAGGGCAGGAAGAAGAAAAAAGAGAGAGAAAAGAGAGAGAGTCCCTCGTAAGCTGTTCTTTCCTGATCTGTCATTTGTAAACGTAGACTTGTGTTTGTTCGTAACCACACACAACGTGGTACTCAACGACAGTCTATAGATGTATTATTTCCAATGTAAAGTGCCAATCCCATTCTTATAGCGATCTCCCATCCTTTGCGCCACATGTTTGAGTGATAGACGTGTGCTTGTCGCGTACGTGAGAGTGTTTGACACGTGTGAGCGTGTGTGTTTTGATGCAGATCGCCGCGCTTTGAGCCTGAGTGGTGATTTGGGGAAAAGCGCCTACATAGTATCCAGCATTATTTATTTATTTATTTATTTATTTATTTCTACTTCATATATTTCTTTTCTTTTTTTCTTTCTTTATTTGTATTTCATATAATTGGATTATCATGTTTTTCGCTTCGAGTTTCACTTCGTCAGTCTTCTATATCAATCTGCGCCTTGAGATAACATATTGCAATGTGCTGGAATGGTTAAAACTCTTAATCAGCGAAATAATTCCAACTCAAACAGCGTTCATCAGCTCACTTCTGCCACTTCTGCGCAACGGAACAATGTACAGTATGGTGGTGATGCTTCTCCTAAATCTCTTCCACACTAACGACGTGGATTCAGTCCGAGATACATTTCTATCAAAACGTAAGGCTGCCGTGATACAAGGGACAAGTTATTTTAGTTTTGTTTGTTTTTTTTAACGAATGGAATATAAAATGTTGCTTTTAACGAGCATACAATGCCATACGGCACCCCTCAAAACGAAGCGACAGTGCACAGCAGAGAAATATAGATCGGATTTGGTTAGAGTTTCGTTTCGTTGCGTAAAAGATGCGCGCGCAGCCGTTCCAACGCAACCACTTTTATTGACAAGACTTAAATTGTGGTGTCCGATGTGCCAAGTCTCACAATCTGCGAATCGTCCGCATGTTTACCTTGGCTAGTTTAACATCTTTTACGTTCAGTCCACCAACACCATATCATCGGCATTAAATCTGAGAGCCAATTCCAAAATAATGGTCCGTGATGCACAGAATCTCTGGAACTTCTGAATCTTCTGCCTGTTTACCTTTTGATTATTTACTTCCATGGGCTGTCAGTCACTGCTCAGTTGACACGTCTTGTGGTGGATTCAGAGCCTGGCGATAATCGGACATAGGGCTTACACGACTGTGATAAATCTGTGATAGCATAATCCTGTAATCTACCGACTGAATTCTGCTTCTGTGCTGAGGGAACTTAAGATGGGTAGGCAACGACAAGATATACATTTAAACTGAATGAACGTTGAAGTTTAACGTCCACATTTGCCATTGGCTATATAGCAGAGGGATTAATGAGAGGTCACTGTTCATTATTCACACTCCTCTGCCTCTGGGGCTTCTGACTTACATTTGTTACGTCGGGATTGATTGCGCTGAACCATCAGGAAGTTGATGAATCTCAGACATGATAATACGATAATCCGCTGCTTTGATAGAATAGAAGATGCTGCTGGGGAGTGGGGAGGAGAGAAAGAGCGAGAGAGAGAGAGAGAGAGGGAGAGAGAGAGAGAGAGAGAGAGAGAGAGAGAGAGAGAGAGAGAGAGAGAGAGAGAGAGAGAGAGAGAGAGAGAGAGAGAGAGAGAGAGAGATGTATAAATAAAGTTGAAGTATGCGCTGTGCCTTATAAGACCTAATAATTATGTAGTCATTCAGCTGAATTCACCACTATTTGGATTTTTTTTAACATTTATCTTTTTCTTGAAGTTCGTTTGTCTGTAATAAGGGTGAGAGTGTATGTGCGAGTGTCTATGTGTGGTTGTGTGGCGCCTGTTTACGTGGGTATGTATGTATGCATGTGTGTATGTGTGCATGCGCGAGTTACTGCACGTGTTTGCGTGTGTATGGATGCATACCAGCTTGCGTACGCGTGCGTGTATGAATGTGCGTATGTAGATTCTTGTCATTGGTACCACTAGATTTTTTTTTTTAAAGAACATATTGACACTTTACAAAATATATATATATATATATTGAAATGTTTAAATTAAATTTAAATTGCTGTTTAACAGCTGTTTTGTCTTTGCTGTGTCTACAGCTCGCGTAACTCGGGTTTCTCCTTCTGAGGAACATAATACGTCGCCGTCAGAAAGCACGCGTAAGTCCTATTTTCTGTCTTTGCCTTAGAAAGATATAGCTGTGCCCAGTACTGTTTATAGACAGTGGTTGAATAGTTCCTCCCTGGTTACACGAGCTTGTAACATCCGTATATAGCACTGCATGTCTGTGCAACAGTACATATTGTGGTCCTTACAGCGGTACAATGTAAACACTGATCTATGACACCAATGGCATCAACACGGACATCAAAGTCCAAGGCCAATCCCTCAACACAGTGCATAGCTTCAAATATTTAGGAGCCATTGTATCAGACAATGGGTCCCGACAGGAAGTCCTCTCCAGGATCACACAAACAACTGCTGCCATGGCAAGGTTGAAGCCCATTTGGAAAGACAGGACCATCAGTCTACATTCCAATGTGAGACTGCTGCGCACCCATGTCATCTCCATCTTCCTATATGCTTGCGGAGCATGGACCCTCACAGCAGATCTACAACGAAGAATACAAAGCATGGAGATGAGGTGCTACAGAAGACTTCTGGGCATTTCCTATACCCAACATATCACCAACGACGAAGTCCGACAGACCATCACACAAGCCATTGGATAACACGATGACCCGCTCACAGTGGTGAAAAAGACGTAAACTCCGATGGTATGGCCACGTCACCAGATCATCTGGCCTTGCAAAGACCATCCTGCAAGGCACAGTGCAAGGAGGTAGAAGAAGAGGGAGACCGAAAAAGAGGTGGGAGGACAACATTCGAGAATGGACTGGTTTGACACTGAGCGAAGCCATCAGGGCTGCTGAGGACAGAGAAAGATGGAGTATGCTGGTTAAACGATCATCTGTGGTGCCCATACGACCTCCGGGTTACGGGACAGAATAGGATAGGATAGGATAGGATCTATGATTTTATCTTACAGTCCTGAGAGCAGAGTATCGCGGCCCGTCGCCTGACATTGCGCGAGCGATGCTAACATCAATCTAAGAAGATATTATCAGGCCAAGCGTCCGGGGACGGGCCATAGTGAGACACAATCGGAGATAACTCAGTTCGGTACTGCCACTGTAAGGATCACAGTACATGTTGTTTGATGCCACTTACAGTCCTGTTTAATAAAGGTTGTCAATGTGCAATAGGGAGTGACTTTTCAACCACCGCGTTGTTACCTCCCCCTGCCCTCCCTACTTCCATTCTTAACCTGATTCTCCCTCCCACCCTCCACCCTCCACCCCCACCCCATTTGTCCCATCTTCCCGTCCTCCTTCCCCTCAGAAAGCTTGCGTAAGTCAAACTTTGTACCTACTCCTCTTCAAGCGTTGCTTGAACATAGATATTATGTTTCTGTTTCGCCGTTTCTCGGTCTGTCTTTTTCTGCTTCTCTCTCTCTCTCTCTCTCTCTCTCTCTCTCTCTCTCTCTCTCTCTCTCTCTCTCTCTCTCTCTCTCTCTCTCTCTCTCTCTCTCTCTCTTTCTCTCTCTCTCTCTCTCTCTCTCTCTCTCTCTGTCTTTCTCTCTCTCTGTCTTTGTTGCTGTGCATTTCTGAACATAGATATTATGTTTCTGTTTCTGTTTTTCAGTCTTTGTCTCTGTTTTTGTCTCTGTCTCTCTCTGTCTCTGTCTCTGTCACACACACACACACAGACGGAGAGAGAGACACACACACACGTAAACACACACAAACACACACACACACACACAACATATCGCAATTAAGTGGCCGTAAGTTACCGTGAAGTTCACTCAACAATCACAGTGTGAGAGAACCAAACTATATGGCAGAAAAACGCGCCACACATAGAACACTGACTATAGTTCAAGGTAACCTTTCACAGTTTTACATGTAAACCGTTCTACAGCAAATCTACGTACTGTACCACCGCACGTCAAGCAAGCCTCTTTTTCACTCTCCTTTCACCTCGCGTCATTGATTCGAAAAATATCACCCAGTTGACGCTACCCGATTAAACTGTGTACCCTCGCCAAATTGGCTGTCTATGGTTTTCTGGCGTTTGTATCCGTGTTGTATCTTTACATTTTAGCGGCGCTTTTGTTGCTCTCTATGCTGGAGATGGGTGCTGGTTGTTCAGAAATATCCAATATAACCACTGTATGGTTTGTGTAGTGTGAAGTACATTCGCTCTTGAAATACGATCGCAGCAGCAAAGGTATTTCGCGCTTAGTTCTGTGGCTGTGCCCTTTAAAACTTTGTCGGGAACTTGACGTTATTTCATGATGTATTCATAATTTATTTCTGTAACTGAGGACTATACCTCATCTTGAATCTTAAATTTTAAATTAGGAAAGTCGGTTTTGGATGACGAAAGGATGTGTGTGCGTGTTTGTGTGTGTGTGGGTGTGGGTGTGTGTGTGTGTGTGCGGACGCGCGCACTATCTTTGCGTGACAGATTTTCACCTTGCAAGCCCGTACAATATTTTCCTAGATGTTTCATTTGCGTGAACAAAGGCCGTTTGCGAGAGACAATAGTAAATGACCAATTCTATTACGTATACAATTATTTAGCTGTGATGTTTATTCTTAGTTGCTTTTTATTACATTCTGTAGCTGTGCGAAAATGTGCTCACGCGAAATGGTATCGCAGAGATAAATTAATATTTAACGTCAAAACAAAAAAGCAAATTACAGTAGGCTTATCTCACAAGCATTGCCTTGATGCGTGGTGAATCCCATGGTGGACAAGCTAATGGTGACCCTTGTTCACTGTCCAACTAAAACCTATGGCTCTTCTGGTGGCTCAGTGTTGATTTTAGGTCCCAAGCATCCTTTTCCTTGGGGTGGTTATCATCAGATCGCAAATGGTGGGTGTAGACGTTATTTAGCCCAGCCCGCCTTGTTCTTCGGAAAAAAAGACGAGACCACATCACTCCACTCTTAAAACAACTACATTGGCTTCCTGTTGCAGACCGCATTAAGTACAAGATCAACCTCCTTACATACAAATGCATTCACGGAATATGGTCCTGATTTGGCTCGGAAGAGTCCGCTGGACCTAAAGCAATAATCTTGTATTGTATTGTATTCACGGAATAGCTCCTGTTTATCTGTCTGACCTAATCACTCTGTACAGCCCATCAAGAAATCTCCGCTCTGCTGACGACCGCCTCAGACTCAAAGTGCCTCGAACCAGACTCATGTTCGCCGGTCAGCGCTCTTTCTCCTACCAAGCTCCCGTCAACTGGAATTCACTACGTCTTTCACTCCGCCAGAAGCCGTCTGTACCTTCTTTCAAAATTGCCCTCAAAACCCATTTATTTTCCCAGTAGTAGCTACCTTGATCTCACTAGCGCTGATCGGCTTGCACAACGTCTACTGACCTATCACAATTTATGTGTTGCACGTGTGTGTATGTATATGTGTGTGTGTATGTGTGTATATATATGTGTATGTATGTATGTATGTGTGTGTATATATATGTGTATGTTTATTTTTTTTTAATGTATGAATGCGGGAGAATGCGCCTTGAATCACTCTTGTTTGTGTGAGATATGTGCGCTATATAAATTCATGTATTATGTATTATTATTATTATTATTATTATTATTATTATTATTATTATTATTATTATTATTATTATTATTATTATTAATTACGCTTCCAAGTTTCTTCATTGTTGATGCATGGGGTGGTGGTGTGTCGCATGTTTGTCCACGGCAATAATTATCTCACAGCTGTGACTCTATTGTGTGAGGAGCACTGCCGTGAAGGACTGCGTCGCATAACTAAAACAAAAGTAGCCATTTTCTTTGTTCTTCTGAGAAGTAATGTTGGCTCTGATGGTTCAATGTTGAATTTAGGTCCCAACCCCTTCTGCCCTAGAGCCGGTTATCCCCTGGCCCACCATATCGTCATTGGCGGGTTTCCTATCCTATCCTATCCCGCACTTCGAAGGTCGTAGGGGGCACCACAGATGATCGTTTAACCAGCGTACTACCCCTTGGGGTCATGAGCAATCTTGCCACTGTAGATTGTTCAAACCTATAAAGGGAACAGTGAAAGCCACAGTTGAAAACCTGTCTTTCCTTTATAGGCAAGACAGATTCACTGCGGCAACAGTACCCCCGTTGGAGTGCCGGGGGTTTTCAGTATAAATAGTATCCCCACTTTATGGAAATTTAGTGCTTTAAATTCCCACTGTCGCTGTCTTCCTCATTTACTCTTTCCTATTCCTGCTCTGTCCTTCACTCTGCTATACTATCTTCTTCTTCGCTAGATCAATGACCTACCTTTTTTCTTGAAAACTCTTCCTGGACAAGACTCCTTGTTTGTGTATGAGGTCTGTTGGATCAGCTTGGGAGTGTTGGACGCTTTCTGCCGGGTGGTCACTAGGGCTTCCTATGATTGTACTATTTAGCACTATAGGCATTTTATATGTATGTGTTTTTTTGATGATTTATAATGATGTTTGTATTCTATTTTGTTTTTGTAACCGGGGTGTTCGCGTAGTTGAGGTCAACCCTCAGCCGTCCCCCGCGTGGGATGTCTTTATTGTAAAGTGACTGGCCGGTGGAGGGCATTCAATTTTCCCACTGGGGTTGTTTCAGCAGATCTTTTATGCGGATCGGGGGTTGTCCGGTCCTGATTTGGCTCGGAAGAGTCCGCTGGACCTAAAGCAACAATAAATCAATCAATCAATCAATCAATCAACCAGCGTACTCCATCTTTCCCTGTCCTCAGCAACCCTGATGGTTTCGCTCAGTGTCAAACCAGTCCATTCTCGAATGTTGTCCTCCCACCTTATTTTCGTCTCCCTCTTCTTCTACCTCCTTGCACTGTGTCTTGCAGGATGGTCTTTGCAAGACCTGATGATCTGGGTGACGTGGCGGGTTTTGGACTTTCAATGTCCATTTACCAATAACTTCTGGTAACTCGAGCCACTGCGACTGAATTTCAGTTGAAGTTGTCAACGAAGTGGCAATGTTTTACCGTGGGTGTATTTTGGTGCTACAGTTTAATAGTGTGTCTATGAGTTTTAGCCATGTGTATTGCCCTGTCTACAGCCTATGGCATTACATTGCTGGTTCGACAGCGGCTGTGTGTTATGGGCAAGCGGGACATAACTGGCGAGTCAAACTCGGGCGAGAATTGTGGATACCCATTAACACCTGTAATAACGCCGTAAAACCCTTTAATGGGTAAATGAACGGTTGTCTCCCTCCACCTTCCGTCAATGCGTATTATGAAGAAT
Source organism: Oncomelania hupensis (assembly GCA_036898135.1). NCBI lineage: Eukaryota > Metazoa > Mollusca > Gastropoda > Littorinimorpha > Pomatiopsidae > Oncomelania > Oncomelania hupensis. The sequence continues at coordinate 17,005,576 of CM072525.1, read as the reverse complement.
GTAGTCCCTTGCCCTGTGGCCTCTTGAGACCTTGAGACTGTGTCACGATGAAGGTCGAACATGTTGAAAGAGTTAACGTCGCTTTGTGGACGATAAACTTTTCTACATATCCAGATGTGTTTCGACTAGTTTGCAGTTCATTTTCATTTAAAATCCATAGGTCTAAAGGAGCAAAGGGTGCATGGGAGTTCGCGAGTGTGGGCAATTGCTTTTCCCTTGTTTTTCATTGCAGGAAAGAATAGATTAGGGAGGTACGGAGGCCTAATGGTAGAGCTTTGGCTTGCGGATCTGAAGGTCCCGGGTTCGAGCCCAGGCCGGGGCATTGTGTTGTGTCCTTGGGAAAGACACTTTACTCCCGTTTCCTACTCCTTCGGATGAGTGTATAAACCGAGGTCTAGTCTGTGTCGCATACATTCCATCATAACGGACTTTAAAGATCCTGACGCTCATGTCCTAGACGGGTGAGTGCCGGTGACAAGAACACATCCAGCATGCACCTAGATCCTTCTTCCCCATCCCTGGCTGGCCAGGATTGTACTCAGTTGTCTGGAGCGTTATTACGATGCGCCCAAAGTCTGCAAGTTGGCGCCTTGGGCGGCTTAAGTTAGATCCTGTACCGGCCAGCGCCTTGAGCTGCTCTTGAGCTGAAAAAGCGCTATATAAGAATGATTAAATAAATAAATAAAAATAAATTAGTCCCAAACAACTACAGTAAGTATAAGTTTCTGGTTACAGTCCATGAACCAGTGAACAGTAGTATACAACATTGAAAAATATTGTAATGTATTGTTTTAAAAAAATAATAATAATAAAATAAAATAAACCGAAAAAAGGGTAGGCTGATCAAATAGACGCTGGTAGAAAAAGTTTCGTCACCAATCTGGAAAGCGTAGGTGTCCGCAATCTGAAGCTGATTTCAAATGAGGGTGCCTACCCTAATTTGCAAAAAGGTCTTCCTTTAAGATGATGTACTGTTCCCATCATCATTACCTTATAAATATGTCATATTCATTTTTTTAAATATTATTTTTACATTTCTTCTTCAGTTTAACAGTCGCCTTAAGAAAGGTAATCTTTAAGATGGATGTACTCATACTTATAATCTAATCTGTATTTCCCTGTTATGTTCTTTATTCATCATTACCTTCTAGACATGACGCTGTTGGCTTCTGTAGGAATGTGCACACCTAGTTTGGCTGAAGTTGTGCACTGACCCTTGGCTGGGCAGTGGTCATTTTTCCGTTGGTCAGGTGATGCAGGCCCGCTCTTTATAAGGTCACTTCGGGGTTACAGTTTTAAGTGGTTGGTATTCCAGTCTTGTGTAGCGAAAGAGTGTGAAATGATTTCTTGAACACGTATCTTTCTTTCTTTCTTTCTTTCTTTCTTGGTTTCTGTCTGTATTTAATCGTTCTTATATAACACTTTTCCATTTCAAGAGCTGTCAAGGCGCTGGTCCACGCAAGCTCTTACTCAAGTCGCCCGAGGTACTCACTTGCAGCCTTTGGGTGCATTCTCTGACGCCCAAACCAGTAAGCACAATCCTGGGCGACCGATATGTTTCCGAGGAGGCGTGGCTTGGTGAAAACGGGTCTCTTTAACTAAAACTACGTTCGCGTGGAGCAAAATGCATCCTGATCCTTACTGTGGTATAATTTTAAACTTGCGTGGCCTCTGATGTCATCTCCCAGTTTGCCTACAATTACGAGGAGGTGTTTTAACCAGTGAGCACGATCAACCACTAACTAAGCTTACTGTCCATGCTGGTTTAGCAGGCTAAGTGCAGTTAAAGTGCATAGTAGTCACACTGCAAGAGTACAAGCAAGGACCCTGCTTATAGCCGCTTTTGATGTCCCAAGTTAACGCAGCCTGTACGCTGGGCTAAATCTAATCTACCACGTGCACTGCTTTGATGGCCTTTGTTGACATCTTGAAAAGCATGAAGGATCCAGACTGCACGGCCACGATGACGGGATCACATCAAAGGAATGTCATTGCCAGGCCAACAGTCAGCTAATCTACAATATTTTCATTTTTCAACCTTTGTCTTTGTTTCACGTTGAGACAGAGGTTTAAAAGGCCACGATATCAAGGCTGGGTGGTTTTGGGGGGTGGTGGTGTGTGCGGGTGTGTGTTTGGGTGTGTTGAGTTTGGTAACAATGATTTTTCTTTGGGAAACTGCATAGCTGTTGCACTAAAAGATATCGTGGACAGGCATATCTCAAACCGACCGCTAAGCCTTACATTTTAGTCGTCTCTTCCTTGTCGTGTTGACAAACAACTGTGCCTACTCTGTACACATGCGCTGTGGTGTTGTTTGTTTGCTTGTTTGTTTTAGAATCAACCTTGATACTATTTTTAGGCACATATATAGATCAACGCATCGATTTGTTTTTGTTTTTTAATTGTGTTGAAAGAGGTTACCATTATTCTAGCTTAGTACTGTTTTTGTAGGTGAGCAACATTCATTGTGAATCTGAAAAGGATCCGTGACGCTGAGAGGTCTCTTCGATAAACTTCAAAGAATATTTATTTAGTTGTTGTGTTTTTAATATCTGCTGACTCTTTGTGTTGCTTTTATCGCCTTACTGGAGTCTTCTTGTTTCCTGCCTGTAGTATTTCATTGGGCTCTGCAAGTAACATCTGGAATACACAGGCATGGACGGCCAGCTTTGGCTGTTTTACTCACCGACAAGGCAGAAACGTCGCTGGCTCGTGGATTGGTCAAAGAATACGCCAAGGTAACTCCTGGATCTGGATTACCGCCGTACTTTTTTGCTTCTACGGGTAGTGGGGCCGGGTAGCTCAGTTGGTAGAGCGTCTTACTAGTAACCGAAAGGTACTTGGTTCGAATCCAGGATTGGCCAATGTGTGACCATATTATTTTCCCCTTACCTTCAACTGGTTCGCTGGTGTCAGAATAATGTGACCAGTAGTCGCCTATACGCTTCGGTGTCGTGTGACTATAATCTACAGTTTTTCTACGGGTAGGTTACAAGAAGCGTAAACGACTTGTTTCGTGACGGAACTGGTGTGCGCGGCGCCTGCTAAATATCAAAATGGTGGTTTATAATGTACAGCTCTTGGTTAAACGTGGTTGCAAACACTGGTTGGGCTGCTGGTTTATGTGTAGAGATTGGTTGCTGTCATTGATATGCGCGATTTATTGGGTTCTTTTTGCCGAACAAGGTGAAGCATAAAGACAAACACGTGCTAGTCCGTTGAAAGGCCATGAACAGCGTGAAGTTGGCATGTAGTGATTGGTTGAAAGGTGCTTCACGCGCCTGTTTCGATTGGTTGTTTACACGCTAGGAGTTAAAAATACACACAACCCACGTTCTGGTCGGTGTTCGGGTCCATTGAGTAGGGCGAAGCGTGCATGCTATTTTGCTCACGTGGGTATGAAAGGTTTAAAATAGCATAGACCTCGCGCGAGGCTAGTCCATGTTCGGGCCCGTCAAGAGGTGTCAAGTTAGCGTGTAGTGAGACGTATTATCACAGTCCTCCACAGACAGACTCTCAATCGGAATAACTAAGAGATAACGCAATCTCTGTCTGTCTGTCTGTCGGTCGGTCTGTGTGTCTGTCTCTCTTTCTCTCTCGCATGTATTTTTTTTAATAGTAATTAGCGTTACGCCACTGGTTCGATGTTTATGCTTTAATTAATTAACTGTTGTAAGACTAGACTTCCAAGCCTAAACCCTTTAATCCTCTTTTACGCTCCAATGATCTTTCTCTTTCCTTCTCTCTTTCTCTGTGCAGAATCAACCAATCAAAAAAAATTTAATTAAATAAATAAATAAATTGTCCTGAAAGTTTCTAGGCAAACTTCGAACCAAAAATAGTGTAATGTGATTTTATTCCCTTTAATTTGTCGTATAATACCGATGAATGGTAAAACAGAGAGAGAGAGAGAGAGAGAGAGAGAGAGAGAGAGAGAGACGAGGGAAAGGGGAAGGGGGAAAGGGAGGGTAGGGAGAAAGATACAGAGAGAGAGAGAGAGAGAGACAGAGAGAGAGAGAGAGTCAGGCGCAGAGACAGACATAACATGACCACTGCCCTTACCACTGCCCTTACCAAGCTGCCCTGAGAAAAGAGATCCGTTACGCCTCAGTGACCCTTAAGACCAAATACGCAACAACAACAAAAACCTTCACCTTTAACGAGTTTGCACTCAGACGCTCCAAGAACCAATTGCAATCTTTGAATGACTATCGCTACGTGTTGCATTGACCATTAGCGTGTTGAAACAATTGATTTCATAAAGGGGGGAAAACCGCGGCTGTGCAAATTCTGCCTGACAGCTTGCAACACCCGAGGACGTTGATGCATGATCCACCTACCTCTCAACACCCCACCTTTCTTTTCTTTTTTTTTAAATCTATTCTGTGGTTCTTGCGATGAGGCGCGCGACTGACTGACGGACGAACCGATATATTTAGGGCTCTTCTGATTCCCAAAGAAGAAGAAAATATAGGCTACTCTTCTTACCGTATGTTAAATTGCCAAACGGTAGCCTGCGATTAATTTTCGTTTACTGATACTAACTAACCAACAGAACCAACAACTCCAAACAGCGCTTGAGTCGAATTTTCGTCACAGATGCGTTGATGGCATAGAGGGGGAAAAAAGGGTGTATCGTTTATAAGGACTTAAAAGATGCGGGATACGTGTCTTCGCGTATTGAGGTCCACACTTCTGTGCCTGAAGCTGAAAAGTTTTGTCCCTCGTGCTTCTGGTAAACCTGCCGAACACCCAGTGCCATAGCCCATCATAGCAATACGCTTAGCAGTAGCTATAGCTGACGGTTGTTGAGAGAAACGATGTTGACGAAAGCGCGAGTCTTTTTCGATGAAGGGGTGAGTATCTGTTTGTGGAACGGCAGCGAAGTCGGGGCATTTACAGTACTCCTACTATTACTACGAAGAGGCCTCTTTGGGGTATGTATCAGCATGTTATTAGCAAAACAGCGCAAGTAAAAGGCATATGTATCCCAAGTAAACCACTCCTTTTTCTGCCGATTTGTTTGCCATTTCAACAACATGGACACGCACCCGGAAGTATCCATATTGGGGCTTGTCAGCAAAACAGCATTTTAAAATACCCGTAACCACTTATTTCTAGGGAAGCCATTGTGTTAAATGCAGATTTCCGCCTCCCGTTTTTCGCTTTCAGTTCCAAATTAAAAAAAAATTCTAAGCTTTAAACGTAATGTTATTATTATTGACGAGACAAGCAAAACAAAACATGGAGAATTTAAAGGACACATAAAAAAGCAATGCTTAAATAAGCGCTACCCTTTGACAAATTATAACAATTACATTTCTTTAGTGGTAGGCTACATTGAAGAAGGCGAGCGGTTAGTCCATTTCAATGCACCTCCGTGCAAATGATAGAGGACCAATGTGTGACAAATCGAAACTTGCGATAACAGAATGCAAATATTTGCTGCCTCTTCTCTCTCACTGTTGTGTTAGCTGTTGGCATAGAATAGCTGCTGATTTTACACTGGGGTTCTCTTCAATGATGATGCATTTCTAGTGATGATATTACTGGTTTACCTGCACTTCTTTTATATGTAGGTAGTTTTTGAGGTCCTATTGTTTTGTCTTCTAGTTAAAGGATGGCTGCTGATTTTAATACTAAGTTTTATGCCTGCACTTCACTTATAGATGTAAAATGGAATGTTTTCAAGCCCTGTGTTTTTCTAGTTAAAGGATATTCGGTGATTTTTAGATTCGATTAACTTCAATGATGATTTTGTATTTGTAATAGTTTTAAGGGATTTTCTTCCAGATGCATCGTTGTCATTAGTATTAGTATTGGTATTGTATGTTAATAAAAATCTTGTTATTAATATTCGCGCTACAAATTATGGATAGAGGAGAAGGAGCTCTCAAGCCCTGGTTTTTGGCATAGCATAATGATATTAGCTGCTGACTGTAGACAGAATTTCTCTGTAAACGATACTGCATTTGTGTTGAAAGGGCTAATCAGGGTAAACTAGAGGATTGTGTAAAAAAAAAGAAAGAGATTTCTCTTATATAGCGCACTTACAAGCTCATAGAGCTTCTCAAGGCGCTGGCCCGTAATATCCAGCAATCACAAAATAGTTTGCTGAAGTCAGGATTCGAACCCACGTCGCCCAAGACGCACTCACACAAAGTCGTGCGTTCTGACCACTGAGCTATCCCTGCCGCCAACTGTGTAATATGTTTATGCCATGCTATCCGCTTTTGAAGGGTGCCAAGTTAAGAAGTTGGTTGACTTTTGACGAAAACGGGGTTTACCTTAAAATTGGCATTGTGGTTGTATTAAACAAGGATGAAGTGGCTTTTGTTGCTCAGACCAACTGCTCTCCCCTTCGAAGGACTGTACAGGATGCATGGTGATGGAGGAAGTAATGCAGTGCGTCTCTATGAGTTCTCGAGACCGGTGTAATATTATATTACACAAGTACTTCCCAATAATAGTAGTAAAATAAATACGTAAATAAATAAATAATATTAGGTGTGGGCGGTGGGTGTGTAGTGAAGGGAAGAGGAAGGGTTAAGGCTGAAGAGAGAAGACGTACAAGTTAATGAATTAGTCAAAGGTTTTTATACAATAATAATGCAGGCCTGAAGGTGGTTGGGGGTGGAGGGGAGGAGTGTGGAGACCAGCAGACTACTAGCCAGTTGCTTCTTGCTGTAGTGATAATGTATAGACCTGCAGAAAGCTATACTACAAAAATAAAAAATAAATGTGCATATATATATATATATATATATATATATATATATATATATATATATATATATATATATATATATATATATATATATATATATATATATATATATATATATATATATATATATATATATATATATATATATATATATATATATATATATAGATAGATAGATAGAGATGGCGCTTTTATGAGGTACATTTCGATTTTTGACTTTGCTGTGGGCAGAAATTTTTTTTGGGGCATTTATAATGCCCCACAATACTACCATTGCTAAAGCGTTGTGTTGGGTCATCTGATCATCAAGGGCATTAATGCTCACAACAATGTTTTCACATATATATGTATACAAAACTGAAAAAATGGTTATCTCCCTTACATAACCTGTGCATAGAGTCTAAATTTAGATTATAACATCATAGTGCTATAAATAGCCACCAATACATGAAGCTTCCGGAAGACGTTAATCTACAAATCGAAACGAAGCTTCCGGAACTAACTAATTTCCGGCGTTGCTACCAATACATGAAGGTTTCGGAGCGTCTTTTTTGGCGTCTTTCCTGCGACTTCGGTGGACATATTGCTTTAGCGCCTGGTTGTCTCCTATACGCATTGTGTCCGGAGACATTAATCTACGAAACGAACGAAACGACTTTTTTGTGAAGTGAAATGTACGTGATCATCGCTTGTGGTGATGTTGATTTGATGTTTGAGATTAGTATAGTATAGTAGCATCGGCGTAGCGTTAGGCTTCTGGGGCCTGTCGCCGAGTCTGTTGTCAATATTTCTCGTAACTAAGACAGCAAACCCGGTCTTTTGACCGGGGCCTAATCTAAAAACTTTTTGTTTGTGTGAAGGCTACTGATCTTTTGATCAGATCTGACAACTGTGGGAGGCTCTTCTAAACTATGATGAATGTGTTCGTGCATATGTTCGTCTAGTTTATTCTTCCATATTTGTAGTGCGAGGGTAAAAGCACATACAATCCCCGCAAGTGACCTAGAGCAGGCGATAAAGGCTGATAGCCTACAAAGCTATGCTATGATATGATATGATATGAAAAGAGATCTGGGTCTCTGCGCATGCTCAAGATGGCGGCCGTGTTTTCGTTTGAGGAAAAATAATGATACAACTTTTGATTAAAACGGCCTTTAAATCTAAATTGTTTTCTAAAAATTAATAAAATCAATGATAAAATCAATTTGTGGAATAAGGTCCAGATAAATGTATTATAAGAAAATACTTGTTCTTGACCTGGTATAGTTCTACTTACCATTGCCAGATAGATCGCTCGCCTCTACATATAAAACTACAAGGAAGACGACGTGGCTGCTGAGATGAACTTCATGAAGACCACTGAAGGTAATAAATTTGATTGTCTTTCCATCTTCTCATAGGAACTTGCTTTTAGTCTTTGTACATGTTTTGAGTGAGGAATGTGTGTTTGTTGTGTATGTAGGAGTGTCTGTAACATGTAAGCATGTATGTTGATTACTGAGTGATTGGCGCACTTTGAGTCAAACTTGTTTGAGTCTGATTTAGGAATAAGTCGCTATAGCTTCCTTTATTATTATTTTTTTTTTAAATTAAAATTTATTATTATTATTTGTAAAATTATTATTTATATTATAATAATAATATTAATAATTTTTTTTTTGGTTTGCTTTTTTTTGTTTTTTTCATCTGCTTGTTTGTCATTTTCATCTTCTTAATGTTGTTATTTGGCAGAACAACATGGCATATATTTTAAAGTTACATATCTCCACTAAATATGGATGGATTTTAACAATTTAAACTGCAGTCTTATCAGGACAGTAAACATTTTAATTAAAAAGCCTTTTGGAAGTTTGTTCTGACCACTAAAAATGTTGACCTTCTCATGACCCCCCCTCCTCCCCCCACCTCCCCTTTCGTTTCAATGAGCACCTTGAAAGGCAACCAAAAAAAATTTCCAATGCACAGTGCAGAGCTGCCTACTGTCCTTGAGGGGCCGGAAATGTCCCTAATAATTTCGAAATTGTATGGTTGTCCCGATTTTCCGATTTATGAAAGTACGTCCCGGAAAATCGTCTCTGCTGAATGCAAACGTGTTTTGGTACATTTGTACTCATTGTGCCGTACATAAGAACTGCTATTTTCCCGCCAATGTTTGTTCAAGGTAAAATGCCGAAGCTGTATGTTTGTTTTAGGATGCAGTCATGCAGTGTAGTATCGTCACGGAAACTACCGATCATTTACTGTCATGTGCAGTGCTTTCTGTGAACCGAAATGGCGTCAAAGCGAAAAATGCAGAATGATGACGATTGTCAACCTAAAGTCAAACGTGCAACTTGTTTTAAAGCTGTAATTATAGGTCTCTTCAGCCTTCCATCTAATTGAATTGCAGTTAGACCCTGTAAATAGTGTAAATATCGTAAGTTTAAGTTTATATTTATTTTGACATTTATTAATCTTATGGTCTTGGTTCATAAATTAAATGTCCCTGATTTTTATTTGACGTGTCCCTGAAACTGACAAATGAGGGTAGGCAGCCCTGACAGTGATTAAAATAAACTTTTAAACAGTGCAATTGTTTTGTCTAATTGCACAAAAAAAGGGGGAAAAGTAAGAAAAGAAAGTGATAGACTTTGTAATTGATTGTTTATAAAGTGCCAAACTGAAAGGTGTACTTGAAGAGAACTTAAATTAAAAAGTCGTAAGTGCCATTTGTAAAAGATTTTGTCTCACAATGGTATTGTGTGATTTTCTATACAGGCAATGGGAAGCCTGGGGACTTTTCCTTGATACATGGCGGAGCAAGCGGTGTGGGCACTGCGGCCATTCAGCTCAGCGTGTGCAGGCAGGCGCTCAGCCGCTCGTCACTGCGGGCTTGCCGTCCAAGCTGTACACAGCCAGAAGCCTTGGTGCTGTTGCTGCATATAACTACAAGAAAAACGACGTGACCACTGAAGGTAATAAATTTGATTGTCTTTCCATCTTCTCATAGGAACTTGCTTTTAGTCTTTGTACATGTTTTGAGTGAGGATGTTGTGTATGTAGGACTGGAGTGTCTGTAACATGTAAGCGTGTATGTTGATTACTGATTGGCGCACTTTGAGTCTGATTTAGGAATAAGTATAAGCTATAGCTTCCTTTATTATTATTATATATATTTTTAAAATTAAAATTTATTATTATTATTTTTTGTAAAATTATTATTTATATATAATAATAATAATAATAATAATAATAATAATAATAATAATAATAATAATATATTTTTTTTAATTTTATTTTTGTCTGCTTTTTTTAGTCTTTTTTATCTGCTTGTTTGTCATCTTCATCTTCTTATTGTTGTTATTTGGCAGAACAACATGGCATATTCTGCATTTGAGGCTTGCGGCAACGAGGTCAAAATTGTAAAGTTACATATCTCCACTAAATATGGATGGATTTTAACAATTTAAACTGCAGTCTTATTAGGACAGTAAACATTTTAATTAAAAAGCCTTTTGGAAGTTTGTTCTGACAAATAAAAATGTTGACCTTTTCATGACACCCCCCCCCCCCTTCTTCCCCGACCTCCCCTTTCAATGAGCACCTTGAAAGGCAACCCAAAAAAAATTTCCAATGCACAGTGATTAAAATAAACTTTTAAAACAGTGCAATTGTCTTGTCTAATTGCATAAAAAAGGGGAAAAAGTAAGAAAAGAAAGTGATAGACTTTGCAATTGATTGTTTATAAAGTGCCAAAGGTGTACTTGAAGAGAACTTAAATTAAAAAGTCGTAAGTGCCATTTGTAAAAGATTTTGTCACACAATCGTATTGTGTGATTTTCTATACAGGCAATGGGAAGCCTGGGGACTTTTCCTTGATACATGGCGGAGCAAGCGGTGTGGGCACTGCGGCCATTCAGCTCAGCGTGCAGGCAGGCGCTCAGCCGCTCGTCACTGCGGGCTTGCCGTCCAAGCTGTACACAGCCAGAAGCCTTGGTGCTGTTGCTGCATATAACTACAAGGAAGATGACGTGACCACTGAAGGTAATAAATTTGATTGTCTTTCCATCTTCTCATAGGAACTTGCTTTTAGTCTTTGTACATGTTTTGAGTGAGGAATGTGTGTTTGTTGTGTATGTAGGAGTGTCTGTAACATGTAAGCTTGTATGTTGATTACTGATTGGCGCACTTTGAGTCTGATTTAGGAATAAGTCGCTATAGCTTCCTTTATTAATATTTTTTTTTTTTAAATTAAAATTTATTATTATTATTTTTTTTTTTGTAAAATTATTATTTATATTATAATATAATAATAATAATAATACTAATAATTTTTTTAAATTTCATTTTTGTCTGCTTTTTTTTAGTCTTTTTCATCTGCTTGTTTGTCATCTTCATCTTGTTATTTGGCAGAACAACATGGCATATATTTTAAAGTTACATATCTCCATTAAATATGGATGGATTTTAACAATTTAAACTGCAGTCTTATCACTTATCAGGACAGTAAACATTTTAATTAAAAAGCCTTTTGGAAGTTTGTTCTGACCACTAAAACTGTTGACCTTCTCCACCCACCTCCCCTTTCGTTTCAATGATCACCTTGAAAGGCAACCCAAAAAAATTTCCAATGCACAGTGCAGAGCTGCCTACTGTCCCTGAGGGGCCGGAAATGTCCCTAATAATTTCGAAATTGTATGGTTGTCCCGATTTTCCGATTTATGAAAGTGCGTCCCGGAAAATCGTCTCTGCTGAATGCAAACGTGTTTTGGTACATTTGTACTCATTGTGCCGTACATAAGAACTGCTATTTTCCCGCCAATGTTTGTTCTCGGTAACGTGCCGAAGCTGTATGGTTTTTTTTAGGATGCAGTCATGCAGTGTAGTATCGTCAGGGAAACTACCGATCATTTACTGTCATGCGCAGTGCTTTCTGTGAACCGAAATGGCGTCCTTACTGTCATGCGCAGTGCTTTCTGTGAACCGAAAATGTTGACCTTCTCATGACCCCCCCCTCCCCCTTCTCCCCTTTCAATGAGCACCTTGAAAGCAACCCAAAAAAAATTCCAATGCACAATGATTAAAATAAACTTTGTATGGAAAACAAATTTAACACTTTATAGATGTAACTAAACATTTATTCTTTTCGTAAGGAAAGCATGTTTACTCTCAACTAATTGTATTCATGAGCATCGCCATACACAGTATGTCAACACTTGTATTCAATTAGAACTCACGCACTCTGCAACCAGTCATTTTACACACATACCCAAAGTGGTGAAACATGTATCAAACAGATCAATACACTACTATCTATTATATCACACTGAACCATAATTTTGCATAAATGCAGCAGCACACATTTCTCCAAGCAATCAAAATATAACATACCTTACACAATCACTCTTTCATTTTCTTTTGGAACTCTCGCAGCTGTTCTTGCATGCGGTCTGGCTCTTCAAGAACCCAAATGTGACCATTTCTTGAAGAAAGCTGCAGATTCCATGCAAACACATAGCGGGACTCAACAGCTGCCTCATCTGGTGTGTCAGGCCAGCAATACGTGTCATTGTTCACAAGGCAACACTCGTAGAAACTGAGCTCTCTGCATTTCATTTTTCAGTGTACATACTGAAACTCAACTGCGCAGTAGGGCAAATTACGAAAAAATTGGTGAAGTCTTCCCAAGTTATGGAGTGTTTTTTTTATCAGCAGCTCCATTTGCAGCACTAGTTTGTGGGTCACTTGTGGCCTGCATGTTGATGTTTACTCTCCTCCCTTTCTATGTGGCCCCAATCCACTTCAACTTTGCGTACCCAGTGAAATCTTCATTTTTTGTAAACACATAAAAACGAAAGTTTTAAAAAAAAGTATGGTGTTCAAAGTATCTATATTTTCAGTACCAATATGCACATGACATAATTGTTTCATAATAAAACATAAAAGCTGTCACTAGAGTTCAGAAAACAAGAACAAGTCATATTCCTACAATTTCTGTTACATAGTGTTCTACTTTCTCTTTCGCTCGACAACTTCCGGTTTTAGAGTAGCTCATGGAATCCGCAAAATACACCTTAAATAACTAGCACCGCATTAAAAACTTAGAGAAAAAAAACTTTATTAGTTCAGGGATGAGATTTAACCCAGGAGACTAACTAGCCCGCCGGGCTAGCTAGTAAGTAAAGTGAGGTAGCCCGCATGGTTTTTAGGCAGCCCGACAATCATTCACTTCAAATACCAAATTAATGAGCAGAAAACGCGCTTTCTGTTGCAGTAAGGTACTATATACCTTTTATAATTTAGAAAAACGACAGGTAGCCGGTAAAAAGTTTTTTTTTTTTTTAGCTTCTGAAAATCGTAACTTTGTTGATTGAAAACCTAAACGTTCAGGTATAAAACTTATACCAAACTAATCAGCAGAGTCTCTACTTTCTTGTGCACCTATTTTTAGCTCGTGGCTTCGCGGATCCATAGAACAAGAAGGGATTTTGGAATGCACCCTTGGTTTCTTGCAACAACGCAACGTGTATTAGTTAAATCGCTCAGCTGGCCAGTGAGCCAAACGCTGCAAAACAGTGCGCGGGTATCATTTTCATTTTATAAATAAGCATAATTATTTCCCTTGCATCCATACCAACTAAAATAACACAATTTAAAAGAGTACACAATGGACTTTATTTCCTATTGCAAATCGTAGTTCACAACCATGTTAGCTGCGCTGAAGCAACAGCAGCAGACAAAACAATGCAAAGAAATCAATGAGATTTACCTTTTTAAAAAAAAATTTATGCCGATACATAACCTCAAAGCGATTTATTTTCATTAACTCTAACATTGTGCTGTACATGATTCTGATTCATAGCAGGTTGATGTTAACAATTTTGCGAACTGACATCACTTATCCTTTGGACTTCGGTCGGGGTCAAGTTTTACTACAGATTATTATAGAATTTGTTTGCGGAGCTCAGTCATCTTTGATTTTTCCGATATGATTTTTAATAAGAGATCTCAATCCTAGACCTTTGCTCCCTCTTGTCTACTGACAAAATTTTAACTCTACTGACAATTTATAAATTTCTCACTGACAGATTTTTCTGCAGATTGGCATCTCTGGAAACGTTCAGATTATCAAAGCTATAGCAGCAGGGAGCGAGTTAATGTGGCATATACAGAGTGGTAGCTTATTTCTTTACATATATATATAATATATTTGTTGTGGGTCGTTTATAACTGAAATGCCCCGTAACACATAGGTAGGCCTACATGGAAATCCCACAACAGGCTTTATTTCTATATATCATATATAGAAATAAATGCCCCGTAACACATAGATAGGGCTACATGGAATATCCCACAACAGGCTTTATTTCTATATATAATATATATAGAGAGAGAGACTGAGAGAGAGAGAGAGAGAGAGAGAGAGAGAGAGAGAGAGAGAGAGAGAGAGAGAGAGAGAAATAAAGCCTTTTTTGGGATTTTCCATGTTATTTATTTATTTATTTATTATTATTATCGAGGACTTGTAGAGAACACATTTTTCGCTGTACTGGGCGACTCGAGGCCGATTCAGGATGTAACTCAAGCCGCCAGAGGCGCCAACTTGCAGCCTTTGGGCGCATCGTAATAACGCTCCAGACAACTGAGCACTGTCCTGGCCAGCCAGGGATGGGGGAGGAAGACCTAGATGCATGCTGGGTGTGTTCTTGTCAACGGCACTCACCCGTCTAGGACGTGAGCGTCAGGATCTTTAAAGTCCGTTATGATGAAATGTATGCGACACAGACTAGACCTCGGTTTGTACTCTCATCCGAAGGAGTAGGAAACGGGAATAAAGTGTTTTTTTCAAGGACACAACGCAATACCCTGGCCTGGGCTAGTACCCGGGACCTTCAGATCCACAATCCAAAGCTCTAACATTAGGCCACCGTGCCTCCCATGTAGGCCTACCTATGTGTTACGGGGCTATTCCTTTATTTATCTCTCTATATATAATATATGTATATATATATAAAAATAAAACCTGTTGTGGGATTTTCCATGTAGGCCTATCTTTGTGTTAAGGGGCATATATATATATATATATATAGAAATAAAGCCTGTTGTGGGATGTTCCATGTAGACCTACCTATGTGTTATGGGGCATTTAATTTAAAAACGACCCACAAAAAATATATTAAATCGTCATGATGCAAGATTATGAATCGAGCACAGAAAAGATGGCTGGTCTAGAAACGTTAGGATTTTCAAAGCTATAGCAGCAGGGAGCGAGTTAATGTGGCATATACAAAGTGGTAGCTTATTTCTTTACAATAACATAAATATATTTATTTTTTGTGGGTCGTTTTTAACTGTAATGCCTCGTAACACATAGATAGGACTGAATGGAACATCCCACAACAGGCTTTATTTCTATATATCATATATAGAAATAAATGCCCCGTAACAAATATATAGGGCTGCTTGGAATATCCCACAACAGGCTTTATTTCTATAATATATATATTTAGAGAGAGAGAGAAATAAAGCCTGTTTTGGGATTTTCCATGTTATTTATTTATTTATTAATTATTATTATCGAGGATTTGTAGAGGACACATTTTTCGCTGTACTGGGTGACTCGAGGCCGATTCAGGATGTAACTCAAGCCGCCAGAGGCGCCAACTTGCAGCCTTTGGGCGCATCGTAATAACGCTCCAGACAACTGAGCACTGTCCTGGCCAGCCAGGGATGGGGGAGGAAGACCTAGATGCATGCTGGGTGTGTTCTTGTCAACGGCACTCACCCGTCTAGGACGTGAGCGTCAGGATCTTTAAAGTCCGTTATGATGAAATGTATGCGACACAGACTAGACCTCGGTTTGTACTCTCATCCGAAGGAGTAGGAAACGGGAATAAAGTGTTTTTTTCAAGGACACAACGCAATACCCTGGCCTGGGCTAGTACCCGGGACCTTCAGATCCACAATCCAAAGCTCTAACATTAGGCCACCGTGCCTCCCATGTAGGCCTACCTATGTGTTACGGGGCTATTCCTTTATTTATCTCTCTATATATAATATATGTATATATATATAAAAATAAAACCTGTTGTGGGATTTTCCATGTAGGCCTATCTTTGTGTTAAGGGGCATATATATATATATAGAAATAAAGCCTGTTGTGGGATGTTCCATGTAGACCTACCTATGTGTTATGGGGCATTTAATTTAAAAACGACCCACAAAAAATATATTAAATCGTCATGATGCAAGATTATGAATCGAGCACAGAAAAGATGGCTGGTCTAGAAACGTTAGGATTTTCAAAGCTATAGCAGCAGGGAGCGAGTTAATGTGGCATATACAAAGTGGTAGCTTATTTCTTTACAATAACATAAATATATTTTTTGTGGGTCATTTTTAACTGTAATGCCTTGTAACACATAGGTAGGCCTGAATGGAACATCCCACAACAGGCTTTATTTCTATAGATCATATATCATATATAGAAATAAATGCCCCGTAACAAATATATAGGGCTGCTTGGAATATCCCACAACAGGCTTTATTTCTTTATATAATATATATATTTAGGAGAGAGAGAGAGAGAGAGAGAGAGAGAGAGAGAGAGAGAGAGAGAGAGAGAGAGAAATAAAGCCTGTTTTGGGATTTTCCATGTTCTTTCTTTCTTTATTTATTATTATTATCGAGGATTTGTAGAGGACACATTTTTCGCTGTACTGGGCGACTCGAGGCCGATTCAGGATGTAACTCAAGCCGCCAGAGGCGCCAACCTGCAGCCTTTGGGCACATCGTAATAACGCTCCAGACAACTGAGCACTGTCCTGGCCAGCCAGGGATGGGGGAGGAAGACCTAGATGCATGCTGGGTGTGTTCTTGTCAACAGCACTCACCCGTCTAGGACATGAGCGTCAGGATCTTTAAAGTCCGTTATGATGAAATGTATGTGACACAGACTAGACCTCGGTTTGTACTCTCATCCGAAGGAGTAGGAAACGGGAATAAAGTTTTTTTTTTCAAGGACACAACGCAATACCCTGGCCTGGGCTAGTACCCGGGACCTTCAGATCCGCAATCCAAAGCTCTAACATTAGGCCACCGTGCCTCCCATGTATGCCTACCTATGTGTTACGGGGCTATTACTTTAATTATATATCTAGATAGTATATATATAAATAAAACCTGTTGTGGGATTTTCCACGTAGGTCTATCTATGTGTGTGTTACGGGGCATTTATTTCTATATATATATTGAAATAAAGCCTGTTGTGGGATTTTCCTTGTAGGCCTACCTATGTCTTACATGGCATTTCAGTTATAAACGACCCACATAAAATGTATGCCCCACAACAAACTCAAAAATCGAAATATGCCTAGTAAAAGCGCAATCCCTAAGTAAGTTGAAATGAAGAGAAATTGGACCATGTTAATTTTGTGTTGTCTCTTTTATGAAAATATAATTATGTCAGTGTGTGTATATGGCATTGTGTGTGCATGAAGCTTCAATTCATTCTTACAGTAGTTGGAATTTTCTGACATTGGTCAGTTACCTAATCTTCTACAAATAATTACCACTGGATTAATTTCTGTTTTCGGTCTACTTTATTTTTCGTGAGAATAGAGCAAGTCCAAATACATAAAACTTCTGCGAATTGTATACTAAGTATATGTGAATAACGGTAAGTGTTTTTATAGCAAAAAAACACACTCCATTATTTTCTTGGGTTTGCACGGAATGTCACTTAGATGTTTTTGGTTTGTTTACCCCCACTCCCATGTTCCTGTTTACAACCAACAGATGTATATGTTAAAAATGGCATCAGCAGGGATGTAAATTTTATACGCCTTTTTCGCCATGTCTTGCTTTGAAATCCGGAACACTAATAAATTTCTGCCAATAGTAAAAAATTTGGATTTTTTTTTCCCCTTTGCATAGCTGCCAACCATCCCGGAAAATCCGGGAATATCCCGTTTTTAGCTGCTACTCCCGTTTATCCCGGAATTGGGATAAACGGGAGTAGCAATTGGGTCTGACATAGAAACCTAATTGGATGACCCTGCCTATTTGGACGCCGGCGTCCAATTGGTCTGACATTGAAGCCTAATTGGACGCCCCCTGCCTAAATGGACACTCCAAATATAAATCGTTTGTATGTAATATATGTATATTATCCCTATGTATGGATGTATGTATGTATGTATGTGATATAATTATGTATGTAATATTATACCTATATAATAAACAACTGAGAAATAGCGCTCAATGCTAATGTTCTGTAATGTAATTGATTCGAACCAATAGAGATGAGGTGATTTGATTATATTATCCAACAAGCAGACATGCAATAATGACTTTAAAGCTCTTCAATAGTGCCTTTAGTACACAAATGAACTTGTCTGTAAAATACGCTGCTGCCTTCGACGGTAACGGGCTAACAGTTGCCACTGACACATTGGTAGATGAATTATTATTATTATTATTATTATTATTATTGTCATCTGCAACATCTTCACTTCAATCATGGAGTCTCTGCCAGTGTGTGGGATAAAAAAAAAGCATGATGCAATATGATGATGATGATGAAGATGATCTGTTGTTTAAGGTCCTTCGACCTAGGACTGATCTTGTATTATTACGGAAAGGTGCAGAGAAATACGGACCTAGCCCCAAAAACATATTACTTTTTGCTAAAAACTATTGGAAAGAAGACTCTAATATTGGTTCTAGAGCAGGGTACCCACACTTTTTCAGCATTTTCTATTTATAAAATGACCAAGCCAAAATGATCTACCTACCATAAAAATACAAAACACATATATAGATAATAAGCTGATGTCAATTTTTTTAATGCTTTTTAATCGCGATCGGGCACCCCTGTTCTAAAGCATACACATGCCGGAACTTTCTTACAGTTCTTTGCTAAGGTCAGACAGATACAAATTAATTACCTGAATTAGTCTCCTTTGGTATAATTTATCCTATGTTTTCTTTTATGTATTTATAAATATTATATTCAATACAGATTGTCATTCTTCTTATACATACATACATACACATATACATACATACATGCATACGTACATGTTATTATATGTCAAATGAAATATGTGCACTCCATGCCCAATTGGACGCCCCGGTGTCCAAATAGGCAGGGGGCGTCCAATTAGGCCTCTATGTCAGACCCAATTGGACGCTGGCGTCCAAATAGGCAGGGGTGTCCAATTAGGCCTGCACATCCGTAACTGATCTAAAATATTTGGGTTTTGGTTTTAGGTAAAGGGAAAAAGCAAATATTGTGAAAAAAGACTACGAGGATGCGATCTTTCGTCTAATTACCATGATATTTTTTTCTCTGTCTCGACACCATCGATGCTTTCATCTGATTTGTTAGTTAGCGCTTCTGATCATGATCCTTTTGTGGACACTTAAAAGTGTAGTTTATGCGCTGTTTATCCTTGTCCAGAATACACTGAGGGCTTATTAATTTTCTTGCTAATTAAATCAGTTTATTTATCTGTGCAGTGACAGTAGCTGGTGATCCTAGGATTGGCGGTAAGAGGAACTACCAAAAACCTGACTATTGTTTGTTCTGCAAAGGAAAATACACTTCAAAAATTTCTTCGCACCTTCTATCGGTTCACTGTGAAGAAGCAAGAGTAAAAGCTGTAACCGCCTTGCCTTGTGGATCGAAGGAGAGGAAAAGAGTTTTGGGGCTTCTTCAAAATGAAGGGAATCACCTACACAACACTGAAGTAAGTTCTTATTGTGTATTCATGTTCAAAGTAATTGTACTTGTATGTTGAGTCTGAATGTGTAAAATGTAAGTGGAAACAAGGTAACCGCTGACACAGTAGCTGTGGGTAAATGAAGTCCGAAAATCCAGTGAGTTGTATAGCTGCAGACTCAAGCGTCCCGTCTATTACTTTTATTTGCGCAAGAAAAATTACAAGTCGAGCGAAGTTGTAGTCGTTCTGCCATACTTGTTGTAACAAAGACGTGAGAGGCTTCGTCGGAAAACCTGCAACTATTTTAATTTCTTCTTTAATCTAAAACTACGAAATGTTGTAGACACATAAACAAGCAGCAATAAAGAAATGCAGTACTCACCAAGAATAGCCTTCATACTGAAGACGATCGAAGCAAAACATCCACCGGTATCGTTCACAGAACACACGCATGTCGCCATCTTCTTCACTGAACTGTGACGTTCAAAACACACCGGCTAGTTCGCTTTGATTGGCTCATGCTCCGCGACCTCATGAATATTAAATAAGTCCGTTAAACCATTAAAAACGTTGTTTTTTTTTAAATTTAAAAAAAAACTTTCTTGCGCACCTTTTTTGTATAATTTCTGTTCAGTAGGTAAACGAATATATCATCGTTCAAAAATGTCCTTCTTGTTAACACGTCATTTTAACCAAGTATTTCGTATTTAAATTTTTAAAAAATTATATGTGAATAAAGGGTAGAGTTATGTTTGTATGACCGATCTAATTTGCATGTTGTGAATGAAACCGGTTCATCTCTTTGTGGAAATTTCCCAACGTGCTCTGTGTTCGTCGCCGAGGTTAGTGGCTGTGGCCAGCGACAAGCGTTGCCAAAATCTGAATCAGATGGCTTAGATTTAGCACTAGTGTTGATTTAATAAGTAACACACAGTAATTTTAGACAACAGAAAGCAACACACAAAGAACAGATCTTTATTTAGAATATATTTTTTACACTATTTATGAACATTTTCCACTGCATGTAAAACGTCAAGTGAAAATAGAGTTCTAAAGGCCTGAAGACCGCTTTCCTGCAAGGCTTACAAAGAAGCTGCCTGTACATACAAGTAGTGTATTTTTTTTTAATGTGTTGCAGGTCTTGAGATGTGGACAAGGAGAAATAACTGTGAGCAGGCAACCAAGTGACAAAGAGAGCGCAAAACCAGAAAACTACCTGCCATGCATCTATTGCAAGGCTTGGATCTTTGAAAAAAATCTGTCCCTTCATTCCAAAACCTGTCCAGGTTGCGATTCAAAAAGTGACAAAAACTTTGTAAGAAATGGTAGAATGATGCTTGTTCCTTTTGTACATCTGGACAGTGATGATGTGGAGATAGAGGATGTTAGCATCAAATGAAAGAAACAAGAAAACACCCAGGTTTGAAAAGAATCTGCAAGAATGACTTGCTCATCATTAGTGCATTCATTGTTACCACTAGGGTTGTTCTGGCAGATTTTTTATGGCGATCATGGGTGAGTCCTGTGTCACCAAAATTGTGGTCTTGGTTTTGTGGTCCTGATTCGGCTCTTTGCAGTCCACAAGGAATAACTAACTAAGTAACTTCTGTTTTAATATTGGCTCGCATACATGCACATGGATGTTTATACATACTCGTGCTACATGAAGAACCATGTGTTTTCCTTTCAAATCACTATTGCCATATCCCATTTTATATGTATTGTTTTTCTTTTTCTGTACATGTATAATCTCCCCCGTTGGAGTGCCTGAGGTTTCAGTATAAATAGTATCCCCACTTTCTGGAAATTTAGTGCTTTAATTTCCCACTGTCGCTGTCTTTCTCATTAGTTCTTTCTCATTCCTGCTCTGTTCTATCAATCTGCTCTACTATCTTCTTCTTCGCTGGACCAATCACCTACATTTTTTCTTGAAAACTCTTCCGGGACAAGACTCCTTATTTGTGTGTGAGGTCTGTTGGATCAGCTTGGGAATGTTGGACGCTTTCTGCGGGGGATGGTCACTAGGGCTTCCTATGATGTTATTATTTAGCAATGTAGGCATTTTATATGTATGTGTTTTGTTGATAATTTATAATGTAAACGGCGGTTCGATAAGTTGGGGTTAAGAATTTGAACAGTTGTAGCCAAATATTTGCGAAGCAACCTCGACCGCACCAGTTCCTGATTTTCAAGCTTGGGACACTTTTCTGTCATGTTGCGCATCACCTGACAACCATCCAAAGGACTGTTTTTACATCTGGCAAACAGATGTGGACTTGAAGTGGCAATTCTCGCATACATTCTTGTTTCCAAAAGATGAAGGCACCCCTTGTTCATCTTTTCCGATAGGATAATATATACTTTTCTGAGACCTCTTGTACTTTTTCCTCAGACTTCAATCACTCTCATTCTCTTTGCAAGAGCCCTTTCTGTGATGTCCAAGTGCCCAAGAACATCTTTGAAATGTGATGACTGTTGATTTCCTGTCAAGTCTGCTACTTTGAGTTCCTCAACTTTTGAAATTCTTTTGTTGAAGCTTACAAGACGCACCATCAGAACCTGTGCTGCTTCGTTCCATTGTTGATGTGTTGGTTTGAATATGGACAAACACTCGTCAATTTTATTATCCAATATTTCAAGCTGATCCAACAGACCTCACACACAAATAAGGAGTCTTGTCCAGGACGAGTTTTCAAGAAAAAAGGTAGGTGACTGGTCTACCGAAGAAGAAGATAGTATAGCAGATTGATAGAACAGAGCAGGAATGAGAAAGAGCAAATGAGAAAGACAACGACAGAGGGAATTTAAAGCACTAAATTTCCAGAAAGTGGGGATACTATTTATACTAAAACCCCTGGCACCTCTACGAGGGGAGAGCATTTACAACAGTACACAAAAACCAAATGAAGTATATTCAGTTTATGAAAAGGTAGTCTTGATGACAACAAAACAATGCCAATCTTAATGATGTTTGGGTCAATTTTAAATGTGCATATGAAATCAGTGAATCTGAGCGAAATAATTAAAGCAAAAATTTTAATAAAATCAATAAAATACTTGACAAAGTCGTTTATGTAAAAGCAACCCTCTTGTATCTGAGAAGTACTAATTGTAAGAGAAACTTCCAAAGCCCTTCAAGTCAAAAGAATAAGACAGCTACCGTCTACCAGAACTCAGAAATTGTGGTCTTGGTTTTGTGGTCCTGATTCGGCTCTTTGCAGTCCACAAGGAATAACTAAGTAACTTCTGTTTTAATATTGGCTCGCATACATGCACATGGATGTTTATACATACTCGTGCTACATGAAGAACCATGTGTTTTCCTTTCAAATCACTATTGCCATATCCCATTTTATATTTATTGTTTTTCTGTACATGTATAATCTCCTCCGTTGGGGTGCCGGGAGTTTCAGTATAAATAGTATCCCCACTTTTTGGAAATTTAGTGCTTTAAATTCCCACTGTCGCTGTCTTTCTCATTAGTTCTTTCTCATTCCTGCTCTGTTCTATCAATCTGCTCTACTATCTTCTTCTTCGCTGGACCAATCACCTACCTTTTTTCTTGAAAACTCTTCCGGGACAAGACTCCTTATTTGTGTGTGAGGTCTGTTGGATCAGCTTGGGAATGTTGGACGCTTTCTGCAGGGTGGTCACTAGGGCTTCCTATGATGTTATTATTTAGCAATATAGGCATTTTATATGTATGTGTTTTGTTGATAATTTATAATGATGTTTGCATTCTATTTTGTTTTTGTAAACAGGGGTTCGATAAATTAGAGTACAGCCTCAGCGTCCCCTGCGTGGGATGTCTTTATTGTAAAGTGACTGGCTGGTGGAGAGCTTTCAGTTTTACCACTAGGGTTGTTTCAGCAGATCTTTTATGCCCCCCCCACCCCCCCTCCCTCTTGGGGTGTCGGGGTTTCAGTATAAATAGTATTCCCACTTTCTGAAAATTTAGTGCTTTAAATTCCCACTGTCGCTGTCTTTCTCATTCGTTCTTTCTCATTCCTGCTCTGTTCTATCAATTTGCTGTACTATCTTCTTCTTCGCTAGACCAATCATCTACCTTTTTTCTTGAAAACTCTTCCGGGACAAGACTCTTTATTTCTGTGTGAGGTCTGTTGGATCAGCTTGGGAGTATTGGAAGCTTTCTGCCAGGTGGTCACTAGGGCTTCCTATGATGTTATTATTTAGCAATGTAGGCATTTCATATGTATGCGTTTTGTTGATAATTTATAATGATGTTTGTATTCTATTTTGTTTTTGTAAACAGGGGTTCGATAAGTTGGGGAAGTTGGGGTGAAGCCTTAGCCGTCCCCTGCGTGGGATGTCTTTATTGTAAAGTGACTGGCTGGTGGAGAACTTTCGGTTTTACCACTTGGGTTGTTTCAGCAGATCTTTTATGCGGATCGGGGGTTGTCCGGTCCTGATTTGTCTCGGAAGAGTCCGCTGGATCTAAAGCAACAATAATGTAATGTAATGTAAACGGGGGTTAGATAAATTAGAGTATAGCCTTAGCGTCCCCTGCGTGGGATGTCTTTATTGTAAAGTGACTGGCTGAAAACCTGTCTTTCCTTTATAGGCATGACCGATTCACTGCGGCAACAGTACCCCCGTTGGAGTGCCGGGGGTTTCAGTATAAATAGTATCCCCACTTTCTGGAAATTTAGTGCTTTAAATTCCCACTGTCGCTGTCTTCCTCATTTGCTCTTTCCCATTCCTGCTCTGTCCTATCACTCTGCTATACTATCTTCTTCGCTAGATCAATGACCTATCTTTTTTCTTGAAAACTCTTCCTGGACAAGACTCCTTGTTTGTGTATGAGGTCTGTTGGATCAGCTTGGGAGTATTGGACGCTTTCTGCCGGGTGGTCACTAGGGCTTCCTATGATGTTATTATTTAGCAAAATAGGCATTTTATATGTATGTGTTTTGTTGATAATTTATAATGATGTTTGTATTCTATTTTGTTTTTGTAACCGGGGGTTCGATTAGTTGGGGTAAAGCCTCAGCCGTCCCCTGCGTGGGATGTCTTTATTGTAAAGTGACTGGCCGGTGGAGGGCATTCAGTTTTCCCACTAGGGTTGTTTCAGCAGATCTTTTATGCGGATCGGGGGTTGTCCGGTCCTGATTTGGCTCGGAAGAGTCCGCTGGACCTAAAGCAACAATCAATCAATCAATTCAGTTTTACCACTAGGGTTGTTTCAGCAGATCTTTTATGCGGACTGGGGGTTGTCCGGTCCTGATTTGGCTCAGAAGAGTCCGCTGGACCTAAAGCAATAATCATGTAATGTAATGTATCTTTTATGCGGATTGGTGGTTGTACGGTCCTGGTTTGTAATATAATGTAGTTTAGATATTGCCCGTTTTCTGTTTTAACCACCTCCCACCTCACCCCTCCCCAGTGGGGATGGCAGGGTTTTTTGGTTTTGGGATTTAGTGCATTCAGTGTTACCATTAGGCTTGTTTCGGCAGATCTTTTATGTGAGTCAGGGGTGAGTCCCCTTTCAGCAAAGTTGTGGTCTTGATTTTGTGGTCCTGATTCGGCTCTTTACAGTCCACGGGATCCTGTAAGCAACGAATAACTAACTTCTGTTTTAACATTGACTCGGATGACACGTTCTACATGAAGAGCCATGTTTTCCTTTCAAATCACCATTGCCACATTCCTTTTTATATATGTATTGTTTTCTTGTGTAAAATAAATGCTTTTGGTTTTATGAAAGTCACTTTCTTTTTTTTTCTGTACATGTGGTATGCTTGTAAGTTTGTAAGCAAATGCAAAAGTACCACTCACTACGCATATTCAGACTAAACATGTAGCATACAAATAGAATCTCTCTCTCTTTCCTCTCTTTCTCTCTCTCCTCCCTCTTTCTCATTCTCTCAACTTTGTAATTTTAGAACCAAAACAAATATCATTTCTAGATTTGTTTGTGTTCCATACTTTAAAAGACTACCCGACCCAAACATTTTTATTTTATATTTGGATACATCTAACTAAAATAAGCAAAAACGGTGTTTTGTTTATTACAAAATTATTTACGGTTTTCGAGATATTAGTCTCCAAAGTTTAACATTTTAGCCCAAGATTACCCACCCTTGATTAAACAGCGGTGCTACCGGGAACGCTGGTTGTGACGTCATGTGTGTGCAATCCAACTTTCCTACTTTGTCAACATGCCCGTTGAGAGAAACGTGTTCTCGTCCGAGAAAGAAGACGACGACGATGAAATATTAAATTTGTCATGCGAAAGCAGTGATTTTGAAGATGTTACTACCACTCTCAGTATAAGAGGTGATATTAGGCCATATCAATATGAACCACTGTCGAGCTCGTCTCAGCCGGACCGCATTGATACTGGGGCAAACGATTCTGCTACTTCTACAAGTACTAATAGACTCGACAGTACCGACTAATAAGTAGGCCTACTAATTTATTTACAATCATAACGTAGGTAACTAACAATCACAGTGAGTTGATATTTTATAATATTCATTATTAATAATTTCTGCAACAAAATGTAATAAGCCGATTATTCTCTGATGGGTGTAACCATGGACACTATATAATACATATATAGAGTCCATGGTGTAACTGCTAAAATTTAGTGTTAACTAAAGAGCCTAAAGTATTCATCAAAAATCATTGTAAAAGTATAGCCTATATTAGTATATATTATAGGCTAATCGTATAATAGTCAATAAATTGTGGTGTATCATGTATGCCTACTGAATAAATAAACCTACAAAGTAGTTAAAGTAAGCACGGGCCTAGCCTAAATATATTTTAATAAATAGGCTATGAAAACTCAATAATTCGGTGCTCATATTGGAAATAGGTTATAGTACTAGTAGGCCTACCGAACATGCCTCTAATAAAATAAACCTTGTTGTTTAGGCCGCTTTTTTTAAAATTGCAGTTGTAAGATACCATGATTTTTTCAAGCACAGACCTATCTGTTAAAGTATTATTTAAAATTATGTATTGAACTGCACTGAAAACATAACATACATAAATTATGTTTCACAAATTTATAACTCACTAGTGGTTTTTGTACCCTGGCAAGCCAGGGTACACAGGTTGCTGTGTAAAATGTAGACAGAGAGACAACTGTTGTCTGCGAGTTTCATTTGGACGATGATACCTCCCCATATCCCCCTTGATACCTCACCATACCCCCCCCCTCCGATATCTCCCCGTCCCCCCCCCCCCCACATGATGCCTCATCATACCCCCTTGATACCTCCCCGAACCCACTTGATACCTCTCCATAACCCCTTGATACCTTTCGTACCCCCCTTGTAACCTACCTGTACCCTCCTTGATACTTCCCCGTTTATCGTTTCGCAGGTATGGATGAAAGGAATCGACCATCACCATACCCCCTTATATATACCCGTATCCCCGTTATGCCTACCCATGCCCCTTTAAACCTACCCGTAGCCCCCTTTTACCTACACGTACCACCCCATCCCGATCCTTGATAATAATAATAATAATAATAATAAAAATAATAATAATAATAATAATAATAATAGTGAATAATACAAATAGAAATCATAAAAAACACCAAGGTTTTAAAATAAAATTTGATATAAGATATTATAATAATAATAATTATTATTATTAGTTTATAAATAATAATAATAATAATAATAATAATAATAATAATAATAATAATAATAATAATAATAATAACGTACCACCCCATCCCGATCCTTGGTAATAATAATAATAATAATAATAATAATAATAATAATAATAATAATAATAATAATAATAATAATAATAATAATAATGGTAAAAAGCCTAAATTAAAAAGAAAAATATCCATATTGTAGTGGGAAAAAAAAAACATTAAAAAAAAAAATATGGCCCGCGTCGGAATCGAACTTGGGTCGCCCTAAACAGTAGGCGATAGTGTTACCAACTAAGCTATCAATGCTTCGTACAGAAACAATCAATTTTTTGGTCTATATGGGAAACCATGCTGAAACCTCAATTTGATTTTTAATGGAAGCGCGCGGAATGAGGCTATTGCAGTTTGTGGACATTTTGTTTATTTATTTATCTCAGAAACGGTTAAACATTCGGTAAGGAAATGTCGGCTATAACGATTTCGCTGGTTTTGAGCACACAGCAGGCCGATTCCCAGCGGCCAGCACCTGGCCAGATCAGCGTCCATACCGGACAAACTTTATAGTAGTGGCGAAGAAGGACTTCCGGCTAAGCAATTTATATATATAGATAAGGAGAGACATAAGAGGTCAGAATATATTTTGAACTTCCTAAAACAATTGGAAGTACTATTTTACTTTAAATAAAGTGATTTGCACCTGTGTACATTGTAACAATGAACAATTTGTTAAAGTTTTAATTTGACAGAAAAGAATTCCTTGACTGGTACTGTTGTAAAGTAGAAAGAGTTAAATGTTAGCTAGGCCTATTGGATGCTTTAATAATAATAATTACATCATTTATTATGCACATGTAGGCTATCTAAAACTTGTGTACTGTACAATGTTAAAATGCATAGGCCTTCTCATCTAGTGTACTGAACACTGTTTTAAGGTATAGTCAAGGAGTACTCCTTGGGTATAGTCACACTCACAATCACATTGTGTACATCCACAGAATAATAAATCTATAATAATACAAGAAAGCATAGTATAGCTTATAGGCCTAAATATATAATCGTTTTAGTGCAATATGTTAATCCAAACCAATAGGCTATCAAGTATCATCTTTATTCATCATTTCAAGCAACAGCTGAGAAGCTGTACTGACTGAACGATAGTGTAATCTTTTTATTTTATATTATATCAATCATTCAAAACACATTATTTGAGTTTATACACTATTACAGCTGTGATTGTACAGTATTCATCAGGATAAAATTGCCTAAGAACTGTAATAATATTTAATAATATGACTGACAATGCAATGATATATATATAATTTATATTTTTAAATTTATGTGGTTGGCACAATAATGCAATCTAACCTGAACGTTGCAGTTTATAATAAAACTTTACAAACAACAACAATAACAACGGTTGTACAAAACAAACTTGCAAACTTACCCTGACATACTCTCTCTTTACAAAAGCAGGTCTACCCACCCCATAACCCACATGTTGTAGTAATGTGACCAAGTGAATCATGTAGTAGTGCTCTTATCATCATTATTTTTTTTTATTGTCATGGTGTCTTTATACCTACATCTATGCCTGTATTTGATCACTGAAACTGTTGACACCTGTAGATGCTTGGGTTTTAAGTCTTATAAAATGTTATGCTAGATCTACTTAATTGTCTCAGAGTATTGGTAAAGTGTTTCAGTGCGCATTGAAAAGGATGATACACTGTGCATATATGTACTTTATTATTGTTGTTATTATTATTGCTATTATAATGTTCGTCATTTGTAAGGCACCATAGCCTAAGGATCAAGGCGCGCAAGGGGTTGGGGGAATGGGAAGACAAGACAGACAAAACTGGACAAAAGATACATAATATACATATGTACAAAATACAGTTGAACAACTATGAAAAACACAAGCACGCACACCTGCTTACACTCTCTTGTAAATGATTAATATAAAGGTATGTTTTCAACTGTGATTTAAAAGAGGAAATGGAGGAAGAATGTTTAATGTTGTAAGGAAGGGAATTATTATTTTTTCCTTCAGGCTTCTACTGTTTTAGGGTTTTGCATGTATTGATACGTTCTGAGACTGAGCTTTTAGACACCAATATGTTGCGATTTAAACTAGCTTTTTAATACAAATGTTGACTTTCTGTTTATTAGTAATATTATTATTATTAAATAGTATTAACCTCATTCATTTGTTTATTGGTGTGCGAGTCAATGTTGCGTAAATGTCTGTGTGTGTGGGGTGGGTGGGGTGGGGTGTTTTTTTGGTTTTGTTTTTTTAACGGGTTTTTATGTTGTTTTTTTTCTTTTTTTTCTATGCGCGAAGCAAATTCTCTAGTATGTTGTCAAATGTACTTGGAGCCAATAAAAAGTTGAATTTGAAGTTGAAGTACTCAGCAGAGGGGACGCTGATGGGGGTAATTATGCTTGCAGTAGTTGTTGTTGTAGTAGCTGTAGTACTGACACTTTCCAAAATGTTAGTCGTGGGAATAGCTAGAGTGTGTACACAAGTTACACAGTGGCTGTTTGTGTTACAAGTGTTACTGTTAGTGAATGTAGACGCCTTGGCAGGCTTGGTCTTGTTCATTAGCTTACTCTGTGCTAATTAGTAATTTCTTCCCTGTTGACGTTGTTGGCCGTGAAAGCTCATGCTTTTGTATCGTAGGGAAGGCATCATCGAGCAATTTTCGTTTTTTGCACTGTTAATCCAAGGCATTCTCGCAGAGCATATCCGATCGGGTAGCAGTGACTGAGTGAGGCTCAAAATGTTTTGAGCATATGCGTGAGTTAGTTGTTTTACTTTGGGTGAAATCTGCTCTGCACAATTTAACAAAATTTATTCACACACGCTGCTTCTTTTTGTCCGATGGGAAAGCATGCATACTCACATCGTCTGCGTGCGTGTGTGCACATTCAGCAACAGCACAGCTGTAACCTGTCCGATTTATTTTTAATATTTATTTTCGGTGCACTCTCCCCAACCATCGCTTCCATTTTGACTTACACACTTATAACGTCACTTCCGCTTTGGTGCCAAAAGCGAAAGTTAAAATGTGCAATTTTCAGAAAAATATTAATTAAAAATCAAAAAAGCATTTAAAAGACAAAAAGAAAGGTAACATAATTTATAGTTCACCAAACCGCATCGCTGAGCAAATTTTTATTTTTGAGTCGGGTGCGTCTTTAATTTTCATATTTCCCTTCTGGCTACTAATAGCATGTGATTTATTTCGTTTCTTGATAGACTTTTGCATGTTTTGGGGAAACGTTACATTTACTGTTATAATGTTTGTGTCAAATGGAGTCTGAACGGTTTTCTTCACATGCTTCTGGAGGTAAAACCTCGAACTCCCAAAATCCGCCCAATGTCATAAAGCGGGTATAGATTAGACTTAATAAGAATGAATATTATGAAGTATAAACCGTATGCCTGTAAATAGTGCGTGCTCATGCCTCATCCCTACTTGAATTTGACTCTTCTCACTCTCATCTCTCCCACACTGTAGACAACAGAAATTTTAAGGATGCAGACTTTAATCAAACAATTACACATCAACATCACACACCAAATACGGAAGTTGTTTTACGTAGATTCCAAATTGTCAGGAGAACTATGGTGCTTCCATATTGTCATTCCAATAGTCAATCGGAGTATCACTAGACTATGGCTGCAAGAGAGAACCGAAAAAGTCACTGAAGCTGGGATAGGATAGGAAAGGGCCCGCTATCCACTGAGCGAGCTGGATCGATAGCACTATTATGACCAAACTCTGACACAACTGCAGGGACCTAAAAAAGTGAGAGAAAAAAATCCAGAGTTAACGATTAAGATGATCTTCGAGAAAAAAATAAGACTTGCTACGCCGTGATCGCTGTTAAAAACGCGCAAATAAAAAGAACCTTTGTTCACAATGGTAGGGTAGACAATTTTACTCTGTAAGGTTCTATTCCATTTGGATTTTGCATAGATACAGAGACACTCTCTCTGTATCTATGGATTTTGTTAGATCAACAAAACATTTATAAGGTTGGGAGGCATGCAAATACACTAAAATCTTTGGAGTCATGAGCATGAAAATTATGTTTAGTTTTGCCCATACACCAATGGCAAATTTATGCATTCCACATTACACAAAATATTTATTGTAATGTACACATGTCTTTTTCGGGGCATATATTTTTGTGGGCCATATATACCCACAAAAGGTAATATTTCAGATAAGTGTATATATTATATATGCCCCATAATTTAAATATCCCACAAAAAATAATATTTCGGATATACGTATATATATATATGCCCCATAACAGAAATGCCCCGTATTACATTGGTACATCGAAAATCCCACAACAGACCTCGTTTCTATATATATATATATATATATATATATATATATATATATATATATATATATATATATATATATATATATATATATACACGTGCGTTGTTTGTGTGTGTGTGTTGTTTGTGTGTGTGTGCGGGATAGAGAGAGATTGTATTTAGCTTGTTGCTGTACTGAGGAGAGGGGTGCTCCATTGTCTTGTTGTATTATTATCTTTTACCAAATTACCATACATGCACTGTGACACAACAAACTTTCCCTTGGTTTTTGGCGGACTAAAGGTTTCTTGACTTCACCTGACTAAAATTTTACTTGTCCATTTCTGTTCAGACCAGAAGTTATTTGCCCTGTTTAACGGTACATCAATTAAACCCTACCCGTGTGACCCAGGTTCTGAAAGCACCACGCGTCTTTAGGGGTCTTTCGGAACGGGTGAAAGTGAAAGTGATTGTGTGTTCGTTTCGTCCAACGAGAGGCACGCCGCTGATTCTTACGCCGCGTTACGAAACGAAACGAACGTGTTTCTGTATACCTTTCACCACGGGAAGTAAAAGCGTCACATAAATTGCTGACGTCACAACAATAAGTAGTCCCGATTCACATTCACTTTCACTTTCACCCGCTTCCGAAAGATCCCTTTTGTTACACTCGTTGTTTTTTATCCATAGTTGATTCAGCCCCAATGCTTGAATCCTGATAAATGTAACTCGGATTCGTTTATCCACGCAACCTCTTCACCCAGCAACAAGGCAGGAGTCGTCGTATGAAGTTTTCCAACTTTATTCAGCGTACATCAACAACTGCATACAATCGCGCATTCGCTTTTCACTTTTTCTCTACAACTTTATCAACTGAAACAGTGCGGTACATATATAGTCTCTCTATATTCCAGAAAAATTTAGAACACTCGAGCGTGTCGCACCACAACCAATCAAAACAAACTTCGTCATCACTGTCGCGATACAAGCGCCTACTCTAGCATCCTCGATATTCTGCTATAGGCCAGACAATGCGTCATAGACAGTACGTCATAGACAGTGACGATAATAATATTGTTTTCGGAATGACGCAGTATGCGACATTGTTTTTATTTAGTGTAGTTCAATTTTAGATTATTGTTACCATAGACAATTTGTGTACTATCCTTTCGATTGGCTGGATGTGGGAAATATCGTTAAGAAAAACCATTCGAGCGATCATCTTGGAGGGCAAGGAACATATGTTTACGCCAGACCACTATTTCGGATGACTGAGGTCATAAAGTTGGTTCAAAAAGCTCGTCTCACCCTAAACAACACGTGTCGTAGATACCACAAACGAATCCTGAGCTGGTAAGTTACGATTCGATGTGTGAAGCTGGGGAATGGGTAGTCTTGTGCTTGTGTCCATTGCGCCATGCGAATCATTCATCGTCCTTCATCAAGGTGATTCGTTATTATTCTTCAATGTATGCAAATTGTATGATAATAGTTATTTTAACATGTTGTTCTCGTTTCATATAAATTCTTCAGCGCGTGAAGTTTATATGGTGATAGTTAATTTAACATGTTTAGCTTAGTTCATAAAGAATGTTGGTGCATTCTTAAACATTGGAACAGTGTGGATGAACAGCGAGGAAAGAACATTATTATGTTTTGAGAATAAGATACAATAACCCGTGAATATGCAGGGTTCTTATTCAAACAACGTCAACGGCGTTCCTCGCTGGTCATTCAACAGGATACAGATTGTGTATTTAGTCCCTGTTAATTTGTCTGTGCGCAGGGAAAGGATTTTTGTTTTTGCTTCCTTCTTCATAATATTTTCGACTGTCGGATTCCTGATATGATCGTTTAACCTACTTCCACCCTCAACGCTTATTCTTCTGATGACATGGAGCTCGTCATATCCCTGACGTCCATGTGAAGCCAGCTGGACGATAATCCTTTTGGTCAAACGTGAGGACAGAATTAAGTTAAACAAAAGAGACAATTCTTCTTCTCCATCAGGGAATCCACGTCAGATAAGTGACAATTTTAATCAACAGTGAAATTCTTTAGAACCATGATTTCACGGGTTTTTGTATCACATCATATGAAATAAATATCATCAACCATCAACCAGTGGTATTCTTTTTTAGTTGTAAAAAAGCAAACAGGACGAATGAATAGCCAGTAATTTCTTTTATTCTTTATTTTCTATTTCTCAACATTATTTTCTTGTTTCTTATCGATTTTTAGGCATAATACAAAGAGGAAATTGATTCTATTTATATAAAATTCTTTCAACTGTTCATTCATCCCTTTTAACATCAATATATATATTAATATAAATTATATATATATAACGCGACAATGGGGGCTCGTCTCGTGATAGTTGGA
The DNA here is from genome assembly GCA_036898135.1 of Oncomelania hupensis. NCBI lineage: Eukaryota > Metazoa > Mollusca > Gastropoda > Littorinimorpha > Pomatiopsidae > Oncomelania > Oncomelania hupensis. The sequence goes on along the minus strand of CM072525.1, from coordinate 16,971,779 downwards.
GTCACAATCACTTTTTAAGTCGTGTTACCACTGGTGGTGATGATATTTACTACATTGTACATGTAAATTATCATTGTATCATTCATTTGTTCAACGCGGGAGGTTGGAGGGAGCCGCTCTTACAAATGGGCGGACTTATGGACTACCCTACCAACCAATGTAACATCAGCTTCCCACGTCGATCATAAGTTACCAGTTATATTTACAGATATAATTAGGTTGCATATTTATAACCTTATGCAAACGACTCCCAGTACGTGTTGTCAATCAAATGTTCAGCAGTAATTTCGGGTATTACATGCTGTAAAAGAATAGGCAGAACGGTGGTCTATTTTATTATCTCAGTCTTAACCGATTGAGTGTTTGAAGCTAATATTGGAATCCTATAGCATTTGTTGTTATAGTGAATCCGGAGACACGAGGACCTGTGTCAATATTAGAGAGAGAGATAACAAGTTATAATTTAGTACAAAGACTAAATAACTTGTTGACCTACTAGTCACCTTTGAAGGTAAGGTAAATGTTCTATGTTCAACGGACCGAACAGTAGACAGACAGTAGCGTCGCGCTTAATAGATCAGTGATAAACGGAATAATCACACAGGATCATTAAGTCAGTTTTGTAGCCTAACATTTCTGTTCGCCGAAGTAAGAGCGACATAGAAAATTAGAAGAATACTCGTAGTGAGAGAGTATTAGCAGAAGGGTCTAGTAAACTCATCCGCCACAAAGGAACGGACCGCGAGTTATACTAGAGTGTATTTTTTTAATTTATAAATATACACACAGTAAATCCCTGAGACACAGGTGTATCATCCAGGGTGGATTGTATCTGTGTGGCAATCAAATAAGGCCACGTACAGTTGATCTTATTAGGCGAATCAAGGTAAAGGTAGCAGGATAACTTTTGTGAATTTGATAAGTTTAGCTACTGGATTCGAGCCTAGACAGTGACACGTTATCACAATTCTAATTACATTACAAGAATGAATTAGAATCTTTGAGTTCGAAGTAGAACTGGTGTTAACAAGAGGGTGCCATTGCCGGATACACAAAACTCTTCTTTTCAAGTTCTTGGTTTTATGCTGTTAATACGCGAATAGCAAATAACAGAATTTGCAGTAAAAGCGTATAGTTATAACGAATCCATTGGGGTTGTTCGAAGATATTTCAAAGAGTTGCCATTTTGTATTTTTTTTCCTCCTCGGGAAAATAACGTCATTGACGTGACGTAATCGGCGTGACGAAATCGGAACTTTTCGAACGCTAATTTATTCTTTCCTGTCGTATTACATTTTTGGAATTCGTAAATGACGACTCGTGCTCAAGCGAAAGCAATGGAAGCCAACGATCCTTTCCTAAAGTTTAAGGCCGAAGGAGAAGCGTTGGGGTTGTCGGGTCCAGATCTTGTCAATTACGTCAAGGAAGAGAAAACGCGTTTAGCTGAAGCTGAAGAAAGAAAGCGACAAGCTGAAGCTGAAGCTGAAGAAAGAAAGCGTCAAGCTGAAGCTGAAGAAAGAAAGCGACAAGCTGAAGTTGAAGCTGAAGAAAGGAAACGACAAGCTGAAGTTGAAGCTGAAGAAAGAAAGCGACAAGCTGAGGCTGAAGAAAGGAAGCGTCAAGCTGAAATCGATGAAAGGAAACATAAAGCAACATTGGAATATGAATTAGAACTCGAACGAATACGTCACGTGAACAGTGACAACACCAACGACAATGCTGCCGATCCGTCGGATTCCCGTTCATCGCAGTTTTATCAGGAAAAACTGAAGATAAAACTACCTTTTCTGGAAGACAAAGATGATCTGGAAGATTATCTACGCACATTTGAGAGAACGGCTAAGATTCAAGAATGGCCAATTAATCAATGGGCTCCTCGCCTAGGCACCTTGCTAAAAGGGAAAGCGAGGGAGGTCTACTCTATGTTGAGTGATGCTGATGCCGGCGATTACGGAACATTACGGCGATCATTATTGTTCCGATTCCAGCTGACGGCAGAAGAATATCGGAAAAAAATTTCGAGAGGCCAGAAGACAGCAAGGAGAATCAACACAAGAGTACGCTACCAAGTTAGATCTCTGGTTATCCAGATGGCAGGAACTTGCAGGGAAAGACAACACATATGACGATCTGCGTGATTTGATACTGCAAGAAAAGTTTCTTAGTGGGATACCGTTTGATCAAGCGCGTTTTGTCAGAGAAAAGGAGCCGGAAACGATGGGCGATGCAATAAGATTTGCTTTAACCTACGAATCAGCAAAGCAAGCCACTATGTCTGATCATGAAAGACCCAGGAATAGATTCGGAGATAGACTCAAGCATAGTAGAAGGAAAGAAGATGAGGAAGGAGATAAAAAGAAGGTGGAGGTAACGCAGAAGCAGCTCCACAACGTCAGGACAAGGAGGCCTGAAGTAACCTGCTATACTTGTAACCAGCAAGGTCATGTGGCGAGACAATGCCCAAAAGGAGGGAAAGAAAACAAAGCAGCCGCCGCAATAGCTGGAAGTATGAGGCAGGAGGATGTACAGAGTCACGGCAAGCTCTGTTCATTATGTACGGCGATACCGTTCTCGCCGGAGTGCCAAGTAGAAGTAGAAGGAAAGCAAGCGACGGCATTGCGCGACACTGGAGCGTCGATCACCATCGTCGATTCCAGTCTCGTACCCGAGCGATGTTTGTCAGGAGAGACCATTGAGATAGTGATGGCCTCGTCGCCTGCAAAGTTAACACTACCAATTGCGACGGTACACATGAACACACCATTCTTTGAAGGGAAGACTGTTGTGGCCGTTATGAAGCAACCGGTAGAGCAAGTTCTTGTAGGGAACTACCGTAAGTCTGAGGATGGGAACCTGACGCCTGTTCCAGTTTACGCAATTCGAGAAGTATGCGCAGCAATGCAAACTAGAGCTTCTGTGGGGAAAACAGATAAAACATTGAAAACATCCAATTCTCTGCTCGGGGATGTCACTCCAGTGGAGTTGGGACAAGCTCAGAAGGAGGATCCAACCCTGGAGAAAGCAAGGAAGCTAGCTGACAATGAGACCAAGCATGGGAAAGGAGGGCGCAAATCAACTTCTAAAACTACCTACAGCTGGAGAAAGGGAATTTTGTACCGTACTTTTCTCCAAAACGGTAAAGAGACCAAACAAATTGTTGTCCCAAAGAAATATCGCAACGAAGTGTTACGATTGGCCCATGACACGCCGATGTCAGGACACCTGGGTGTAACCAAAACCAGGAAGAGAATCTGGAACGATTTCGTATGGCCCGGAATCTGCGGAGACATCAGACGCTATTGCGCGTCATGTGACATATGCCAGAGGACGTCACCGAAGGGTCAAGTTCGGAAACTGCCGTTTGGGCAAGATGCCAATAATCCACACACCTTTTGATCGTGTGGCGGTGGATATCATCGGACCTATCTTACCAGCGTCCGACAGGGGGCACCGCTATATAATCACCATGGTGGACTATGCTACACGCTACGTCGAAGCCAAACCATTAAAATCCATCAAAGCCGAAGATGTGGCCGAATCATTGTGGGAAATGTGGACTCGCTTAGGTATTCCGAGAGAGATTCTGACAGACAACGGATCTCAATTTGTAGGATCCCTAGCTGACGAAGTGAACAGGCTATTGAGTGTGAAAGGCCTGAGGACCACACCAAGACACGCACAATGCAACGGGTTGGTGGAACGTTTCAATGGTACCATCAAAAGTATGCTGAAACATCTTTGTCAAGAACAACCAAAAGAATGGGACAGGTTTATTCCTGCACTTCTATTTGCTATCAGAGAAGTACCGCAAGAATCACTACAATTCTCTCCCTTTGAGCTTCTTTATGGACGAACTGTACGAGGACCGTTACAGATTCTGAAAGAGCTCTGGACACAGGAAGAACAGACGGAAGAAACTAGGACCACATTTCAGTATGTGATCGACCTCCGGAACAGAATTGAAGAAACCTGTAAAATCGCCAGAGAAAATCTTGGAAAAGCAAGCGCTAAACACGCGAAACATTTCAACATGAAAGCAAAAGCACGAAAATTCAACGTTGGAGATAAAGTTCTCATGCTTGTTTCTGATAAAGCCAACAAACTGCAGATGCTATGGAAAGGTCCATATGTTGTCACTGACCGCATCAATGAATGTGACTACAAGATTGCAGTAGGAGACAATGAGAAAATCTACCATGCTAATGCACTGAAACTGTACGTTGAAAGAGAAAAGCAAGTGGAAACTCATATCGTCGCCGTTGTGATGATCGACGAACATGAACAGAAAGGTACTACTGAGACAAAAGATAGCATACCCGTGATTCAGATGGAAAATGCCAAAGGACCGACAGATAATCATTCATTGGACAAACCGACGGAAAAGCAAGACACAATGAGCAATTTCATTGATGACGTCATGGTAGCAACTGAGACGTGGGAGGAGCACGTGCAAGTCCTCAAAGCAACGTTGGATAGATTACATGAGTGCAATCTGACAGCAAAACCTTCCAAATGTTATTTTGGATTTGAGAGCCTGTCATTTCTAGGACACATAGTTGGTCAAGGTACAATTCAACCAGAAGAGGACAAGGTTGAAAAGATCAGAAACGCGCAACCACCGAAGACGAAGAAAGACTTGCGCGCTTTCTTGGGTCTAGCAGGGTATTATCGGAAGTTCGTGCCGAACTTCGCTACGCTCGCACTGCCGCTGACTGAAAAGACGAAGAAAGGGCATCCTGAACGAGTTCAGTGGGACGACAAATGCGAAGAAGCATTCACGTCACTCAAGCGAGAGTTGTGCAAGAAGCCAGTCATCTGTCTCCCTGATCCAGAGAAACAGTACGTCCTGAGGACGGACGCATCAGACAGAGGCATTGGCGCTATCCTGATGCAAGACCATGGTGATGGTTTACAACCAATC
>CM072525.1:16963340-16966358 GCA_036898135.1 Oncomelania hupensis | reverse complement strand
ACAATCATGTAATGTAATGTAAGGGCAGGAAGAAGAAAAAAGAGAGAGAAAAGAGAGAGAGTCCCTCGTAAGCTGTTCTTTCCTGATCTGTCATTTGTAAACTTAGACTTGTGTTTGTTCGTAACCACAACAACGTGGTACTCAACGACAGTCTATAGATGTATTATTTCCAATGTAAATGTGCCAATCCCATTCTTATAGCGATCTCCCATCCTTTGCGCCAAATGTTTGAGTGATAGACGTGTGTTTGTCGCGTACGTGGGAGTGTTTGACACGTATGAGCGTGTGTGTTTTGATGCAGATCGCCGCGCTTTGAGCCTGATTGGTGATTTGGGGAAAAGCGCCTACATAGTCTCCAGCATTATTTATTTATTTATTTATTTATTTATTTCTACTTCATATATTTCTTTTCTTCTTTTCTTTCTTTATTTTTATTTCATATAATTGGATTATCATGTTTTTCGCTTCGAGTTTCACTTCGTCAGTCTTCTATATCAATCTGCGCCTTGAGATAACATATTGCAATGTGCTGGAATCGTTAAAACTCTTAATCAGCGAAATAATTCCAACTCAAACAGCGTTCATCAGCTCACTTCTGCCACTTCTGCGCAACGGAACTATGTATAGTGATGATGCTTCTCCTAAATCTCTTCCACACTAACGACGTGGATTCAGTCCGAGATACATTTCTATCAAAACGTAAGGCTGCCATGATACAAGGGACAAGTTATTTTAGTTTTGTTTGGGTTTTTTTTTAACGAACGGAATATAAAATGTCGCATTTTAACGAGCATACAATCCCATACGGCACCCCTCAAAACGAAGCGACAGTGACAGCAGAGAAATATAGATCGGATTTGGTTAGAGTTTCGTTTCGTTACCCTTTCGTTGCGTAAAAGATGCGCGCGCAGCCGTTCCAACGCAACCACTGTTATTGACAAGACTTAAATTGTGGTGTCCGATGTGCCAAGTCTCACAATCTGCGAATCGTCCGCATGTTTACCTTGGCTAGTTTACCATCTTTTACGTTCAGTCCACCAACACCATATAATCGGCTTTAAATCTGAGAGCCAATTCCAAATGGTCCGTGATGCACAGAATCTCTGGAACTTCTGAATCTTCTGCCTGTTTACCTTTTGATTATTTACTTCCATGGGCTGTCAGTCACTGCTCAGTTGACACGTCTTGTGGTGGATTCAGAGCCTGGCGATAATCGGACATAGGGCTTACACGGCTGTGATAAATCTGTGATAGCATATCCTGTAATCTACCGACTGAATTCTGCTTCTGTGCTGAAGGAACTTAAGATGGGTAGGCACGACAAGATATAAATTTAAACTGAATGAACGTTGAAGTTTAACGTCCACATTTGCCATTGGCTATATAGCAGAGGGATTAATGAGAGGTCACTGTTCATTATTCACACTCCTCTGCCTCTGGGGCTTCTGACTTAAATTTGTTACGTCGGGATTGATTGCGCTGAACCAGCAGGAAGGTGAAGAATCTCAGACATGATAATACGATAATCCGCTGCTTTGATAGAATAGAAGATGCTGCTGGGGAGTGGGGAGGAGAGAAAGAGCGAGAGAGAGACAGAGAGAGAGAGAGAGAGAGAGAGAGAGAGAGAGAGAAAGAGAGAGAGGTATAAAGAAAGTTGAAATATGCGCTGTGCCTTATAAGACCTAATAATTATGTAGTAATTCAGCTGAATTCACCACTATTTGTTGTTTTTTTAACATTTATCTTTTTCTTGAAGTTCGTTTGTCTGTAATAAGGGTGAGAGTGTATGTGCGAGTGTCTATGTGTGGTTGTGTGGCGCCTGTTGACGTGGGTATGTATATGTATGCATGTGTGTATGTGTGCATGCGCGAGTAACTGCACGTGTTTGCGTATGTATGGCTGCATATCAGCTTGCGTACGCGTGCGTGTATGAATGTGCGTATGTAGATTCTTTTCATTGGTACCACTAGATTTTATTTTAAAAGAACATATTGACACTTTTAAAAAATATATATATATATTGAAAATGTTTAAATTAAATTTAAATTGCTGTTTAACAGCTGTTTTGTCTTTGCTGTGTCTACAGCTCGCGTAACTCGGGTTTCTCCTTCTGAGGAACATAATACGTCGCCGTCAGAAAGCACGCGTAAGTCCTATTTTCTGTCTTTGCCTTAGAAAGATTTAGCTGTGCCCAGTAGACTACTGTTTATAGAGAGTGGTTGAACAATACCTCCCTGGTTACACGAGCTTGTAACATCCGTATATAGCACTGCATGTCTGTGCAACAGCATGTATTGTGGTCTTTACAAACCCCTTGGGGTCATGAGCAATCTTGCCACTGTAGATTGTTCTAACCTATAAAGGGAAAAGTGAAAGCCCAGTTGAAAACCTGTCTTGACTTTGTAGGCATGACCAATTCACTGCGGCAACAATACCCCCGTTGGGGTACCGGGTTTCAGTATAAATAGTATCCCCACTTTCTGGAAATTTAGTGCTTTAAATTCCCACTGTCGCTGTCTTCCTCATTTACTCTTTCCCATTCCTGTTCTCTCCTATCACTCTGCTATACTATCTTCTTCTTCGCTAGATCAATGACCTACCTTTTTTCTTGAAAACTCTTCCTGGACAAGACTCCTTGTTTGTGTATATGAGGTCTGTTGGATCAGCTTAGGAGTGTTGGACGCTTTCTGTCGGGTGGTCACTAGGGCTTCCTATGATGTTATTATTTAGCAATATAGGCATTTTATATGTATATGTTTTGTTGATAATTTATAATGATGTTTGTATTCTATTTTGTTTTTGTAACCGGGGGTTCGAGTAGTTGGGGTAAAGCCTCAGCCGTCCCCTGCGTGGGATGTCTTTATTGTAAAGTGACTGGCCGGTGGAGGGCATTCAATTTTCCCACTAGGGTTGTTTCAGCAGATCTTTTATGCGGATCGGGGGTTGTCCGGTCCTGATTTGGCTCGGAAGAGTCCGCTGGACCTAAAGCAACAATCAATCAATGAATCAATCAAAACA
>CM072525.1:16923340-16958340 GCA_036898135.1 Oncomelania hupensis | reverse complement strand
GTTCGAGCCCAGGCCGGGGCATTGTGTTGTATCCTTGGGAAAGACACTTTACTACCGTTTCCTACTCCTTCGGATGAGTGTATAAACCAAGGTCTAGTCTGTGTTGCATACATTCATCATAACGGATTTTAAAGATCCTGACGCTCATGTCCTAGACGGGTGAGTGCCGGTGACAAGAACACACCAGCATGCACCTAGGTCCTTCTCCCCCATCCCTGGCTGCCCAGGATTGTGCTCAGTTGTCTGGAGCGTTATTACGAGGCGCCCAAAGGCTGCGAGTTGGCGCCTTGGGCGGTTTGAGTTAGATCCTGTACCGGCCAGCGCCTTGAGCTGCTCTTGAGCTGAAAAGCGCTATATAAGAATGATTAAATAAATAAATAAATAAATAAATAAATAATAAATTAGTCCCAAACAACTACAGTATAGAAGTTTCTGGTTACAGTCCATGAACCAGTGAACAGTAGTATACAACATTGAGAATATTGTAATGTATTCTTTTTAAAAAAATAATAATAATAAAAATAAAATAAACCGAAAAAAGGGTAGGCTGATCGAATAGACGCTGGTAGAAAAAGTGTCGTCACCAATCTGGAAAGCGTAGGTGTCCGCAATCTGAAGTTGATTTCAAATGAGGATGCCTACCCTAATTTGCAAAATGTCTTCCTTTAAGATGATGTACTGTTCCCATCATCATTACCTTATAAATATGTCATATTCATTTTTTTAAATATTATTTTGATACATTTCTTCTTCACTTCAACAGTCGCCTTACGAAAGGTAATCTTTAAGATGGATGTACTCATACTTATAATCTAATCGGTATTTCCCTGTTGTGTTCTTTATTCATCATTACCATCTAGACATGACGCTGTTGGCTTCTGTAGGAATGATATGTGCACACCTAGTTTGGCTGAAGTTGTGCACTGACCCTTGTCTGGGCAGTGGTCATTTTTCCGTTGGTCAGGTGATGCAGGCCCGCCCTTTATAAGGTCACTTCGGGGTTACGGTTTTAAGTGGTTGGTATTCCAGTCTTGTGTAGTGAAATAATGTTAAATGATTTGTTGAACACGTATCTTTCTTTCTTTCTTTCTTTCTTTCTTGATTTCTGTCTGTATTTAATCGTTCTTATATAACACTTTTCCATTTCAAGAGCTGTCAAGGCGCTGGTCCACGCAAGCTCTTACTCAAGTCGCCCGGGGTGCTCACTTGCAGCCTTTGGGTGCATTCTCTGCCGCCCAAACCAGTAAGCACAATCCTGGGCGACCGATATGTTTCCGAGGAGGCGTGGCTTGGTGAAAACGGGTCTCTTTAACTAAAACTACGTTCGCGTGGAGCAAAATGCATCCTGATCCTTACTGTGGTAGAATTTTAACCTTGCAATTGAAGCGTGATCTCTGATGCCATCTCCCAGTTTGCCTACAATTACGAGGAGGTGTTTTAACCAGTGAGCACGATAAACCACTAACTAAGCTTACTGTCCATGGTGGTTTAGCAGGCTAAGTGCGGTTAAAGTGCATACTATCGAAGTAGTCACACTGCAAGAGAACAAGCAAGTACCCTGCTTATAGCCGTTTTTGATGTCCCAAGTTAACGCAGCCTGTACGCTGGGCTAAATCTAATCTACCACGTGCACTGCTTTGGTGGCCTTTGTTAACATCTTGAAAAGCATAAAAGGATCCAGAATGCACGGCCATGATGACGGGATCACATCAAAGGAATGTCATTGCTAGGCCAACAGTCAGCTAATCTACAATATTTTCATTTTTCAATCTTTGTCTTTGTTTCACGTTGAGACAGAGGTTTAAAAGGCCACGATATCAAGGCTGGGTGGTTTTGGGGGTGGTGGTGTGTGCGGGTGTGTGTTTGGGTGTGTTGAGTTTGGTAACAATGATTTTTCTTTGGGAAACTGCATAGCTGTTGCACTAAAAGATATCGTGGACAGGCATAACTCAAACCGACCGCTAAGCCTTACATTTTAGTCGTCTCTTCCTTGTCGTGTTGACAAACAACTGTGCCTACTCTGTACACATGCGCTGTGGTGTTGTTTGTTTGCTTGTTTGTTTTAGAATCAACCTTGATACTATTTTTAGGCACATACATAGATCAACGCATCGATTTGTTTTTGTGTTTTAATTGTGTTGAAAGAGGTTACCATTATTCTAGCTTAGTACTGTTTTTGTAGGTGAGCAACATTCATTGTGAATCTGAAAAGGATCCGTGACGCTGAGAGGTCTCTTCGATAAACTTCAAAGAATATTTATTTAGTTGTTGTGTTTTTAATATCTGCTGACTCTTTGTGTTGCTTTTATCGCCTTACTGGAAGTCTTCTTGTTTCCTGCCTGTAGTATTTCATTGGACCCTGCAAGTAACAAGATTGTCTGGAATACACAGGCATGGACCACCAGCTTTGGCTGTTTTACTCACTGTCAAGGTAAAAACGACGCTAGCTTGGTGATTGGTCAAAGGATACGCCAAGTTAACTCCTGGATCTGGATTCCCGCCGTACTTTTTTTTGCTTCTACGGGTAGGTTACAAGAAGCGTAAACGACTTTTTTCGTGACGGAACTGGTGTGCGCGGGGCCTGCTAAATATCAAAATGGTGGTTTATAATGTACAGCTCTTGGTTAAACGTGGTTGCAAACACTGGTTGGGCTGCTGGTTTATGTGTAGAGATTGGTTGCTGTCATTGATATGCGCGATTTATTGAGTTCTTTTTGCTGAACAAGGTGAAGCATAAAGACAAACACGTGCTAGTCCGTTGAAAGGCCATGAACAGCGTGAAGCTGGCATGTAGTGATTGGTTGAAAGGTGCTTCACGCGCCTGTTTCGATCGGTTGTTTACACTAGGAGTTAAAAATACACGTAACCCACGTGCTGGTCGGTGTTCGGGTCCATTGAGTAGGGCGAAGCGTGCATGCTATTTTGCTCACGTGGGTATGAAAGGTTTAAAATAGCATAGACCTCGCGCGAGGCTAGTCCATGTTCGGGCCCGTCAAGAGGTGTCAAGTTAGCGTGTAGTGAGACGTATTATCACAGTCCTCCACAGACAGACTCTCAATCGAAATGACTAAGAGATAACGCAATCTCTGTCTTTCTGTCGGTAGGTCTGTCTGTCTCTCTCTCTTTCTCTCTCGAATGTATTTTTTTGATAGTAATTAGCGTTACGCCACTGGTTCGATGTTTATGCTTTAATTAATTAGCTGTTGTAAGACTAGACTTCCAAGCCTAAACCCTTTAATCCTCTTTTACGCTCCAATGATCTCTCTCTTTCCTTCTCTTTCTCTGTGCAGGTTCAACCAATCAAAAAAAATTTTAAATAAAATAAATAAATTGTCCTGAACGTTTCTAGGCAAACTTCGAAGCAAAAATAGTGTAATGTGATTTTATACCCTTTAATTTGTTGTGTAATACCGATGAATGGTAAAACAGAGGGAGAGAGAGAGAGAGAGAGAGAGAGAGAGAGAGAGAGAGAGAGAGAGAGAGGAGAGAGAGAGAGAGAGAGAGAGAGACGGGGGAAGGGGGAAGGGGGAAAGGGAGGGTAGGGAGAAAGATACAGAGAGAGAGAGAGAGAGAGAGAGAGAGAGAGAGAGAGAGAGAGAGCCAGGCGCAGAGACAGACATAACATGACCACTGCCCTTACCAAGCTGCCCTGAGAAAAGAGATCCGTAACGCCTCTGTCCCTTAAGACCAAACACACAACAACAACAACAACAAAAACCTTCACCTTTAACGAGTTTGCACTCAGACGCTCCAAGAACCAATTGCAATCTTTGAATGACTATCGCTACGTGTTGCATTGACCATTAGCGTGTTGAAACAATTGATTTCATAAAGGGGGGAATACCGCGGCTGTGCAAATTCTGCCTGACAGCTTGCAACACCCGAGGACGTTGATGTTCCCCCTACCTCTCAACACCCCACCTTTTTGTTTTTTTTAACAAAATCTATTCTGTGGTTCTTGCGGTGAGGCGCGCGACGGACTGACGGACGAACCGATATATTTAGGGCTCTTCTGATTCCCAAAGAAGAAGAAAATATAGGCCACTCTTCTTACCGTATGTTAAATTGCCAAACGGTAGCCTGCGATTAATTTACGTTTACTGATACTAACTAACCAACAGAACCAACAAATCCAAACAGCGCTTGAGTCGAATTTTCGTCACAGATGCGTTGATGGCATAGAGGGGAAAGAAAAAGGGTGTATCGTTTATAAGGACTTAAAAGATGCGGGATACGTGTCTTCGCGTATTAAGGTCCACACTTCCTTGCCTGAAGCTACCTGCCGCCCACCCAGTGTCATAGCACATCATAGCAATATGCTTAGCACTAGCTATAGCTGACGGTTGTTGAGAGAAACGATGTTGACGAAAGCGCGAGCCTTTTTCGATGAAGGGGAATCTGTTTGTGGAACGGCAGCTAAGGCAGCTAAGTCGGGGCATCCACAGTACTCCTACTATTACTACGAAGAGGCCTCTTTGGGGTATGTATCAGCATGTTACTAGCAAAACAGCGCAAGTAAGAGGCGTATAAATACCCCCCCCCCCCCCTTTCTCAAAGAACTCCATGGGCTCAAAGTGTCTGCAGGGATACAATATAAGGTTGCATGCATATGCTACAATGCACTATCAAACAACACCCCTCGGTATCTGTCAGACCTCCTCCATATCTACACACCTTCAAGATCTCTCCGCTCTGGTAATGACACCATGAAACTAAAACCTCAAGCATTTACAAACAAATCATGTGGTGAGAGATCATTTTCTTTTCAAGGACCATTGATATGGAATAGCCTCCCAGCCGATGTACGCCGTGCGACATCCTATAACTCTTTTAAGAAAAAGTTGAAGACATACTTTTTTACTGCCACATACAGCTAAAACGTTTTGGTTTTGTTTTTTTAATTGCCGCTATTTGTGTGTGTGTGTGTGTGTGTGTCTGTGCGGTACACATGGTGTGTGTGGGTGTATGTGTGCGCTTTGATCCCTGCGAGGGAAAGCGCCTTATAAATAATAATAATAATAATAATAATAATAATAATAATAATAATAATAATAATAATTCCAAGTAAACCACTCCTTTTTCTGCCGATGTGTTTGCCATTTCAACAACATGGACATGCACCCGGAAGTATCCATATTGGGGCTTGTCAGCGAAACAGCATTTTGAAATACCCGTAACCATTTATTTCTAGGGAAGCAATTGTGTGAAATGCAGTTCCGCCTCCCGTTTTTCGCTTTCAGTTCCAAAAAAAAAATTCTAAGCTTTAAACGTAATTTTATTATTGATGTAAGCCCCTCCGGTTGGCTTAAAAAATATTTAATTTGTAAAATAATAAATTAGTAAATTTGTAAGCCTTATGGGATGGCTAGAAAACATTTTATTGTAAATTTATAACTTGACTATTAATTAATAACTAGGTTGCATGTGCCTATGGTTGTTTTGGTTATACATGTACCTTGGCCTATAGGAATTGGTGTCTTTTGAAGCAGACGACAAGAGTAAGCATGCAGGTACTAGTGATATCGTGTTATTGTGAACTGTGTGTTTTTTCCTAGTGGTGTAGAATTTGATCGTCGAATTGTATCTGATATTGATTTCTGTGGATGTATGTGAGGAAAAATATTCTTATTTTATCTAGGGATAGTTTTAATACTAGATCTAAATGTCGAAACTAAATTTTGTGTATGCAGTGAAAATGGCATACCAGTTAAGAACTATTTTTAACTAATTCTTGGATGTGTTGTGTGGTGAAATTTGAGTGGATAATAGATTTTTTCAGAGTTGCTAGGATCGTTTTGTGAAGGAAAATGTGATTGATCGGTAGACTGTGGAAAAGAATTTCCGGTTGCCATATGTTGTCAAGGTAACCTGATTGAGAATTTTAGCGGGATTCTAGATCTAGACAGTATGCTTAGTTTTCTTATGAAGAATTAATTCTAGCCTTTCCGCTGTCTGTATTTTTGATGGTCTTTTATAGCAAATAGAATTGTAAATGAAATGCAGTGTGGAGGAGAAGTTTTAGATTGGGGGGTTCCAATTATAAAGAGAAAAGAAACAGTTCAATGGAAGAATTGCATAGGCCCTTACATTTATAGTTTGAAGAAGTCAATGAGAAATGGTGCTAACCCGGTGCAGCTATCCGAGTCACTTGCAGCACTAATCCTAAGTGTTTAGGGTTGCTAAAACACAGACCCTCGTTTTTCTGCATTGATTATAAGTATGTCTGCACCGGGTGTAAACATAGAAGGAAAAGTTGAATGGGAAAATTACACAGAGATTTTTGTTGACAGTTCGGAAAGGTCAGTGAAAATGGTGTTAACCCGGTGCAGCTGTCCGACTCACAGGGAGCGCTGATCTTAAGCGTTTCGGGTTGCTAAAAAACCGACTCTCGTTTTTCTCCATCGATTATAAATATGATCGCACCGGATGGGAATAGGTCGATTAGTCATACCTCAAAATTTGCCGCCACGTTGGTGCAAAGCCGGTGCAAGATGTTTGAGTCTGTGTATTTTCTTTAAGAATTATCAGATCCTACTCCTCAATGGTTCCTAATAAAATATGACAAATAAACTTCTTACCTATGATAATGGTAGACCCTGTTATTTTCCAAAAACCAGTACATTTGATTAAAATCTGTATACACTAGACTGTTTCCCTCTCTCATTGATACATGAATGATAAACCCACTATCTGATTTGTTAGTATAGATCACGTGTTGTGAAACATGGATGCTGATTGGCTGTTTTATGCCTTGTTTCGCTTATAAAACGGATTGTAATGGCCGCCGACGCTTGATACCCGTCCCCTATACGCTTATGTGTCCGGGGACGTTAATCTATTTTAACTAACTAACTAAAAAAGCCGACGCTTGAGGGGCCGGGTAGCTCAGTTGGTAAGAGCGTCTTGCTAGTAACCGAAAGGTTGCTGGTTCGAATCCCGGATTGGTCAACGTGTGATCATATTATTTTCCCCTTTACCAACAACTGGCCCGCTGGTGTCAGTATAAATCGGTCCAGTAGTCACCTATATACGAAAGTGTCGTGTGACTATAATCTACAAACAACAGCCGACGCTTACTCTGATTTAGATCCAAGAAGATGACATCTTGAATTTGAAAGTAAATTTCGTTAGGTTTGCGCGTCCGTGGACTTAGTTTTTTTTTCTCCCTTCCTTTCAACGCTGTTTTTCGGCCTTTCTGGAATTTTAGAATTACAATAGCACAATAAGTCCACGTAAAGAACAAAATTTCTAACTAAATTCTCCTAAACCGGTAGATATTTTATTGCGAAAATATGAAATTTCCAAATTCTGACGGTTATTCTCGAAAGTTGCGAATGGATTTGAATACTAGAATTTCTGTGTTTCTGTGACTTACAGTATTTTATTTTACTAGTTTTGATTCTCTGTGGTAGGCTGATATTTATGTTTTGAATCAACGTCGTTTCAACGTTTTTGGTTTCCGACGAATACCCGGAATTTCCTTTTCTTTATGTATTTAACCCAAATAATAATTTTTAGAACGCTAGAAAATATGCAACAACCTGAAATCTGTACTCAATTATTATTTTGTTATAATTATAGAATTAAATATTTAGCAGAATTTAAATAATACCAATTTTTATATTATGAAATTTCCTAGAAGTAAATACCTTGTATGTATCAAAAGCTATTCTTTTGCAAGAAAGACAACTGTTAAAATTTTTCATGATTGTGAGTGTGAGAAAAACCCAGAAACCAAACCCCAAAGAAGAAAATAAATTATTTTTCCATTTCCCCATCATTCTGTGTGTGGTCTCGTTTTGTATGAAATGTTTTGTGAAGTGTCGTTTAAATAAAATTTGTGTTTAGTTAGTAGTTCTTTTTCTTTCTAAATACTCTAATTGTTTAGTCTAAGACAAGAATTCTGATTCTATCTTTACTTGAAGTTAACCAGTCACTGTGCATTTTCATTTCATGCATCTCAAATAAATTTTATAATTTATACAAACAAGGTTTTAAATAAAATTTATAATATTTTACACGTAACTTTAAATAATGAAAGTAAATAAATTTTTCTCTGACAGACCTTTGTTTCCTCAGGTTGTGGTTGTGGGAAGGCATCCATCCTAGTAATATTTTGGAAATGCATTCTCTCCGCTGTGGGCGGGAGGTGTTGTTTCTTTTTGGGTGGTGGATTTTGGGATGCCTCGGCGAGCCTATACCTGTGGAAAGATCGGTTTGTCGGAGATGGTGTCAGAACTGATATTTTTATTTTTAACCCAGCAACCTCTTGTGAGCCCTTGTGAAGCCATTCCTGACAGAACCCTTGCCGTGGTGTGCTCTCTCTTTGTGGGTGCGCCATGGGGTTACATTATTGACGAGACAAGCAAAACAAAACATGGAGAATTTAAAGGACACATAAAAAAAGCAATGCTTAAATAAGCGCTACCCTTTGACAAATTATAACAGTTACATTTCTTTAGTGGTAGGCTACATTGAAGAAGGCGAGCGGTGAGTCCATTTCAATGCACCTCCGTCCAAATGATAGAGGACCAATGTGTGACAAATCGAAACTTGCGATAACAGAATGCAAATATTTGCTGCCTCTTCTCTCTCACTGTTGTGTTAGCTGTTGGCATAGAATAGCTGCTGATTTTACACTGGGGTTCTCTTCAATGATGATGCATTTCTATTGATGACATTACTGGTTTACCTGCACTTCTTTTATATGTAGGTAGTTTTTGAGGTCCTATTGTTTTGTCTTCTTGTTAAAGGATGGCTGCTGATTTTAATACAAAATTTATGCCTGCACTTCACTTTTAGATTTAAAATGGAATGTTTTCAAGCCCTGTGTTTTTCTAGTTAAAGGATATTCGGTGATTTTTAGATTCGATTAACTTCAATGATGATTTTGTATTGTAATAGTTTTAGGGATTTTCTTCCAGATGCATCGTTGTCATTAGTATTAGTATTGGTATTGTATGTTAATAAAAATCTTGTTATTAATATTCGCGCTACAAATTATGGATAGAGGAGAAGGAGCTCTCAAGCCCTGGTTTTTGGCATAGCATAATGATATTAGCTGCTGACTGTAGACTGAATTTCTCTGTAAACGATACTGCATTTGTGTTGAAAGGGCTAATCAGGGTAAACTAGAGGATTGTGTACTGTGTAATATTATGTTTATGCCATGCTATCCGCTTTTAAAGGGTGCCAAGTTAAGAAGTTGGTTGACTTTTGACGAAAACGGGGTTTACCTTAAAATTGGCATTGTGATTGTATTAAACAAGGATGAAGTGGCTTTTGTTGCTCAGACCAACTGCTCTCCCCTTCGAAGGACTGTACAGGATGCATGGTGATGGAGGAAGTAATGCAGTGTGTCTCTATGAGTTCTCGAGACCAGCAGACAGCTAGCCAGTGGCTTCTTGCTGTAGTGATAATGTATAGACCAGCAGACAGCTAGCCAGTGGCTTCTTGCTGTAGTGATAATGTATAGACCAGCAGACAGCTAGCCAGTGGCTTCTTGCTGTAGTGATAATGTATAGACCAGCAGACAGCTAGCCAGTGGCTTCTTGCTGTAGTGATAATGTATAGACCAGCAGACAGCTAGCCAGTGGCTTCTTGCTGTAGTGATAATGTACATACCAGCAGACAGCTAGCCAGTGGCTTCTTGCTGTAGTAATAATGTATAGACCAGCAGACAGCTATACTACAAAAAGAAAAAAAAGTGCATATGTATATAGCGTGTGTGTGTTTGTTTGTGTGTGTGGTGTGTGCGGGATAAAGAGAGATTGTATTTAGCTTTTTGCTGTACTGAGGAGAGGGGTGCTATGCTCCATTGTCTTGTTGAATTATATCTTTTACCATATATGCACTGTGACACAACAAACTCCCTTGGGTTTTTTTTTGCGGACTAAAGGTTTCTTGACTTCACTTGACTAAAGTTTTACTTGTCCATTTCTGTTCAGACCAGAAGTTATTTCCCCTGTTTAACGGTTGTCACGTGGGGTTTAGTTGTTACTGGGCTCTGCACAATGGATTGCTGTAACCCTCACGCTTTATTCGATGGGGACCGCTAGTGAGTCACCCGGTAAATTACTTTAATAAATTTATTTGTTTAGCTCGGTCTGTGTTAAGGCTGGGGTACAGAGATAGAGAGAAAAATGGTAAAAGATCACTGTCACACTAGCTTTCACACGGCTATGAATCATATGTAGTCCAGCCACTTGATAACAGTTAAAATCACACATTTATTTCTTCTACTCTATACAAGATCTTCGATGTACTAATCTACCTTAAAAAGTCAAGAGTCAATGCAAATGATTCGATCGCTGATAGTCTAGGCAGCTGTTATGTCTTCATAGGGCACTGGCTACTAGAGTTCATGAAGATTGGACTACTGTGGTCCGTTTTACAGTTTTCTGAAGAGTGGACTACTGTGGTCCTTTTGCTATCAGTTTTAGTGCAGTTTCCTCGCACTTAACTGTCATGTAGCGGGTTTGAAGCCCTTCGTTGAGGTAGCTTCTGGTACACGCTGGGTCGTCGTGTAGTTTGGTTCCTTGACAAGCTGTGTTGTCTTGGAGAGTGTTTTCCAGGGGAGCTCTTTCAGTCCTGTGCTGTAGAGGGCTGAGGCTAAACAGCCAACTCGTCTTTTCTGTGGAGTTGGGCGCACGGTATATCTCGCCTGCTCGTCTGTAATATAAGAGACGAAATTCTGCACAACCCTGAATAATCGGTCTGTGCAGAGCGTCTCACTGAAAGCCAAAGTAGCCCTCAGTGATAGCTCCACATCTCTATACATAAGCGACGAACATTCTGCTACGTCCGTGGTCCACTGGAATCTCAACTCTAATTTCCTATACATACATAAATATAAATCGTGGCTAACTATACACATACAGAAGTAATAATATTATAAACATTCACTGGTACAGCCACTGGTCTGCAAACATACATATAAGAGGAATTATAGGAGGCACTGTGGTCTAATGGTAGTGCTTCGGCTTGCGGATCTGAAGGTCCCGGGTTCAAGCCCTGGCCGGGCCATTGTGTTGTGTCCCTGGGAAAGACACTTTACTCCTGTTTTCCTACTCCTTCGGATGAGAGTATAAACCGAGGTCTAGTCTGTGTCGCATGCATTCCACCATAACGGACTTTAAAGATCCCGACGCTCATGTCCTAGACGGGTGAGTGCCGGTAACAAGAACACACCCAGCATGCACTTGGTCCTTCTCCTCCATCCCTGGCTGCCCAGGATTGTGCTCAGTTGTCCGGGCGTCAGACCATGCGCCTAAGGCTGCGGGTGGGCGTCTCGGGCGGTTTGAGTTAGATCCTGTATCGGCCAGCGTCTTGATCCTTAGGCTAAGGCGCCTTACAAATGACGAATAACGAATGACGATAAGTTAAACAACAGTGGGTCCGTACATAATTCAAGATGGCGTCGGCCGGTCGTCTTTTGCCTCGTGGTCAGCTTCTCCACGTGTTCAGGCAAAGTCGGCCTAACAATTCAATTCTATGCATAGCAAATTCCACAAACATACTTTCAACAATAATATAAATATATCACGATGAAACAGAAGTATGTTCATTTACCTGTTTGACAAAGTCAGGCTCGTGGCTACTTGATTGAATTCTAAGATTCACAAGTCCTGCTTCTTGGTCTGTTCAGGAGAGATCTTACTGCTAACTGTGTAGCTGTTTACTGCTCCTCGGTTCAAACACGACTGCCGGTCTCTCTCTCTGTTTGAATCAGCCAGACCTGGTTGATTCCATTCTAAGCTGTGATCTCATTGGCTGGTAATCGACTCGCCTAAGTAGCTACGATGATATCATTGCCTGCCGATTCAACACACACAGTGCTGACGTCACTACACTGTCTGCGTCAAACTCGCTGAGTGTGTACCTCCGTTATACTGTAATCGTCTGCTGCAGCCTAACATTAACATTCTAAGATTACAATGACTAAACAAGGCTACAACGTAAAGTAAGCAGGGTAAAACTAGTCCGTCTGTACTGTCACAACGGGTACATCAATTAAACCCTACCCGTCTGACATTTGACCCAGGTTCTGAAAGCACCACGCGTCTTTGTTACACTCGTTGTTTTTTATCCATAGTTGATTCAGTCCCAATGCTTGAATCCTGATAAGTGTAACTCGGATTCGTTTATCCACGCAACCTGTAGACTGATGGTCCTGTCTTTCCAAATGGGCTTCAACCTTGTCAGGGCAGCAGTTGTTTGTGCGATCCTGGAGAGGACTTCCTGTCGGGACCCATTGTCTGATACAATGGCTCCTAAATATTTGAAGCTATGCACTGTGTTGAGGGATTGGCCTTGGACTTTAATGTCTGTGTTGATGCCATTGGTGTTGTTGGTCATCATTTTGGTCTTCTCTGCACTTATTTCCATTCCATAAGCTCTGGAGGTGGTGTGAAGCCTCTGTACCAGCTCTTCAAGAATACCTACGCAATGTAAAACAAATAAAAATACTAGCTCAAACTAAAATGTTATGAAGATGTTGGCAGAGGCCTTCCGTATAATACCTTCATTAAAAACATTTAAGTCCAGAAAGATGGACAGGAGCTTAACATACCAACAAACGCACACACAGTCGCTCTCTCTCTCTCTCTCTCTCTCTCTCTCTCTCTGTCTCTCTGACACACACACACACACACACACACACACACACACACACGCATTCACCCTCTCAGTCACTGCCGCGACGACAAGAACAAGAACGCCCACTGGCGCCCAACACAGGGCAAGGGTGATCACTCTAGTAGTCCCACGAGGGTCGTCTCCCTTGACTGACGCTAGCGATGCAGGTGCATTGTGGGATGGCGCGAGCGCTAATTGGGGTCTCGGTCACACTGGAGACGAGACTGTCCACGAGACTCCACGAGTCTCGTCAGTCTTGGCGCACCTGCATTAGAAGTGAAAGTCGTCTCCCCGGACCAATTAGTCCTGGAAGGTTAGGGGAAGGAGGGAATGGGGAAGAAGATGGCGGAAGATGGGAGTTTGTAGAGTCAGCCAGACTTGATCTCACAAAGTTCGCTCAATTTAAATATTTTTACGTGTGGGTGTGAAAATTCTTGTGATGAATCCATCCAGACTCGATTTGAGACCCCCTCCCCCTTCCCCCCCCTCCTGTGGAGGGTGCCGCGCCGGGGGGTTTCTGTATAAATAGTATCCCCACTTTCTGAAACTGTAGTCTTTAAATTCCCACTGTAGCTGTCTTTCTCCTTTGTTCTTTCTCATTTTTCTATCAATCTACTATCTATCTTCTTCGCTAGACCTTTTTTTCTTGAAAACTCTTCCAAAACTCCTCATTTGTAAAGCAGATCTGTTGGGTCAGCTTGGGAATATTGGGCGCTTTCTGCCAAATGGTCACTAGGGCTTCTTATGATATTATTATTTAGCAATGTAGGCATTTTATGTGTACGTGTTTTGTTGATATTTTATAATAATGTTTGTATTCTGTTTTGTTTTTGTAAACGGGGGTTCGATAAATTAGAGTATAGCCTCAGCGTCCCCTGCGTGGGTCTTTTATATACGGATCGGGGGTGAGTCCTCTTTCAACCTAGTTGTGGCTCTGATTCGGATCTTTGCAGTCCGCTGGACCCTGTAAGCAGTGAATAACTAACTTGATAACTCGATATAAGAAGTTCGCTCGATATGTCTGGGTAGAAGACTATTCATATGAGGATTGATTACATGCCTCGTACGTGGCCCATACACAGTTCCATCATACTTCATGGAGTAACACCTCGATGTTATTAATGATTGTTTGGCTGGAAAACAATGAATGTTATTCATAACGACTAATTAATTTGAAGCAGACCAAAATAAGAAAATGGATTGTACAAGTCCAATAGGATAGTCCATCAATGTTGTATATAATAATTTTTTCATCTTTTCTTTAATTACAAAATGATTTAAATTATTCCATGAATCAAAGAGGCTGACAGTTACACAGAACGGAAGGTTTGGGGAGAGAGAGAGAGAGAGAGAGAGAGAGAGAGAGAGAGAGAGAGAGAGAGAGAGAGAGAGACAGAGAGAGACAGAGAGAGACAGAGACAGAGACAGAGAGAGACAGAGAGAGGCACGGTGGTCTAATGGTAGTGCTATGGCTTGCGGATCTGAAGGTCCCGGGTTCGAGCCCTGTCCGGGCCATTGTGTTGTGTCCCTGGGAAAGACACTTTACTCCCGTTCCCTACTCCTTCGGATGAGAGTATAAACCGAGGTCTAGTCTGTGTGTCGCATACATTCCATCATAACGGACTTTAAAGATCCTGACGTTCATGTCCTAGACGGGTGAGTGCCGGTAACAAGAACACACCCAGCATGCACTTGGTCCTTCTCCCCCATCCCTGGCTGGCCAGGATAGTGCTCAGTTGTCCAGGCGTCAGACCATGCGCCAAAGGCTGCGGGTGGGCGTTTCGGGCGGGTTGAGTTAGATCCTGTATCGGCCAGCGCCTAGAGTCTGGTCAAGTACGGCGAGATAAGTGCGCTATGAAAATCCTCAATAATAATAATAATAATAATAATAATAATAATAATAATAATAATAATAATAATAATAATAATAATAATAATAAGAGAGAGAGAGAGAGAGAGAGAGAGAGAGAGAGAGAGAGAGAGAAACTTCGTCCGTTTAAACTCGAGAAGGGTAGCTCTGAATGTGTGTGGTATTAAACTTTCTTGACCACTGAATGAGCTTATTATATCAAACACTATATCTTGTTGATTCATAGCCTTTTCTTATTTATATTGCATTATTGTTGAAATTCACATGCACGTGTATGATGTTGCGATTCTGTGGTCTGCAATGTAAAACAGGACGTGTTTTTTCTGTGTTTTTTCTTCAGTGTATTCTTTTATATTTTAATTTAGATATCCCCATCCATCTCCGCAAACACCCTTCTCCCCTGTTCCTACCCCATCCCTCCTTATCAGTTATCTTGTTTGTTTATTTTTAAATTACAATCTCGAACACGGCTTCCCGTAATGTACTTGCATTTCTTGAAGGTGAACATTAGATTTCATGTGATTGCACAGGCTTAGCTGTCTTCGGTCTACATTTTTGGGGGGTTAAATTGTATATTTGCTAAATATAGTCTTTCTTTTTTTTGTCTTCTTTCTTTCTTTCTTTCTTTCTTTTTTCAATGCGGTTTGATTTTCTAGCGGCCCTATTGTTTTGTTGAAAAGCCCGAAAGGTCACTAGCCTGGTGTCAAGGGACTGAACCCTTCTGTTGCCAGTTGCTGCCCTTTGCTTCGTCTGCCATGATGCTGGCGCTAGCTTGGGGCATAGCAAAAATACAGACCGGCGCTCTTAACAATATGGCGCAAAATTCTGCTGGAGCGGCAAAGACACGAAACTAATTAGCTTTCTATGACAATGATACCTGCATTGTTCCAATCTGTGACTTGGTGACGGCTGTCCTGGCCAGTTTTTTTTTTATTTTTTTGTTTTTTTTGTTCGAATTGAACGTGCGTGCCTTGAACTTAGTTTGTTTGCTTGGGATAAGATGCACTAGTAGTATCATTAGCAACAGCAGTTGTAGTTATTGTTGTTGTTGTTGTATGGTCATCATCATAGTGCTTTTGGTAATGATTGTGTTGGTAGTTGAAATTGTTGTTCTTCTTCTTGTGGGAGAGGGTGTGATTGAGTCCTCAGGTTGTTTTTAGAAATTTGCGTGTCGGGTGTGGATGAGGGAGAAGGTATGGAGAGTGTGGGCGAGAGAGAGAGAGAGAGAGAGAGAGAGAGAGAGAGAGAGGATGGTGATGCAGATATGATTGTTTGCCATGATATGTTTCAGGCGTTTCATGTGTATATGTCTCTTGGTGAAATAAAAATCGGCTAACTTCTTCTGTTTCTTCTTCTTCTTCTTCTTCTTCTCCTCCTCCTCCTCCTCCTCCTTCTTCTTCTTCTTCTTCTTCTTCTCCTCCTCCTCCTTCTTCTTCTTCTTCTTCTTCTTCTCCTCCTCCTCCTTCTTCTTCTTCTTCTTCTTTTTCTCCTCCTCCTCCTCCTTCTTCTCCTCCTCCTTCTCCTTCTTCTTCTTCTTCTCCTCCTCCTCCTTCTTCTCCTTCTTCTTCTCCTTCTCCTCCTCCTCTTCCTCCTTCTTCTCCTTCTCCTTCTTCTTCTTCTTCTTCTCCTTCTCCTTCTTCTTCTTCTTCTTCTTCTCCTCCTTCTTCTTCTTCTTCTTCTTCTTCTTCTTCTTCTTCTTCTTCTTCTTCTTCTTCTTCTTCTTCTTCTTCTTCTTCTTCTTCTCCTCGTTCTTCTTCTCTTTCTTCTTCTTCTTCTTCTTCTTCTTCTTCTTCTTCTTCTTCTTCTTCTCCTTCTTCTTCTTCTTCTTCTTCTTCTTCTTCTTCTTCTTCCTTTTCTCCTCCTCCTTCTGATTCACCTCCTCTCTTTTCCTCCTCCTCGGCCTCATCCTTCTTCTTCTTGATTCAAATTATCATTATTAAATTTTAATTCTATGTTTCTGTAGTGGGAGACATCCCTCTGACTTAATTGCGCAATTTCTAAAGCAGCACTACCATCATTTTAAATACACATGTTTTTAAGTTCTTTATTTTCAAAAAAATGATCAACACGTGCACTTTATTTGATCAGCCCCCTTTTTGATGCCATTGTAATATTGTCTTTATTATCTTTATGATCAAAACATGACTGAATGCCTGCAATTCTAGCGATGTATTACGAGAAAAAGTATCCTTCTTGCAAGTTTCCATTTTCACATCACAAACTAAGCTTTTTTTCTTCTTTTAAAAAAACAAAACAAAATTATATTAACGTAAAAAAAATAATCCAGATATTCTTGGTTAAATCATTTATACAAGATCGCCCTAAGCATGCATGGGACATGATTATTGTACCTGACTATGAAAATACCCTGATTTAAAAATAAAGGCTTTTTCTTTGGGAGGGGGATGAGGGAGGGCCATTTTCATTTGGACACTGAATTCTACGAACTGTATTACTCGAGTTGCATGTGTTATGTTTTTTCTTCTGAGTATCAAAATTTCCACAAGCTGTCTGGTTGAATGCATGATGTTTTTAATCGTTGCGGCCTTAAATCGATGAATCGTGTTTCTTCATAGAGCTATTATGAAGCTTTAGCTCTGCAGCTATTATAATGCCTTGAAAAGCGTCTTTACTCCAACGCCCGGCTAGTTAAGGTAATTGACTTGTTAAGACAGCCAGCTTCTGCCATGGGAGAAAGGGAAACAATTTGTCACAGAAGAGGAGATGACTGTGGAGGTATATGTATGTTGGTTGGTGGTTTTTGTGTTGGGCGGCGTTACTGTTACTTCTTGACCTTTTAGAACCAGCTTTTGCGAAGAATCCTTTACTGCAAAACAAAACAAAAAATAATGATAATTAAAGAAAGGGATCACGTTTTCTTAGAAGATTGCTAGGCACCTTCTTGTTGGTCGTTAATTTGAGAAACACAATTAAATGAAAGAGAAAACATAAGGAGCAGCATATAAATGTCGGCCTCTATATGTAATATTTAAAGATGGATTACAGCTCTTTCTGGCAATCAGTCAAGCTTTGTCACGACCTAAATAAATTGTTAAAAAAAATTGGTGTCTGGAGTGTGAAACAATCTTGGCAGAAATGTCCTTTAGATTTAAAGTAGAAATCCTTTTTTGCTAGGCTCTTTACAAATAACTGTGCTTCTTAAACCTGAAGAAAAGAAAAGAAACTACAAATGAACAAAGACAAAATGTTCAATACAAATTGAAATTATTGGTTTTAGTAATAAGAAGACGAGGACGAAGAAGATGACGAAGAAGATGACGAAGAAGAAGACCAAAATAACAACGACAATAATGATAATAATAATAATAATAATAATAATAATAATAATAATAATAATAATAATAATAATAATAATAATAATAATAATAATAATGATAAGAAGAAGAAGAAGAAGAAGAAGAAGAAGAAGAAGAAGAAGAAGAAGAAGAAGAAGAAGAAGAAGAAGAATGATAATAATGATAATAATGATAATAATAATAATAATAATAATAATAATAATAATAATAATAATAATAATAATAATAATAATAAGAAGAAGAAGAAGAAGAAGAAGAATGATAATAATGATAATAATGATAATAATAATAATAATAATAATAATAATAATAATAATAATAATAATAATAATAATAATAATAATAATAATAATAATAATAATAATCAATATTCTTGATATAAGCAGCTTGGCCGTGACGTTTTCCCTGAACACTCCGTTCGCATTTTCCGGTTGTCTTGCCATCTTGTTGGGTATGGTGCATTCTTGTTAACCGCTGGAGCGTGACGCGTCCATTGTTAAGGCCAAGATCTTCAGCACCTCGCGACCTCCGTAGTCAATCATGCGTGTGGTATTTAACTTCTTTTTCATTGAACTGTGAATCGAGATCGGATTAATTTAAAATACCTTTTTTAACTGCGTGTCATAGTTTGTGTCGATACGAAATTGCAATGGCCAGTTGTCACGTGACATAGGGCGTTCATTATTTTATTTCCTGATTGAACTGTTCTTATATAGCAGGCTTTTCCAGTTGAAACGCTGCTCAAGGCGCTGGCCGATCCAGGATCTAACCCAAGCCACAGAGGCGCCCCCTGGCAACCTTTGGGCGCTTCGTATTATGCCCAGACAACCGAGCATAAGATGTTTTAATATTACTTCATGGTAACGAATGTTTGTCCGTGCAGGAGAATAGTTTTATTGTGGCTGTTGTCCACGAATTTCTGCGACTGTCCGGCTGCTTTCACTAATAGTAACTAGTTAACTTGCCTTTTTTTCTGGTATATTAAAGATAGTTGGGGTTTTTTTTGTTTCTTCCGTGGTACCTACCTACCTTCCGCAAACCCCTTGCTGCAACTGTGTTCCTAGTGAATCTCTCGCTATTATTTTGTATGGAAATTTAGTGCTTTAAATTCCCACTGTCGCTGTCTTCCTCATTTACTCTTTCCTATTCTTGCTCTGTCCTTCACTCTGCTATACTATCTTCTTCTTCGCTAGATCAATGACCTACCTTTTTTCTTGAAAACTCTTCCTGGACAAGACTCCTTGTTTGTGTATGAGGTCTGTTGGATCAGCTTGGGAGTGTTGGACGCTTTCTGCCGGGTGGTCACTAGGGCTTCCTATGAATGTACTATTTAGCACTATAGGCATTTTATATGTATGTGTTTGGTTGATGATTTATAATGATGTTTGTATTCTATTTTGTTTTTGTAACCGGGGTGTTCGCGTAGTTGAGGTCAACCCTCAGCCGTCCCCCGCGTGGGATGTCTTTATTGTAAAGTGACTGGCCGGTGGAGGGCATTCAATTTTCCCACTGGGGTTGTTTCAGCAGATCTTTTATGCGGATCGGGGGTTGTCCGGTCCTGATTTGGCTCGGAAGAGTCCGCTGGACCTAAAGCAACAATAAATCAATCAATCAATCAATCAATCTTTTTCTATTTGTTTCTCTATTTATTTGTTATTATATTTGTGTATATCTTCTGTAATTCATTTGTATGTTGTTTATGATTAAGCTTTCCTTATCATTGTTATTGTTCCTGTGTTGATGGCAATGTATTTGTATCTCAATGATGCAACTATTCCGCCTAAACTGACACAGATTATTGTAACTCGTCCAGGTATGCACTTACTTAAGCTTTGCCTTTTGTGCATTCCCGTGACTGTATTTGTTATGTATTTGTCAGATCAGAAATTAACTGACTAAACCATTGTTTAAACCACCCGAGCACAGTTGTGGGCGGTCGGGTATGGGGATAGAGAGAGGAGGAGGGATGTAGGTAGTGCTTGCCGGGTGTCTTCATGTGGCCAGCACCCACCCCCACAAAAGCCTTACGAAATGACGTTCTCCGTTGTTTTCTGTTTTTGGTGTGTGTCAGTTATGTTTCCATGATTTGTGCAAAGCATGGAGATGAGGTGCTACAAAAAGACTTCTGGGCTTTCCCTCTACCCATCATTGTATATACAAATAATTGAGCCTCCCCCGGGACGTATAATTGTATAAGCTTCTTAGAATAGGAACTTTTATTCGCCTTTTTGATGTTTGTGTCGGATTGGGACGGTTTTGGTATGGATCCTTCGGATGGAGCTGGCTTCGCGTTGGTCTGGTGTTGGAATGGATATTGGAGGCCTTTTTTTTTGTCATCTTTTTAAGAATTCTGTATATGTAAATAATTTTATTAATAATCTTTTTATCTTATATTTTTGCCCATTTCCTTTTTAAATTGGGAATTTCTTATCAATTTTATAATAAAGAATCACTCTTTGTTGATTGCCTCTTCCTCGTCCGACTTAAAATGGAGTCGGACTTGGTACGTCTCCTTGTTGGTTAGTAAAAGATATGGAGAATCGGTTTCGGCCCTTACTTCCGGTTTTTATTGTCCTTAACATTTATATTATAGGACGTTAAGCTTCGCTCTTTCTTCTATACCCAGCACATCACCAGCGACCAAGTCCGACAGACCATCACACAAGCCATTGGACAATATGGCTGGTGGTGAAGAAACGGAAACTCCGATGGTATGGCCACGTCACCAGGGCATCGGGCCTTGCAGAGACCACTCTGCAAGGCACGGTGCAAAGAGGCAGATGAAGAGGGAGACAGAAAAAGCGGTGGGAGGACAACATTCGAGAATGGACTTGCTTGACGCTGAGCGAAACCATGAGGATTGCTGGGGACAGAGAAAGATGGAGTACGGTCGTTAAACGATCATCTGTGGTGCCACAACGACTTACGAGTTACTGGATAGGATATGATATGTTATGTTTCCGTGTACATGAAGTTCAAAGGTTACCCACGAGCCGTACGGCTGACTGCAATAGGAGGAGCGCGACCAAAGATCAACGACTGAGCTGTAGTTAGCACATAGCCTAGCTGAGACACGCCGGTTACCCATGGGAAGAGGCGAACATAAACCTCTGCTAGTCTCCGCTACTCAGTGTGAAGGTGTAGTCGCCACACACCGTGCGGACCAATGATCCACGACGTTAGGTATTTGAAACTGTCCTAGGATCATCTTTCGTCCCACTGTCGCTCATCGGGATTGGTTAAAAAGTATTACTTGTTATATTTTCGTTGAGTTATTTGTTTTCGTTCGTTTGTGTTCGTATGTCTGTTATTGGTGGCGGTGGTAAGTGGTTGGGGGCTGACGGGGAGGAGGATGTAGCTGATACCAATGTTTAAATACGGCTTAGAAATGAATTCTAGAATAATCCAAGGATGTTTATTTTTTTAATAACTTATTTATTTGTGTGTGTATGTGTTTGTGCGTGTGTGTTTGTGTGTGTGGGTGTGTTCCCTTTCCCGATCTCTGCTCCTCCTCGCTTTCAGGATTTACGTTTTCCCCTCCCCTTCGCCCTGCACCTCCCCACTTCCCATTTCCCCCCATCCTTCCCCTTCCCCTTCCCCCTCTGTACCTGCAAGAGCGAGATTGACAACGGCTTGTTATAACAACCCTTGGGACAAGGCTCATCAGCCCTTCTCTCTACAACTCCGTCGTCTCCAACCTTCGCCCCCCCCCCCCCCCCCTACTTCAGCACAACCCGAAAGGAGCAAGCAGGCTGCGGAAGACAGTCCCCAGATGGGAGAAAACTCGTTGATAAGGGTGAGCAACTGCTCGTCCAAAGGGCGAAAACTCCTGCTGACAAGGAAGACAACTCCTTCAAAGACCATTGAGAACTTGTTGAGTGTTTCAGAAAGAATACTTCGGGAGAAAGTGATGATGATGAGAGAGAGAGAGGGGGGGGAGAGAGAGTGTGTGGGAGAGAGAGCGAGAGAGAGAGATAGAGAGAGAGAGAGGTAGAAGGAGAATGAAGAGAGAAATAAAGAGAGAGAACGTTGGAATTAAATGTGTCCTTCCAAAACAAAACGTAACAAAGGGGAAAGGCATTTAAAAAAAATTACTCTCCTATAGCGCATACCTGGTTTACGACATGCTCAAGGCGCTGATGGGAACAGGATGGACTTCAACTCGCCAAAGGCCACAAGTTGCTGCTGTACTGAAAACAAGCGAGCCTAGGTGCAGCCTACTTTTTTAGTATGATTGACCTTAGTGCAAGTTTCTTTATTCTCTTATGTTAAGTTCATTTATAAGATTGCATTAGAGCAGCTCAACGAGCCTACTCGCAAAATGTAAGGATGGGGTGGACGGTAGGGGGGGGGGGAGAGGTTGGGGAGGGTAAGTAAATACGACATTAGGGGAAAATAATAAAACACAGTCTCACACGCGCACTGGCAAACACACACACACTCATACACAGTGCTGTACCCTTGTGCTACACTGCTAAACTGTCCATTAAAATGGACACCATCCATTCTGATTCAGTCCTCCTCAAATCCAGAACCAGCATCGGTATAGAGGTAGCAGGCTATACTGCTTCGGGGCAGGACTACATACTGGGAGACCATATCGCTTTTCCTCAAGACCAGAAAACTAACTCTCTCTCTCTCTCTCTCTCTCTCTCTCTCTCTCTCTCTCTCTCTCTCTCTCTCTCTCTCTCTCTCTCCCCTCTCCTTTCTTTGTTACTTTTCCATTCCTCCCATCTCATTTTGTTTCGGTTAAAAAAAACCAACAGGGGTACCAGGGTTTTACACATGTAGATCCAATGCATTGTATTCATATCTACCGTTTCCTGAATGAATACAAGTTGACAGACACTGGTTGTATTGATCGTGGGTTGTGATCATGACACATCTACACGGAAGGGAAGGTGTATTTTGTATAGGTGTATGTTTGTCTGTAGGTACGTACGTGCGTACTTAGATTCTATTTAGAAGTGTGGAGGGTAACATAGGACATAGAAAGCAAGACATAAATAAAAGATTAGATGAAATGAGCAGCCCACCCACCCCCACCTCCCACCCACCCCACCCCCCACCCCCCACCCCAAAAAAAGAAGAAAAAAGAACTAATATAATGGGGGAAGAAAAATCTAGAGTGTTTGGGCTGAGGATGCACTTTTGAGAGAGAGAAAGCAGACGGGCACGCCAAAGAGAGAAACAAGTCATGTAAGCATTTCAATGGTTTTATTCTCATTGTCCGTTATTATTGTTGAACTTATTATTACTTGTGTTAACTACTTAAACGCCACAATGCAGTCTCTTCAAAGAGATAATAACTGTCTTATCTTATGTTATCTTATGTTGTCTTATCTTATCTTGTCTTGTTCTTCATCTTTAATGTCTGACAGTGTGTGTGATTTATAATCAGATCCATCAAGCTCTTAAACGTGTTCTCATCTCTTTGTTTTTTTTTTAAAGCCATTTCTGACGAAGCGTGTGTGCGTAACCACAGGGAAAAGCCCCAAATCTGACGGTCATATTAGGAGCATGTACGTCGTTCGCGCACCGTTTTGCATTTTCATATTATAGCTATTATTATTTTAACGGCAAATTTCGATATTTAGCTTTAGTACTAGAGTTAGATAAAATTTGGATTAGGGTTAGGGCTAGTTTTATAGGGTTAACTGTAACCCTAAGCATAGACTAGACCTATTTTCTTCAGCAGATTTTCAGCATTTTTAACCCTCTAATAGAAGCGAACGAGAGTTAAATCACACTGGTGTTGGGTCTGTTTTGTTTTGATAAAACAAGAGAGGAACAGAGCAGGAAAACAGCAAAGGGATAAAACAAAAATGAAGGGACAAGCGATAGAGAGAGGGAGGGGAGGGAGAGAATGAGAAAAGGCCGACGAATGTCCAACAAGAGCAGTGAGAAATACATGGAGAACAGAGCAGTAAAACAGCAGTAACAGAAAAAAAAAACAGAATAATGCAAGCGATGGAAAGAAGGAGAGAGAGGGTGACAGTAGAAGGTGAAAAAAGAAAGGGAGAGACAAACAGACAGAAAGCAGACGGAAAAGTCAAAAGGGAGAAAGACAAAAAAAAAACACTAGGAGAATTGAGCAGAAAAACAGCAGTAGCAGACAAAAAGAATAGGGCAGGCAGTTGTCAAAGAGGCTTGGCCGGGGCCACAGAGGGTGCCATAATTAAAACATGGCATCAGATGTTTGGTGCCCCTATCCTCGCATTAGCCACCGTCTTCACAGACTCTGGAGAGCTTGGAGATGGACCCAGCTTTCTGTTTCTTTCCCTCGCCGCCAGAGGGCAGGGCAGCGTCGTTAGGGACGTGAAGAGTGTGCGAGAGTTGTCGCTCCTAACATCCTCATCACCTTACCCCACCAACCCCTCCAACTACCCCCACCCCCCACCCTTCTCTCTCTCTCTCTCTCTCTCTGTCTCTCTCTCTGTCTCTCTCTCTGTCTGTCTCTTCCCTTTCCTGCTCCCACCAACTCCCACCCCTTACCCTCATACCCTAAAACTCTCTTTCCCACCCCATGACTTCGCTCAGAGTGTTCGCCCCATGTTGGAAAGTTTTGTTTTAAATGTATTTTTAAAATACAGTGAAGCATACTCTCTTCGTCTTTGCCATCCTCTTGTCGTTTCCTCTCAACGTTGAGAGACCCCTGTTTTCTGCTCTCTCTCTCCTGTGTACTGTTCTCCCATCTAGGTTATTGTACCTGCGTAGCCTCCACGTGTAAAGTGCTTTAAAACCTTATTGTGTTGTTGTTGTTGTTGTTGTTGCTGTTGTTGAAGAAAACAAGTAAGCAATTGAGAATGCTCTCCCCTTCCAGTAAGAATGTGTTTCCGTTTCTCACATGGGTTTTGTGTATGATAATAAAACCAACAACAACACCTGGGTAGTAGGCGTTAAAATTTTTGGTTTATTAAACTAAAACCTTCATCAGTAAGACCCAAGGACCAAGGGTTTTGTGTGTTTGTGTATGATGGAGTAGGACGCGAGAGAGGGAGAGAGAAATAAAATGAAATAAGGGCAATTTAATTTTGTGGTTACGGAATAAATGGTCACAGAACTGTCCACACTGCTAAGTTAACCATCCGTTTGTCCGTATTTCATATCCAATCAACAAAACTTGTTTACTGTCTGTCTAATATGCCAGTGTGAATGTTGTGTGTGGTTTGGGCGCGTGGTTGCGAGTTCATTTCCTTCATGCGCCTGTGGGTTTCTATGTTGTCTCTCGTTACAATCAGAAGTCGATGCTTGATATATAATAATGGTATGTCGAAAATACTGAATAAATGGTCAAAAAGTGTGTGAACAAAACCTGTTGTTGTGATGGCGTTCAGTGTCAACCAGTGTCATCATTGGCTGTAGAACAGCGTGGGAGAGGAGAAGGTCTCCTGGGACTGGGGACGACATAACTGACGAACAGTGCTGAGTTCATTACATCGTTGTTAAAGTTAACGATTTTGGTGGAAATAAACGTTCAGGAGTGGGGTGAATGGTATTATGTGTGTGTGTGTGTTTTACTGGTAATAATTTGTATTGGTTCTGACGTGTTCCTAGTAAGAACTTATGTGTTTGTTTAACCTGTTCATTTCTTTTTTTTTCTCCTTATACTTCCTCCTCTTTTTTCATATTAGTGTATCTTAGAAGCAGCGTTGTGGCCAAGTGGGCTAAGGCGGGACTAACTTGCCTTGTCCACAAGCCAGAAACCAATGGCGCCTGACAGGTGTGGGTTCGAGCCCGCATCTGGGCGTTATGTTTCTCCGAATATTATTTACTTTCGACTCGGGCAACGTCTCGGGGGTTTTCTCCGGGTACTCCGGTTTGCTCCCCCAGCAAAAATTTCAAAAATTCACAAATAATGTTAGGTAGGTAGGGTTTGGGCGCGCCACTGGCTGCGACTACGCCTTCCCCGGGGGAGGCGTCCCAGAGTTTCCCGATAGAAAGGGATAATAAACTGCAGCCAAAAAAAAAATCGTCCAACTATACGTTAAAAAGTGTCCCACATTATTTAGTTAACGTCACTTCCCTGTTTATACCCAGCTTGAAATCATAGTCTATACGTATTCCTATCACAATAGTTTTATTACCTGTTCTAATGAGCAATTCTTTCACCAATAGATTACGTGAACAGACTCTACCATTTCCGGTCAGTTTGACTATAACTACGTCTCACCCGGCTCTCTATCCTTAGGTCATAACAATGCAGCTTATCATGTTCACTGGTGTGTATAGATAGAAGTCGTGATGTCATTTTGTACTATTGATTACGTCAGGAGTGATTACATTTTGTATTGGTTATGCCAAAATTATATATAGACGTCACTGTTTTCGATATTGCTTGCCTATGATTTACGACTTCTTTTTTCTGTTGCTTTTGATTAGAAAATCACAGCTACTTATGATTATTTTGTTTGGTTAGCAACTTAAACTATACTGACCTGTAAGTTTGTATTTGTCAAAATATCTATAGATCTGTTAGTGGTTCAATGCAATTCATTTTGGACAACACGTATACATGTATTTTGTTTTGTACAGTATTCTGACAAGCTATAAGGCGCATTCGATTACAATTACTCTATCACCCAGCGACACTCTGTGGTAGTGTAACAGTTATTATAAATGGATTCCCACTAGAAACACGAGCTCTGAATGCCATTTAGTACTAAATACTGGAGTATTACACTCCTAACACCAATCACGAAGGTTAACGACTGGTGTACCGCAGGGCTGTTCTAGTGACCCTTAATCATTCACGAAGATCGTCGTGTCCCACACATAATGAGAGTGTAATAGTGATAGCGGTCTGTCATTCTTTGTCCACAGTGGGCCCCCGGCTACCAATTAGACAGGGAGAGAACTGGAAGCTCGGATTTGTTGGGAGTTATCTCTCGTTGGGTCACCATCCCTGTTAGAACCACAAAGCCTAGATTTAGATATCTGAGACTGAGATTATTTTTATACTGACAGTTCATGTTATGGCATCGTAATTGTAATATACACGAGGAAACAAACGGAGTTATTAATACTGGCTGAATTGAGACAAAATCTCCAGAACGAGATTTTAGGATATTATTTGCCTTTGATAAATATAGGGTATCAATTACTTTTTTTTTAAGCTGTGATTTGCATTAGGATTTTTCGCTTCTGATGTTTTTATTTGTTCTTTATTTTGGCTTGTTTGGTTTTCGTTTCAGGATTTAAGAATTGAAGTGTGTGGTAGGATCTATACGGTTTATACATTTTACAACTTGCGATTACAGAGTTATACTTTTGCTTTTTTTGAGAGATTAACGATGTATGTCTCTTGGTGTAGTTTACGTTTCTCGTTAATTATCGATGGTGTGGTTTTACAGAATATTTTATAATGGAAATCTAAATTAACGTGTGAGGGTTTAACAATTGAAAGCCGTGTACATAGTATATGACAACAATTCTTGTTATTAGAATGGTGTGATGATACATAGATCGCGATCTTACAAAGTGTATCTTTACCAAGTTGAGCTTCCGTTTTGCTTTTGTGATTTTCTGCATGAATCTCTTAACTGAAAATGATATTTTATTAGGTGTGGGACTGGTAAGCGGCTCTAGAAGTTCCTATCCTATCCCGTAACTCGAAAATCGTTGGGGGTACCACAGATGATCATTTAACCAGCGTCCTCTATCTCTTTCTGTCCTGGGCAACCCTCATGGCTTCGCTCAAGGTCAAGTCAGTCCATTCCAGATTGTTGTCTTCCCACCTCTTTTTCTGTCTCCATCTTCTTCTGCCCCCTAGCACCGTGCCTTGCAGGATGGTCTTTGCAAGGCCTGATGCTCTGGTGAAGTGGCTATACCATCGGAGTTTCCGTTTGTTCAACACTGTAATCATGTCATCGTGTGGTCCAATGGCTTGTGTGATGGTCTGCCGGACTTCGTCGATGGTGATGTGCTGGGTATATGAAATGCCCAGAAGTCTTCTGTAGCACCTCATCTCCATGCTTTGTATTCATTGTTGTAGGTTTGCTGTGAGGGTCCAGGTTTCGCAAGCGTAAATGACGATGGAGATAACAAGGAAGCGTGGCAACCTTACCTTGGTGTGTAGACTGATGGTCCTGTCTTTCCAAATGGGCTTCAACCTTGCCAGGGCAGCAGTTGTTTGTGCGATCCTGGAGAGGTTTCCTGTCGGGACCCACTGTCTGATACAACTGCTCCTAAATATTTTAAGCTATGCACGGTATTGAGGGATTGGCCTTGAACTTTGATGTCCGTGTTGATGCCGTTGGTGTTGATGGTCATCATTTTGGTCTTCTCTGCACTTATTTCCATTCCAAAGGTTCTGGAGGTAGTGTCACGCCTCTGTACCAGCTGTTCAAGTTCTTGTTCCTTTATTAATGTCATCCGCAAAACTTAGGTTGGAGATTGCTCTACCCGCTATGCTGACTGTACCTTCGTGATTTGCAAGGGCATCTGACATGTTTCGCTACAGGAAGATGTTGAAGAATATTGGAGAGAGTAGACATCCTTGACGCACGCCGATTGTTGTTCTGAACCAGTTCCCGATGACGCTGTTGTAGACTGCAGTGGTAACCTTGTCATACAACGTTTCATGACTTTATAAGTTCAGCTTACGTTTATGCATTTGTTTTTATTTGTATTATTATTATTTTTTAAATTAAAGTAGTTAGATTTGGGGGAAGGGGGAAGGGGAGGGTTATGGGTGGTGTGGGTCGGGGTAGTGGTGAGGGGAGGGCGGGGGGGGGGGAGGAGTAATAGTTTTATTGACTTTTTATTTCAAGAGATGGTGGTTTTGCTTGCGTTCTGTTATTTATTTTCTGCGGAAGGGTTCGCACATATTCTGATGATTTATTGTTTAATAGCAGCCCGCCGCTTTTTCCGTTACTTGTCTGCTCTCCTTCTCTCAACAATTTCCTGCAATTCGTTATTGATATCTGTACACATTTTTAATATAGCTTTTGATTTTCTATTTTAAAAAAAGAAGTAGTGTATGGTAGGAAATGATTTGAGGTTACTGGAGTGTCAATGGTGAAAGAGAGAAGGAGAGGGATTTAAAAAAAATAATTTGGATAATATAAGAATAGAGTATTTTTTTTTTTAAAATTATGGTTATATTCAACCGAACAAATCGTTTCACCGCCTGTCGTCAATTTAGACACATTATTTTCTTACCATTATCCTTCTATTCACATCTCACCTTTCTTCTCTTCCCACCTATTCAGCGCTCTCCGTGGCTAAATTCCATGCTGGCTTTTCATGCGCGCACGTGCGTGAAGCGAGCTATGTGCGTGGCGGTGCATGACGTCATTGTCTCGCTGTCGTCTCGTGAGGTCTCATCGCGGTGCAGCAGTTCCAGATTTTGTACAGATTGCCCGCTGACAGTTGTTACTACTGGTCTTGCAATGAGAACAGTTTGTTTTGTTTCGTTTGTTTTGGTTGTTCGTTTCAGTTGGCGTCTTTTCACCTAAATGATTGTAACTGAAATTGCTACGGGGTCAGCTTAAAGTTAAAACGTTGTTTTTAACTGATCCTGACATCAAATAGATTTCCATAAATTAAAATGTGTGTGTGGAAATGCCGATTGCTCGATGTCCTTTCAGTTTTAGATTTGTTTTGGGTAATAGGTCATTTGGTAATCAAGGGAAGTAACTTCCCCTTTTCAGTAGCGACCGCGATGATCAAAATTCTAGCGACGCTGCGTAGCAGAGAAAACCGAGGTTTATGCCGCTTCTCCATCATCTGTGCCGCTGGACAATTACTAGTTTAGATCTACCGTCTGGCCTTCTTTTTCTGTTCGGGACGGGGAAAGCGATTTCGTAATACTGCAATCAAACTTTCTATGTGTTTGTAACCAGCGTCAGAGACAGTGGAGAAGCGACGTTAGTTGGTTGGTTAGTCAATTAGTTAGTTAGTTAGTCATTGTTTATAGGATCCAGCAGACTGCAAAGAGCCGAATCAGGACCACATAGGCGATGTTAGCCTCGACCATCCCTGCTTTAGATCAATGGTATAAACAACGAATAACTAACTAATTGAATGCTGCTGCGCTCCCTTGTCATCTCCATCTTCCTATACGCTTGGGAAACATGGACCCTCACAGCAGATCTACAACGAAGAATACACAGCATGGAGATGAGGTGCTACAGAAAACTTCTGGGCATTTCCTATACCCAGCACATCACCAACGACGATGTCCGGCTGAGCATCACATAAGACATTAGACAACACGATGACATGCTCATAGTGGTGAAGAAACGGAAACTCCAATGGTATGGCCAAGTCACTAGAGCATCATTCCTTGCAAAGACCATCCTGCAAGGCACGGTGCAAGGAGGCAAGAGAAGAGGGAGACAGAAAAAGAGGTGGGAGAAAAACATTCGAGAATGGACTGGCTTGACACTGAGCGAAGCCATGAGGGCTGCTGAGGGCAGAGAAAGATGGAGGACGCTGGTTAAACGATCATCTGTGGTAGCCCCAACGACTTTCGAGTTACGGGATAAGATAGGATAGACCTTTTGAAACTGGATGTAACCAACTTTTGTCTAATATCACCTATTTTGAATAGGCGTTTAGATAAATAAATAAATGAATAAATATATAAATGAAGTTAGGTAGTAGGCAAATGAAAGTGATCCATGGACAGTGCATTAAATTAAAACCACATTGTGCGCCTGTAGTTTTTGTGTTTATAGATTTTCCTTTCAGGTTCAAAGACGCGTATGAAACAATAGTTCTCTGTGTCTTAATGATGGAATCTAATGAGCGGAAACAATTAAAAGAAAACGTTTGAAGACATTGAAAAGAACCCGTAATAGGATTAAGCAGTGAGACTGTATTCATGAAAGCACTAAAGCTAAAAAGTCAGTAGGAGAAGAAAACGTAAATTGAAATACAATTACGATGAGAAGAAAAAGAATGAAAAAGGAGGGACCCTTGTTTTCCTTAAGAAATCATAAAGTCAACGGGTTTGAAATATATAGAAGTTCCATGAGAATATAAGCCAATATTTGAGACGTGTCGGGTAGAGAGGGGGGGGGGGGGGGGGAGGTTCTGCAGAAATAAGAAGACACTAAGTTGAATGAAGAGAAATATGAATGAACACAGAGAATAAAAGGAGTGAGGGGGGGGGGGGGGGGGGAGGGAAGGTCGCGGTGGCGCAGTGGTGAAAGAGAGGACCCAACATTTTGAAACCATGATTATTAAGCGGAACCGTGTCGGGCGGAACAAGTGGTTCGACATTTCACGATGAACTGTCTGAGCGAGCACTAGGTCTCTTGTCTCCCATCCCCTGCCGCTCAGGTTTGAGGCCCAGTGGTCTGGGGTGTCAGACCATGTGGTAAAGTCAGCAAGTGGGCGCCTCCAGTTAGGTCTTCAGTGGCCAAGGCCTTCGACCAGCTCTCCATCTGGAAAAAGACATTCGTATTCGTGACTTTAGTCTAACATGGGTGGTCGATGGTGTAGGCATTGAGGCGGAAAGGACGGTCGAGTACACAAAGATGTAGAGAACGAGAGGAAGAAGAGAGGAAGACAATGAATGGATGGGGCAGGAGGCCGAGAGGAAGGGGGTGGGGGATAGCGGAGGGGTGAGAGAGAGAGAGGGAGAGAGAATAGTGCGTGGAAAGGAGCGGAGCGAGGTGATGGTCACAGTACCGCGCGCTTGAAGGTGGGGGAGAGAGAGAGAGAGAGAGAGAGAGAGAGAGAGAGAGAGAGAGAGAGAGAGAGAGAGAGAGAGAGAGAGAGAGAGAGAGAGAGAAAATCAACCCTTGATTGCTCTTTCCGCGTGGAGCCGAGTTACCGTTCGTGAACAATGCTGATGAGGGGAAGTAACTCGAACTGAATCCACAGTGTCGTTTTTCCATCATAATTAGTCACGTGACTTGACGCTCTGAACAGGTGTGTGACTGGACGAATGTTAGAAACCGTCAATGGTTGATGAGTTCTAGAATTCTAGAACCGTCTGGGGGCGATTTCTGTCATTTTAGACTCGTCTGGTAGGTGGACGAATTCTAGAATTCACTAACAGCCCTACCTAGCCGTCTGCCCAAGGAATTCTAAAATTGTAGAAGCCGCCGTCTGGTCGAAGCTAGAGTCTGCCTTCGATTCCAATTCGCCAAAGTGAACATGCCGATCGACTTGTGTTGGTTCTCCGTACCCGTTGGTTATTATTGAGCGTGTGAACCTAGGGCGAGATGATGTTGGCGATGATGATGATGATGATGATGATGATGATGATGATGATGATGATGATGATGATGATGATGATGATGATGATGATGATGATGATGATGAGTTTGATCCTACTGGCGGCAAACACCTGCAGCTTTGAACTGAATAGTCTGCTATATCAGAACAATGCATTGATCAAATTGATACAGCTGTACTGATAATGAGGGTGTTGACAATGGGGGTGTTTTTTTTTCCTGTAAAGAAGCGCTTTCTGTCTCTGTACTGTAAATGTCAACATTCATACAATAATAATAATAATAATAATAATAATAATAATAATAATAATAATAATAATAATTACATTACATTATTATTGCTTTAGGTCCAGCGGACTCTTCCGAGCCAAATCAGGACCGGACAACCCCTGATCCGCATAAAAGATCTGCTGAAACAACCCTAGTGGTAACACCGAAAGCTCTCCACCAGCCAGTCACTTTACAATAAAGACATCCCACGCAGGGGACGGCTGAGGCTTCACCCCAACTTATCGAACCCCCGTTTACAAAAACAAAATAGAATACAAACATCATTATAAAATATCAACAAAACACATACATATAAAATGCCTACATTGCTAAGTAATAACATCATGGGAAGCCCCAGTGACCACCTGGCAGAAAGCTTCCAATATTCCCAAGCTGATCCAACAGACCTCATACACAAACAAGGAGTCTTGTCCCGGAAGAGTTTTCAAGAAAAAAGGTAGGAGACTGGTCTAGCGAAGAAGACGATAGTATAGCAGATTGATAGAACAGAGCAGGAATGAGAAAGAGCAAATGAGCAAGACAGCGACAGTGGGAATTTAAAGCACTAAATTTCCAGAAAGTGGGGATACTATTTATACTGAAACTCCCGGCACCCCAACGGGGGTATAATAATAACAAGAAGAAGAAGAAGAAGATAACGCGGCAGGAAGGGCTTCGTGGTTCAGGGCACAAGCCTTGTGTACGTGTGTCTTGGGCGACGTGGGTTCGAATGGGTTTGACTTCAGCAAACTATCGTGTGCCTGTTGGATAGTAGTGGCCAGCGCCTTGATAAGCACCCTGAGCTTGTAAGTGCGCTATATAAGAATTATTCCCAAACCCTAATAATAATAATAATAATAATAATAATAATAATAATAATAATAATAATAATAATAATAATAATAATAATAATAATAATAATCCAAATCTACAAATACTGAAAAACTGATTTGAAGTTAACATTAAAGGAAAAAATCCCCGCCTCCTCCTTTGTTCTAAATAAATCACGTGATAGCCACAATTGATTGGTAGTCATTGCAAGTCTTTATATTCTTACCACTAGGCACAAACGAAGATCGTCCTTGTGTACATATCATCATATTGCTGCTGTAACAGCTTTCATTACGTTGTTAAAGGACCACAGTAACAAAGGTGGTTTTTTTTTCCTCCTGACTAGTTGGGAATTAGCGGTGTTGTCACATGGAGCAATGATATACTGGGTAATCGATACTCCAACAGACCGATACACTTTGAATTCCTTGAGTAGACCTACTGTTTACACTTTCGCAGCGCTGTTCATTTTAGAATCAACCTTGATGCTATTAACAGGCCCATAAATACGTTTATAGATGTACATCAACACCGTACTTGTCAAAGAGGTTTGTTTGTTTAAACTTTTTTTCGGCGTGGCAACACTCGCTGTGAATTTGAACAAGGAGAGAAAAAAAAGTGTCACTTTGGGGATCTTTAAACTTGATCAATGTTTGAAGGGAAAGGAACAATCGATACATTAATGGCTGTAACTCTTAATTCCTCACACTCGGGTTCTTTACCACAATGGTGATAATCAATCCCAAGCTTCCATGCATCATTTTTTTTTCACTGGTTTTTGTTACTTCACTAGTACTTGGCCAGCATGCGGACAGAAGAAATAGATTTTTGTATCCCCTACATAATTATGTTTTTTTTTGTTTTTGTTTTTTTTTTAAAACCACACAGCTTACAATGACACACAGGCTTCTGTTCAAAGACTGAGCTTATCAGATTCACCAGTCTATCAACAATGAAACGCATTTCACCGCTCGCAATATAGACACATTTTAGTATTTTTACACTTACACACAGCGTCAAAGAGCCTGAACATCGAGACCACCTTCGTCATCGCCCCCGCCGTATTCCCCATCCC
This sequence comes from Oncomelania hupensis, assembly GCA_036898135.1. Lineage (NCBI taxonomy): Eukaryota > Metazoa > Mollusca > Gastropoda > Littorinimorpha > Pomatiopsidae > Oncomelania > Oncomelania hupensis. The sequence goes on along the minus strand of CM072525.1, from coordinate 16,924,149 downwards.
AATATTCGCTATCGAAAGGCTTTTTTTTCAACGCCCGCGTCGTTGAGAAGTGTGCGGCTTTCCTTAGCTCGCTTTTAGAACGTGGACAGTGGATGGCGAGAGAGCAGAACAATCGATATTTTGACTGCTTTCCTTCTTTCCTGGTCTAGCCCGTGTTTGGAGATATCCTCGCCCCTCCCTCTTTCTCTCTGTCTGTCTGACTCTCTCTCTCTCTCTTTCTCTCCTGACGCACCACGCCCATCTGTCACACAGACATCCATCAAACGTGTTATGATATCTCTCTCTTAAACCCCTTTAGATTTTTTTTAATAGAAATTTATTAGTAGTGTGTCAATCAGTTTTCATGAGTCGTTTTTCGATTTTCTGTCGTTTGTTTTTCTTCTCCCTGTGTTTGTGAATTGCTTTCCGTCTTCTGATAGCGATCTCCCTGCCTTTACCCCACCTGTTTGAGTGTTAGAAGTGTGTTTTATTGGGTATGAGAGGGAGGGTGGGTGGGTGAAACATGTTCGCGAGCATGTTGGTACAGTTCGCCGCTCTTTGAGCCTGTGTGGTAATTTGGGGAATAGCGCGTATATAGAATCCATTATTATTATTAAAAGGTAAAGGTAAAGGTAAAGGTGGTCCCATAGCCTTGTGGCCGTAGGGGAGCGTATGTATGTGTATCAGTTTATAGTCCCCTCTCTTCCCGATAAGGATTTTCAGAGTGGAGCGTGATGTTGGAGATCACACTTATCTTGGGCCAGCGTAATGAGGGTGATGCCCATCTCTCTCCCTCGCTGCTTTACCTTCCCCACCCTTAAGAGAGTAGG
>CM072525.1:16838340-16920840 GCA_036898135.1 Oncomelania hupensis | reverse complement strand
TCATAAAACATATTACCAATATCTTCTCACAATAAACAGACTAACATTGATATAAAGTCATCGGACCAAATAACTATAAAACCGGTCCGTGACATTGTGGAAACTACGGATCTGTCCTGGTTAACCCGTCTGTACCTTAGGCCTAAATTTTATTAGAAAATTGGTTTGTTTTGATTTTTTTAATGTAAGACTCAAGGTTAAGGTTAAAAGGGCTGGACATTTTAAAATAAAATTCTTACCTGGTGATCATTTTAAAGTAAATGTTGACCCTGTTGGCGAACAATTGTTACATCTTATTCTACGCATGTTCTGGCGCTTTCGATGTACCGCACAAAACCACGTGTTGCTACTGTTGTGTTCAATATTATGAAGTTTAATATTGTTGTTGTTGTAATGGTGGTGGTGGTGATAGAGGTGTTGTTTGTAGTTATTGTTGCTGCTGCTGTTGTTGTTGCTGCTGCTGCTGCTGCTGCTGTTGGGTCCTTGAGCTGCGAGAATTATATAGTCAGTTTGTTTCAATGTTTTTGCGTCATGATCAATGCAATGTTCTTATCAACAACAGGTACTGCAAGCACAAGTTAATTCAACTAGTTTGGTCATTTGTTTTCCTTCATATTTTCTTCTCTCTTTTTGTGTGTGTGTGAGGGGGGGGGAAGGATGGGGGACTGTAGGTAATAAACTGTTTAAATAGTTACTACTACTACTACTACTACTACTACTACTACTACTACTACTACTAATAATAATAATAATAATAATAATAATAATAATAATAATAATAAGAACAATAATAATAATAATCATCATCATCATCATAATCATAATCATAATAATAATAATAATAATAATACAATCATACTTTTCATAAAGCACAGTTTTCTAAAATCAGCTCAGTGCGCGTTCTCCCCATCCCCCCCCCCTCTTCCCCCCCCCACCCCTCAAAAAAAAAGGAAGAAAGAAACAAAAAGTAGAACATTTGCAATGAGGGAAAACCACAACACGGGAACATATTTAAAATTCTCTCCAACACACACGCACGCACACACACACCCACACACACACACACACACACTGCCACCGGTGGGAACAGAGAGGAAGCAGAAATAGCGTAAGATGTTAGTTTCCAAAATAAAGAAGCCTAAAAAAGCTACGTTTTAAGATTTCTTTTGAAGGAGGACAAAGAGGGTAATTTCTTGAGAGTGTCAGGCAGAGAATTCCAGACAAGAGGCGTTTGGACATGAAATTACCTGTAACCACATGTTTCCAGAGAGTATTTTGGTACTCACAACCGATTTGCTCCAGAAGATTGAAGCAACGGACATGGATTGTAGCTTTCCAATTTGGACAAAAGATATAGTGGAAGGGTTCCATCAAAATGTTTGAAAGTGAGCGTTTATGTCTTGTATTTGATACGTGCTTCAACAGGAAGCCAGTGAAGTTGCTTAAGGAGAGGAGTGACATGGTCTGTTTTTATTTTAATTTTTAAGAACAAGTACTTAACCTAAACAGGATCATGGAGGACGCTAACTTTGAGGTTTTTTATTGATTGATTGATTGTTGCTTTAGGTCCAGCGGACTCTTCCGAGCCAAATCAGGACCGGACAACCCCCGATCCGCATAAAAGATCTGCTGAAACAACCCTAGTGGGAAAATTGAATGCCCTCCACCGGCCAGTCACTTTACAATAAAGACATCCCATGCAGGGGACGGCTGAGGCTTTACCCCAACTACTCGAACCCCCGGTTACAAAAACAAAATAGAATACAAACATCATTATAAATTATCAACAAAACATATACATATAAAATGCCTATATTGCTAAATAATAACATCATATGAAGCCCTAGTGACCACCCGGCAGAAAGCGTCCAACACTCCCAAGCTGATCCAACAGACCTCATACACAAACAAGGAGTCTTGTCCAGGAAGAGTTTTCAAGAAAAAAGGTAGGTCACTGATCTAGCGAAGAAGAAGATAGTATAGCAGAGTGATAGGACAGAGCAGGAATGGGAAAGAGTAAATGAGGAAGACAGCGACAGTGGGAATTTAAAGCACTAAATTTCCATAAAGTGGGGATACTATTTATACTGAAAACCCCCGGCACTCCAACGGGGGTACTGTTGCCGTAGTGAATCTGTCTTGCCTACAAAGGAAAGACAGGTTTTCAACTGGGGCTTTCACTTTTCCCTTTATAGGTTTGAACAATCTACAGTGGCAAGATTGCTCATGACCCCAAGGGGTCAACTTTGAGGTAAGCCTACTTTCATCAGACATAAATGTTCGGATAAAAGAGATCTTACGAAGATGAAGATTGCAGGAACGGCAAAAAGAAGAACTGTGAGTGTCCATGGAAAGTGTTTCGTCAAGGTGCACTCCATAATAATATTTGGCAGAGGACTGCCAAAGAAACTCGTGCTGAGCCAATCGTGAGAGATGTTTTGTCTGCGGAAGTTGAATGCGTTCTGCAACAGCAACAAGTTCAGGTTTGTCTTCATTGAGTTTCAACTTATTTTCATTAATCCGGGTTTTGAAGTCAGAAATGCATAATGTAGCGTCTTGTGACAGAGTACGGAACTGAGAAGGAAGACCAACTTTCTGAATTTGAATGTCATCAGCGTACTTGTGATAGTCAAATTGATTGCGTTGGATGAGGTTACAGAGATGTTGTGTATATAATGAAAAGAGATAGACCCCAGCACAGACCCTGAGGTACGCGAAAACAAAGAGGTATAGGTTGAGAAGCATTGCCATTAATTACATTACATTACATTACATGATTATTGCTTTAGGTCCAGCGGACTCTTCCGAGCCAAATCAGGACCGGACAACCCCCGATCCGCATAAAAGATCTGCTGAAACAACCCTAGTAGTAAAACTGAAGGCTCTCCACCAGCAGTCACTTTACAATAAAGACATCCCACGCAGGGGACGCTGAGGCTGTACTCTATTTTATCGAAACCCCGTTTACAAAAACAAAATAGAATACAAACATCATTATGAATTATCAACAAAACACATACATATAAAATGCCTACATTGCTAAATAATAACATCATAGGAAGCCCTAGTGACCACCTGGCAGAAAGCGTCCAATATTCCCAAGCTGATCCAACAGACCTCACACACAAATAAGGAGTCTTGTCCTGGAAGAGTTTTCAAGAAAAAAAGGTAGGTGATTGGTCTTGCGAAAAAGAAGATAGTATAGCAGATTGATAGAACAGAGCAGGAATGAGAGAGAACAAATGAGAAAGACAGCGACAGTGGGAATTTAAAGCAATAAATTTCCAGAAAGTGGGGATACTATTTATACTGAAACCCCCGGCACCCCAACGGGGGCATTGCCGTTAATAGAAACTGCCTGTGTACGATCAGAAAGATACGATTTGATCCACCCGAGAGCTACAGATTGGATGCCAAAGATAAAAGACAGACGTTGAAGAAGGGTTTTATGGTCTATCGTGTCAAGCACTGCGGAAAGGTTCCGAAAGTGGGTGATAGAAACCAATCTGGATCAGTCTGGAGTCCATGTTTGTCAGAAGATTATCAGTCACCTGAATAAGTGCAGTTTCTGTTTTGTGATTTTGTCGGTATGCAAATTGGAAATCTGAAGTTACGATTAAAGTGTCATTTCTATGACGAATAGTGTTACGAGGAAAGCGGCGTTTGTATGACGTCTAAAATTGGGCGGAAACGGAAAGTTTTTAGTGTGTATATTATGAGTTACATCGAAGTGACACGTCTATGACGTATAAGTTACCAGGAAAGTTACGTCTCTATCAGTGTGATGTCACCCGGGTGAGGGCAACATAAGGTCGAGAGGGATTGATATCACTGGTAACAATGAGCCCCTCTGGCCCTCTTGTCATTGTGCACCGCGCCCCCTATAGTTCTCTCCCGTTTACCCCTAGATTGTCGTTCTTGTTTGTCTTGGTAATAATTATCAACCCCTTTGTCGTGGTTGATGTTTTAATGTTTTCGGCATTATCACCGCCACTATCCGTTTTCTGAACCTTATTTATGTTACCCACGTGTTATTGCCTATCCCTTCCTTAACCCCTGTGTTAGGCTTAGGGTTAGGTTAAGGGTTAGGATTACGGGGTTAGGTTATATGTGAAAACAACATAGTGGCGTTGAATGAAGGTCGTAACAACGGCGCTTTTACACATTTGTGTGTGGGTGATTGTGTGTGTGCGTGTGTGTGGGTGTGTGTGACTGTTGACCAACATCGGGGCTATTTTTATTTTGCAAAGTCCTGTTGTCATTTGACTGAATAAATTCTATAGTCTGCATTTTCTATATCCTGTTTAAACTTTACTTTATGTTTGGATGGGATGGTGGAGTGGGAGGGGTGGGGGGGGGGGAAAGTTGCTAAGCTGACAGAAATAACGATTTGCATAATAAGCGATGAACGAAAATATTTCCATACAGAAACAATCATCGAAAATAAAATCACTGAATAATATACTGTACAGTAGTCTTCCTACAGACTAGTTTGAAACATAGACAAATATAGGAAAAAATGGAGTGTACACCATTTAAACTTATACCTTGTAGTTTACATTTTAAAAATACCCAATGTTGCTGTTGTTGTTGTTGTTGTTGTTGTTGTTGTTGTTGTTGTTGTTGTTGTTGTTGTTTTTAAAGGCTGCAAGTTACAGTCACTGTAAGCCCGAAGAAGAAAAGTCACATGGTCTTTCTTTGGGATTTGGTCATTAATGGTCCCACATAATATTGTTTCTATGGAAGGAGGCCGAGGTCAATCTGAGATTTTGGTCGTTCGCGTTTTTACACACCCCTTCGCTTTTATAGTTTTGCAGTTCAAACACAACCGCGCGCGCGCACACACACACACACACACACACACACACCACACACGAGAGAGAGAGAGAGAGAGAGAGAGAGAGAGAGAGAGAGAGAGAGACAGAGAGAGAGAGAAAGAGAGAGGAAAACGTCACGATTAACGAGAAGTAACGTGATGGCGCGAGAGTTTGACGCGTGCCGTGGCGACACCTGCGGCGCGAGCTTTTTGGCGCGCTTTTCTTCCATTTAGCACGCGCTAGGGGGCTGTCACCTCTGCCCTGTGACGTAGTGATTGCACGTGCACTGCGCAGTCCCGTTGTTGACTGTCGCAATAGAAGTCGCAAGTTGGCCTGGGAATACAAATTACTTTGTTTAGTGTGCAGCTTGCTCTCTCGTTTATTCTCAAGCGCAAAGAGCATGAGCTTTATCGGTGGAAACCTGCGCTATACACGATTGCGTCATCATCATCATCATCATCATCATCATCATCAGGAATTGGTTAAAGGTTTTGGTGTATAGCTTACTTGCAATTTCCTGGAATGATACATGCCTAGATAGATACAACCTTAACGAGAAGTAAGCCAACCATTTTAACAAGAGACTGTGTAGCCAACCTATTCGGGTTCGCCCAGTCAATGCATAAGTTGATATAACCCAGATATGACCGCACAACATTGTTTGCATTACTGCTTCAAAGTGTGTTAGGTCAAATCATTAACTTAACAATTTCTTTGTGAATATAAAGAAAGAAAGAAAAGAGAGAAAGAGATTTATTTTATATAGCGCATTTACAAGCTCAGAGAGCTTCTCAAAGCGCTGGCCCGTAATATCCAGCAATCACACAATAGTTTGCTGAAGTCAGGATTCGAACCCACGTCGCCCAAGACGCACTCACACAAGTCGTGCGCTCTGACCACTGAGCTATCCCTGCCCCTAAGAAGAAGAAAGACAGACAAACAGAAAGAAAGAAAACGGCCAGTTAGTTATTCGTTGCGCGTAACATGTCGTATTAAGAATCCTCACAACATTCTTAACTATAAGAACCATAACAGAATTTGCATTTGTGATAAAATCACGTGATCAACATTGAGAAGTCTTATCCGACCGACAGTTTAAAAAGAACGGTGTTTGCCACAAGCTTAATGTATATGATCGAGATTGCATTTGGTCACAAAACTGCGGACTGCTGGTGGCGCTGAAACACTTTATAGCGTTTTGGCTACAAAACTGAGAATACACATTTTAAAAAAAATAGCAGTGATCTTGTACTGCTTCTGATGAGAGTACAAACCGAGGTCTAGTGTGTGCACTCCTATATACATTCCCTAGCGTCCTGACGCTTATGCCCTAGACGGGATAGTGCCAGGTACACGAATACACCCGGCATGCAATAAAGGTCCTATCACCTTCTCATTCCACTCTCCTCCCGTCCCACCCTCCTGTCCTGGTTGGCGCTGCTCTTGCCGCATTTGCGCTTTTGCTGAAAAGGCAACTGGAATTTCTCCCGCAGTGGTGACAAGTAAACGAATAAATTCCACAATAATAATAATAATAATAATAATAATAATAATAATAATAATAATAATAATAATAATAATAATAACAACAACAACAACAACAACAACAACAACAACAACAACAACAACAACAACAACAACAACAACAACAACAAGAGAAAGTTCTTTACAGCGATTTCGTTTCAGTACAAGAATAGTGTAATCTGACATGATCTGATAATTGTGTGATAAAACTAATATTATCTGATAAAACACGCTTTTACACAAGGACGCGCGGCAGAAAAAGACTGTAAGGGTGAAGAAAATAATCAATTAAATCAGCGACGGCCACTAGTGAGTGATAATTTGATCCTTTTGCGCCAGATTAGCGGACAAAGCAGTAATCTGTCCCTGTCATCTCTCGCTCTTGCAACCTGGTAAATGACAAACCTGTGGTGATGGATTTTTTTTTTCATTCCAAGCGGACAAAATAATAATTTGACTAACGCTTTGTTTTCCTGATGGGTCAAGACGATTTTTGAGTCCACACTTCTGTGAGGGGAAAGATGGAGTGTAGATTTTGGAGGGAGAGGGTAGGGCATGAGGAATTAACTGTCCACAATATTTTCCATCCTTTTAGCCAACAGCAATTCTGTCGCCATTGATGTCACAACGTTTTAAACCTCGGTTAGTATTTATCAAGGATTTAAGTCCATGCCCTGTAGGGAAGAATTAATTCGGACGTTTTTACATCGTATCGAATATTCTGCTGGCGAGATTATTTATGTCATAGTTTTTACAGCGCGCTTTTCCAGTTCAAGAGCTGCTCAAGGCGCTGGCCGATACATGATCTAACTACAGCCTCTCCCCCCCCCTTTCCCAACCTTCCTCTCCACCCTCCTTTTTCGCATAGGGGTGTATCAAGCTTCTTTTTCCCTTTTTCCCACCCACCCACCCATCGCAAGTCGAGGCGGCAGTCCGTATAATTCATCTTATTCCTCCGCTATTCTTTCTAGCCCTGCATTGTCAAAACTGCCCATTGCGCATGCGTGGCGTCTCGGTCACCCACAGTCACGAAGGGTCAAGCCGAGTCAAAGAGAGGCTGGCTGCTCGTCTCGGAGACTGAGATATAAAAATGATGGAGGGGACCTTCACTTCAATCATTTTTTTTTAAATAAACAGAGTGGTTGCCATTTTCACACACCATAAACAGGCTTTGGTTGATTTTGTAAGTAGACTAGATGATTTTAAGGATGTGTTGAAGCCAATCCAGGTCCGATGTAAGAGAGTTAGTGAACAATAATCCCCATAGGCCTGACGCTGCTGTAAGACTCTTTCATCAAACCTTTTTAGCCGTGATATTTATGCTGTAAGTATTATTGGTTTTTTAGATAAGGGTTGGGATAATCGAAATCTACTGACGTAGAAAAACACTGTGGAAGAGAATGATGATGATGATGATGATGTGATCTTGTAAGGCGCCAAAAAAATCCATGTACGTAATGTTCAAAAGAGAACAATGATAGTATAGCTTATGAGTTGTAGCGCTCTGACCAGACCATATTTTTTGTATAGAACGTTTTAATAATAATGGAATAGGTTTTACAAATAAAATGGTCATAAAAATAATAGTGAAAATTTAACGTGTCTCTCATAACATACAAGATCTTATGATATACAGTTCGTGTCAACTAAAGGCTATGCCAGACTAGAAACAGAATCACTGATTCGTTGCAATTCAAATCAAAAATCACGATGATTCTCCCTGCATCACGTGTGTCATACCGCGAAACACGAGTCACAAGAATCAGCTTCAGCAGCGATTCGTACTGATTCACAGATTTAGAACGTGCTCTAAAGTCTGGAATCATGATTCGTCATTCATTCCGTGTCAGCCAATGGGAAGCAAGAGCTAGATCAGGTGATTAGTAGGGGGAGAGGAGGGGAACAACACTCGCACCAATATGGCGGCAGCGAAGGCAACTGGAGCTCTTCCTCCTCCAATTCATTCAAAAGTCCATGGTATGCCCCATAAATATTTTTTCTTTCGATCCACGGTTTTACCCACCATTTCGTTTTCGTTTTTTTTTTTCTCTTGAAGTAGAACAGACGCTGCAGCACAAACTAAAATTGTTTTCTTCGTCACTGCTAGAATCCATCTTGAGGCAGGAATGGCAACTCTTGCACACTTTCTCTGACTCATGATTTTCTGTGAGTCTGTGTAAGTGTGGCAAGGGTGATTGTGAAACAGCGTAATTCTGATTCGCTCTGAAACAGGTTTCTAGCTGAATGGCTGAATCATAATTCGAGTATAATCGTGATTCCTTGAATAAGTCTGGCATCAGCTTAACACGGCAGAGAAGGCCGATCCATATTTGGATCTCAAAGGTCTGGAGCGAGACTGTATGGTAATTTGCAGGGACTTGAGAACTACTATATGCTTCTGCGACTTTCTCTCTGCGAGCAAGAAAGTTTGAGACCAAGGAGGCAAGACGGAAACAGTGCATGAATATCGGTGCGTCACTAATAATATCTGCGAGCAAGAAAGTTTGAGACCAAGGGAGGCAAGACAGAAATAAGGCATGAATATTGTAGGATTGAATGCATCACTAATAATATTATAACGCATTGGAATTAACTTGTTCCTACGTAAGACTCTTTCCGATCAAAGAGCTGCTCAAGGTGCTGCCTGGAAAACGGGAATGTGCCTCAAGCTGCCGGAGTCGGCCAAGGCATATTTAGCGCTTACACACCCTGTGGGACTATGACTAGCGGAATGCGTCAGAGGAGAAAACAAAAAGGGATTTGTTCGTAAACCAATGAATATTGAACAGACGGTTGGGCGGATGAACTGATGTGAGTTTAATTCACGACTCTGGCCGTTTTTATAGTCAGGTATCAGGTTCTCTTCGGTACTATCTAATCCGTCATGGTTCCACAAGAAACTGTATTTTTTAAAATCATGGGTTATGGCAACATTCATCGTGATACCGAGTACTGTATATAAATAATAATAATTATTATTTTTTAGTATAATTATAAATAATAATAACTATTATTATTATTATTATTATTATTATTATTATTATTATTATTATTATTATGCAATCGATGGTTGTTTATGTTGAGAAGTCGGTGGTGAGTTAAACAGAGTATGCTTATGGCAAGAGGCTAACGATGTTTTTATCTCAACTTCAAAATATAGGTTTAGATGTAGTTGTTTATGTTGTTATTGGTGTTGTTGATAATGAGGTTGTGTTTGCTTTTATCTCTTTTAAAGTTTGTAAAATTTATTTATTTGATTTTCTTGTGTGTTTTTTTTTGACAGAATTTGGATTTTGAAACGTAATTGTCACTAAAGGCACAGTTAGACCTACCGATTAAATCATGCAATTTGTTCAATGCGATTTAATCTCAAACCTTATTGCAGGGTGTGACCGGGGTAAATCTTATGAGAATAGGTAGGTCTGACCCGGGCTTTATGAAGGCCATATTCGTTCGGGTGGTAGAAGGTTTAGCTGCACCACGATTGAGCGCAACGGCGGCCTCTTGTGATCCAATACATCAAAAAGGTGCTTATTTACACCTCCACTGATTGTTCCTGTTACCTTGATTGAGCGCAAATGCCCTCCATCAAGTCAAATTCTGGGGTTCCTGATTTTATTTGAAACATTTCCATCTGCGTTTTACGGGCTTTTTTACCGTCACATCGAAATTCAGATGATGTGGCCGCATTAAAATACACCTTCTTTATTTTTTACTGAAGTTAAAAATAGCCCTTTATAGGGATGAAGAGAAATATTAATAAAATCACGATCAAACAGTTACAGACAGTGCTGGATTTGATTGAAGATACAATTTACGTATTTCCCTGGATTAAAACGAATTCCTTTCAGTTTCACAAGCATGGTGGAGGCATTGTGTTTGAATGCGATTGAGAAAAGCATCAGGTCATGTCTTTGTACACTATCAAGAGAATTATACAACTCGCTAATAAACGCAGTACAGAAAGAAAAAGAAACCAGGTGAAAGTACTAGAACTTTCCATGATAGCCTACATGAAATAAGGACCAGTAGTCCGCAATTTTACTGAACAGCGCTCAATCGAGGTAAGTGACGGCAAACTTTGGTCTGTCGGCGACTTGCGCCAAAGAGCTTATTACGGAAAGAGGGAGAACTTTTATTATGTCATATACAAAAATGCAAGACGCTCTCACGGATTAGTTCCCTTTGCTCGGGCTGGCTATATTTCATCATCTGCTATATGAATGATCTGTGCGTGGTAACTTATTGAGCCTATGCCATTGCAAAAGAACATTTTTATGGCAACGTTTGCAAAAACCAAACTTTTAACCATCATTATTATTAACATTCCGCTACTGCTGTCTTTTTTTTAATGTTTACTTACTGACATTTATTAGGTGATTTTATGCTGCTTATGTGTGTATGTCATAGGTTCGTTTTCTGCCCTGGAATTTATTATTTTTTAATCAACGACAGATATTTTAAAATTAAAATATGCATGACAGACTGTTTCATTTATCCGAAACTATGTAAATCCTTAATCGTGAGAGAGAGAGAGAGAGAGAGAGAGAGAGTGAGAGAGAGGGGGGGTTGGGGGAAGAGAGAGCTCTGTCATTCAATCAATTAATCACAATAAAGCACAATAACAAAATGTTTCACTAATAGTGTGAATTTAATTTATATCAGGTGTCCCCCTACCCCCCAACCATCTCACCTCCCACATCACTGGCTTAATAACATCAGTCACTTCATGGAAAATAATTAATTAATCAGACAGAACAATCAGAAGCTAGACTACAACATTCCACGCAATATAAATCTAATGCGCAGAAATTCACAGATCAGAACAAGGACTGAGTTTCTACATTACATTTTTATTTCCCGTTTGACACAGCCAAACTGCCAATCTGACATCTGCTTTTGAAATATAAGCACAAATATAGTCAAACAACCTAGCAATAACGTAAACAGTGAGCGACCTGTTGAACATAAACTGTCAGCAAGCAAACTGTTTTGGATTTAGCACATAGGTAAAACATGAATCATTCAAGCCGCTCTCCGATTGTTTTAACACTAACAACACTGCAGCGGTCTTAGTTTAGGCCTACATAAACACCAAAAAAATGAAGTTTTTCAATTGCAATTCACCTTTCTTTGTCTCTTGGAAATTTGAAAAAGGACTTGCCAACACTGTATTTGGCCTTATGGCAATTGATGGCTGTGCAAAACTCACCGCCCTGTTTCACTCGGTCGCCTTTTGACTTTCTGCCACGAGCCATTTTCAGCATGTCGACAAGGGAGCATAACTCGTACCTTTCGTCTCGCGGTTCTGTACCAAGTTCTCCCTCTTTCTATCATTAAGCTCTTTGCTTGCGCCTTCGTGGTAAAATTGTGCGGCCAAGTGTGACTTGCGCTCACTCGTGGTGCTGCCAGAAGGTTATGTTTGTGCGTGTGTGAAGGGGCTATGGAGCGTAAGACCGGGTGGGGGCTAATAGATCTTTGCTTGCTTTTCTGAGAGGGAGAGAGCTAGAGGTGGGGATAGGTTGCCAAGGCAACTCAAAGGAAGAAACACTGAAAAGAAGGGCGTGTGCGGGGAGGTCGGGGAAGGTCAGGTCAGGCAAGGGAGGGAAGACAAGGCTTGAGTGGGTGGGGGAAGAGAGGGGGGGGAGCACATAGACTGTCAACAGCACATTGATATTCAATGTTGGTTCTGCTGCTGACAGTCGGGGTTAGAACAAGTGAGACTCATCTTCCTAACATTTCCATGTTCTTTCTCTGCCTCTGTGGCAGACAGCTGTTTGTGTTTTCTGCCGCCCATCACCATTAACCCTCCCCCATCTCTTGCCCCAACAAACACACCTCCCTTCACTCTCCTCTCCCCTCCCCCCTCCCATCCTCCCTCTTCCTTCCATTTCACCTTGGCCCCGTGTTTTGTTGTATTCCTCTCACCAACCCGTACAGACTCCGCCCTGTCCTGCCTCGTCTTCTTTTCCAGGGCCGTCTCATCCTCCTGCCCCACTATCCTACCCCGCCCTTTCCTATCATCAATACTGACGTGTACAATATAGTATAACAAAGTGATGGCAGGTCCATGTGGTTTTTCTGCTTCTGTTCAAGACAGCTCTTGTGTTGTGTGTGTGTGTGTGTGCGTGTGTGCGTGCGTGCGTGTGTGGGTGTGTGTGCGTGTGCACGTGTATTGATGTCAAAGTGGTAGCTCGACCTTTTTTATTTAGTGATAAATGGGGTCTTTTGCTCGGACCTCACTTTTTTTTCCAGGGCCCCACTTTTTTCAAAGTGCGCGGGAGTGCTCTGTTAGTGCATAGGAGTGCAGTTGTAGCGCATGAGAGTGTTTTAAGTATTAAGTACAAGGGAGTGCTCTATCCGGGACGGAGAAAATCCAGTCCCTTTTCGGAAAAATTTTGAAGAAAGTTCGACCTATTTCGTCGCCTATAGGAGACGAACTAGGTCAACTTTTTAGAGAAGGGTTCGGGTAAGGGTTAGTTGCAGATCTATCCCTAGCCCTTGCCCTAACCCTTTTCTCTACAAAAATGCTCTTTTTCCGTCAAAAAAAATCACTTTCCGATTCCTACATTCTAGAGAAACCCTGGTTTTGATCGTATACAAGCGTGTGTGTGTGTGTGCATCATTTTAGCTCCACCCCCACTCCTTTTCTTCCTTCAGATCTTCTCCCCCCCCCCGCCTCCCCTTTCCAACTCCCCCACTAGACACCCCACACCCCGACTCCTCGCCCATAATAATTTCACCTTCACTACCTCTTTCACTCCTTCTAATTTCTTCTACTCTTTTTGTATTACTAAGAAATGTAATTGAACTTTACCTGTCGTTCCTCTTCTATATATATAAATTGCTTAGCTGGAAGTCCTTCTTCGCCTCTACTGTAAAGTTTGTCGGTATGGACGCTGATCTGGGCAGGTGCTGGGCGCTGCGGATCGGCCTGCTGTGCGTTCAAAACCCGCGAAATCGTTATAGCCGACATTTCCTTACCGAACGTTTAACCGTTTCTGAGATAAATAAATAAACAAAATGTCCACAAACTGCAATAGCCTCATTCCGCGTGCTTCCGATTCAACCCGTGTCAAGAACGTGCCGTTCCGTAATACCGCAAATTTTGTTTTATTTCCATTCAAAACACTTTTGCACTCATGTCACCAATCTTACAAAATTTTGTGTTTAACTAATTAAATTTGATTAATTAAAAATCGAATCGAGGTTTCAGCATGTTTTCCCATATAGACCAAAAAATTTATGGTATTTATACAAAGCCTTGGTAGCTCACTTAGTAAGACATTCGACTACGGTGCAGGCGACCCAAGTTCAAATCTCCTGAGGGCCATATTTTTTTTCTTAGGTTTTTTTTACACTACAATATGGATATTTTTCTTTTTAATTTAGGCTTTTTACTTTTAACTTATTTATTAGTAGTAGTAGTAGTAGTAGTAGTAGTAGTAGTAGTAGTAGTAGTAGTATTTATAAACTAATAATAATAATAATTATTATTATTATTATTATATCTTATATCAAATTTGTTTTTAAAACCTTGGTGTTTTTTATGATTTCTGTTTGTATTATTCTATATTCAATATTATTATTATTATTTATTATTATTATTACCAAGGACCGGGATGGGGTGTTACGTGCAGGTAAAAGGGGGCTACGGGTAGGTTTAAAGGGGCATGGGTAGCCATAACGGGGATACGGGTATATATAAGGGGGTATGGTGATGGTCGATTCCTTTTCATCCATACCTGCGAAACGATCAACGGAGAAGTATTAAGGAGGGTACAGGTAGGTTACAAGGGGGGTACAGAAGGTATCAAGGGGGTATGGGGAGGTATCAAGTAGGTTCGGGGAGGTATCAAGGGGGTATGGTGAGGCATCATGGGGGGGACGGGGAGATATCAGGGGGGTATGGTGAGGTATCAAGGGGGATATGGGGAGGTATCATCGTCCAAATGAAACTCGCAGACAACAGTTGTCTCTCTGTCTACATTTTAAACAGCAACCTGTGTACCCTGGCTTTTTGCTGGTATGAAGTTAATTGTTATTAATATTTATGAATGCGTCCCTCGTTTAATCGTTTGTATGTCATTGTGTGTTGCGCAGAAAACACGTACCTGAAGCTAAAGGCCCCCCATGCCCAGCCAGTTACGGGAGTGAAGTCATTGCCAGTCAGCAGTTGCTGCCCTTCCCCGACCTTGACCACCCTCTCACCTCACAAACGTCACATCCCGGTCACGACCTCGACCTCGACCTCGGCTGCAGGAAAGTTCCAGGAAGGCTTCGGACCGGACAAGCCTACTTTTACGACAAGTAGTCCCTGCGCGTACGAGAATACTACCATTCCATCGCCGTCGGATTCCATGTGCTCGTCCGCCTCCGGAAAGGAGTCCGTAACGTCGTCTGCTGCAAGTTTCAAGGACGGCCAAGGTCAAGGTCAACAAACCGGATATGGCCCCGGTGCAGGTGCTTCGGACATGTACCCACCACAGATGGACAGGTATGTGGGAAAGTAAATCTGTTTTATTCAGCTTTTTAAAAATATATATATCCAATTTCTTAATAATTACCTCAGTGGTTGCGGAGGTAGAGGAGTGACCCTTGGTGCTTCCAGAGTAATGTGGATTCGAACCTGGCTTCAACAAACAATGTTGTACATACTGGATCACGATTTTCAGCGCTAAAAAGCAGATGTTTGCAATGGTAAGCGTTCTGTGTGATAACTATATGGGATTTATTTTTTTTTTCAACTTTACTGTAAGATTTTCAGTGTTGTGGAATTTGCTGTCGTTTTTGACGCTGTATCCATAGTCGTTCACTTTCAAGGTGACTTTGAAAAGTAAATACTGAACAGTGATGCAGATACCAACACCACCAGCAACAGCAACAAAACAACATCAGCGAGAACAACAGCGCCAACAAACAAATAATACTATAAAATAACATACAAAATACCGGTCAGCAATTCCAAGCTTTCAGCACAATAATTTGGGCAAGGGGAACAGAGTGAGAGGAGCAGGAAAACTGAGTTTACCCTGACCTCCTGTCTTGCCTTTAGCAAAATCTGGATTTTGGGAATGGGGGGTGGGTTATGAAAAACGTTAAAGTGCATTCTAATATCATAGTTTTAAAACCACACCCGTTTCAACACCAGCATTTTTCCACCGCAGTATTATGGTGCATTTTCGACCAGAATTTGATGGTGCATTTACGACCACTCACCTTGGATTGTGCGTTTTAAGGTTTTCTCTTTCCCGTACCGTATCATTTGTGTGTGTTCTCTCATTCTCCTTTTGTTTTTCTTATGCCAAAGGCGCCATTTTTTTTGGGTATGTTTTCTCTTCTGTTTGATGACGACAATATTGCCATTGTTGCATTTCCAGACTTATGTAGAGATACTTTGAAGTAGTCGGGGGTGGGGTGAGGGTGATGGGATAAATTCGGTCGGTCGGTTGGATGCCATTTTCTCAAGAAGCGCTGAACGGATGTTGACCCAATGTCACAGAAACATGACCTAGGCCTGTCTCTCCTGCCATCATATTTGCTCTACCTCAAAGGTCAAGGTCACTGAAGTCATTTTTATTGCTACACACGTTTTGCTCAATAGGTCAAAAACGCCTCAAGCGATTTTGTTGCGATTTGGTATTCAGGTACTTCATTTCATAGGCCATCCTATAGTATCAGTTGGGTCGTTGGTCAGTCGCTTCGAATTTCACTTTTTCTTGTTCATAGCACACTTTTGGCCTTATCTGAAGGATAATGGAACCCAATGTAATCATTTTGACTTTGAGGATACTGTAACCGCTGCTAAGCATGTTGAATCATTCGTGTGTGTGCTTTCTGGAAGGTCAAGGTCATGTGCTTCTCCATTATCTCAACACGCTTTGCACTAAATTGCATTGGCTGCCGATTTTGATCTTTTTTTTTTTGCTTGCCTATTGTTGAGAGAGTTCAGATAGTAGATTAGCATTCTGTGTATTGCTTTGACTTATGCAGAATAAAGCCGCGTCACAAAACACCGCTGGAAATGATTATAGTTTGGCTATGTGTGTGAGTATCTTGGCTTCGTTAGTATAACGGGGGAAAATATATTTTGGCTATGTCCGTGAGTGTGGGAAAATACGCTTCAATATCTCGTCATCGTGTTATTATATGTTCTTTCGGGGGACTGGGGGATGGGGGTGGGGTGGGGTGGCTTCTTGCTCTCCTCCGCGATATTATTTTTCTTCCTCTACTTCCATATTGAAGTTTGCACTGTGTTGCTCCTTGTCCGCTTCCCCGCGTAATATTCCAGTTTGGTTCCATTTCCTCGATACAGCTCATTTTTGGCACTTTGTGAAAATGATGACAATCAACTGTTATTTGGCTTTGCAATGCCCAAGGGGGGGTGCTATTATAGTCCAGGAGGCGAGAGCGATCTTCCCCACCCATGATCAGGGGCACTCCGCGCCTGTGACATCGTGACATGGGACAGATTGGAGGAGTTAGTCGGAGGAGGGGGATGGAAGAGGGAGAGTGGAAGGATAAATGGAGGAGGTACAACAATAAAAACAGAGACAGAGAAACATATATACAGAGAGAGAGAGGGGGGGGAGAGAGAGAGAGAGAGAATAAGGTAACGGGTGGGGGAGAGAGAGAGAGAGAGAGAGAGAGAGAGAGAGAGAGAGAGAGAGAGAGAAGAGAGAGAGAGAGAGAGATGGCTCTGTAGATCAGTTGATATTGAGCTGGTTTTTTAAGCCCAAGTGACGGGTTCGGACCTTGCGTGGGACGAACTTAACTGACGGGTACGATACTTTTCAGGACCCCGACGGTTTTCTCCCGGTACTTCGGTTTCCTCCCTTCCTTCAATAATGGTACTGGAAGCAATCAATCAAACTATTTCACAATTAAAAATTAATTTCTATTCTTCCTTCTGTAAAAGCGATCTCTTCAGATCGCCGCGCTGTGAGTTTGATTGAAGAAAAAAGCGCGTGGCAGCATCCTGTATTATTATTATTATTATTATTATTATTATTATTATTATTATTATTATTAGAGACAGAAAGAAAGACAGAGAGACAGAAAAAGAGAGAAAAATTAGAAAGAAAGAGTAAAGAGAAAAATGGTTCCCGACAGGAAGTCCTCTCCAGGATCGCACAAACACTTACGGCCCTGACAAGGTTGAAACCCATTTGGAAGGACAGAACCATCAGTCTACATTCCAAGGTAAGGCTGCTGCGCTCCCTTGTCATCTCCATCTTCCTATACCCTTGCGAAACATGGACCCTTGTCACGTCCTCCAAGTTCCGGGTCTCCTAGTTTATCTGGGCGCCTTTGCGCATGCGCCAGTTTATGTCGGGCCGGCTTTTCACGATGTTCTTAGGCGTCGTAACCCTAACCCTAAACCCAAACCCTAATCCTAAACACTAACCCAAACCCTAACTCTAACCCAAACCCTAACCCTAACCCTAATCCTTACTAAGACTACGATAGCACTGTGCGCATGCGCCGAATTTTGTAACGCGTCGACCAATCAGAATGCTCCCAGTCGCTCCCAGCCCAGCTAAGATACTAGGAACTGTGGCGATGTCACACCCTCACAGCAGATCTACAACGAAGAATACAAAGCATGGAGATGAGTTGCTACAGAAGACTTCTGGGCATTTCCTATACCCAGTATATCACCAACAACGAAGTCCGACAGGCAACACGATGACATGCTCACAGTGGTGAAGAAACGGAAACTCCGATGGTATGGCCACGTCACCAGAGCATCAGGCCTTGCAAAACCCATCCTGCAAGGCTCGGCGCAAGGAGGCAGAAGAACAGGGAGACAGAAAAAGAGGTGGGAGGACAACATTCGAGAATGGACTGGCTTGACACAGAGCGAAGCCATGAGGGTTGCTGGGGACAGGGAAAGATGGAGTACGCTGATTAAACGATCATCTGTGTTGCCCCAACGACCTTCGAGTTACGGGATAGGATAGGATAGAGCAAAAGAGAAGAGAGAGAGAGAGAGAGAGAGAGAGAGAGAGAGAGGGAGGGAGGGAGGGATAAAAATAATGAACGAACAATAGAGAACTGTAGAGGACGTTTATGGAAGTGGGGTGTTGTAGAAAGATTGGCGGAAAGAGAAAAGGTATTATTATGGAGTTTCCATTTTACAAATAAGAAACCAAAAACAAAAACAAAACATGTGGATTTTATATCACTCTCACAACATCAACAAAAACGGCAGCGACAGTTCATGGTTGTGGGTGTTATTTAACCCCTTTGTACTCCAAGAACAATTATTGCTTTCAACAAACGTTATTCCAATAGACACAAATATCGTGTGTAGCAGAGAACTGTCTGCCTTCACAATCAAATCTAAGAAAACACTGATTGCAGAGTGTATAACATTTGGACCAATTTTGCCGAAAATAAGTCGGTTGTGCATTTTCGCCTAAAAGTTTACCCCACATCTGTTTTAGCATTTTAGAACCGAAATACCCGTAACTTCCTTGCACTATAGAAAGTAGCCATACCATTCCCATTTCTGGGCAATTTGGGTCTCTCCGACCAGAAGTCGCCATAGTCCTGGCCCAGAGGCCTGCAATTTGGCCCAGTCGGGGTCCCCCCTCTATCGCCATCACGCTGCTGTTTCTATGGGAGCATAAAGCTGACGGATAGCTATATGAGCGAACGTGTGACAATGGAGGGAAGTGTGAGTGAGTGGATGATAGAGTGGGTTAGTGTTCGTGCGTGTGTGGGTGGGCGTGTGTATGTTAGTGTGTGTGGGAAGTATTGAGAGAGAGACAGACAGACAGACAGACAGATGTGCGTGTGCGTTGAGAGTTAGTGGTCTGGGGTGTGTGTTGAATATTTATATGTTGTGCATATGTGGGTGTGCTTGTGTGGGTGTATTTGTGTGGGTGCTTTGTGTGGGTGTGTTTGTGTGGGTGTGTCTTTCCATTGTGGCTGAAGGTGTGCGTGTGTTCTCAAACCTAGAGATCTTGTTTTCTGTGTTAGTCAGTTCTTCCGGTGCTTATCACTGAGTCTAGGGTGGGATCATTCGATTTCAGGTTTTTAGGGGGGGGGGGGTCGGGATTAGAATGACAAAAAGAAGCAAGGTCTCATTCTGATGACCTCACCTTCAAATTATAATCGTTTGTTGTTGTTGTTGTTGTTGTTTTTGTTGTTGTTGATGTTTAAGATGAAACTACCCATACACTCCAGGAATAATCGCTGTTGCTCTTATTTTTTAAAAGTCGAAAACGAGATTGTAGTAAAATGCACCATCAAAGGGAGAGAAACGCACACACATACACACACACAGCCGCACACACCCGCACACCCCCCCCCCTACACCACCCCCCCCCCTACACACACACACACACACAACCGTGTAGAAACGCCGTTGTGAGGTCTTTCATGAAACTCTACATACGTGACTTTGAAATTTTTACAAATTTGTCCAGTTTTTGAAGCTATCCCTAACCCTAACCCTAACTCTAACCCTAACCCAAACCCTAACCCTTAACCTAACCCTAAGCCTAACACAGCCCTAACCCTAACGGAACACTGTTTTGACGTCAAAATAACGGGGTCCGTCAAAAGAAAGTACGTAGAGGTTCAATATGTCAGAATAAAGGCGTTTCTACCTAGCCACACACACACACACAAACACACAAACACACACACACGCACAGCCACACACACCTACACGCAGACACACACACACCAAAACAATTATTTTAGAACAGTCACTCGTGCAACCGAGAAGAAGATTATAGAAACTTCTTCAAAGCTAAACATCATTATTGAACAAGGGAGAAAAACACGTGTGAGCAGCGCACAGGTCGTAAGTAATCTCGCTCCAAGAATACCTCTTGGACAGGAGTTGATCGATTATCATTCATAATATGTGTGTGTGCGTGTGTGAGTGGGTGTGTGTGGGTGTGCGTGCATGTGTGTGTGCGTGCCTGTTATCTCGATTCTGAGACATATTCCTTGTGTTTTATCTTGGCAATAAAATTATTTGACTTGACTTGACTTCAACATGGTTGCAGGTACGCGCGACCTCATTCGCTTCCCAACCACACCGGGACAGCTTTCCCCACCCCCAACGCCCACATACCCCTGCCCATACCCCCAGAACCCTCACAGTTGTCCCACCCCCCTCTGCCTCCAGCTCCTCTGAGCCTGGGTCAGCTTCCGCTTCCTCAGCAGCAGCCTTACCCCGCGAACCACGCCATCACCGCGTCCTACCAGAACCAAACCCTGCACAAGCCGCCCGAAGCGCATGACCGGAACTTCAACATGCTTCCGGTGAGGCATTCTGGGTACGGCATGTGCCCCGCAGCGCCACCGCCACCAGGGGACAGGACTGCGGCCAGCGTCAAGCAGGAACCCAACGACAAGGGCTACGAGACGCCAGGACAGTGCTGCGGTAAGTGTTTGAGTATTACTATGATGAAATGTACGATGAGGGGGATGATGATGATGATGATGATGATGATGATGATGATGATGATGATGATGATGATGATGATGATGATGATGATGACGACGACGACAACGACTCCTAAACAGAATGCAGAATACTATCAAATATATACAGATAAGGGGATTATAGTAGATTTTTATGGGAAATCCGTATTAATGTTGAGTTGTAAATTTTTTTTCAAATATTGTTCCTTGTTTGAGAAATAACATTACTTTAAAAATAAATTCCACTTTGTACATTTCGTTCACTATAATCTAATACTGTTGTTTTCAATCAAGCAAACTACTCATCGTTAGATCTGTCTTTGAAATGTATGAATCATAATTTTAAAAAAACAAACACTGTTGTTGTTGTTGTTGCTGTTGTTGTTGTTGTTCTTCTTCTTCTTCTTCTTCTTCTTCTTCTTCTTCCTCATCTTCTTCTTCTTTTCTCGATCACTCTCTATGAGATGAAATTTTGAATTCTGCTCAGAATATTGAAGGCAAGTTCACAACAATAAAATGTGCATTGATTTCCAAAGTAGCGAAACGGTTCATATTAAGATCGTTCTGCATGAGCGATGTCTATATACTAATTTCCAAGGCTACACAATATGTTATTGCCAAGTGAATGCACAGGGAATGCACCTATGACTGTTTTATAGCCTTAAAAAGTTCTTTTAAATTTTTGATCCCTGTTTAGCCTACATCCCATCCTATCCTATCCGTAACTCGAATGTCGTTGGGGCACCACAGATGATCGTTTAACCAGCGTACTCCATCTTTTTCTGTCCTCAGCAACCCTCATGGCTTCGCTTGGGGTCAAATCAGTCCATTCTCGAATGTTTGGTTGGCCCCACCCCCCCACCACCCGTGCCCCCCCCTGCCCTTGGCCCCCCCTGTTGCGGCGCCTCCCCCCCCCCCACCACCTCTTTTTATGTCTCCCTCTTCTTCTGCCTTTTTTGCACCGTGGCTTGCAGGATGGTTTTTGCAAGTCCCCATGCTCTGGTGACGTAACCATACCATCGGAGCTTCCGTTTCTTCACCACTGTGAGCATGTCATCGTGTTGTCCAATGGCTTGTGTGGTGGTCTGTCAGATTTCATCGTTGGTGATGTGCTGGGTATAGGAAATGCCCAGAAGTCTTATGTAGCACCCCATCTCCATGCCTACATCCGCTTATATTGAAAGTCAATATTTGTACACTTCAAAATAATTGTATCTCCAACGACAAAACACGCATGGTTCAAACCTACGGAAAACGTTAATCTTAAGGATGTGTCTGTATCAAAACTCATTTAAAGACAGGAAACCTGTTGTTTTTCTTGCATGGTCACTCTCTGTTAAATGAAATTTTAATGCCACTTAGCACGTTGGATTCGTAACAATAAAACACATCTATTTTAACGGAGCCAGACCGGTAGCACATCTTAAAGCGCTTCAGTTCAGAGCGGGGTCTGTATCAGAACTCATTTAAGGCCGGAAGCTGCTCTTTTGCTGATCACTTTTTCTCCTCCCTCCCACTTTGCTGTCGAGGGTCCCCCACGAGTGTCTGATAAACATTATTCCAGTCCCATTCATTGCTCTTCCTGGCCAATTTATTCTGTGAAGTAAGGTAGAGGACTCAGCGAGTGAGATTGTTATTTGGGCGTGGTTTGTTGTAAGGCGTAAGAGAGTCAGTAAGGTCAATGAGAACAGGGGATGATTCAATGGTTTAGTGGTTGCTGCACGTTTCAAGACAAAATGGCAAAAGTAATATCCTTCCATTGCTCATCAACTAAAAGGTCTATCAGTTGTTAGTTACAATAACACAAGGTCAACTATTTCTTCTTTTCAGACTTTAACACTTAAGGTACATTTTTATAGGGTCGTTAGCGTCTTCTTCTTCTTCTTCTTCTTCTTCGTCTTCGTTCTTCTCCTTCTCCTTCTTTCTCCTCTTTCTTTCTCCTCATCCTTCTCTCCCGTCTTCTTCTTCCAGAAAATAATTGTTGGTTGAGACCTACTGTGAAAATGGAATAATGTTTAGCATGCAGTTGTTTAGATCGACTTGGTTATATCTGATCTTTGAATATACCCAATTGTTTGGTTTCAACAACGGCAAAGAACAACAGCTGTAGCCACGACAGGGCCTGAAAGTTAGCGTTATTTGTAAAATAAGCGGGAGTGAAAATGTGCTGTTTTCCATGTAGGATCGTATCATGACAGACTCTTGCTGAAAACTTTGTAAGATTGAACTTAAGCAGTGAATAATTACCCCCGTTGGGGTGCCGGG
The DNA here is from genome assembly GCA_036898135.1 of Oncomelania hupensis. Lineage (NCBI taxonomy): Eukaryota > Metazoa > Mollusca > Gastropoda > Littorinimorpha > Pomatiopsidae > Oncomelania > Oncomelania hupensis. The sequence goes on along the minus strand of CM072525.1, from coordinate 16,897,786 downwards.
GGTTTGAGTATAAATAGTATCCCCACTTTCTGGAAATTTAGTGCTTTAAATTCCCACTGTCGCTGTCTTTCTCATTTGCTCTTTCTCAGTCCTGCTCTGTTCTATCAATCTGCTATACTATCTTCTTCTTCGCTAGACCAGTCACCTACCTTTTTTCTTGAAAACTCTTCCGGGACAAGACTCCTTGTTTGTGTATGGTGTCTGTTGGATCAGCTTGGGAATATTGGACGCTTTCTGCCAAGTGGTCACTAGGGCTTCCTATGATGTAATTATTTAGCAATGTAGGCATTTTATATGTATATGTTTTGTTAATAATTTATAATGATGTTTGTATTCTATTTTGTTTTTGTAAACGGGGGTTCCATAAATTAGAGTACAGCCTCAGCGTCCCCTGCGTGGGATGCCTTTATTGTAAAGTGACTGGCTGGTGGAGGGCATTCAGTTTTCCCACTAGGGTTGTTTCAGCAGGTCTTTTATGCGGATTGGGGGTTGTCCGGTCCTGATTCGGCTCGAAAGAGTCCGCTGGACCTAAAGCAACAATTATGTAATGTAAAAGTGAATAATTGACCGAGACTTGTAAAGCTGAAACGTATTTCTAGAATAATCATCTCGTTAAACTTAGTACCACCGAGAGGTAAAAGTAAAGGTAGTCCCATAGCCTTGTGGCCGTAGGGGAGCGTGATGTTGGAGATCACACTTATCTTGGGCCAGCGTAATGAGGGTGATGCCCATCTCTCTCCCTCGCTGCTTTACCTTCCCCACCCTTAAGAGAGTAGGTACTCAGTCACAGTTGAGTCAACTGGGGGTCGTTGTTATTTGTCGCTTCACGTTTTTGCGGTCACCCATCCAAGTGCTAACCGTACTGGACGGTTGCTTAACTTGCGACACAGTAGGGAGTGCTCCGACCACTGCGCTATCCGACACCCCCGAGAGATCTTTGATTTAAATCGTTAATTTGATTGCTGATTGCTATGAATCGTTGACAAAATAATAGTTAGACGTCTTTATTAGAAAGTCCTCACGTGAAGGAGAGGCACACGCAAAGGGCTTTGAAAATGTGTAATGCTTTTTTTTACCGGTGAAGTTTGTGTAGATGAGCCTAAGTCGTGTGTACAAACGCAGCCTTCATTTGAGCGTGGCGCACGTGACATTCGCCACCGACTGTGAACGTGATGTCTTTCCTAGCAAGCTGTTTATTTTTAGCTTTCTGATCTTGGCCCTCGAGCGGCGCGCGCAACAGCGGAAGTACTCGAGTCTCGCGTAAACACACGAGATGTGCCATCACTCAGTATGTCGACACTTCCGGTCTTTGGGGCAAGGTAGACAACTTCAAATTGCAGAAAATGACCCGCTTCCGGTTTGCATTCGTTCTCGGCCGGGCTGGTGATTTATTTACCGTGGAAGAGCAATTCCTTTTGTCTTCTGTTTGCAAATAAGGGGTGAATCGGTGTTTAAATTTAGACAACTTGCAGAGAACAATTGCGGACCGGATTTCTGGCGAAGAATTGCATGTAATTGTCTAGGGCCGCGGTGACGGATTGCATGCAATAGATTACCTCGCGTACTCTTTGTCCACAATTAAATTATGCCTGAATGAGTACTTGTTCGTTTGAGCACATGTTCCTGCTCATAGAGTTGCTGTGGGCGATGTATGACATCTGGATCCAAACCAAGCAAAAAACGCAAAGCGCAATTTTTAGGTAAACACAGCACGCTGCCTTTCAGTGTGGATCGCTGAGCCACATCGATCGAGCTATTTACGCGTGTTTAGTGGAGCATGTCAACTGTGCTTCTGTCATAATGACCGCTTTCTTTGACGTGCCGCTGAAGACTCACCAGCGGAAGTGGGACACTGTCTAAAAAGTGATTCTCCAGAGAATTCTCCTGCCATTTATATGCGGAGATCAAACTCGGGCCTCATGTCCATCAGGCAAACATTGTAAAGGTTGCACGGTTGTGGTACCCAAGTTAAGTTGCTGGGGTTTTGTTTGTTTGTTTGTTTGTTTGTTTGTTTTTAAAGTGAATCTGAGTTTGTGTTTGTTTCTTTTGTTAGATAATATAACTATACAACATTCGGTGCCTTTGTATTACGTCAACTCGCGAGTGTTCTTCTATGCAGTCATGACGCGCCACCCGTTGTAACAGGCCGAGAACGAGTGGCAAAACACAGCCATAGCAAAGCCCTCCAACGCACGCTGATAAATTTGATAACCGACCGGTTACTGTATGTTTTTCTCGCCTATATATGTTTATGTATTCTAAGAGATAGAAATCACTAGGCTTATAGAAGACGACTTTTGTATGGTCGGACACAACGTTTAGATTCAATTTTAGCAAATCTTAGACATACACACAAATGTATGACTATATATAAAAGCTAATAGTAATCTCTCAGCGGGAAAGAGACTTCGTAAAAGTGTTTGGGCAATTTTGGCCTCAACCATTTTGCACGATTAAGCTATGTAGCACGACTGTGTGATTATAATCACTACGCTATGACATTGTATATCCCCCCCTCCTACCCCCTCCCTTCCAAAAAATGCTTTTTATAGGCCAATCAGCCCATAAAAGCTGTTTAACGGAACAGGTGTGGGGGGTTCTAACTAATCTAATCAGGAGCAGTGAACGGCCTAATTACGCTAATGTCTTTCGCAATTCTTTGATATTTTGCTGGGAGGTCCTGCGATGCAACAGAGAAGAACGAGGCAGCGTGCGACCGACAAGAAAGGCCTGGTATCCCTTGTCACGCGATCGCCTAGTTCATGCTGTTCATTAATCGCTTTCGTTGACCTTTCTTTATCTCAAATGAATTTTGTATTGTTGTTTTTATTTGTTTGTGTAAGTGTCTAATTATATTTTTATATGACCAAACAAGACAAGATCTAGTTGTGTGTGTGTGTTTGTGTGTGTGTGTTTAATAAAATCCAACACACTAAGGGTGCATAATAAGTTCATATATGTGGATATTCAGCCATCAGCCATCAGCCATCCCAGCAAAGTCCTCCTGAAAATAATACTCAACAGGTTCAAACCTGAAGCTGAACCAATCATAGCTGAAGAGCAAGCAGGATTCAGGGCAGGGCGAAGTACCACTGAACAGATTTTCAACCTCAGAATAATGTGCGAGAAATACCTACAGCACCAACAACATCTATATCATATGTTCGTAGACTTCAAAAAAGGCGTTTTACCGAATCTGGCATGCACCCCTGTGGGCAACCATGAGAGTGTACAACATCAGCCCTAAAATTATTGAAGTCATCAAAAGCCTGTATGACAAGGCTACCAGTGCAGTCCTCCACAACAGCGCCATCGGAAATTGGTTCAGAACAACAATCGGTGTGCGTCAAGGATGCCTACTCTCTCAAACACTCTTCAACATCTTCCTAGAGCGCATCATGTCAGATGCCCTTGCAGATTACGAAGGTACAGTCAGCATAGGGGAAGAGCAATCTCCAACCTACGTTTTGCGGATGACATTGATGGATTGGCTGGGGAGGAACAAGAACTTGAACAGCTGGTACAGAGGCTTGAGGCCAATTCCAGAGCCTATGGAATGGAAATAAGTGCAGAGAAGACCAAAATGATGACCAACAACACCAATGGCATCAACACGGACATCAAAGTCCAAGGCCAATCCCTCAACACAGTGCACAGCTTCAAATATTTAGGAGCCATTGTATCAGACAATGGGTCCCGACAGGAAGTCCTCTCCAGGATCGCACAAACAACTTCTGCCCTGGCGAGGTTGAAGCCAATTTGGAAAGACTTGATCATCAGTCTACATTCCAAAGTGAGACTGCTGCGATCCCTTGTCATCTCCATCTCCTATATATGCTTGCAAAACATGGACCCTCACAGCAGATCTCCAACGAAGAATACAAAGCATGGAGATGAGGTGCTACAGAAGACCGGGCATTTTCTATACCCAGCGCATCACCAACGACGAAGTCCGACAGACCATCACACAAGCCATTGGACAACACGATGACCTGCTCACAGTGGTGAAAAAAACGGAAACTCCGATGGTATGGCCACGTCACCAGATCATCAGGTCTTGCAAAGACCATCATGCAAGGCACAGTGCAAGGAGGTAGAAGAAGAGGGAGACCGAAAAAGAGGTGGGAGGACAACATTCGAGAATGGACTGATTTGACACTGAGCAAAACAATCAGGGTTGCTGAGGACAGGGAAAGATGGAGTACGCTGGTTAAACGATCATCTGTGGTGCCCCTACGACCTCCGAGTTATAGGATAGGATAGGATAGGATAGGATAGGATAGGATAGGATAGGGTATGGATATTAGCGCTAAAATAACATCCCAGTCCTTCATAAAATACTGCTTTTCTCAAATACACTACACTACACTACTCTACACTACAATACAATATTATACCATAATTAAACATTATAATACAGTATTATACAATACAAGTTTATTCTCCGATTTAAAAAAAATTAAATGTGCCTTTCACAACCCCGTCCAGGCATGCATCAACATTAGTCAAGACTTTTTACAAATACAATTGTAAAATCTGTTTGCAAGTGACACAATGAGCCCTAATTCCCATTTGACATAAACAATGCACATCATCATCATCATCATCATCATCATCATCATCATCATCATCATCATCATCATCATAATCATCTGACATCGTGTTTATCACGCGAGTTCTTTGACTGGTGGAACGTTTAATCTCTGACCAAAACGCACGCTTCGTCGCTTGCGGGCGTCAAGGTGATGACCTTGTTAATCTCTAACCCTGCTGGGCGGCCATCAGCTCATTCTGAACTCCGTGAACGTGCGGCGATCATCCTGAGTAGCCTTGTCCGCCTAAATCACCAATCAGCTCAAAGATCTGTGATCTGTACCAACATAGGCGCTCACATGCTCATGCACTCTCACATACACAACAAACATACACGTGGTGTAAAGGCAATCAAATCGCCACAACAAGACGAACAGAAAATCGAATTTTGTTGTTGTTGTTGTTGTCGTTTCGTTGAAATGTTAGGTTGACTGCGCCCAATGCCATTATTGAAGAATCATTGCTCCTACTTAAAAACGTAATTATAAAAAAAATTATGTTGAACATTGGAAGAATTGATTGATCTATGTTTTAAAACTAGGCTATCTTGATCTATGTTATTTAACTAGGCTATCTGTCTTTTGTGTATAGTTATATTGGTTTTATAGTATCTTGTCTTGTCTTGATGACCAACACACGACGTCAGTTCTAGTATGTTTCCAGAACAGAGAGGAGAAATCCTCCCAATTCTCCGAGAAGAAGTTGAGGCAGAAGCGCAATCGCTGAAGAAGAGGAAGTCAGCGGGAGTGGACAACATACCCGCAGAATTGCTTCAAGCAGGAGGAGAAGCGATGATTGACGCCCTCACCATTATCTTTAACAAAATCTGGCGGAATGGGGAGTAGGCTACACCATGGACCTAGTCACTTGTCATCACTCTTCCAAAAAATGGTAACCTTCAGGAGTGTAAAAATTATTGCACCATCAGCCTCATCAGCCATCCCAGCAAAGTCCTCCTGAAAATAATACTCAACAGGTTGAAACTCTAAGCTGAACAAATCATAGCTGAAGAACAAGCAGGATTCAGGGCAGGGTGAAGTACCACTAAACATATTTTCAACCTCAGAAAAATCTGCGAAAAATACCTACAGCACCAACAACATCTGTATCATGTGTTTGTAGACTTCAAGAAAGCGTTTTACCGAGTCTGGCATGCAGCTCTGTGGGCAAGCGTGAGAGTGTATAACACCAGCCCTTACATTATTGAAGTCATCAAAAGCCTGTATAACAAGGCTACCAGTGCAGTCCTCAACAAAAGCGCCATCGGGAAATGGTTCTGAACAACAATCGGCGTGGGTCAAGGATGCTTAATCTCTCCAACACTCTTCAACGCCTTCCTGGAACACCACATGTCCATGTCATGCCCTTGCAGAACACGAAGGTAGAGTCAGCTTAGGAGTAGAGCAATCTCAAACCTCCGTTTTGCGGATGACATTGATGGATTGGCTGGAGAAGAGCAAGAACTTGAACAGCTGGTACAGAGGCTTGACACCATCTCCAGAGCCTTTGGAATGAAAAAAAGTGCAGAGAAGACCAAAAATGATGGCAAACAACACCAAAGACATCAACACGGACATCAAAATCCATGGCTAATCCATCAACGCGGTGCATAGCTTCAAAATTTAGGAGTCATTATATCAGACAGTGGGTCCCGACAGGAAGTCCTCTCCAGTATCACACAAACAACTGCTGCCCTGACAAGGTTGAAGCCCATTTGGAAAGACAGGACCATCAGTCTACACTCCATTGTAATGCAGCTGCGCTCCCTTGTCATCTCCATATTTCTATAAGCTTGCAAAACATGGACTCTCAAAGCAGACCTACAACGAAGACTACAAAGCATGGAGATGAGGTGCTACAGAAGACTTGGGCATTTCCTATACTCAGCACATCACCAACGACAAAATCCGACAGACCACCACACAAGCCATCGGACAACACGATGACATGCTCACGGTGGTGAAGAAACGGAAATCCGATGGTATGGCCACGTCACCATAGCATCAGGCCTTGCAAAAGCCATCCTGCAAGGCACAGTGCAAGGAGGCCGAAGAAGAGGGAGACAGAAAAAAAAGGTTGGAGGACAACATTCGAGAATGGACTGGCTTGACACTGAGCGAAGCCATGAGGGTTGCTGAGGACAGAGAAAGAGGGAGTACGCTGGTTAAACGATCATCTGTGGTGCCCCAACGACTTTCAAGTTGCGGGTTTGGATAGGATAGGACACGAAGTCCTGAACTGTTTGTAGACTATAAATAGAAGCGCGTGCTCTTGGAGCGCGCGGCAGAAACTCGGGCTTGCACATGCTCCATCGCCTTAAGCTGGTCCCAGCGTGTCAGAAGATCAGTCGAGCGGAAAATGTCGGACACAGTCTGACGCACATTCTGACTTGACTGTCGTAGGGGCTGTTCTGGCGTTTGCATTCTAAAGTCTTAGATGATTGTTTTGGTGGCGGCTGTGGTTATGATGATGATGATGATGATGATGATGATGATGATGATGATGATGATGATGATGATGATGATGAGATGATGATCTCCACAACGAAAAGTACATCATCATCTAGCACATCCTCTTCTCCTATCCCATTCATACTCATCCAATACTATACAATGCAAAGCAATACAGTACATTTGAACTTCGGGTGACCAACCTAGGCAATCTTACCATTGGAAGTTTGTTGCACCTTGAAGTGTCTCGTTGCTTGCAGCCTATTCGTATTTTTTTGTTGTTCTTCTTATCAAGCGCTTTTCAATCTCAGGAACTCCCCCGTTTGGGTGCCGGGGTTTTCAGTATAAATAGTATCCCCACTTTCTGGAAATTTAGTGCTTTAAATTCCCACTGTCGCTGTCTTTCTCATTTGTTCTTTCTCATTCCTGCTCTGATCTATCAATCTGCTATACTATCTTCTTTTTCGCTAGACCAGTCATCTACCTTTTTTGTTGAAAACTCTTCCGGGACAAGACTCCTTATTTGTGTGTGAGGTCTGTTGGATCAGCTTGGGAATATTGGACGCTTTCTGCCAGGTGGTCACTAGGGCTTCCTATGATGTTATTATTTAGCAATGTAGGCATTTTATATGTATGTGTTTTGTGGATAATTTATAATGATGTTTGTATTCTATTTTGTTTTTGTAAACGGATGTTCGATAAGTACAGCCTCAGCGTCCCCTGAGTGGGATGTCTTTATTGTAAAGTGACTGGCTGGTAGAGGGCATTCAGTTTTACCACTAGGGTTGTTTCAGCAGATCTTTTATGCGGATCGGGGGTTGTCCGGTCCTGATTTGGCTCGGAAGAGTCCGCTGGACCTAAAGCAATCACCATGTAATGTAATGTAATGTAATGTAATGTAATGTATTGTAATGTAATGTAATGTAATGTAATGTAATGTAATGTATTGTATTGTATTGTAATGTAATGTAATGTAATGTATTGTAATGTATTGTATTGTAATGTAATGTAATGTAATGTAATGTATTGTAATGTAATGTATTGTAATGTACTGTAATGTAATGTAATGTAATGTATTGTAATGTAATGTATTGTAATGTACTGTAATGTATTGTAATGTAATGTAATGTAATGTAATCTCAGGAACTGCTCAAGGCGCATGTTGTAACTGTAGTCGCTCGGGGCGCCTACTTGTTGTCCTAGGCGCATCGTCCAACATCTTAGAAAATTAAGCAGAATGGTGGGCGACTGGGGCTGGGGAACAAGGGACCTAGTGGTGGCTGTATTTTGGTGTAGCTGGCACTCCCCAGCCTAGGACATGAGCGTCAGGAGCGAGCGCGCGCACAGACAAGACCTCGGTTTCTACTCTCCTCTGATGGAGCTTGGGGCGCTTGACTGTGCAACAGGGGGGGGGGGGGGTGTCGTGGTTTTTTGTTGTTGTCGGCACCCCAGACCGCCAACCTTGACATTTTGAACCCCTGCCTGCGTTGTTGTTGCTGGACGTTTAATGCTTCAATCGGTTTGCCGTTGCTTTCACCACTGGGCCACCGCTCAGTCCTTTCTTTTTAGTGTCCTCCTCTCCGTCTCCCTCCATCTCCTCTCCTCCCCCACACCCCTTTATTCTCCGCCCACCCCTACCCACCCCCCTCTCCATTGCCCTCGCTCTCACCCCTCACCCTAACCGTCCACCTCCTATTGTCCCACTCCAATGGCTTGTTGGGCAGGAGCCACCCGCTGTTTGATGTCGTGTGCTGTGGAATTGCCGTGTACCCTTGCTTTCTCTTTCCACAAGACGTCTTCAGTGGGGCTGATCGGGTGACGCCGTTATCGCCTGCCTTATTTGGAAGGCTCGTGGAAAAATCTTGGAGGCTCAAATACTTTTGATTTTTCGAGGTTGCTGAACCTTGTGGGCAAAAAGATGTTCAGATTCCTAGATTCTGGATCTGAGAACATTGAGGGAAAACAAAGGATTTGAACCTCCCCGAATCTTCCATTAAGACAAGGCCATTAAAGAGTCTTTTTTGTCGGTTGGTGCTTCGGCAAATTTTAAGACCCGAGGTGTTGTTAAATAACACTCTTCGTTAGCCTTTCTTCAACTAGGTCACCTAACCTTTGACCACAACATGAGTGGTACTGTTATTTGACAACAGCGAGTACTATTTGTTGCTGTTGGGTTTTTTCATGTACAACTGTTCTTAGGCTTATTACTGCCTATTCTAGACCGTTCTTGATAATTCTCTGTAGGTAAATAGGTTGTACTGTTTATTTGTTGTTGTTTTTTTGTGTTACATGCCACTAGATCAGGGTTGCAGCTAAACCTCAAATTCTACGTCCAGCGGCAGAGATAAGTGGAAAGGCTGGTTTTAGCTAGGCAATATGTATTTTAGTCATCACGTGGGTTCTTGTGTAACCTTTCATAGCTTCACGGTATTCTTCACATGACGCAACGTGTTTAGTTGTTTTGTCAGGGAAAGTAATGGTATGGATGTTCTTTTAAAAAAATAAATAAATAAAAATAACTAAAGCAGAATACTCCACATATTTTCATAGAAAACGTATGTTACACTGAGGAATTAAAAAAAAAAAAGGTCGCCCCGTTATTTTATCCTATCCTATCCTATCCTATCCCGTAACTCGGAGGTCGTAGGGGCACCACAGATGATCGTTTAACCAGCGTACTTCGTTATCAGTAGTCCGTATAGATGATGACGCTGGGGATGATGATGTTTTGGGTGTTGTCATTTAAAATGCATCATTTCGTGAAATATTGTCTCTGCGACTGCTTTCCATATTGACGTGTTCTCGCTTAGTTAACGTTTTATGTAATATTACATCACAGCGCAATCTTGTCGCCGGGAATACATTATTAATGGTCTCATGCGATTGTTTTTAAAAGCGACAACATTTCATGCATTGGGTATTGTTACAAAATTGTGTACCAAACTTGTCGGCGGCCAAAATTATTTATTTGGTTAACATTATTTTGCTAAGACGGGATTTCACGACCAGGTTTAAACACAAAGGTGACGACCCCATCGTTTTACCGTGAAATATTGTCTCGCTGCCAACATTTTTCCACAGCAGATTGGACATCTTCTTCTTCTTCTTCTTCTTCTTCTTCTTCTTCATCATTATCAACATCATCATCACATTTTCGCAACCATAGATTTCTGTGAAATATTGTCTCGATTCACGACAATTGTTCACAACCTACTATATGTGATATGACACTGCCATCTTGACGCGAGGGGTCACACAGTGGCTAATCCTTTTGTTGATAATCGGCTTCTGCGCAGGCTGCAAGAAACTAACACCATTTTCCTTGATTGACAGCAGCACGCGCTTGGCCATGCGCATGCGCACGGACGCACGCAGAGGCGCCCGAAATATCAATTAGGAATTGATGAATGATAAACAGGCGATGAATGATAAAGACACGTTGGTTCCAACAGGAACTCAACATTCGATATACTATGATGTAGGTTTTCACACAATCCAAATCGCTATGACGATTTTGTTCTTAATATGGTTTGGTGCCTGTTTAAGAGCGTGTTGATGTTTGGTTATCCTGTGTTTAGGCCTTTATTTTAGCCAGTCTTATTTTAATATGTATAACACGCGCACGCGCGCGCGCGCTCGCTCATAGAGAGAAAGAGAGAGAGAGAGAGAGAAGGGGAGAGAGACTTTGACATTATTGTATTCAGAAATTTCGACAAAGCATTTGCCCTGCAACGCGTCGTCTTCTAATCGTTCTGAGATGTAAACAAGTAAACCAACAGATGCAGGCAGAAATTGAACCCTCATTCAAGAACTCTAAACGCGTACGACGTTCACACTGACCTACTAGACATGCAGTAAACAACAAGTTTCCTTGGACGTGATACATGGACAAGCAAACAAACACACACACACACACACACACACACACACACACACACACAAGCAAGCGCGCAACCGCACACTGAAAAAACAACACGAATTTACATTACATTACATGATTATTGCTTTAGGTCCAGCGGACTCTTCCGAGCCAAATCAGGACCGGACAGGACAACCCCTGATCCGCATAAAAGATCTGCTGAAACAACCCCAGTGGTAAAACTGAAAGCTCTCCACTAGCCAGTCACTTTACAATAAAGACATCCCACGCAGGGGACGCTGAGGCTGTACTCTAATTTATCGAACCCCCGTTTACAAAAACGAAATAGAATACAAACATCGTTATAAAATATCAACAAAACACAGATATATATAAAATGCCTACATTGCTAAATAATAACATCATAGGAAGCCCTAGTGACCCCCTGGCAGAAAGCGTCCACTATTCCCAAGCTGATGCAACAGACCTCATACACAAATAAGGAATCTTGTCCCGGAAGAATTTTCAAGAAAAAAAGGTAGGTGACTGGTCTAGCAAAGAAGAAGATAGTATAGCAGATTGATAGAACAGAGCAGGAATGAGAAAGAGCAAATGAGAAAGACAGCGACAGTGGGAATTTAAAGCACTAAATTTCCAGAAAGTGGGGACACTATTTATACTGAAACCCCCGGCACCCCAACGGGGGAACACGAATTTAGCCCACATGGGTTGACAACTAAGCACAAGGCATCACCCCACAACCACAGTCTTGTAGTCCAACCCGTTCAATCACAAGGACATTCACCGTGTAGAATAGATCCTTCATAGTCGAGAGGTAGTTGTTCCCCGATAGCATAGCGGTAGCAGTAGCATGTCTCTATATACATAGGACCCGCTGAGCTATGTAAGGTCCACTTCCTCTTTGCTATCAAGGGTCCATTCTACTGGGTTAATGCCCCCGTGGTTCAGTACAGTTCAAAAGAACACGGGTTGGGGCTGAAACACAGAGGGAGGGTACGCACTCACTTACAAACAGAGGGAGAGAAGAATATCAAGAGAGAGAGAGAGAGAGAAGTAAAGGAGATAGTGGGGTTGGGGATGAGGAGAGGGGAAGGGGAGGAGGGTGGCACACAGATAAACAAACTTTCATTGAGGAGGGGTGAGGTTGGGAGACAGGTTGACACTGAGAGAGTGTGTAATGGTGTAACGTATAGAGGGGGGGGGAGAGAGAGAGAGAGAGAGAGAGAGAGAGAGAGAGAGAGAGAGAGAGAGAGAGAGAGAGAGAGAGAGAGACTCTGATAGACAGACGGACACACAGCCAGAGAGAGAGAGAGAGAGAGAGAGAGAGAGAGAGAGAAAGCAATGACAGAAACGTCTAGAAGTAGGAGCCGCTTGTAACACTCCTCTGGCAACGGACTGAAGGAGAGGGACGGAACGGAGCCTTAGGAAGTCGGAAAGAGCTGGTTACCACCCAAATCCCGTCTTGATCCCGTTTTGACGAGAAGAGAGAACCGCGACTAGCCGAGTCCATTTCAAGTCAATCATTAGGCCACCTTTCACACCTCCCGTTGAGAAGAGCGTCGTGACAAGAACGATAAGTGGGACTGTGCCGCTCGCTGTATGAAGCCACAAAAGATGGCAGCAACCCGGAAAATGCAGCGACTTGAGCGAAGAGGCCGAACTACTGTGCAGAAATAGCTGGTCGTTGCTTGAGTTATAGTTCTAGTGTGGCACTGACGTGGGTTTTATTGCATCGGTCATACACACACACACAAAGGAGTAGTAGACCTTGCACTACAATGATTTGATTTTATTTCAGTGACATGTTCTCTCTACTTGTTTTTTTTTTCTTTTCTTCTTCCAATGCCCCCAGTAAAGAATCCACAGCGCATTCATATAAAATACCCTCTTAGTGTTTCAGTAATTGTCGAATATGACAGATGGACATTAATGGAAGAAGCAGAAGAAGAATGGATGAATAATAATATTGTTTTTCATTTGATGTCGGCCAGTTATCTTTTATCGGGCCCACAAATGATGAGAACGTAGGTCAAGAAGCACTTTTGAGTGTGTCAGTGAAGTGGGGGGTGTAGGGAAAGGGGGTGGGAAGGGGGGGAAGGGATTTGCTAGAGAATATTTGCATATTTTGAACATTGGTTCGTTTAAAAGGATAGAGTCTTAGGCTCTGTAACCTAGCTAATAGCTTGCCATAAACAGCAGTTAACACAGAAACAAACTTAACTTCTAACAAATATAGGTTTACAATTAACTTTAATCCAGACATCTGTACTTATCTTAATAAGCTGAATCAGTATGTATTGATACAGAGAGAGAGAGAGAGAGAGAGAGAGAGAGAGAGAGAGAGAGAGAGAGAGAGAGAGAGAGAGAGAGAGAGAGAGAGAGAGAGAGAGAGAGAGCGTCTGGCCTCAGAAACATGTGACAATTAATCGCGCATTTCGTTTTAAATGTATTTATTGATGTTTGTTTGTTGGTTAGTAGGTTTATTTATCATTTTAGATTATTTTTGTCATTTTACTTTGTCCATTATTTTCAGTTGTAAATCTGGCAGCAAAAATACAATACTTATCGTACCAAGCAGTATTGTCATAGATGCATGCTTCTGGAAGCACGTTAAATGAATTATTATTTTTATATATTATATAGTTTTTAATCCGCATACCGCTTTATAAATAGGCCGTTTTATATCAAATCTTTGAGTGAATGAATAAAACCTCAATGTTTTTTTTAATTGTATTTATTCAATCATTTATTTACTTACTATTTACGTCTTTATACGCAACGCGTGATTTTTGAGTATATTTATAAGTAATACTATTATTTATGTATATAGTTAGGTAATTATTAATGCATTTTTTCATATATTGATGAAGTTAGTTTGTTAGTTAGTACTACAGTAGTTATTAGTTAGTTAGTTCACTTTTTACTGTTTTGTTTCAGACACATCCCGGACCTGCACGACGTTCACGAGACCAGATTTTATGGGGCACGGGAGTCCTGCCGAAGGTTGGTAGCCTAACCCAGCTTTATATTACGTGTCTGTTTGGAACTGAGATAAAACTAGCAGTCTATATTAAATTTGATTGACGTTTTTTTTTTCCTTTAATTTTTTTGGGTTGGTTTTGTTTGGTTTATTTCACCCCCTTCTTTATTAGTTTGGCACTTTGAAAGCTGAAGAGGCAATGTGTAGTTTCTCGATGGCTAGACCAAAAGTGCGTTGTAGTCCATACAAAAAGAACGGTTCTATTGTGACTGTCTTCACTAAGTTTTATTGGCTAACTTACGGACAAAACTCGCTCACATGTTACAGACCCTCCTTCATGCACACACACAAAACCCCTATATTTTTTCACCTCTCGAACCCGTAGTGCAAAAGGAAAACGCGGTTAGAAGATGGAAATCGAAATCGAGTTTTATTATTAGTTTTTTTTTTTTTTTTTTAATGTTAGATAGACTGCATCCATGCGATACAGTTATTGATAGTTATTTCCCTTGGTTGTTTTTTTGTCGTGCGTTTAATAATTCTATATTTAGTGGACACCATTTTCGTGTCTATAGCGTTTCCTGTGATGCATGACGATGTTGTTTCTATTGGTTTGTTGTAGGCATGCCCCTACCCGTATGACAATGCTATGCGTTACTTTTACCCCGATGACTCTGTCTACTTCTCGCACTTCAGAGATAAACACAAAGGTTGGTGTTGTCTTTTTTGGGGGTTTAATAATCTTTTATTTTATTTGATGTGTTAGGTGTCGTTATTTTTATGTGTGTGTGTTTGTGGATGTGATTTCAAACTTGGGCGAAGGTATGTGTGATGAGTGTTTATATGAGGTATTTCATTTATTTATTTATGATGTTTGTGTGTGCGTATATGTGCGTGGTGTGTGTGTGTGTGAGTGTGTGTGTGTGTGTGTGTGTGGGTGGGCGTGTGTGTGTGTGTGTGTGTGTGTGTGTGTGTGTGTGTGTGTGTAATTTTTTATTTTAGTTTGTTGGTGTGACAATAGTTTACTTGGAAAATAAGCCTTGCTGTGCAATGAGAACATCATTACTGGGTAATGGCTACTCAAACCTGCCGTTATCAGCTTTGACGTTCAGGCCACTCTTCCTTGCTATGTCAACAAACAACTGTGGCGACCTACAATACACGCTTTCACAGCGGTGCTAGTTTTAGACAACCCTGGTGCTATTATTAATAGATACATAAACACAATGAATTTATTGATGTATATAAAAAAAACAAACAAACAAAAAAAACACAACAACGTACTTTTGACAGAGGTGCAAATTTTCACTGCTACTTTTAGAAAGGATATTTGACGCTGCAAAGTTAAATATGTGATCTTAAGGCCCCCCGTAATGTAATTTTGTTTTCCCAGTGACAAGCGCTGTAGTCATACTTTACCTTTGTTTCCGTGTTGTTGTTGTTGTAGTTGTTGTTGTTGTTGTTGTTGCTGTTGTTGTTGTTGTTGTTATTTTAATTTCGTTTCATGGTCAAGTTTGGTGGTCCACTTTTGTTAACATTTAATTTCATACGTTGTTTCATTTTATTTTTTTTTTAATGATTACTTTTATCTTATTTTGTTTCTTTGCATGTTTGCTCACTTAATGACAGCAGTTGTTCCTCCCCCAACCCACCCACCGTGTTTTTTGGTGTGTTTTTTTTTTTTGGGGGGGGGGAGAGGAAGGGGGAAGGAAGGAGGGGGGGGTTCATGTGTAGCCGTTTTGCTTCTATTCTGTTTTCTTATGTTTTCCTATGTTTCGTCACAGTCAAGACCTTCGTTCAATTACATTTGAAACTGTATCGCTTGGTCTGCATTGCTTCGTTGCTGTATTTTGTTGTGCTCATTCATGAAATCGCATCAAAGCTTGTTCGCGTTCCGTTTCTCCGTCCATGCAGTGCTGTGAGCGCGTCTTTGGTTTTGGACGTGTTTCTTTTGTTTGTTTGTTTTTGTTTTTTTAAGGTTCTTTATCAGTTGCCGTTCGTTTATTCATTCATACACTCAGTCATTCCATCTTTTGTTCTCTTGCTTTGGCATAACTGCGTTGCATGGGCATTTTTGTGATGCTAGTATTTTTTACAATGTTACGGTAAAATGTCCTATGTTCTCATAAAATGTATTGAAAATTTTGTTTTCTGATTCTTGTTTCATTAGTTTGTGTGCTAATTCTTTTATTTTGTGGCTTGTTACTAGTGTGCCCTTCCTCCCCTCGCCACTCTGACACCACCCACCCGCTTCCACTTTCTCCACGCAGCTATCCCTTTGACCTACCCATTCCACAACGCGACCATCGATATCGGAGTTTGGTTTTTGTTTGTTTGTTTTATTCGACGTATGTAGTGTTTATGATTTGCTCTGTCTCTCTCTCTCTCTCTCTCTCTCTCTCTCTCTCTCTCTCTCTCTCTCTCTCTCTCTCTCTCTCTCTCTCTCTCTCTCTCTCTCTTTCTCTCTCTGTGTCTCTCTCTGTCTCTGTCTCTGTCTCTCTCTGTCTCTCTCTCTGTTTCTATGTCTCTGTCTCTCTGTGTGTCTCTGTCTCTCTCTATATCTCTATCTCTGTTTCTCTCTGTTTCTCTGTCTCTGTCTTTCTTTATGTCTCTGTCTCTGCCTCTCTCTCTCTCTCTGTCTCTGTCTTTCTCTCTGTGTCTCTGTCTCTGTCTCTCTCTGTCTGTTTCTCTGTCTCTCTCTCTGTGTCTCTGTCTCTCTCTGTGTGTGCCTCTATCTCTCTCTCTGTGTCTCTGTCTCTCTCTGTGACTCTGTCTCTCTCTGTGACTCTGTCTCTCTCTCTCTCTGTTTCTCTGTCTCTCTCTCTGTGTGTGTTTCTGTCTCTCTCTGTGTATGTCTCTATCTCTGTCTCTCTCTCTGTTTCTCTGTCTCTCTCTGTGTCTCTCTCTGTCTCTTTCTCTCTCTCTCTCTCTCTCTCTCTCTCTTTCTCTCTCTCTTTCTCTCTGTGTTTAACTTGCGTGCAGAACCTGAACTATGATAAAGTGTCACTAGCACACAAATGTTCGGATGTAGGAGAGTTTGTGGCTATGATCGTAATGATTGAAAGCTAATTAATGGCTTCCCCCGGTAAGGCCTGTTTTCCTTGTTTGAATAATATCAATCTTTGAAGGTGCTAAACTTTCACCGTATTTTTGCAGTTTGCGTTTCTTTTATTTATTCAGAACCGAGCCCAAATGGGATGATGGCACGAAAATGCACACCACAAAATCTGGCCGGCCTCAATTCAGATATAAACGTCTTCATTGCCAACCGTCGGCATCAGCATTTTGGCCAAAGCTACAGCGTGTTGGCAAAATAAAACAAGTCCAGAGAAGCTAGTTTAGAAGGAAAAAACAAACACACATACGCACACACATACACACACAGAGAGTACTTTTTGTGTATTAGCCTCGCATTTTACAGTTTGTGTTTTGATGAATGTAACTTGAATCTGGCCTTCAAAGGGCACCTGATTGTCAATGTTCACTCTGAAAACGCGTCTCATCGCGTTTCTATGAAGGAGGTAACGATATTTGTTTGGTTTTTTTTTTACCAAAACGGGCTGGCATACTTTTGCCATCACCTGGCATCAGGGGAGAGAAGTCATACCGGTCAGGGGAGGCAACAAGAGCCGGAAAGAAGAAGGGTGAAGTTTAGCACAACACGAACATTAGCCTTACTTTGATGTTTAGGTTTTCTCCCTTACCTTGATGTTGGTTGAGCTTCAGTCGTAGGCCTCGAGGAGAGCGAGAGATAGGGGAGGGGAGGAGGGGGAGTATTAAAGATGTGGGAAGGAGGAGGGTACGAGAGAGGATGGAAGGCGGACATACAAGTGTATATACAGATCTATCCCTGATATATATATATCAGGGATAGATCTGTAGAAATGATAGTAGATGAAAACGTTCATGCAATGTAGTGAGGCGATGATTATTATCGGTATGGTTCGACGGTTAAAGGCCCCATAACACACATTTTAGCGTCCCAGATCCTTTTTTTTTATTCACAATGAGTGTGGCCCTATCGAGAGATAAAAAGATTACCCCCCTCACTACTCCCTCGCCTCCCTTTTCCTCCCCCATCTTTCAGATACCAAAAAAAAAATATTTCAAAAGAACGATTTCGATTTTAATCGGTCCATTTATTTGTAGTGTGTGCCTAATATTACCATCAACGTGATTCTAACAACAGCACCGTGGCGAGAGTGTGTATAGTAGTAGGAACCGTTGTTTGTTTGTTTGTTTGTTTACAACAAAGAAAGAGGCGTCGAACATTCGAACACTAGCTGTCGGTTTGAGCAAACGAATACCCCTTGTAGTAAAGGTTGATGTGGACAATACTGCAACTTGGCAAGCGAAATGCTTTTCACGACAACAATAAACAGACGTCCTGGATACCATTTGCCCTTGAAAGTGGTGGATGAGAATGAAGATGCGAAGCCAAATGGCGAAAGTGACTGGAGGAGAAAGTGTGTGTGTGTGTGGGTGTGGGTGTGTGTGTGGGGGTGGGGGTGCGTGTGTGTGTGTGTGCACTTGAATAAACGCAGAAATGGGTAACAGACCTTGTCTTTCTTAGTAACAAATGGGTTTGTTTGCTTGGAACCCACTTTTTTTCCAGGACCCCACTTTTTTCTAAGTGCGCGGGTGTGCTCCTTTAGTGCATGGGAGTGCAGTTGTAGTGCATGAGAGAGTTTTAAGTACAAGGGAGTGCTCTATCCGGGACGGAGATAATCCAGTCACTTTTCGGGCACATTTTGAAGAAAGTTCGACCTATTTCGTCCCCTATAGGAGAAAAGAGCCGAATTTGCATCAGATTCTTACATTTTTAGATGAATTTTGCGCTCCTTCCGTTAAAAAAAAACACTTTCCGATTCCTACATTCTTAAATAAACCCAGTTCTGATGCAGTGCAAATATGTGTGCGTGTGTTTGCGTGTGTGTGTGTGTTTAAAAAACAACGACAAAGGGTGTGAGCGGATCAAGACATCAAGAAGAGGACTGGGCCAGGGAAGAAGGTACAAGAGGCTGGGTGTCTGGCTGAGCACGCAGGAACGTTTGAAAGCAAAGAGGCAAGAAGTTGCAGGGAGAGAAGGAGAGGATCTTCAAAGTACAAAGAGCAAGCCGTGGGAGTGAAAAAAAAGATGAATGGGGTAGACGAAAAGTTTTACAAGGGGCTGTAATTCTGTCATGTCGTGTTGCAGTGTCGCTGGGGCTGAGTGTGTGTGTGTGTGTGTGTGTGTGTGTGTGTGTGTGTGTGTGTGTGTGTGTGCGTGTTTGCGCGTGTGCGAACGGGTGTGTGTGTATGTGTATTTGCGCGCGATAACTATTGTGTGGTTGTGACTATTATACATGTGTGTTTTAAGAAAATGTAACATAACTTCTTTTTTTTTAAATATTGTACAGCATTTCTTTTATAAGTATACTTGGGACTGAATTTTTGTAGCTGTTGCCTATCTTTGCATGTTCCTTTATAACTATACGCACGCATGTGTGTGTATGTGTGTGTGTGTTATCTCGATTCCGAGACGTTTTCCTTGTACCTTAACTAGCAATAAAATTATTTGACTTGGTACGTTGAGAGAGAGAGAGAGAGAGAGAGAGAGAGAGAGAGAGAGAGAGAGAGAGAGAGAGAGAGAGAGAGAGAGAGCGGACAAAAGTACATTTGAGCGTCTCTCTCTCTCTCTCCATTCGTGCGTGCAATAGGTGTGTATGTTTGTTGTATGCGAGAGGGAGAGAGAGAGAGAGAGAGAGAGAGAGAGAGAGAGAGAGAGAGGCAGAGAGAGAGAGACAGAGAGAGACAGAGAGAGACAGAGAGAGAGACAGAGACAGAGAGAGAGATGATCGTCCGAAGGGTGTGGAGAACTTGATGTATAGGCTGGTGTGTGGGGATGGATTTGCTTGACGTAGAGGATGGGGTATTGGGCGCTGGAGGTATAATAGAAGGTAGGGGTGGACAATGCGAGCTTCAATGGAAGAAGGGTGGGGGGAGGTGGGTTAGGGAACCCTGTGGCAGGGGACTTGGGGTCACATAATGAAAACAGCGGAGACCAAAGGCCGTGGCTGTACACCGCAATCAAGCTGATTTTATGCTTCATTCCCAAACCCAACCAAATCTCGTGGCCGCGAGAATTCCATCGTGATCTGTATTCCATGATTCTCGCAGGGAACAAGAGGGAGGGGAGGGAGGGGAGAGTCCCGAGGTCTCGCGACAATCACGTGCATCCCGCGAGAATATCGGAAAAGGGATTTCTGAGCACCGGCGACAATCACAAAGTCTCGCGCGACTCTGAAGAAAGGGACCGCAATCATGAGATCCCGCGAGATTCTCCAAGCGGGCGAGATTTGGTTTTTATACCGCAATCACGAGTACCCGCGAGGATTTTGAGGCGCGCAAGAGTTGGGTTTTATAAACAGGTCCACTAAGGCTTTGGTGTTTTTTTTCCCAAAGCGCGACCAAAATTAAATCAGTGGAGATCGGAGAGACCAAGAGTCGTCTGCGAGGAGAGAGAGGGAAGAGAGAGAGAGAGAGAGAGAGAGAGAGAGAGAGAGAGAGAGAGAGAGAGACAGAGACAGAGACAGAGACAGAGACAGAGAGGGTGGGGGATTAGTTGGCTATTTGAAAGTAAAATTGGCTCAGTTGTCCACGGTACAAACCTTATGTTCAGTAGAGCGAGCAAGCGTCTTGGGAGACGTGGATTCGATCCTGGAGTTTCTATAAAACTAGTTTGTGCATATAGAATTTGTACCTTGAACAGCTCTGTTGAATATTAAGCGCTCTATGTATTTAAAATAAATAAATAATAAATAAACAAACAAACAAATTAACAATCAAAACTCCGCACTAAAAACGAAGTAAGGTGCGGATGGCTTTGAAGTGAAAAAACATCCTGGTGTGTGAAATAACCTTTTACCACTTTTTTGTTGTTGGGATATAGAAATTATATTTTGCTATCATTATTTATTGACGTTGATAAGGAGGAAGAGGAGGATTGATGACGATGAGAAAGAGGAGGATTGATGATGATGAGAAAGAGGAGGATTGATGATGATGACGACCAACTTTTTCTTGGTCTGTGTTAAGTTTTTGTTTAGTTACCGGTGTCACGTCGTCAAAGTTACTTTAGCCGGGCGCCTTTGCGCATGCGCCAGGTCAAGTCGGGCCGGCTTTTTCACGATGTTCTTAGGCGTCGTAACCCTAACCCCTAACTCTAACCCTAACCCTAACCTTAATCCTTACTAAGACTACGATAGCACTGTGCGCATGCGTCGAATTTTTGTTATGCGTCGACCCATCAGAATGCTCCCAGTCGCTCCCAGCCCAAATAAGATATTAGGAACTTTGACGATGTCACACCAGTAGGCTTACATTTTGTTTCCCAATCACTGAGGGCAACGTTTGGCTAGACGGCGGTGTTTGTGTGGGGGAAGGTGGGGGGGAGTAACGACCTACAGAGTTGGAGGGTGGGGGATTTTGAGGGGCCGGGGACGATGTTTCGATACAATACATCTAAACTACAGTCCAAACCCTTGGCGAAAATTTAAAAAAAAAAAAACTGCACGAGTGCAGCAGGGTTAACAAAACGAAAATACCAAAAAAAAATGTATGCGAAAACCTCCACCTGGATTTGATTTTGGCCAACCGCGCATGAATCTTCTCAGCCCTTACATTATTCATGCACTGCGAAAAACGCAGCCAACCAAATCCAAAGGGTTATCATTCCTGCAAACTGTAATTTCCTCCCTTGCCTCATGCGCAGTCTACTGAGACCGATGAATAATTTATCAACGTGTGGGGAAAGTCAGTTTTTTTGCAATTGGCCATGTAATATTAAGGTGGCTGGAGGAGAGCGAATGAAAAGGACAGCTACATGATGTGTAGTGAAAACGATTTAAAGGTAGTTGTGATGATGCTTGCAGTACAGATTGGCTTGTTGGGCAGGGGTTGGGAGAGGAGGAATGACAGGTGGAAGTGGATGTTGGGGGCATGCGGGGAGGGGGAGGGGGGGGGGGTTGAGAGAAAAAAATGAAAGTATTGGAAAGTGTCTGGGCGAGGGAGAAGGCCGCGCTGGTCCAGTGGTGAAAGCGATGGCAAAGTAAGTGAAGCGTTGAATGTAATCGATAACGTTGCTGGCCGTGGTTCCACATGTCAAGGTTGACGGCATGGAGTGCCGAGAAACAAATTAACCTGACTCCGATACACGGACTCTTGAGCTGAACAAGCATTACTACTACTACTACTACTACTACTACTACTACTACTACTACTACTACTACTACTACTACTACTACTACTACTACTAGTACTACTACTACTACTACTACTACTAATAATAATAATAATAATAATAATAATAATAATAATAATAATAATAATAATAATAATAATAATAATGGGAACACCAGTTGTAAAGTTCAAGAACGTAAACACACTGCAAGATTTAAAGATTCCTTATACATGTAAGCTATTTCACTGAAACGCTTTGTCAGGAGTTATAAGCCTAGTAGTAGTAGTAGTAGTAGTAGTAGTAGTAGTAGTAGTAGTAGTAGTAGTAGTAGTAGTAGCAGTAGTAGCAGCAGCAGAAGTAGTAGTAGTAGTAGTAGTAGTAGTAGTAGTAGTACAGTATTAGTAAGGGGTAAGAGGAGGCATCCATTGGGTTTCTTATGATTTGTTATATTTGTTCATTTTATTAATTATCCATGGAGACTAATGTAGAAAATGATTTAATGATCTCATTCGGCGAGGTGAGATCATTGCACACAGAGCCAGGTGAGAAAGAACAACTTGCACAGTAGGGGCTGGGGCGGGTGGGGATGGGAGGGATGGGGGGAGGGATGGGGAGAGAGATAGAGAGAGAGAGAGATGATGGTGAGGTGAGTTCTGTTGTTAGTGCCCTCTTATAGACTACAGTGGTGTGAAACGGAGGCTTGCTTTTCCTTGTGTATGGAATAATAGAGATCCGTGGAGAGAGAGAGAGAGAGAGAGAGAGAGAGAGAGAGAGAGAGGGAGGGAGGGAGGGAAAGAGAGAGAGAGAGAGAGAGAGAGAGAGAGAAGTCGGGGGCGGCCCGGAATCGGTTGCATCCCGATAGGCCATTGATCATCGTTGACAGATACGATGTGCTGCGTTTTGCGGGTTGAATGGAGACGGGGGGGGGGGGGGGTATTACAGGTGTGTAGCGAACCTAGACTGCGGACTGGCACGACATGGCTGCTTGGCTGACATTTCACTATGTGTGACTATACCATTGAAGCACTCGCCTGCAACTACGCCGACAACTCTACGTTACCTCGGTCTATCGTCCATACTACGAGTCCTAGGCAAAGCTAAGCTCTGGAGAACAAACTCCACCCCCCCCCCTACCCCCCTCCAAAAAAATAATAAAATATAGAAAAAGATCAAACATTACCATTCAAATGCTTTTATTTTCATAATTTAATTGATTGATTGATTGATTGATTGTTGCTTTAGGTCCAGCGGACTCTTCCGAGCCAAATCAGGACCGGACAACCCCCGATCCGCATAAAAGATCTGCTGAAACAACCCTAGTGGGAAAATTGAATGCCCTCCACCGGCCAGTCACTTTACAATAAAGACATCCCACGCAGGGGACGGCTGAGGCTTTACCCCAACTACTCGAACCCCCGGTTACAAAAACAAAATAGAATACAAACATCATTATAAATCATCAACAAAACACATACATATAAAATGCCTATATTGCTAAATAATAACATCATAGGAAGCCCTAGTGACCACCCGGCAGAAAGCGTCCAACACTCCCAAGCTGATCCAACAGATCTCATACACAAACAAGGAGTCTTGTCCAAGAAGAGTTTTCAAGAAAAAAGGTAGGTCATTGATCTAGCGAAGAAGAAGATAGTATAGCAGAGTGATAGGACAGATCAGGAATGGGAAAGAGCAAATGAGAAAGACAGCGACAGTGGGAATTTAAAGCACTACATTTCCAGAAAGTGGGGATACTATTTATACTAAAACCCCCGGCACTCCAACGGGAGTACTGTTGCCGCAGTGAATCGGTCTTGCCTACAAAGTCAAGACAGGTTTTCAACTGGGGCTTTCACTTTTCCCTTTATAGGTTAGAACGATCTACAGTGGCAAGATTGCTCATGACCCCAAGGGGTTTTTCATAATTTAATGGACAAAAAAAAAAGGTTTGTAAAATCTGTTGTGGTGGTAAAGAAGAGGTTTGATTTTAAAACCCAATTGTTCTCCCATGTTTCAGCCTTAGGCTTTGTTCAGGGAGTCCCTCATTTCATCGTTCCCGTATAACGCTTGTCTCGCTCAAGAGCTGCTCAAGGCTGCAGTGGCCGATACAGGATCGAACTCAAGCCGTCCGAGGCGCCCATTGTGTTAATGAAATATGGACACCATGCACATCAGACAGTATGCTACAGTGTGTTAATGAAATATGGATACCATGCACATCAGACAATCATGCTACAGTGTGTTAATGAAATATGGACACCATGCACATCAGACAGTATGCTACAGTGTGTTAATGAAATATGGATACCATGCACATCACACAATATGCTACAGTGTGATAATGAAATATGGATACTATGCACATCAGACAATTATGCTACAGTGTGTTAATGAAATATTGATACCATGCACATCAGACAATATGCTAAAGTGTGTTCTGGAAATCAAGAAAACTCTCTTTTGTTACCCCACCCCCCAATTTCAGTCCCCTCTCCACCCCCGCTCTTACTGCTGCCTCTGCTTCTCTCTCTCTCTCTTTCTCTCTCTCCCTCCCTCTCTCTCTCTCTCTCTCTCTCTCTCTCTCTCTCTCTCTCTCTCTCTTAATTGATGTCATAAATTTCTTGGTGTAACTTTAGACAATAATATGTCCTGTAAAACTATTTCTAAAAGGATTTATCCATTATCAAGGATTAAAGATCTATTAAATGTAAAGTCTCGTGAACTGTTTTATTCCGGTCATGCTCAACCATTTCTTGCTTATTCCTCTACTATTTGGGATTCTGCTAGTAGCAATGCAAGGAAGCCTTTACTTAAAATTTACGAACGTGGAATTAAACAAGTTATTCTTAAACAAAATAAATCTCTCAGGTTGACTATAACAGGATAAATATGCTACTTCTTGCCGATAGACTAAAATTTAATAAAGGGATTTTTATGCACAAGATCCTTTCTGGCAATGCACTTTGCTATCTTCTCTTTTTTTTCCAAAAAACCTGCCAGATCGTCCTCAAAATTAAATGTTTTAATTCCAAGAATTGATCTCTTCAAAACTAATCTAGCTTATTCCGGTTCCACTTTGTGGAATAACTTTCCTGAAGATCTCCGCACTCAAGTATCTAATTAGAACACGGTCCTTAAAACACATTAAAAATTAAAGAAACGTTAATTGTTGTTGAGGGATATTAACAAGGATAATTTTTAAATGATTTTATCTAAAGATAACTTTGCTTATTTGGTTTTTGTTCCATGATGTTAATGTTATATCATTCATTTGTTGTAGTTAATAGTTATTGATATAAGCTCCAAGGGCAGGATGTAAAAAAGCGCACCCAGGATTGACTCCTTTACCATAGTAAAATAAATTTCTTATCTTATCTTATCTGATCTTATCTGATCTTATCTTATCTGATCTTATCTTATCTGATCTTATCTTATCTTATCTTATCTTATGTTATCTTATCTTATCTTATCTTATCTTATCTTATCTTATCTTATCTCTCTCTCATTCATTCTTTCTCTGCTCTTTGCAGTCCCCTATGCCTAACTAACTAACTATTCTTTCTCTATTTTCCTCATCGTTTTTAACCGTCCGTGTCTGTCATGAACATCATTATGACCGTCTTCGACTTCAACACCCGCAACGTCAGTTCAGCAGCAGCAGCAGCAGCAGCACACACCACAGTAATAAGTGACAGTGGCGGAAACGCCAAGTCAAATAGCAGCATTATCGCCTTGACAATACGAACACCAACTTCGGACAACTCTGAGACATCAGCACTGTCAGCAGCAAAAGTGGGTGACATCATTGTTACAGTAACAGTGGTTGAGGAAAACTATCTCTCCTACATAGTGAAAGTGTCTATACAAAAAATAGGTTTAAAGTGTTTTGCCGTGAAAGCGCATTTATAAATACATCGTTTTGCCGTCAGATCCCTTAAACACATACAGCCCTTTGCCGTCAGGTTGCCTAGACATATACAGCAGTTTGCCAGACGAAGTACCGTACTAAGCAAGAACATACTTGGTCATAATTCAACGAATTATCTCTATGCAGGGAGAATGGTATTACAGAATTGGAATTTCATATAAATTACAAGTGTCAGCTGCTTATGAAATGCGAATACAACAGCCTTTAAAAATGAAAGAAACATTCACTAATATAGTTGTGCTAGGGAACGACCCTATGTCCATGAGGATGAGAGCGTCCGAAAACAAAATAATAAAGACACAAAGATTGTTTAAGAAAATTGCCTATTACCTTTGATTTATTTTATTTTATGTTTATTCTATTTTGGGATATTGAGTTATTTCTGTGGATCAGGGGTAGTCACTTATTATCTTTTTGTGAGTTCTAAAATTCTAAAGTTACAACAAAAAAAAGTAAGTTATATGTTCTGTAACGAAGAATAACCTAGTAAAAGAGATACCAATGAAAAACAGCGACATCAACAACAACCCAGTATCCCTACGCTGACAACAGCAGGAATAACAGCAGCTCAACATCCCCCATCCCAGCCACGGACAGCGACAAGACCTCCCAACCCTCCGTCCCATGCAGTGCGCTCAGCCAATCAATCACAGGTAATGGAGCATCGATTACCCGGCATTAATTATTCATTGAGCTGTAAACGGGGCGAGAAGAGAGCGTTACACACAATAAAATACACGGCGGTGTCACCTTACCGTCTTAATCACTGCTAACTCCCTCTCTCACTCCCACACTGACCCATCCCCTCGCCCCACTCTCCCACCTCCCTCATCCTCATCCAACTCTTCAACACTTTTGCAAATAAAGGGAGAGGAAGAAGAAGAGTGCGACAAGGACAGGGTTTGTGAGGAAAGAGAAGAGTGAGACATAGACAGGTTGGTGAGGATGGATAAGAGTGAGACACATAGGGTTAGTGAGGATGGAGAAGAGTGAGACACAGACAGGGTTGGTGAGGAAGAAGAAGAGTGAGGCACAGACAGGGTTGGTGAGGATGGATAAGAGTGAGACACAGACAGGGTTGGTGAGGATGGATAAGAGTGAGACACAGATAGGGTTAGTGAGGATGGAGAAGAGTGAGACACAGACAGGGTTGGTGAGGAAGAAGAAGAGTGAGACACAGACAGGGTTGGTGAGGAAGGAGAAGAGTGAGACACAATAAAATACACGGCGGTGTCACCTTACCGTCTTAATCACTGCTAACTCCCTCTCTCACTCCCACACTGACCCATCCCCTCGCCCCACTCTCCACCGTCCTCACCTCCCTCGTCCTCATCCAACTCCCCCACACTTTTGCCAATAAATGGAGAGGAAGAAGAAGAGTGAGATACAGACAGGGTTGGTGAGGAAGAAGAAGAGTGAGACACAGACAGGGTTGGTGAGGAAGGAGAAGAGTGAGACACAGACAGGGTTGGTGAGGATGGATAAGAGTGAGACACAGATAGGGTTGGTGAGGAAGAAGAAGAGTGAGACACAGACAGGGTTGGTGAGGAAGAAGAAGAGTGAGACACAGACAGGGTTGGTGTGAGAGAGAGAGCGACAGAGAGAGAGAGAAAGAGAGAGATAGACAGACAGAGAGAGACAGAGATAGAGAGATAGACAGAGAGATAGAGAGAGAAAGAGAGATAGACACAGAGAGAGAAAGAGAGAGACAGACAGACAGAAAGAAAGATAGACAGAGAGGGACAGAGAGAGCGAGAGCGAGAGACAATTTGACAATTTGATTTTTAATGTCTTTAGCAACACTTTCCTCAGACAGGGTTTAAAAACAATTTATCAAACATTTCTGGAACTTTTCAACATTTAAAATGATTAGCTAATGTTAATTTTTACAAATATAAATATGAATGTACAACCTATGCTTGCAACCTATGATTAAAAATGATACTAAAAACATAATAAATGCGTTATTACATTATTGCCAATTTGGTTGAACAAAATAAACACTCATTTATTCTTCTACAACACACAAAAAATACATTTATTCCAACGGGACAAAGTGACCAAATAATTTCTCAGTTACATCATACAATTCTAAATATGGACAGGCAACTACACCGTAGACTTATATATAGACGGTGTATCTGCCTGTATGTAGGCATATATGTATATTGTTTCACCCATTAAAAAAAAAATACTGATAAATACTTCTCTCTGTATCTATAATATGTGACGCTGTCTGCCGCGAATGTAGCTAAATTCTTTATTTTATTTTCATCCTTACATGAAAGCAGTTTTGTTACCTGCGACTGTGACGTATTACACTGTAATATATTTGATATCGGTATGCAATTTCTGCCTATAGATTGATAGGCAGGGCAAACAAACAAGAGAGAGAGAAAGAGATGGGGAGGGGAGGGAGGGGGGTTTGCATCTTTCTATCTGTCTTAAATCTGGACTCACAACGAGGAAAGCGGTAGACTATTTTTGTTTAAATACACAGTGGCGTAGTATGACTTACCTAGCTTTTCCATCTCGTACTCCCATCTCAAACCCCATCCTCCGTCGCGCACGCACCCCCCCCCCCCACCCTCTCTCTCTCTCCCTCTCTCTCAGACCTTGAAGGTCTTCACATTGCAGGTCGCACGCGAACGCAGGGAGGTGCTAATCTTGGTGGTAAGGAGGATTTGGAAGGACAAGGTAGTGATCTTGGCAGGTGAGAGCTAGGGGACGCTTGTGGGATCTCGGTCGGACACTAGACGGTCACGTGCCAAAGCCTCTATGCACACACAAACACACACACACACACACAAAAAGAAGTCCAACGCCATACCAATTGTTCCATGCTCCATCAAAAATCTTAAATCCAACACTGTTTTGGAGATATGAGAAGTGTTTCGGACACAATCAAAAGGAGGAGCTGGAAGGTGACTTGGGGTTGTTAGGCCGAGCATTACGACGTTGAAGATAGCGAGAGAAGAAACAAAGGCAGGAGTGTGTATGAGGTTAAGAAAATGGAGGTGGTATGGGAGCCGGCGAGCGCTAGTTTCTATGTTGAAGACTGCAGTAGTCTGACTTAACATTGCCAACATACGCCACGAACCGAGGGTATGACGAGCTCATTCTTGACGCGAAGAAGTGAGAAAAATATGTGTCCAACCTTAACACGCCCATGCAGTTGCTGAAGCTGGTCAGCATTTTTAGCATTTGGGTTCAAATCGTGGCTTGCTGACATGTCTGTAGGTCGCCGTCCATTTCGGCATCACATCCAAAACGTTGCTGACAATGGTGTTGTTGGCATGTCATGTCAGCATCTTGTTTCACCGTTGTAGGCATTGGCTGTTCGCGTGTTCATGAAATCCCGAAGCCCCACCTGAACGCGAAGTTGAAGTACTTGGAAGCTTTAGGGGTGAAGAAAAACTGAAATATGTAATAGATTTTGTTTGTTTGTTCGTTTGTTTGTTTGTGATTCTACATTGTTATCAGATTTTATATTGAAATCAATCGCGAAGCGCCATTTCTTTGATTTTATTGATTGTTGTAACTCTTCCCCACCCCCGATGACAAGTAGCTCACTACTTTTGGTGTGTCTTCTTCACCGACCCCATCTTGTTCAGTATTCTCAATTCTTTTGTTATTCCACTTCTGAATATCCGCAAGGGAGTAGTCAGGTCAAATCAGATCGCACAGCTAAATTCTCTTGATTATCTTCATTATCATAATTCCTGTCAGTCTTTCTCACAGCAGCAGACGACTTTGTGCCACCATCTTTTTCTTGATTCGTGCTTGATTCTTTGTTATTCTGCGTGGGGTTATGTTCACAGTCGGGTAATCAAGTGGAGGTAAGTCAGTTTTCTCTTTCTCTCCATTGCCTTCATTGTCTTAATTCCCGACATTCACCGCCACCCCGATGACAAGCAGCAGACGACTTTCGCCTCTTCCTCTCCCTCCGCCATCTTGGTCCAATCACGAAATGCCGTAATTTGGCGTCCGTGCATAATTTGCATAATTACGGTCTGGCCACGGTTTTGTGTGGTGATGACAATCTGCGCGGGTCTTTATCCTGATTATTTGGGGGCTTTGGGAGTTTGTCGATTAGTTCGTTTGGATAGAAAATGCGTGTGTCTGCATTGGTACAATGTGCTTTGTCGCGAAACGATATACCTGTTCTTGGAGTTGTGGCGACTGACTTCATTCAGTGATTTATTTATTGATTTAGGGACTGATATTGAGGTCTTGTTCTGAATGTGATGTTCTGAATGTGATTTTAATTCTTCTTTTTTTTCTGTGGTTGTATCAATTTCTATTCATCAGATTAACAGAAGTTGTAACTTATAATGACTTGTTTCAGTCTTGTCATTTTGCCACACACTTAATTCTCTCTTCCCACAGCTCTCACCTCTCTCTTTCCCTCTCTCTCTCTCTCTCTCTCCCCCCTCTCTCCCTCTCTCTCTCTCTCTCTCTCTCTCTCTCTCTCTTTCTCTGTCTGTCTCTGTCTTTCTCTCTCGTCATTCAAGATTGTACGTTGCAGCGTGTGTTAAGTTTGTAATGGATGCCGCATCGTGTTTCGTGTTTTGTCTTCACAATTTTTGCTACTGTCCTTCTTGCCGTCGTTCGCCATAATTTTTTTAGTTATTTGTAATGTTAGTACTGCACACGAAGATGTTAATTGATGTTTACGAACAAGCGCCAATAGTACTGTAATTTGGGCGTGAAATTTGGCCCCGCGATAACAATTTAATTAAAACCTGTTTTGTTGCTATAAAAATAAAAATCAGTTCAATCCAGTTCAATTCGATCCAATCCAGTCCACTTCAATTCAATTCAGTGATAACAACTCTTTTGTTACTTTCAAAGCAATTGTGTACCATTTGTATTGCACGAGATCTGTGGTGTTTGGCGTACAGTAGGCCTACATCAGCGCAATGGAAATAAATAATAAATAATACATAAATAAAGCAGAAGATGAATAAGAAAGAAAGCAACTAAAAAAAGGAAATAAAATAATAAACAAATAATAAACAAATGAATTTAAATAAATAAATTCATTAATTAAAATTAATTAATTAAAGCAGCGAAACTGAAGACCAGCGAACTGCAATGGAAGCAATAAGTCTAGAAACAATGTAGTACAGTATACAAGAAGAAGAAGAAGAAGAAGAAGAAGAAGAAGAAGAAGAAGAAGAAGAAGAAGAAGAAGAAGAAGAAGAAGAAGAGAGACGAATACAAAGAAAAAAGAAGAGGAAGAAGGAGAAGGAGGAGGAGAAGAAGCAGAATTAGGAGGAAAAGAAGAAGAACAAGTAAACAGCACACACATTTCACGACCCATGTCAATCCACTGTCGTCATCACGATTGAAATTCACGCGAATATCATCGATGCGACCCCATTCCACAGCCGCTCTCATTTCAGGCTACATAGGTTACACTTGTTCCGGGACACCGTGCGCGTGTGTCAAACTGTCACAGGGAACGCCGAGTTAAAAAAAACAAACAACTAAACCGTGTCCACTTACAATTGTATGACAGCTAACGACGTTAAAGGTGGCAATTTACTGGCTTGAGGAAGAGGCAATACATAATTTTGTTTGGATGCTGGCCTTCTCGAGTGGAAAGGTCACTCATCTGACGGGATAAGGAGAGAGAGAGGAGGGGGGAGGAGGGGGACAATGAAAGAAGGAACGAGGAGAAAGCAGATGAAAGAAGATGTTTAGATGGCGAGCTGCAGTGGAAGAAGTAGCATGCAGACGAGAGCGGATCAGAGTTTGCTCCATCAAAGCAACGATTGCATAGCTGGTAGTGTTGTAGGTGGTTGAAAATCAGATCCCTGTTGAAAATTGCATGGTTATTTATTTACGTGTATTTACGTAATGTAACGTCTATTCGCATCCGTGATATTAGACAACCTATTCAATTATTACTAGATTAACATAAAATTCAAATAAATTACTTAAAATGAGCAAAATGACTGCAACAACAACTATAACAACAATCTACAGCTATGGCTTATTTATGATATATGACGAGGAAGAAATCAAGATGACACCCTACATCTTGCTCCAATCATCGCGGAAAAGGTATTTAAACTTAAATAATAATTGAGAAATAATTACCGACTAATCTATGTATAATATATATATTAACACTAAATAGAACTATTTCAACTTCCATTTTCGTACATAAACTTTTCTGCTAAAATCTATGCCTAAACTCAAAATTGGATCAGTTTGAAATACTCAATATTGTATGCAAAGTATGACATCAAGTCGAGACTTTAAAAAAAAAGAAAAAAAAGAGAAAGAAAGAAACATTGCATAAATTATAATGACGAAGCCTTCTTCAAGAGGGTAACTATTCAAACGTGTGCCATTCATCATTGAAATAAAATATATAAAATATACTGAAAACTGCATATAATTCAGTCTAATTCAGTGGAATGTTTTATTTGAAAGTCTCTACCCGCACAGCATGTTTGATTATAGACCGCTTCGTTTAATTCAGTGCCGCATAACTTTGACTGCAGTCGCTTCGCACATGCACAAAATAGTATGGTGGTATTTGCCAGTTTTAACATTACCTGTGCCGATCTCTGACGTAATGTCACCGTGACGAGAGTGGTCCGTCGTCTTACACTATACCTGAGCGAGCTCAGCGGGCATAAGACGCATTAGAAGATGTAAGACGTATAAGAAGACGCAAGACGTATAAGGAGACGTAAAACCTATAAAGAGACGCAAGACTAATGAGAAGACACAAGACGAATAAGAAGACGCAAGAACTCTAAAAAGACGCAAGGCATGTATAAGAAGACGTAGAAGGAGACGTAAGACATATAAGAAGACGTAGGACGTAGAAGGATCCGTAAGACGTAAAAGAATGCGTAGGACGTATAATAAGACCTAATTAAGACTTATAAAGAGACGTAAGAATTATAAGGAGACATAAGACGTATAAAGACGAATAACAAGACCTAAGACCTATAAGGAGACGTAAGACCTATTAAGGAGACGCACGACATATAAGAAGACGAAAGACGTTAATAAAAAAAAAGACGTAAAACGTATAAGAAGACGTAAGACGTATTAGAAGACGTAATGACGTAAAATAAGACGTAAGACGTATAAGAAGACGTAAGAAAAAAGCGTTAGTCGACGGGCCATTATGGGGCTTTTCTCGTCACAGTGACATCAAATGGGAGATAACACTTATTTTCTACTACTGCATGGATCTCGGTACATGGTGTTTCACGCACAGGTAGCGCTGTTTACAAAAGTTGTCAGGATTTTTTTAATAGGAACTTACTTTTCAACCACTCTGGAATCTCTCTCCCCCCTTCCCCTCTCCCTTAACAGTTCTAAGGAAAGAAGAGGAAGAACAAGATCGTGACCATGATAATCATCATGGTCATCGTCATGACCAATAGTAATAGAGGCCTGTAAGAAAGAGATTATCGTTGGGAATAGAGGTGGCGATTGTTCTGCGAAATATCGCGAGGGGAGCGGTGATGATGGGGGAGGAAGGGAGGGAGGTGAGAGAGAGAGACAGAGAGAGAGAGTAATGTGAATTCATGATGGTAGGTGGGTCGAAGGTCTTCTTCTTCTTCTTCTTCTTCTTTTTCTTCTTCTTCTTCTTCTTCTTCTTCTTCTTCTTCTTCTTCTTCTTCTTCTTCTTCTTCTTCTTCTTCTTCTTATCTTATCTTATCTTATCTTATCTTATCTTATCTTATCTTATCTTCTTCTTCTTCTTTGTTGGTAAGTGGTTCTGTCCTGCGAGAGTTGGTGGGTGGGTGTTAAAATACGCTTGCATATGTATGTGTGTGTGAGAGAGAGAGAAAGAGAGAGAGATTGTATTCTTGGTGTGTAATTTTAGCTCACCCTTTTCCTATCCTATCCTATCCTATCCTATCCTATCCCGTAACTCAAAGGTCGTTGGGGCACCACAGATGATCGTTTAACCAGCGTACTCTGTCATTCTCTGTTCTCAGCAACTTTTTATTGAGTTCTCTTTTGGTTTGAAAAAACGACAATAACTTGTTTTTCCTCCCAGCGCTGTGATCGTGCTTTTGGCGTGTAAATGTTAATGCGTTTAATTAATACCTTTGGGACACTTTGTTTTCAGTCATTCATTCCATTCGTTACAGCGAGGGGTGTTTGAACAATTGAAGGATGTAGATGCATGACATATCTTAAGGCGGGGCGAGGATGTACATGTAAGGTTTGTCTGTGAGAGAGGGCAGAGATAGAAAAGTCTGGATGCCAACACAAATAAAGAAAGGGAGAAAGCTAATTGCAAGTCAGGTAAATAGGAAGAGATGGAGGAAAAGGATGGCAAGCCATTTGAACGTATCTCCAGTCACTCACACTCATAGTTCAAAACCAGCATTGTAATGTTTATTCTGGAGCTGTTCTGTCTGTTATATGGAAACGCAGAACTATTCGCAAGCTAACATTTACCTAAATCCCTTTACCCAATTGTGAGGTACAGCAGCGCAAAACGTGTTTAGAAAAAAAGCGAAACTTTTTGAGAAAATGCAACTATGCACGATATAAAAGGCTGAGTAGCTTGCATAGTAAAAAGTGATTGAAATCGGTCAATGCATTTTTGATAAAATGCAAACTAAAAAATAAAATAAAATTAAAAAAGGGTTAAAAGTGAAAAACCTACTGATGGTTTGACCTATCGATTGAATGACCGATTAAAGGATTGCCACAGAATGAGTGACTGACCAAGAGTTGATGTACCTGTACACCCCATTACCCACCCACCCCACCCCTACCCCGCCCACCCGACTCCTCTCTCTCTCTCTCTCTCTCTCCCCTCCCCCCCCCCTCCCAAAAAAAATTAAATCAGTTTAGCCGTTCTTGAGATAAAGAGCAAAACGTGTCCAGCACTGAATTGACCTTGAACTTTGAGATAGAGCAAACGCGATGGCACGGGAAGCTTGTCACTAACCCTGGTAATGTCTCCTATTATGTTTTTTTGAACAAACTCTGTTCAGACGTTCTTCATCGACCGACAGACAGACACGCCAACATGTGGCTGGTTCCGATTCTAGACTATTTCAAACTATGTCCAGATATTATCTAAAAAATACAACAACAAAAACAACAACAATAACAAATAAGAAAGAAAAGAAGGTGGAGAAAAAGAAGAAGGCGAAATAAAAGAAGAAAACACATGTAACCGATCTAGGCGTTCAAGGAAGAAGAGGCATAAACAGACCCTTAACGCAACAGGGCAGAAAAGGCGGGAAACACTACGCCACACATTAACTCCATAATCAGGGACTATTTTCTCTCCCTAATGCCTAGCTGTAAATTCTCCCAGCGTGCACCCGGGCAGAGGAAGTGACGTGTAAAGAGGGTGGGAGCTTGTGGGTAATGGGAGGGCCAAGTCGCTCGATGACAGCGCCGCCTAGATTTGTGGCTGTCCTGATCGATGCTCTCCCCTTTTGTTGCCGTTTGATGGTCTCCCCTTTCCCGCCTCTCGCCTTTCTCTCCTTCTGCTGAGATATCACATTGTCTCTTCTTCCTTTGACACCTTTTGCTTTCTTTCTTTCTTTCTTTCTTTCTTTTCTTCTCTTTCTTTATTTCGTTTTCTTTTCCTTCTTCCTCTTCTTCTGTTTTGTGCCTGCTGCTATTGTTTCATTAACATCTTTCTTACTTTCTCTCTTCTTTCTTTCTTTCTTTCTTCTTTCTTTCATTCTTTGTTTCTTTATTTTTTATTTTTTTTTCTTTCTTTTTTTCTTTTTAGCTTGCTTTTTTTTTATTTATGTATTTATTATTGGTCTCTTATATTCCTTTTTTTTTCTTTTAAAGATGTTTATAAAAAAAGATGACGGTTTGAATTTGTTCTCAGAGAAGAAGAAGTCGAACGAAGAAGAAGAAGAAGAACAAGAACAAGAAGAACAAGAAGAACAAGAACAAGAAGAACAAGAACAAGAATGAAAAGGGCAGAACGAAAAAAAAAAGAAGAAAGAAGAACAATAAATGTATGAAGAAATGTAAGAATTACACTTTTTTTGTTCCCAGAGAAGAAGACGAATGAAAAAGACAGACAGGCAGACAGACAGACAGAAGAAGAGAGAATGAACATTGACGTGTAACGGCTACATCCACCTTTGGCCATACGGCAACCGGGGATAACCATCCCAGGGAACAAAAGGGATATGGACCTAAATCAACACTCAACCACTTAGATGTTGCCCACCACGGGATTCGAACCTGGGTCATCGGTGTGCCAGGCGAACGCTCTACCACCACCCGATACATATCGGTCGAAGGCTACCAGAAGCACGCTGAAGTTGTCGCCTCAACGGGCCCTAAAGCATGCTCCCATGCTTCAGAGCACTGCTTTCTATACGCTTCAAGCTCTATAGTCACGGAAAAAGCGCAATTTCACTGCAGTGAACTCATGAAAATAGAAATATGTAAGTTTCGTCTCCTCTAGGGGACGAATTAGGTCAAACTGTATTAGGTTCTAGGTCAACTGTCTTTTACGAACCGTTTGACAATGTTTTTGAACCGTTTGTTGACGCCGGATAGTGTCCTCACTTGGTTTCATGCAATTTAAGAATCCAACAAGGCAATTGGGGTTTTGAGACGGAAAGAGCGGAATGCTGTAGAGCAGCATTCTGTATATATTTACAGTGAAATTGCGCTTTTTCCGTCACTATAGCGCTTGAAGCGTGTAGGAAGCAGTGCTATGAAGCATGAGAGCATGCTTTATTGCCTGTTGAGGCGACTAGTAAAACATGCTTCTGGCAGCCTTCGACCAATGTGTACCGGGTGCTCTACCACTGGCCAAGAAGAAGAAGAAGAAGAAGAAGAAGCTTTGTTCCATAGTTGTAGGAGGGGTGACACGTGACAAGGACACTCGTGGCCTCAAGTCCAGTGGTTATGACACGCAACTTTATTATTTTTCTGCCTTTTCTTTTGAGAGCTTCTCGGTTGCAATGCATGCAGGGCGAGTAAAAATGGCAGGACTACATCTTCCCAGCTTATTATAATAGGCTCAACTCCGGCGTTCTAAACATTGTGAGATGCTGGGTTTTGTTGTTATTGAGTTTTTTTGTTTGTTTGTTTTTTGTTTTTTTTTAGTTCTTGAGTTTTAATACACAAAAAGAAAGGGGTGCTACTACGTCTTCCCAGCTTATTATATTCCCAACTTTAAATAGAGAGTTCTACAAATGTAGATACTCTAGTCAATATTGTTTGTCTTTCCGTTTTAGTAGCTTGTAGGCCTACGAGTTCTAATGCACAAAAGGAAAAGGGGTACTACTACGTCTTCCCAGCTTGTTATATGCACAACTCCATGTGCACAACTCCAGTCTTTAGCCTTTTTCTTTTCTTTTTTTTTAAAAATGCATAACTCTTAATTTTCTTTAATGACTTTTGAGACTGTGTTTCACACTTTTTCCTCTCTTCCCCCTTTCCCGACCATGTACCTCTCACCCCTCACTCTGTGTCGGCTGAGCGGCACGTCAAAGTATCCTGTCGTTCACTCGAGTTTGATCAAGGTGGCTTTGTGGTCCGTGGGGTTGGACAGTGCGCTGGGAAGCAGCATGTTGGCGTCTCATGTTCGGTGGCGGATTGAGTTCGATGTGAACTAATTTACTAAAGAAAAAACGCTATGTAAATACGCTTATTTATTTACTTATTTATTTCTTATTTATTTATGTATTTATTTCTTTTATTATTATTATTTTTAAAATTATTATTATTTTTTTAATTGTTGTTGTTGTTGTTGTTGGATCCTCAGCGCCTTGACGAAAGTAGGTCTTTGAGTTGGTGAGCGTCCTATATCCTATAAGAACAAAATTAATGTACTGCCCTTACTATATTTGGTTATCTGGTCATGTCGTAAATAAGCTGAAGCCACACGAGACACAAACCCACTCCAGTGGCTTCCAAGTGCTTGCGGGATACCTTACAAAGACCACGATTGGCCACAGACACAACTAAAAGCCGAAACCCCTCGAAGTTGCAGAAACGGAGAGAATATCGGTGACTGATTAAATCTGGTGATGATGGTCATGATGATGATGATGATGAGGAGGAGGAGGAGGAGGAGGTTCTTTTCTGTCTCTCGGAGTCTCTCAATCTCGGATGCGCGCACTCTTTTTTTCTGTCTTGGATTGGCCACGGTGGGATTCGCAAACACATCTCTCTCTCTCTCTCTCTCTCTCTCTCTCTCTCTCTCTCTCTCTCTCTCTCTCTCTCTCTCTCTCTCTCTCTCTCTCTCTCTCTCTCTCTCCCCTCTCTCTCTCTCTCTCAACTACTAAAATTATTTAAAAGAAACCACCAGAAATGTATACTAGATTATACAGATTTTAAAAATATATCTAAAACCTTGTCAGGGACAAGAGGAAAGAAACGCTACCATATCCTTATCGTTCATACTAAAATGAATAATTTCTATTGATCGTGCGAAACCTGTAAGAAAACTGGAGTTCATACACATGTCGCCAGCAGATCCAACAAACGGAGAAGAGGGAAATTCAATTGTTGGGAATATTGCGACTTTGCCACAATCTTGCACAAAATATATCGGGCCTCGGAAAATGTGCATCTGACAATCGTCTAATGTTTTCGTTTGGGTTCTTTTTATCCGCAAGCGCTGATTTTGGGGAAAAGGTTCTAGAAATAATATATGAAGGCACAATACCTTTACAATTGTTCACATAACTGTTTTGGGATTCGATGTTTATGAAGTATCAGTGATTACTTATAACTTTTTTTTTTAAATTATATTTACTTCCACATAATACTGTGCCTTTCAAGTTTGTGTTTGTTTGTTTGTTTGTTTGTTTCCGTTTTACCATGTAATTCTTTACGGTGTTGTAAAACATGCAAATATAACTTGCTGGTGGTTGTTTAACTGTTCTTTTGGTGATTGTCGATGTTGGTATTTATTGGTGATGTAGCGGTTGTTGATGATGATGACGACGACGATGATGATGATGATGAGAATGATATGATGAGGAGGCGGAGGAGGAGGAGAATGATAAGGATGATGATGATGATGATGATGATGATGATGATGATGATGATGATGATGATGATGATGATGATGATGATGATGATGATGATGATGATGATTAGGGTGTTGATAATGATATCGTTGTTGTGGTTATTGTTGTTTTTAATCGCACTTGTGTGTGTGTGTGTGCGTGCGTGTGTGTATGTGTATGTGTATGTGTATGTGTGTGATCTTTTTTTTTTTATTTCGTTCAGAATAAAATAATTTCCTTTGTTTCTATTTCTCTGTGTGCAGGTCTGGAAATGAAGCCGGACTTTTACCGTGATTTTTACCTGGAGCGTTACCATAGAGACGGGCCGGTGACGAGCTATCAGCGACGCGGGTCGTTGCAGTTGTGGCAGTTTTTGGTAGCGCTGCTGGACGACCCCTCCAACGCCTCCTTCATTGCTTGGACTGGCCGAGGGCTGGAGTTCAAACTGATAGAGCCTGAAGAGGTCTGTAGATCTGCAGCTAGCATTCACACAGCACAGCAGGATTTCTCATCCCCATTCTTTTTTCTTTCTTTTTTTTAACCTAGATTGACCCAGGGTTGGAGTTCAAACTGATAGAACCTGAAGAGGGATGTAGATCTACTGTTCACTGTGTCCAGACAGTACAGCAGGATTTAAAATCCTAAATTTGGACCTAAAGGTCTCCACAGCGAATACAGCTATCTAGAACGAATCAGCATTGAAGCTGAACGTCTGCTTCTACACCGACCCTTGGCGATAAGGCAGACGGGGGGATAACCATGACCACCCCAGGAAAGAAGGGGTAGAAACTTCAACTTCAACTCTTGAGCAGTCCTACTGCTAAGATGGCCAGTGAAAAATGGTCACCTTTTAATCTTGCCCACCACGAGTTTGGAACCAGGGTCTTGGCTGTGCCAGGCCAACGCTGTACCGACGAGCTAGGGCTGCGGGACTGAACTATTTAGATGCCAAGAGTGCTATCTTGGTCACTTAGTTCTTTAATTGCATGCTTTTAATCTTTTATACACCGTCGGCTCAGTTTCTTGTTTTGCCATAGCCTGCAGGTCTCATTCGCCCTTCATGTAAAAGTCATATATATTCTGATATTATTATTTTTGGACAGTTTCTGTCGGCCTCCCCTTCAATCCTTACTCGCCCTTTGCGGGTTTTTTTTGGCCCTGTCGTCCTCTTTGGCGCCCTAGTCCTCCCGTCGCTAACGTAGCCCCTGTGGTCTGTAGCCGTTTTATTCTTCCATCTGTTATCAGTTTTTCTTCTTCCGAAAGTAGCAGCAACGCTTCACGCTCCTTTATTATTATCTTTTTTTTTTAAAAGCCGCAACATATGACTTCTTATTTCAACGAACTTTTTTACATCCAAGTCCCTTTTATGCTTATGTGTATGGGGACGTTAATCTATTCAAGTCAAGTCAAGTCTTGGTCACAGCACGAAGATGATCATATGTCTTGCATTTACAGACAAACACTTTTTAAATTTATCCGTCCATTAACTGATAGATGATGATGATGATGATGATGATGATGATGATGATGATGATGATGATGATGATGATGATGATGATGATGATGATGATGATGATGATGATTGCAGGTGGCCAGACGATGGGGACTACAGAAAAATCGGCCTGCGATGAACTACGATAAGCTGAGTCGCTCTCTCCGTTACTACTATGAGAAAGGAATTATGCAGAAGGTACAGGCTAACCGTTTCTCCTTACAGTAAAGCCTTGTATGCAAGGGGGGATAATCTCTAAACTGTTTGCTTGGAATGCCTTTGAAATCTTCAAAAAATTATAACAGCAAAAACAATATTGAAAATTCAACAAATTTAATTTTTATGCCTAATTTTTAAACATGCTGACAGGATATGATAAGATTTCGAAATGTAAGATATCAACAATTAAATTAATATTAAAACTTGTTTTCT
Organism: Oncomelania hupensis; assembly: GCA_036898135.1. Taxonomy (NCBI): domain Eukaryota; kingdom Metazoa; phylum Mollusca; class Gastropoda; order Littorinimorpha; family Pomatiopsidae; genus Oncomelania; species Oncomelania hupensis. The sequence goes on along the minus strand of CM072525.1, from coordinate 16,856,803 downwards.
TACTTAAAACTTTCGTGCTCGGAGTTAGGTCCTAGGAGTCAGTTCTTGACACCCCATCTCACTCCCAACCCTTACCCCCATACTCAGAACTTTGGAGTTTACAACATGGGCAGGCGTCGCTGCTACACGTCACTGGTCGATTCCTCGGATAAAAGACGTCGATGTTTGAAAATAATCGCACTGGGCGTGCTATAGTAGAGTCGGTGCTCCTGACTTAGGCTCGCGCCCTGAGCAGCTGTCTGACTTTGAGCGGGTAGGCGCGCTCAGTAAGAATACATTTGCTGTTATTGAAAAGTGTCTATTGGTTCTGTTGTGCGTGGCAGGTGGCAGGAGAACGTTACGTGTACAAGTTCGTGTGCGACCCAGAGGCGCTGTTCAGCATGGCTTTCCCCGATTCCCACCGCCAGTTCCTCAAGCCTGAACTGCTGGGCCACGGCCCTGTCGGTGTCAGCAAGGATGACCTCTACACCCTCAAGTCCCCCGCGGGCACCATGGGCAGTGGCTTGGGCAGCATGGGAGGGGGCGGGCACCATCTTGGGCAGTTGAGTCCTCACCCTCACACCCACCCCCATCAGCACGATCTCTTCAAGTCCATGGCCGCCAACAACGCGGCGGCAGCAGCAGCGGCCGCAGCCCACCATCAACACCAGTTCCACCATCTCCACCACCAACCCAACGACCTATTCAAGTCTGCAGCGGCAGCCGCCGTCAACAGCCACCTCCAGCAGCAGCACCACGACATCTTCAAGACCTCTGGGGTTCCTAATGGTGGAGGAGGTGGCGGTGGTGGTGGTGGAGGAGGCATCAACCCCGCCCACTCTCACCACCCGCACTCCATCCCTCCCCATCACCTCCCTAACAACGTGCCGCCCCCGACGCCCACCCACTCCGTCATGTCGGACACTCCACAGCCACTGCCGCTCACGGCAGCCGACAGCGCGCATGCGCGAGCGCGGTCCTACAACATGGCAGCCATGACGTCACCTCCGGGAATGTCGTCGCAAGAACAACACAGACTACAATACATGCAGGAGTTTCAGAGGATGTACGGGTCGGGCCCTTACATGGAAGGCTGTGTGTATTGAGTGATCCCCCTTGTGTATGCCTACGGAGCTCTGCGGCCAATCACTAACTTCCAAAGTAAAAACTTCAGTACACCAACAAGGCGTGCGTGACTTCTGTTCCTTCAGCGTGCAACGACTGACGTCTTAACTAACTGCGAAAACGTGTCCATTGAGCGACTGATGTCTCACATGAACTGCGAAAGCTTTCGATCACAGACCTCGAGTATTGGACTGATGTTTCGCTGAACGACGCCTTGTCTCCCTTGCGCTTCTGGTAGGGCTGTCATAGGCAGCGTTGGTCCAACACAGTTGACTTGTTCTTACACTTGCTTACTACGTTTCTTTGCCATACTGGAGGCGGAAGCGCGTAAAGAATCAAGCACGCTAGAAGGGAGACTACTGCTTACTACCTGTAGTCTAACAGACACATGTTATCTTCCTTTTTTTCTTTTCTTTTTTTTTTTAAATCTTGAGCAGGAAGCGAGCTGGGAGTCCACACAGCGTAACTGCGACTGCCTGGGTACTTGTAACCAAAGAGAAGAAGACTTAAATTACGGCTCGTCTCGGGAACGCAATGTTGTGGAAGTCTATAAGCTAGAGTCTAGCTAGGTATGTGTTTGTGTTGGTGTACAATCTTGAAAACTGGGCTTTTTTTTGGTGATGGAACAGCTACAACATTTACACTACTATAGTCAAGGAATCTGTGTGTATTTTGAAAATTCAGATCTCAAATGTGACAATATGAACATGTATGATCCTAAAGCTTCTTGTTGGTGTTTTTTTAACCCTTGTCAAGCGTTTGCTTTTCTGTACAAAAGTAATGATTGTGATTTTTTTTGTTTTTAAATTGATAGAGAACCTATAAAAGTGAATCTTGCTGAATAACATCATGAACGATTTTGAATCTTGTTTGCAATACACCAAAGACTATATATACCAAGACTTTGTAGGCCAATATATATATAGTCTTTGACTACACTAAATTGGAACAATCACTGTATCAATGTATACTATTGAGAGAGAGAACTAGAGAGAGAGAGAGAGAGAGAGAGAGAGAGAGAGAGAGAGAGAGAGGAAGAGACAGACAGACAGAGGAGTGGTGGAATGTTTGGAAGAGTGTGAAAGATGAAGAGAGAGGCGAGAGAGAGAGAGAGAGAGAAGAAGAAGAAGAAGAAGAGAGAGAGAGGGAGAGAGAGACAGACAGAGACAGACAGACAGACAGAGGAATGGTGGAGTGTTTGGAAGAGTGTGAAAGATAAAAGAGAGAGGAGAGGGAGAGAGAGAGAGAGAGAGAGAGAGAGAGAGAGAGAGAGAGAGAGAGAGAGAGAGAGAGAGAGAGAGAGAGAGAGAGAGAGAGAGAGAGATGTAATTTATGAATGCGAGTGAATGAAACAGAAAATGTGGAATATAGTGTGGCGGAGTTGATCCAAGTGTACACACGTTATTATACAATAAACCAATATTGTGCAATTGTAGACCTGATTGCATTGTTCATATCAAATTGTATTAATTTATATTTACGTTTACAGACTGCTTGTTTTCTGTGGATAAAAATGTGCAGTTGCCGTTTTGTTTATTGGATCACATTCGTTGATTGTTAAGGTGTTTTTATATAGTTTTGCTCTGCACGTTATGATGTACATTGTTCTAGTTTGTATTTATTTGAATTGCTTTCTGTTCTGTCTTGAAAATGGTGCAGCAAATTGCTCGTTTCATTTTTGTACATTAAGACACGGGTATGAGAACCTCTAATCAAGAATGAGATGTACAATTGCAATAGATTCATTTTATTTTCTGTAAAGTGAGACGTGATTCTCGACGGCTGGCGGGTGATTTTTCCCTAGATCGCCCTCCAAGGCGCTCAAAAAGACGGGAATGGAAGAATAATGTCACTGTGTGTTTATAAAGATAAATAACATTTGTGTGGTCCAGGATAATAAAGCCTCGGCAGCGCTGGACACGTCTCGCTTCTTAACAACAGCTGCAGATTGACCAAAACGGCGAAAACGCTCAGCGTCAACATCCATTATGTATCCCTGACGACCCGACAGGCTGAAGGACTGATAATGGTGATGATAATAATAGCAATACTGTAACAAAACATTACTAGACCTTTCCGAGTTTTTGTGTCTATCGGTGGTCATTATAACTGTCGGATAGGAAATAAGTACCAGACTCTATAGGCCTAAATATTGGGATCACAATCTTGCCAACGCCCAGGAGTAGGAAGAGAGGAGGGCGGGGGGGGGGGGGGGGGAAGAGGGGGGAAGTGGAGTGCGTGTTAATATATATAGTACACTTACTTACAAGCTCGGAGGGCTGCTCAAGGCACAGTCCATTATATCCAGCATGCACACACACACAAATTTATATTCTATTTGTTTTTTGTAAACAGGGGTTCGATAAATTATAGCCTCAGCGTCCCCTGCGTGGGATGCCTTTATTGTAAAGTGACCGGCTGGTGGAGGGCCTTCAGTGTTACCAGTAGGGTTGTTTCAGCAGATCTTTTATAGGGATCAGGAGTGAGTCCTCTTTCAACCAAGTTGTGATCCTGATGTTGTGGTCCTGATTCGGCTCTTTGCAGTCCGTTGGACCCTGTCAGCAATGAATAACTAACAAACGTACAAATGTACACACACACACACACAAACATATACACACAGATTATTGAAGTCAGGATTCGAACTCACGTCCACAAGATCCGGGTCGCCCTGCCGCCTATACCGACGACTGCAGCCTCGGGGTGTGTCTAACCAGCGTTGTTTTGTGCCTGTTAATATTTGTGTATATTTTCCATATACAATGGTCTAACATACAGTTTTCTTGAAAGGAAAAGAATAAACAACGATCTAAATTCAAAAGAGTGGGGTTTTTTTCCCCCGAAATGATCGGCAGATTATGATAAATTGTCTTTTTAAGTTTATCATTTTGTTTATTTGGGTCTGTATCTAGGTTCTAAATCTTGAATAAACTGCATTAATATACTGTATTTGTTCATTATTTCACTTGATTTTACTTCATTTTATGTTCACTTGAAATGAATGTCTTTGTTGTTGCTGTTGTTTATTTGACAACAATTACACATTCCAGTAGATGTTAATCATATACGAGACGTACTGCAGACAATCTTGAATTTGGTATTATTATAATATATCTATCGGTTGAACTTATTTGCGACCTTACTTAATTTCATGAAACCGCAGATGGATTGCATTTTATTTATGATACAGGTGTTGGGTTTGGTATGCTACAATTTATGTGATTTATGCGGTTGTTTGTTTGTTTGTTTATTTTCTGTATGTTTTTCAATTATTGTGAGAATCAGCATCCATCTTGTTTTCTTAGACAGATGTTGGGGTTTTTTGTTTGTTTGTTTGTTTCTGTCGTTGTTGGAGTTGTAATGATAATATTTATTTTGTTTTTGTTTTTGTTAACGTAGACTGAATGTGCGGTATTGGAGTGAAGATGACACTTTTTTTTCCTCTAAAATTTGTAATAATAAAAGATGTTGATTTCATGGCAAGGTTGATGAAGATGTTGATTTTGAAAATGTACGTTGTTCCTACCTGTATGATGGTAAGTGACTGATGATTGTAATTCTGGTACACGGTCTGCATCGATGAAAATTATTAAGTTGATCACTTTGGTTGTTGATAGCTATGTTGATGAAAGATTTATTGTTAAACTATATTACCAATGTTTTGAAGATGATGATGATGATTGTGGTGATGATTTAATTTGTTTTTTTTAAGTGTTACTGGAGATGTACATGTAAGTATATTGCCAGAGTACTTTTAATTGTTAATGAATGCAGATAAATTAATTATAATTTCACATGCACGTAACAGCAAATAAATTTGTGAAGAAAATTAAATGGGCCTTTCCGACTGTTTGCTTCTACTATACGTGCATCGACCTGAAGACTTTACTACTGATGTGAATGTTTGTACGTTGAATTACATTTAAAAGATTGATTTTTTTTTAAATTTAACTTTCCTATAGCGCGATACCCCAAATTTGGCGCTGACGGTTCAACACTCTGCTTTCCTCTCATAATGAATGCTAGTTTCAAGTACAAGGGACACAACTGCTGCAATGCAAAGTTCTACAACCGTAACATAAACAAAGGATTTCTCGCCCTTTTTAACGTTCACATACTCCCTTGCATCCGCATTTCTGTCTGTGTGTGTGTGTGGCTGTCTGTCTCTCTCTCTCTCTCTTACACACACACAAACACACACACACGCAAACAAACATACAAACATACACACAAACACATCCCATTTACAACAAAAATTATAAGATCACTCGCCACACAACACATAGAAAATACACTACAGAGAACAGGTATGTACCAGCAAAATGTGTCGAGATACACAACACAAAGAGAAACCGTCCTATAACGTACAACAGTAACGGAAAAACGGTCTATAACATACAACAGTAACAGAAAAATGGTCTATAACCTACAACGGTAACAGAAAAACGGTCTATAACCTACAACGGTAACAGAAAAACGGTCTATAACATACAACGGTAACAGAAAAACGGTCTATAACATACAACAGTAACAGAAAAATGGTCTATAACCTACAACGGTAACAGAAAAACGGTCTATAACCTACAACGGTAACAGAAAAACGGTCTATAACATACAACAGTAGCAGAAAAATGGTCTATAACATACAACAGTAACAGAAAAATGGTCTATAACATACAACAGTAACAGAAAAATAGTCTATAACATACCACAGTAAGAGAAACTATCATAAACAGAACACAGTGTCAGTGTAAGTAACAGAAATAAATATGTTAAAAAAATGAATGATCTAAAACAGAAAATGTAAACAATAAACAACAAACACACACCATATTATTTATTTATAAAAGAACAAACCAGCATAACCATTTTTTCCCATTGATCTGATATTTTTATTATTGTTATTCACCATATCGCCACATATCAGTTGAACAGAATCAAACTGCAGACAGAAAAACAATAAATACAACAAAAAATGATACTCAAAAAACACTTTTATATGTGAAATTTTTTTTTTAACAAAAATTTTAGCACTAGAATTAAAATCCAAAAACACAGGAACAAAAAAAAAAAAAAGCATTCAAAGTGGCCAAAAATATGGACGGGAAATGAAATCCAACAATGTAACATTTCACAACTTTTTCATCTGGCTGGCGAACCTACTGTTCAGCATAGCCAAGTCACAAAGAGCGCTTTCAACAATATTAGCAGCAACATCAAAGCACCAGTTACAAGTTGCAGCACCACTGATAATGACTTTATACTGCTTGTAAAAACAATGTCAATATCATAAAGTATCTCAAACGCAGTAGAAAAACATGAATCTAAAACATCTGAAAGTTTACAAAGTTGGCAAATATATCTAAAAGTTCTTCTTTTTTTTAATAATTAAAAGTCGTCAAAATATATAGAGTATCCCAACGTAAAATATACCATTCAAGTTCAACAATTCTCTACTTAAAATGTTCATAAAATATACTAAACGCAGCGTGTAAAAAAAAAGTCTAAAAGTTTATAATATCTTAAAGTTTGGTAAAATGATATATCTAAAAGTTTTTGGGGTTTTTTTGTGTAAAGGTTGTCAAATATGGGCTCTATATTAAAAGTTCTTTTTACATTTCTGGCTAGAACTTTGGAACTTTGTCCTTTTATTAGCAAAACCAAAAACTAGAAGTGAATATTTTACGATTTTCTCAAACGTAGAATACATACCATTCAACAATTCTCTCCATTAATTTAAAACAATCTGAGCAACTTCAAAAGTGAGGGGTTCTTTCTGCTGAAAGAAACAAACAAATGGAAGAGTTCCATAAGATGCATTGTTTGCTAATTTCTGTCCACTGTACGCCGGTAAAATCACTATAGAGCGCTTTAACATTCAAGGGAGACAAAACGTTTCGCACAACGGAGGTAGCGGTTGTCTCGCTTTGAATACACAACGTCTTTTCAAATAAATACTGCATTGGTGTGAGAAAGAAAAATCTATAATACGAATAAGTGAAGGCATATTAAAACGAATAAGAATACTTAAAAATGCACTGTCAACAATCTCAAGTCGCTTGAAAAGGTAAATATGAATTAATAATGAAAGTGCATAAAAGTAGGCTATGTCGCATTGTTGCTTTTTTATATTTTTATTTCGGGGGAGATGAGGGGAAGGAAGGTGTTGGGAGAGAGGGGGGAGGATGAGACATTATAGTCATTGCACTTACGACAAACAGCAGTTGAGTTTGTATAGCCTTAGACTGTAAGTCTGTTGAAATCCACTCTATAAAAAATAAATAAATAAATTTTTTAAAAGCTGCAGAACAAAATAATTGCCATTTATTTCATAATTCTATAGGTCTATAGGCTGCCCAATATACCAACTATTACTTCTTACGTATAGTCATTATTATTTCGTTCATATTAGTAGTAAGCTTAGTACCTTGTACTAACACTACTTACTGATCATTATTTTATATTTAGAATTGTATTTTGTAAAGCGCATCATCAGTTTTGAAAGATCAGTGTAGTCTGTTTAAATGGCTACTACTCTCACTGGAGTAAGGCAGACAACTCACGTAACTGTCACGGGAGTGAGACAGATAACTCACAGACATTAGTTAGTCATTGTTTATAGGGTCCAGCGGACTGCAATCTGATGGGTAAGAAAGCTACGACTATATAACCTGACTTCATCAATCCGCATTCACACGTTCACACAATGACTAATAAGCCAAATACACAACACGCCAATGCTAAGAATCCACAGTTAATAACTGACAGTCAGTTCCAAATCTTTTTTTTAATACAACAGTTTCAATTTGTCAAGCTTGATTACAGAACTAAAATGCTACATTTCAGTAAGTGGACGTCAGGTGAATAATGTCTAATTTGAGTCTTCTTTTTTTTTCTTATGTTAACATTCTTGTACATAGTTCACACACGTTAGTCAGTTTTCACTAAAACTACAATGTTTATATGTACAAATCCTTCCATTTTACCTAACAGGATAATACATAAATGACACATATTTTAAAAATACAAAGTCAGTTTTCACTAAAACTACGATATTCATTCGCAGAAGTCAAGTCAGTTTGGTTTGTTTAATTAAAAGACCATATGTTTCTCTACATAATTAACACAATCAGTTTTCACTAAAAAAAATATATAATATTCATACACACAAGTCAGTCACAGATCATTACTTAGATAGTTATTATTGTACATACAAACAAAATCATTCACTTCTACATTTAAAAGATAGCGTACCTGTATATAATACATTTACGACAGGAGTCACAATAATTAATGTATTGTTATAGTCAGAGCTAGGTGACTAGCTGATATTAAAGAAAATATTTATTACAGAATGACAGATAATATAGTCAGAATCGGTGCTGCTAAAATATTGAACTATTTAATTCAAAACGCGCTGCTGCAGTCACTATAACCACGTAAAATCTTGCATTCATAATATATGATCGACCATCAAACGCTCAGCACAACCAACACTAACTAATGAATACATATTCACGTACGTGCACTTATCTGATATTCTTGCAATGGCAAATAACAGTGAACATTACATTACATTACATGATTATTGCTTTAGGTCCAGCGGACTCCTCCGAGCCAAATCAGGACCGGACAACCCCTGATCCGCATAAAAGATCTGCTCAAACAACCCTAGTGGTAAAACTGAAAGCTCTCCACCAGCCAGTCACTTTACAATAAAGACATCCCATGCAGGGGACGCTGAGGCTGTACTCTAATTTATCGAACCCCCGTTTACAAAAACAAAATAGAATACAAACATCATTATAAATTATCAACAAAACACATACATATAAAATGACTACATTGCTAAATAATAACATCATAGGAAGCCCTAGTGACCACCTGGAACAGAGCAGGAATGAGAAAGAGCAAATGAGAAAGACAGCGACAGTGGGAATTTAAAGCACTAAATTTCCAAAAAGTGGGAATACTATTTATACCGAAACCCCCGGGACCCCAACTAGGGTAATACATATTCACGTACGTGCACTTATCCGATATTCTTGCAAGGGCAAATAACAGTTAACGATTTGTCTGTTTATTTATATTACCTTGTTTATATTGCTTCAGTCTCTACAATTACTTAGTACAATAAGACACTACATGTTTTATGTGTTTGTTTGTTTGGTTTTAATCTTTTTGTTGCCAAAATTATTTAATCAAAATCCACTTACATACGGCACAACTTTATGTCCCAGAAACATAACCATGTAAGTGTTTACAAAAACAAAAACAAAAAAAAATCTCGTTCAGGCCTAATAATGATAGGATGCATCAACCCTACTGCAATCATACAGCTTTCCAAGAACGTGAAGGTAGCCGATAGCTAGCAAAAGCATAAACTGAACATTTATTTCCTGGATAAATATACTGCTTGTAACAACAGCGTACATCTTCACAAATGATATATTTGTTTCAACAACTAGCATAAACCAAATAATATAAGTCCAAAAACAAACAAAAAGCCAGTTGCCTTCAACACACATGGAAAAATACTAAGAAATGGCAAAAATAATGGAAATGTACTATCAACTGGCAAAATGAAGACACAGCAGAACAACCCAATCAAGCTTTCTTTTTTTTTTTTTAAACCAAAAGAAACAGAAGAAAAGGTTTGGGTCTAATTACAAAAGAATAATCGTTGAGAATGAGTTAAAGAAGGTTACGTGTGTAACTAATCACCCAAATATATATAAAATCACCCAAACGTATCTAAGCATCCAAATATATCTAATCACCCAAATGTTTAATAAACTATACTAGACATTTTAAATCTAAGTACCTACATGCTAGCTAAGCTGGCTAACAAAACACCAAGTCTGATGGGTGTAAACTAACAAAAGCATTTTAGATCTAAATTCGAAAGCCATATAGCTTCAAGTAATATTTAACAGTTCCTCCAGGAAAATGCCAGTCAATGACGATTTTAGGGAAAGGTCGAATCTTATATTACCTAAATAGTAACCAACGTTAAAAAGAACAATTTTAAGCTCAGATCTAACTACCCAAATGCTCAATAGTTACAAACATAGGACATCACCAGATTTGCTTATTCAACTGCTAAGAAGTTACATATAGGTGAAAGCATATGATTGATTATTCAACTGAAAATCAACAGAAAGCGCAGCCCTTATTATGAGAAATACTTATCCAAACGAAATTCAATCACATACCAACACATCTCAGATCTCATTATCCAAAATTGTGTTGCAGAGGCCCAGATCTAATTACCCAAATGCTGGTCAATAACGTGTAAGAGCTAATTATCCCAGTGCTATCCAACAACATACAACAGAAAGCTCAGATCAGATCTAAATTATCCAACTGCTAAACCATACACCAAAGTGAAAATGTTCAGACCTAGATGTTACATTAATAGCCACATTGCTTCAAGTAATCTTTCACGCCCTCAACAGCTGTACGGACTTGGCCGCCTTGCACGTCATCCTGCTTGTTTGCGCCAATAATGACAGCTTGGGTGCAGACGGCGATCACCATCGTCTGCTTCAGATTGGAGGCCTCCTTACCCTTCATGATGAGCAGGCGGGCCTCAGGGTCTAGACAGATGACAGTCCATCTTTTGCCCCAAAGCTCCACACCCGCGCCGTAGATGTTCTGGTCGTTGTTGGTCACGGAGTTAGCTACCCTGGCTACCTCGTCCGGTGTGAGCTGGAAGCCTGGAACCGTCGCCCAGGGAGCCCCATTGATTCCATGGATGGCACATAGCTCCACTTTCTGCGACACCAGCCTGTCTGTGTAAGTTGACCAGGACATTTTTCTTGGCTTTGAGTGTAGATCTGAAAACAAGCGAAACCCTAGTAATAAAGAGACCTGTTGAGAGCATCCTTAAATAAGATATCAGACCTGAAGAAAAGTGTGTTGAGACAGCAAATACGCAATGAGGAACATTCGGACTGAGATACCACCCTGCCCTTCTAGGTTGACCTCGACATGTTGCTTGGTTTTAGATCACAGTGAAATAATGAGAGAAAAAATAGTGAAAATAGTCCGCTTTTTAGTTAGTTATTCATTGCTTATAGGGTCCAGCGGACTGCAAAGAGCCGAATCAGGACCAAAAAATCAGGATCATAACTTGGTTGAAAGAGGCCTCATTACATTACATGATTATTGCTTTAGGTCCAGCGGACTCTTCCGAGCCAAATCAGGACCGGACAACCCCTGATCCGCATAAAAGATCTGCTGAAACAACCCTAGTGGTAAAACTGAAAGCTCTCCACCAGCCAGTCACTTTACAATAAAGACATCCCACGCAGGCTGTACTATAATTTATTGAACTTCCGTTTACAAAAACAAAATAGAATACAAACATCATTATAAATTATCAACAAAACACATACATATAAAATGCCTACATTGCTAAATAATAACATCATAGGAAGCCCTAGTGACCACCTGGCAGAAAGCGTCCAATATTCCCAAGCTGATCCAACAGACCTCATACACAAATAAGGAGTCTTGTCCCGGAAGAGTTTTCAAGAAAAAAGGTAGGTGACTGGTCAAGCGAAGAAGAAGATAGTATAGCAGTTTGATAGAACAGAACAGGAATGAGAAAGAGCAAATGAGAAAGACAGCGACGGTGGGAATTTAAAGCACTAAATTTCCAGAAAGTGGGGGATACTATTTATACTGAAACCCCGGGCACCCTCACCTGGGGGGAGAGGAAGAGGGGGAGGGGGAGAGGGGGTCTAGACAGGTGAGTGCTGGTAGACAATACTGTCTGTTGGGGCAATCTCATATTCTCTTAGTGAGTCCCAAATGTACTGTGTGCAAAACGAAAGTGTATAATAAAACAGTGGATCGCTTTTCAAATCAGAAGAAGAAAAATAATTCTTGCTGGCATTGAATGTTATGTTACTAACCTCTGAAAGTATAACAGTTTATGGACAACAGACTTGTGTGAATGCTCCAAATAGTACGTCAGCTTTTATTTTAAAATAAGGAAAATAAATTCCTATAAACATGATCCCTTATTAGTATTCAGATGAGAGTATAAACCAAGGTCTAGTCAATATCCAATGCATACATGCATTCCATTGCATGGACTTTAAATATCCTGACGCTCATGTCCTAGACAGGTTAGTTAGTTATTTATTGCTTACAGGGTCCAGAGGACTGCATAAAGCCGAATCAGGATCACAAAATCGAGACCATAACTTTACTGAAAGAGGACTCACCCTGATCCGCATAAAAGATCTGCCGAAACAACACTAGTGGTAACACTGAAGGCACTCCACCAGCCGGTCACTTTACAATAAAGACATCCCACGCAGGGGACGCTGAGGCTGTACTCTTAATTTATCGAACCCCCATTTACAAAAACAAAATAGAATACAAACATCATTATACAATAACAACAAAACACATACATATAAAATTCCTACATTGCCAAATAATAACATCATAGGAAACCCCAGTGACCACCTGGCAGAAAGCGCCCAATATTCCCAAACTGATCCAACAGACCTCACCACACAAATGAGTTTTGTCCCAGAAGAGTTTTCAAGAAAAAAGGTAGGTGACTGGTCTAGCGAAGAAGAAGATAGTATAGTAGATTGATAGAACAGAGTAGGAATGAGAAAGAACAAAGGAGAAAGACAGCGACAGTGGGAATTTAAAGCACTCAATTTCCAGAAAGTGGGGGATACCATTTATACTGAAACCCCAGGCACCCTCACCTGGGGGGAGAGGAAGAGGGTGAGGGGGGGGGGGGGGGGGGGGTGAGGGGGTCTAGACAGGTGAGTGCTGGCTAGGCCAATACACCCAGCACACACTAGGTCCATCCTTCCCATCCCCGGTCACCCATGATTGTGCCGAGTCATCTGGGCGTCAGACTATACGCCCAAAAGCTGCAAGTGGGGGTCTTAGATCCTTTATCAGCCAACACCTTGAGCGGCTCTTGGGCTGGAAAAGTGCAATATAAAAATGATTTTTTTTAAAAAGTGTTTTTTGATTTAGAAAGAGGTGCCTGTGCATGTGTGTGATCTCTCGAAAGGCAACGTGAGATCAAGGGAGAGACCAAAATAAGCCGCTAGTCACAGACAAGTTGATCAAATGAAGCAGGAAACGAGCACAAGGCAGTGAAAAACATTCACCAAATGGGCTTCAGATTGTCAGGATTCAAGAAATGCAACACACACACACATTGTTCAGCCACATAGAGCATCCCAACACAAATAGGCCTTTTTTCTTTCAATGTGAATTTATTCAGTCGTATGGAGAAAAAAATAGAAAGATTGTTTTTTGAATTCCCCACACAATCTAAGATTGTCCACTAAACTGACAAAAAAAAGCACACATAAAAAAAAAAATACAACAAAATAAAATCCTATAGGAACAAACTAACGCACACTGAAAACCGGAAAACATTTCAATTATGAAATTTTCTATCGTGATTACACACATTTTGCCATCCTCTACAACGAACATTGGTGTCATTGACATAGAACAACTTTGCAATTGAAACAAAGCAATAAATAAAAGCAAAGTCTAAATGTAAACACAACTGAAAGTCTGAGTACTACTTACAGAAATAAACCTAAAGTTTACATTACAAAGTTTACAAACCTAAATGGTACAATGTAAAGCTCACAGGCCTAAATCTTATGATAGAAAATTAACAAACCTAACTTGACAATTACAACTAAACGATAGGACATCCCTCGTGAACTTTTTCCTGTCATATAAACCAAAATACATTCAATATAATTTTTGAAGGAAAAGAAAATAGCTAACTACAAATAAAACTTTTACATTTATGCTAATACAGCAGAAACACAATCAAAGACAGACAATCCTTTTTTCTCGTCTTTTTTTCAAATGCAAAATAAAAAATAAACAAATGTAATTTATTTCAAATTAATATGAACAGAATTTCTTACAGATTTCCAAACACATATATCCAACCCAAATGTACCAATTCCTCCAAACTGTTTTCTTGCCTAATTATTTCCCAAAGCTCAACATTCCAAAAAGAATGTAGGCATACTTTCCTTTCCTACGAGCCTGAACCAGCTTCCAGTTAAGACAGTTTATAATCTTCTCGGTAACCACATGGATTTCCTACAGTAACTATTGCCTAGGCCTGCATGATGGTCTAAAGGTATGAAAAAGTGATTCTCCAACACTCTTGGACGTTCATACAGGCCCGTTGCAAATGCAGAATGCTTTCAATCAAACCTCGCATCTTTCCCTGCACTCTCTATCAAGTTTTACTAGACAACAAAACCTCTGCAAATTCAATAAGATTAGTTAGTTAGTTGGTCATTGTTTATATGGTCCAGCGGACTGCAAAGATGGTAGGTAAAACTGTAGGCACTCCACCAGCAGGTCACTTTACTATAAAGGCATCTCTTGCTGGGGATGCTGAGGCTTTACTCTAATTTATCGAAACCCCGTTTATAAAAACAAAATAGAACGTAAACATCATTATAAAATATTAACAAAACGCGTACATATAAAATGCCTACATTGCTAAATAATACCATTAAAAGCCCTAGTGACCATTTGGCAGAAAGCGTCCAATATCCCTAAGCTGACCCAACACAAATGAGGAGTTTTGGGAGAGTTTTCAAGACACAAGGGTAGGTGACTGACACATTGAGAGTGAATATTGTAGACAACAGAAAAGAAAAGCTAAGGCAGAAATACAAGGAGTGATAGAAAAGAGGACATTTGAAGCGCTAAAGTTCCAGAAAGTGGGGGAACTATTTATACCAAAAGATCCCCCGCTATGAAAACAAAACAAAAAATTTGGATAGATCAAATAATTATAAATTAAAAAACTGTCAGCAAAATAAATAAATCAATAAAATTGACATTTTGGTAATGTGCACACTAGGTCAGTCCGTTTTGACCACTCCAATGCCCAGTTTCACTTTTTGAAATTACAGCTACGCTCATCTCTTATGACATATTTACTTATTTAAATATATTTTTTCTGTATGTTTCTACTGAAATACTTCTCCATTTGCATATAGTGGAAGTTTTTTCTTGAAACTATAATACTAAGGCTTCCTTTGATTATCAGTGGGTCTAGATATTAATTGTGAAGCCCCAGTTACGTCTAGACAAATGTTGGAACAAGCATTGACGAAAAAAGGTGAAACTTCCCCTGTTGTTATTGTGATCTTATCATTGTAATACAGGGGTTTTCCAGTTCAACAGCGGCTCAAGGCTCACAGTGAACTCAAGCAGCCTGGGGCGCCCACTTGCTGACTTGGTCGCACAGTCTGACAACTGAGCACAGTCCTCGGCGACCGGGGATAGAGGAGAAGGGGAAACTAAACACCGAAACAACCATCACACTAATAGCAACAGTAAGATTTCCTAAGCAATGTTAATGTATACTGTCTAACATGGGATATATTATATAAAGGGTTCTTTGAGTGCAGTGTCACTAATTTGACGATCTTTTTTTTTTTTTTAGACAGAAAAACAAATACGCCCATCAATCAGTCTGGTTTCTGTACAAAAAACAACGTATAACGCATCCTTGGCAAGTCATATAAAGATACAACTTTTTCTACTTCAGATAAAAGATTAAACTTCTTTGCAATTCACACAAGTTGTAACACGAGAGAATATATGAGCAAGATACGAAAGCACAACCCAAGAACAGAATCTTCACACACACACACACACACACAAAGTGAAACTATAACAACCTCTCTACTAATACTGTTATCAGGATGTACATAATGACTACCAAATATGTATGTTTTTTAAATATTGTACATTTCACTGCCACGTTCTTCTTATATAAATTGAAAGAAACACAAAATCTTAGTATAAGGTTCAAACCAACGTTAAATGACCACGTCTTAAGGATCAGTGTAGGAGAATAAATAAATTCAGTTACATTCTGATTAAATACTTATTGACCAGATGACACATTGAGCTGGAGGCTATATTCAACGGCAAGGTAGAATCTTGTCAAATACAAAACCCTGTAGCTTTACCACAGCATGTATTCAGTGCAAGTCAAAACATCCGACCGCTCACAAACGTTGGAATACAAAATGTAGATATTTTTCATTGCCAATTCGCCTCATTTTTTAAAATGTTTTGGTGTACCCTAACGTGTATTTATTGGAAGAACTTGAGAGGAGGGAGAGGGGTAGGGATTTCATTTATAACTCCATCCAAACCAGAAACAGCAACTTCGAAACCCTATTCAAGGGAGGCCATAACATTTGTGGCATAAAAGATGAATAGTCTCCCTTTACCAGACTATCTTCCTGCTTATCGTCAAATCTAGGCAAGAGTTCATCTACAAAATGGGTTGTATTTTTCAGTCAATAAATAAATTGTTCTTCTTCAAGAAATAATCAAACTTTGCTTCTCTTTGAGGAATACAATAATTTCAAAATGTACTTAAACTGATGTAAGGTACATGAAGATCAAAGGCCACCCTCCCCCACCCATTCCTGCTCCCAAAAACCATCAAAAATTATTTTCATAGTTAGTATTTTTCTCATGGCTTTCAAGAACAATCAGTAAAAAAAAATTTTTTTTAATAATAATAATTATGGTCGATGACACAAGATTCATTTAAAATCCATGTATTATGTGAAAGTAAACATGTAAACCTAGCAAAGAAGATCACAGAGACAGACTTTTCTGCACTGCCGTTCATCATCGTTGGTTTTCGTCCAGTTACTTCTCATACACTGCGCAATGACCTCACTGCATTGCTGAACTGAGGTTAATAAAATTATAAATCCAAAATATTAATGAAATAATCATCACAGGTTTATATGAGAACTTGGGATTTATACCATATAATAGGAACTGACTGAACGGAATACTGTATGCAACGTACAACAAATTACAACTTGCTGTATGTAATGCAAGATAAAATCACAACTAAGTTATGATACAAGTGCACCACCCTAACTAACAATGCAACAAAAACAACCCAATTCAAGTCTAAACGTAAAATTAAATGTATCCCACAAGTTAAGATCTGCAGTATTACAACTTTAACAGATTTTTTTTTTTTTAAAACACTGATGTGATTAAAAAAAAAAAAAGCCACAAGAAAACTGAACATTTGTTGAACGAATAAATAATGTACATTCCACTGTCTGCTACATAACGATACTAATCAATAATAATAAAAATAATACTCAACAAAAACTAGCATAAAGACATCTATACAACAAGTTGAAAATCCCAAAAATAAGCTCAAGACTAACAACTACACGCAATTATCTATGAGCAGTTTATTTCAAATCAAAACTAAATTCTCCATTTCATTCAGGCACTACGTTTAACAAAAAAATTGGTTATGACTAACAAATCCGCATTTCCAACACTTCGAAGAAAAAAGTGTTTTAGGCAAAACCTGTTAGTTCCAATCATATTTACTCGTGCAATAATTTTTCGCAGCCCTTTTTTAAAACCAGTGCTTGCAGATTAATTTCTTTTTTTTTTCCCCCATTGCTGCAGCACATTTAAGTACCATTTTAAGTGTTAGATTTATAAGCTGAACTTCTAATTAAATACTTGAATGTAAATTGAACTGAACTTAAATTAATACAGTGGAACCTCCGGTATCCGGCTCTCTGGTATACGACTCCCTCCGTTATGTGACCTGAAAACTCCTGACGGATTCACTTCCAATAATAAATGACCTCTGGTATGTGACAACCTCGTTTATGCGACCAGCGACCGTGTCTTAAGCCCTTTATACGACCGTCTTAGGGCAATTTAAAAGAGATATCAGTTAATTTGCTGTCTGTACCTTTCGTTTTTTCTCTCATGTTAGTGTACGCCTGCTGTTGTCTGCTATTTCCGGTTCGCAAATAAGGGACATTACTCGCCTACACTGGCTGTCAAAATGGCGTCGCGCAAGAGGAACGTTTTGAGTTTGGCAGAGAGAATGAAAGTGATTGAAAGAAGTGAAAATGGGGAGAGTTGTTTGTCTATTGCAAGAAGTTTAGACGTTGGGAAGACCCAAATTCAGCTCATCATAAAGGATAAGGAATCTGTGAAACTACGATGGGAGAGTGGAGAAAGTGGCGAAAAGGGAAACATCGAAACTGAGAGCTTCTGCACTGACAGACTTGGATGAACGCGTCTGGCAGTGGTTCGACTGTTTTCTATTTTTGAAGTTGTGAATAAAAGACAAAGCTAAAAATGAAACATGTTTTACAGTTTCCTTTGTCAGAGAATACATGCTGGTGAGTGTGAAAATTATGACTACATACCCTCCGAGCCTGACCCCCCCTCCCCCCACCCACCCTTGTTTCCGGTATAAGACCACCTCTATTATAAGACCGTTTTTTCTCAGTTT
>CM072525.1:16725202-16837840 GCA_036898135.1 Oncomelania hupensis | reverse complement strand
CAGTGGTCAAAGTACGCATTCCGTGAGGTGAATCGTTAATCCCGTTCTGATTGGTTGGTTCATCCGGTGGCCATTTTCAATTCCTGCATTGCTTTCAGTCAGCAATTGTCGTCTGTGCCGTGTGCGTTAATGATTGTATGCCTCGCTCTTTTTGTCGACTTGAATCTTGCTATTGCCGAAGAAATGCCGGGAAAATGTGTCTTTAACAGACTGTGGCTGAAACACAAAGACTATATGAATTGGATAGATGGACATGATTTAAAATCAATGGCATTTTGTAACGTGTGTCAGAAGGCCTTTGATATTTCCAACATGGGGGAAGCAGCTGTAAAAAGCCATGCCAAAGGAGCTAAACACGTGCATGCGTTGAAGGAAAAACTTGAACTGACAAAAAACTCAAAAATTTCCGATTTTGTGGTGCAGGCGTCAACATTGACAACAGCCCGGTCTGTTGCGTGTA
This sequence comes from Oncomelania hupensis, assembly GCA_036898135.1. Classification (NCBI taxonomy): domain Eukaryota; kingdom Metazoa; phylum Mollusca; class Gastropoda; order Littorinimorpha; family Pomatiopsidae; genus Oncomelania; species Oncomelania hupensis. Next base: position 16,837,380 of record CM072525.1, on the reverse strand, counting down.
CCAGTGGTAGTATTGTGAGTAAAGAGTCTGACTCTGAGCGGACAGGGACAGTAGGCCTATCTGCGTTTGTGACCAACGATAACGTATTTAAAGCGGAAATTTTGTGGACTCTAAAGGTTGTGACTTCACACTTCTCATTTAATAGTTCATTGAAAGTACCGTGGTTGTTTCAAAGCATGTTTCCTGATAGTTTAATTGCTGCGAAGATGACAATGAGTGAAAGAAAGTGTGCCTATTTTGCAACTTTTGGCTTGGGGCCACACTTCTTGGATCTGTTGAAAAACAAGGCTAAATCTGCTGGAGAGTTTGTGCTCTTATTTGATGAATCTCTGAATGAAGACTTACAAAAGAAGCAGATGGATGTACATGTACGTTTTTGGGATTGTGGTTCGGTAAGTGTTGTGGTTGTTTATACTCTTCAAAAACATTTTTTAAAAATTATGGCATAGCATAGGTGAGGTCTATACAATATTATATATAATGTGGAAATCACCAAACCTATGCTATTTGCTGCTGCTTCATCAAGACATAAATATTATTTGCATCTAGATGATCAGAAGAAGGCAAAAGAAGAAGCTGAGAGAAGACAAAAGCGGAAAGCTGTGATGGAAGAGCTTGACGATCTGAAGAAGAAGAAAAGGAGAACAGAAGACAGCATGAAAGCTTTGCAGAAAAGTGCTGACGAATTTGCAGAGCAAGCAGAAAATAAAGGAGACATGACACTGTTGGCAAAATCAAATGCTATGAGGAAATCTGCAAAGCAGAAACAGCAGGAGTTAGCCAGTGTTGAACAGGATATTCAAACAAAACTGAATAGTATAGCCAGTGCAGTAAAAAAATTTTTTGGGTGGGTGGGGGGGGGGGGGAGCAGTTGGAGGAAGGCAGCTATTTTGTGTGTGTGCAGTATATTATCAAGACACTCTACAAGTGTTGCTGCATAATTTTTTTTCTTACAATGGATTGTAAAAAATCTGCTTTTACATCTTGAAGAAGTTGAAGTACTACATACAATTTTGAGTTTTTTTTATTATCAAACGTTTGTGCGCTTAGTCATGGAAAAATAGTAGCAAATCATGGAAAAGTCATGGAAAAGTCATGGAAATTTGAAACTGCAAACCAGTATGAACCCTGATCCTATCTACCATCCTATCTATGCGGCAACACCATTCTATTTATGCAGCAACTCCATCCTATCTATGCGGCAACACCATTCTATATGCGGCAACTCCATCCTATCTATACAGCAACACCATCCTATCTATACGGCAACACGATCCTATCTATGTAGCAACACCATCCTATCTATGCGGCCACACCATTCTATCTATGCGGCAACACCATCCTATCTTTACGGCAACACCATCCTATCTATGCGGCAACACCATCCTATCTACCATCCTATCTATGCGGCAACACCATTCTATCTATACGGCAACTCCATCCTATCTATACGGCAACACCATTCTATCTATGCGGCAACTCCATCCTATCTATGCGGCAACTCCATCCTATCTGTGTGGCAACACCATCCTATCTACCATCCTAACTATGCGGCAACACCATCCTTTCTACCATCCTAACTATGCAGCAACTCCATCCTATCTATGCGGCAACTCCATCCTATCTATGTGGCAACACCATCCTATCTACCATCCTGACTATGCGGTAACACCATTCTATCTATACGGTAACTCCATCCTATCTATACGGCAACACCATTCTATCTATGCGGCAACTCCATCCTATCTATGCGGCAACTCCATCCTATCTATGCGGCAACACCATCCTATATACCATCCTAACTATGCGGCAACTCCATCCTATCTATGCGGCAACTCCATCCTATCTATGTGGCAACACCATCCTATCTACCATCCTGACTATGCGGGAACATCATTCTATCTATACGGTAACTCCATCCTATCTATGCGGCAACACCATTCTATCTATACATCAACACCATCCTATCTATGCGGCAAAAATAATATTGGATGCAGTCAAATTAATCTTAAAAAAAAAAAAAAAAAAACCATCCTATCTATACATCAACACCATCCTATCTATGCGGCAACTCCATCCTATCTATGCGGCAACTCCATCCTATCTATGCGGCAACTCCATCCTATCTATGCGGCATCACCATCCTATCTACCATTATATCTATGCGGCAACACCATTCTATCTATACATCAACACCATCCTATCTATGCGGCAAAAATAATATTGGATGCAGTCAAATTAATCTTTAAAAAAAAAAAACAAAAAAAAAACACCATCCTATCTATACATCAACACCATCCTATCTATGCGGCAACTCCATCCTATCTATGCGGCAACTCCATCCTATCTATGCGGCAACTCCATCCTATCTATGCGGCATCACCATCCTATCTACCATCCTATCTATGCGGCAACACCATTCTAGTATCTATGTGGCAACACCATTCTATATGCGGCAACTCCATCCTATCTATACAGCAACACCATCCTATCTATACGGCAACACGATCCTATCTATGTAGCAACACCATCCTATCTATGCGGCAACACCATTCTATCTATGCGGCAACACCATCCTATCTATACGGCAACACCATCCTATCTATGCGGCAACACCATCCTATCTACCATCCTATCTATGCGGCAACACCATTCTATCTATACGGCAACTCCATCCTATCTATGAGGCAACACCATTCTATCTATGCAGCAACTCCATCCTATCTATGCGGCAACTCCATCCTATCTATGCGGCAACACCATTCTATCTATACGGCAACACCATTCTATCTATGCGGCAACACCATTCTATCTATGCGGCAACACCATCCTATCTATACGGCAACACCATCCTATCTATGCGGCAACACCATCCTATCTATACGTCATCACCATCCTATCTATGCGGCAACTCCATCCTATCCTTATCTATGCGGCAACTCCATCCCATCTATGCGGCAACTCCATCCTATCTATGCGGCAGCACCATCCTATCTACCATCCTATCTATGCGGCAACACCATTCTATCTATACGGCAACTCCATTCTATCTATACGGCAACACCATTCTATCTATGCGGCAACTCCATCCTATCTATGCGGCAACTCCATCCTATCTATGTGGCAACACCATCCTATCTACCATCCTGACTATGCGGCAACACCATTCTATCTATACGGTAACTCCATCCTATCTATGCGGCAACTCCATCCTATCTATGCGGCAACACCATTCTATCTATACGGCAACACCATTCTATCTATGCGGCAACACCATTCTATCTATGCGGCAACACCATCCTATCTATACAGCAACACCATCCTATCTATGCAGCAACACCATCCTATCTATACGTCAACACCATCCTATCTATGCGGCAACTCCATCCTATCCTATCTATGCGGCAACTCCATCCTATCTATGCCTCCATCCTATCTATGCGGCTACACCATCCTATCTACCATCCTATCTATGCAGCAACACCATTCTATCTATACGGCAAATCCATCCTATCTATACGGCAACACCATTCTATCTATGCGGCAACTCCATCCTATCTATGCAGCAACTCCATCCTATCTATGCGGCAACTCCATCCTATCTATATGGCAACACCATCCTATCTACCATCCTGACTATGCGGCAACACCATTCTATCTATACGGTAACTCCATCCTATCTATGCGGCAACACCATTCTATCTATGCGGCAACTTCATCCTATCTATGCGGCAACTCCATCCTTTCTATGCGGCAACACCATCCTATCTACCATCCTAACTATGCGGCAACTCCATCCTATCTATGCGGCAACTCCATCCTATCTATGTGGCAACACCATCCTATCTACCATCCTGACTATGCGGGAACATCATTCTATCTATACGGTAACTCCATCCTATCTATGCGGCAACACCATTCTATCTATCCATCAACACCATCCTATCTATGCGGCAACACCATCCTATCTATACATCAACACCATCCTATCTATGCGGCAACTCCATCCTATCTATGCGGCAACTCCATCCTATCTATGCGGCAACTCCATCCTATCTATGCGGCATCACCATCCTATCTACCATCCTATCTATGCGGCAACACCATTCTATCTATGCAGCAACTCCATCCTATCTATGCGGCAACACCATTCTATATGCGGCAACTCCATCCTATCTATACAGCAACACCATCCTATCTATAGGGCAACACGATCCTATCTATGTAGCAACACCATCCTATCTATGCGGCCACACCATTCTATCTATGCGGCAACACCATCCTATCTATACGGCAACACGATCCTATCTATGCGGCAACACCATCCTATCTACCATCCTATCTATGCGGCAACACCATTCTATCTATACGGCAACTCCATCCTATCTATACGGCAACACCATTCTATCTATTCGGCAACTCCATCCCCTATCTATGCGGCAACTCCATCCTATCTATGCGGCAACTCCATCCTATCTATGTGGCAACACCATCCTATCTACCATCCTGACTATGCGGCAACACCATTCTATCTATACGGTAACTCCATCCTATCTATGCGGCAACACCATTTTATCTATGCGGCAACTCCATCCTATCTATGCGGCAACTCCATCCTATCTATGCGGCATCACCATCCTATCTACCATCCTATCTATGCGGCAACACCATTCTATCTATGCAGCAACTCCATCCTATCTATGCGGCAACACCATTCTATATGCGGCAACTCCATCCTATCTATACAGCAACACCATCCTATTTATATGGCAACACGATCCTATCTATGTAGCAACACCATCCTATCTATGCGGCCACACCATTCTATCTATGCGGCAACACCATCCTATCTATGCGGCAACACCATCCTATCTATGTGGCAACACCATCCTATCTACCATCCTATCTATGCGGCAACTCCATCCTATCTATGCAGCAACTCCATCCTATCTATGTGGCAACACCATCCTATCTACCATCCTGACTACGCGGCAACACCATTCTATCTATACGGTAACTCCATCCTATCTATGCGGCAACACCATTCTATCTATACGGCAACTCCATCCTATCTATACGGCAACACCATTCTATCTATGCGGCAACTCCATCCTATCTATGCGGCAACTCCATCCTATCTATGTGGCAACTCCATCCTATCTATGTGGCAACACCATCCTATCTACCATCCTGACTATGCGGCAACACCATTCTATCTATACGGTAACTCCATCCTATCTATGCGGCAACACCATTCTATCTATGCGGCAACTCCATCCTATCTATGCGGCAACTCCATCCAATCTATGCGGCATCACCATCCTATCTACCATCCTATCTATGCGGCAACACCATTCTATTTATGCAGCAACTCCATCCTATCTATGCGGCAACACCATTCTATATGCGGCAACTCCATCCTATCTATACAGCAACACCATCCTATCTATACGGCAACACGATCCTATCTATGTAGCAACACCATCCTATCTATGCGGCCACACCATTCTATCTATGCGGCAACACCATCCTATCTTTACGGCAACACCATCCTATCTATGCGGCAACACCATCCTATCTACCATCCTATCTATGCGGCAACACCATTCTATCTATACGGCAACTCCATCCTATCTATACGGCAACACCATTCTATCTATGCGGCAACTCCATCCTATCTATGCGGCAACTCCATCCTATCTGTGTGGCAACACCATCCTATCTACCATCCTAACTATGCGGCAACACCATCCTTTCTACCATCCTAACTATGCAGCAACTCCATCCTATCTATGCGGCAACTCCATCCTATCTATGTGGCAACACCATCCTATCTACCATCCTGACTATGCGGTAACACCATTCTATCTATACGGTAACTCCATCCTATCTATACGGCAACACCATTCTATCTATGCGGCAACTCCCCCTATCTATGCGGCAACTCCATCCTATCTATGCGGCAACACCATCCTATATACCATCCTAAACTTTGCGGCAACTCCATCCTATCTATGCGGCAACTCCATCCTATCCTATGTGGCAACACCATCCTATCTACCATCCTGACTATGCGGGAACATCATTCTATCTATACGGTAACTCCATCCTATCTATGCGGCAACACCATTCTATCTATACATCAACACCATCCTATCTATGCGGCAAAAAATAATATTGGATGCAGTCAAATTAATCTTAAAAAAAAAAAAAAAAAACCATCCCTATCTATACATCAACACCATCCTATCTATGCGGCAACTCCATCCTATCTATGCGGCAACTCCATCCTATCTATGCGGCAACTCCATCCTATCTATGCGGCATCACCATCCAATCTACCATTATATCTATGCGGCAACACATTCTATCTATACATCAACACCATCTATCTATGCGGCAAAAATAATATTGGATGCAGTCAAATACACCATCCTATCTATGCGGCAACTCCATCCTATCTATGCGGCAACTCCATCCTATCTATGCGGCAACTCCATCCTATCTATGCGGCATCACCATCCTATCTACCATCCTATCTATGCGGCAACACCATTCTAGCTATGCAGCAACTCCATCCTATCTATGTGGCAACACCATTCTATATGCGGCAACTCCATCCTATCTATACAGCAACACCATCCTATCTATACGGCAACACGATCCTATCTATGTAGCAACACCATCCTATCTATGCGGCAACACCATTCTATCTATGCGGCAACACCATCCTATCTATACGGCAACACCATCCTATCTATGCGGCAACACCATCCTATCTACCATCCTATCTATGCGGCAACACCATTCTATCTATACGGCAACTCCATCCTATCTATGAGGCAACACCATTCTATCTATGCAGCAACTCCATCCTATCTATGCGGCAACTCCATCCTATCTATGCGGCAACACCATTCTATCTATACGGCAACACCATTCTATCTATGCGGCAACACCATTCTATCTATGCGGCAACACCATCCTATCTATACGGCAACACCATCCTATCTATGCGGCAACACCATCCTATCTATACGTCATCACCATCCTATCTATGCGGCAACTCCATCCTATCCTATCTATGCGGCAACTCCATCCCATCTATGCGGCAACTCCATCCTATCTATGCGGCAGCACCATCCTATCTACCATCCTATCTATGCGGCAACACCATTCTATCTATACGGCAACTCCATTCTATCTATACGGCAACACCATTCTATCTATGCGGCAACTCCATCCTATCTATGCGGCAACTCCATCCTATCTATGTGGCAACACCATCCTATCTACCATCCTGACTATGCGGCAACACCATTCTATCTATACGGTAACTCCATCCTATCTATGCGGCAACTCCATCCTATCTATGCGGCAACACCATTCTATCTATACGGCAACACCATTCTATCTATGCGGCAACACCATTCTATCTATGCGGCAACACCATCCTATCTATACAGCAACACCATCCTATCTATGCAGCAACACCATCCTATCTATACGTCAACACCATCCTATCTATGCGGCAACTCCATCCTATCCTATCTATGCGGCAACTCCATCCTATCTATGCGGCAACTCCATCCTATCTATGCGGCTACACCATCCTATCTACCATCCTATCTATGCAGCAACACCATTCTATCTATACGGCAAATCCATCCTATCTATACGGCAACACCATTCTATCTATGCGGCAACTCCATCCTATCTATGCAGCAACTCCATCCTATCTATGCGGCAACTCCATCCTATCTATATGGCAACACCATCCTATCTACCATCCTGACTATGCGGCAACACCATTCTATCTATACGGTAACTCCATCCTATCTATGCGGCAACACCATTCTATCTATGCGGCAACTTCATCCTATCTATGCGGCAACTCCATCCTATCTATGCGGCAACACCATCCTATCTATGCGGCAACTCCATCCTATCTATGCGGCAACTCCATCCTATCTATGTGGCAACACCATCCTATCTACCATCCTGACTATGCGGGAACATCATTCTATCTATACGGTAACTCCATCCTATCTATGCGGCAACACCATTCTATCTATACATCAACACCATCCTATCTATGCGGCAACACCATCCTATCTATACATCAACACCATCCTATCTATGCGGCAACTCCATCCTATCTATGCGGCAACTCCATCCTATCTATGCGGCAACTCCATCCTATCTATGCGGCATCACCATCCTATCTACCATCCTATCTATGCGGCAACACCATTCTATCTATGCAGCAACTCCATCCTATCTATGCGGCAACACCATTCTATATGCGGCAACTCCATCCTATCTATACAGCAACACCATCCTATCTATAGGGCAACACGATCCTATCTATGTAGCAACACCATCCTATCTATGCGGCCACACCATTCTATCTATGCGCGGCAACACCATCCTATCTATACGGCAACACGATCCTATCTATGCGGCAACACCATCCTATCTACCATCCTATCTATGCGGCAACACCATTCTATCTATACGGCAACTCCATCCTATCTATACGGCAACACCATTCTATCTATTCGGCAACTCCATCCTATCTATGCGGCAACTCCATCCTATCTATGCGGCAACTCCATCCTATCTATGTGGCAACACCATCCTATCTACCATCCTGACTATGCGGCAACACCATTCTATCTATACGGTAACTCCATCCTATCTATGCGGCAACACCATTTTATCTATGCGGCAACTCCATCCTATCTATGCGGCAACTCCATCCTATCTATGCGGCATCACCATCCTATCTACCATCCTATCTATGCGGCAACACCATTCTATCTATGCAGCAACTCCATCCTATCTATGCGGCAACACCATTCTATATGCGGCAACTCCATCCTATCTATACGGCAACACGATCCTATCTATGTAGCAACACCATCCTATCTATGCGGCCACACCATTCTATCTATGCGGCAACACCATCCTATCTATGCGGCAACACCATCCTATCTATGTGGCAACACCATCCTATCTACCATCCTATCTATGCGGCAACTCCATCCTATCTATGCAGCAACTCCATCCTATCTATGTGGCAACACCATCCTATCTACCATCCTGACTACGCGGCAACACCATTCTATCTATACGGTAACTCCATCCTATCTATGCGGCAACACCATTCTATCTATACGGCAACTCCATCCTATCTATACGGCAACACCATTCTATCTATGCGGCAACTCCATCCTATCTATGCGGCAACTCCATCCTATCTATGTGGCAACTCCATCCTATCTATGTGGCAACACCAGCGGCAACACCATTCTATCTATACGGTAACTCCATCCTATCTATGCGGCAACACCATTCTATCTATGCGGCAACTCCATCCTATCTATATCCAATCTATGCGGCATCACCATCCTATCTACCATCCTATCTATGCGGCAACACCATTCTATTATGCAGCAACTCCATCCTATCTATGCGGCAACACCATTCTATATGCGGCAACTCCATCCTATCTATACAGCAACACCATCCTATCTATACGGCAACACGATCCTATCTATGTAGCAACACCATCCTATCTATGCGGCCACACCATTCTATCTATGCGGCAACACCATCCTATCTTTACGGCAACACCATCCTATCTATGCGGCAACACCATCCTATCTACCATCCTATCTATGCGGCAACACCATTCTATCTATACGGCAACTCCATCCTATCTATACGGCAACACCATTCTATCTATGCGGCAACTCCATCCTATCTATGCGGCAACTCCATCCTATCTGTGTGGCAACACCATCCTATCTACCATCCTAACTATGCGGCAACACCATCCTTTCTACCATCCTAACTATGCAGCAACTCCATCCTATCTATGCGGTATCTATGTGGCAACACCATCCTATCTACCATCCTGACTATGCGGTAACACCATTCTATCTATACGGTAACTCCATCCTATCTATACGGCAACACCATTCTATCTATGCGGCAACTCCATCCTATCTATGCGGCAACTCCATCCTATCTATGCGGCAACACCATCCTATATACCATCCTAACTATGCGGCAACTCCATCCTATCTATGCGGCAACTCCATCCTATCTATGTGGCAACACCATCCTATCTACCATCCTGACTATGCGGGAACATCATTCTATCTATACGGTAACTCCATCCTATCTATGCGGCAACACCATTCTATCTATACATCAACACCATCCTATCTATGCGGCAAAAATAATATTGGATGCAGTCAAATTAATCTTAAAAAAAAAAAAAAAAACATCCTATCTATACATCAACACCATCCTATCTATGCGGCAACTCCATCCTATCTATGCGGCAACTCCATCCTATCTATGCGGCAACTCCATCCTCACCATTCTATCTATACATCAACACCATCCTATCTATGCGGCAAAAATAATATTGGATGCAGTCAAATTAATCTTTAAAAAAAAAAAACAAAAAAAAAACACCATCCTATCTATACATCAACACCATCCTATCTATGCGGCAACTCCATCCTATCTATGCGGCAACTCCATCCTATCTATGCGGCAACTCCATCCTATCTATGCGGCATCACCATCCTATCTACCATCCTATCTATGCGGCAACACCATTCTAGCTATGCAGCAACTCCATCCTATCTATGTGGCAACACCATTCTATATGCGGCAACTCCATCCTATCTATACAGCAACACCATCCTATCTATACGGCAACACGATCCTATCTATGTAGCAACACCATCCTATCTATGCGGCAACACCATTCTATCTATGCGGCAACACCATCCTATCTATACGGCAACACCATCCTATCTATGCGGCAACACCATCCTATCTACCATCCTATCTATGCGGCAACACCAATACGGCAACTCCATCCTATCTATGAGGCAACACCATTCTATCTATGCAGCAACTCCATCCTATCTATGCCGCAACTCCATCCTATCTATGCGGCAACACCATTCTATCTATACGGCAACACCATTCTATCTATGCGGCAACACCATTCTATCTATGCGGCAACACCATCCTATCTATACGGCAACACCATCCTATCTATGCGGCAACACCATCCTATCTATACGTCATCACCATCCTATCTATGCGGCAACTCCATCCTATCCTATCTATGCGGCAACTCCATCCCATCTATGCGGCAACTCCATCCTATCTATGCGGCAGCACCATCCTATCTACCATCCTATCTATGCGGCAACACCATTCTATCTATACGGCAACTCCATTCCTATCTATACGGCAACACCATTCTATCTATGCGGCAACTCCATCCTATCTATGCGGCAACTCCATCCTATCTATGTGGCAACACCATCCTATCTACCATCCTGACTATGCGGCACAACACCATTCTATCTATACGGTAACTCCATCCTATCTATGCGGCAACTCCATCCTATCTATGCGGCAACACCATTCTATCTATACGGCAACACCATTCTATCTATGCGGCAACACCATTCTATCTATGCGGCAACACCATCCTATCTATACAGCAACACCATCCTATCTATGCAGCAACACCATCCTATCTATACGTCAACACCATCCTATCTATGCGGCAACTCCATCCTATCCTATCTATGCGGCAACTCCATCCTATCTATGCGGCAACTCCATCCTATCTATGCGGCTACACCATCCTATCTACCATCCTATCTATGCAGCAACACCATTCTATCTATACGGCAAATCCATCCTATCTATACGGCAACACCATTCTATCTATGCGGCAACTCCATCCTATCTATGCAGCAACTCCATCCTATCTATGCGGCAACTCCATCCTATCTATATGGCAACACCATCCTATCTACCATCCTGACTATGCGGCAACACCATTCTATCTATACGGTAACTCCATCCTATCTATGCGGCAACACCATTCTATCTATGCGGCAACTTCATCCTATCTATGCGGCAACTCCATCCTATCTATGCGGCAACACCATCCTATCTACCATCCTAACTATGCGGCAACTCCATCCTATCTATGCGGCAACTCCATCCTATCTATGTGGCAACACCATCCTATCTACCATCCTGACTATGCGGGAACATCATTCTATCTATACGGTAACTCCATCCTATCTATGCGGCAACACCATTCTATCTATACATCAACACCATCCTATCTATGCGGCAACACCATCCTATCTATACATCAACACCATCCTATCTATGCGGCAACTCCATCCTATCTATGCGGCAACTCCATCCTATCTATGCGGCAACTCCATCCTATCTATGCGGCATCACCATCCTATCTACCATCCTATCTATGCGGCAACACCATTCTATCTATGCAGCAACTCCATCCTATCTATGCGGCAACACCATTCTATTGCGGCAACTCCATCCTATCTATACAGCAACACCATCCTATCTATAGGGCAACACGATCCTATCTATGTAGCAACACCATCCTATCTATGCGGCCACACCATTCTATCTATGCGGCAACACCATCCTATCTATACGGCAACACGATCCTATCTATGCGGCAACACCATCCTATCTACCATCCTATCTATGCGGCAACACCATTCTATCTATACGGCAACTCCATCCTATCTATACGGCAACACCATTCTATCTATTCGGCAACTCCATCCTATCTATGCGGCAACTCCATCCTATCTATGCGGCAACTCCATCCTATCTATGTGGCAACACCATCCTATCTACCATCCTGACTATGCGGCAACACCATTCTATCTATACGGTAACTCCATCCTATCTATGCGGCAACACCATTTTATCTATGCGGCAACTCCATCCTATCTATGCGGCAACTCCATCCTATCTATGCGGCATCACCATCCTATCTACCATCCTATCTATGCGGCAACACCATTCTATCTATGCAGCAACTCCATCCTATCTATGCGGCAACACCATTCTATATGCGGCAACTCCATCCTATCTATACAGCAACACCATCCTATTTATATGGCAACACGATCCTATCTATGTAGCAACACCATCCTATCTATGCGGCCACACCATTCTATCTATGCGGCAACACCATCCTATCTATGCGGCAACACCATCCTATCTATGTGGCAACACCATCCTATCTACCATCCTATCTATGCGGCAACTCCATCCTATCTATGCAGCAACTCCATCCTATCTATGTGGCAACACCATCCTATCTACCATCCTGACTACGCGGCAACACCATTCTATCTATACGGTAACTCCATCCTATCTATGCGGCAACACCATTCTATCTATACGGCAACTCCATCCTATCTATACGGCAACACCATTCTATCTATGCGGCAACTCCATCCTATCTATGCGGCAACTCCATCCTATCTATGTGGCAACTCCATCCTATATCTATGTGGCAACACCATCCTATCTACCATCCTGACTATGCGGCAACACCATTCTATCTATACGGTAACTCCATCCTATCTATGCGGCAACACCATTCTATCTATGCGGCAACTCCATCCTATCTATGCGGCAACTCCATCCAATCTATGCGGCATCACCATCCTATCTACCATCCTATCTATGCGGCAACACCATTCTATTTATGCAGCAACTCCATCCTATCTATGCGGCAACACCATTCTATATGCGGCAACTCCATCCTATCTATACAGCAACACCATCCTATCTATACGGCAACACGATCCTATCTATGTAGCAACACCATCCTATCTATGCGGCCACACCATTCTATCTATGCGGCAACACCATCCTATCTTTACGGCAACACCATCCTATCTATGCGGCAACACCATCCTATCTACCATCCTATCTATGCGGCAACACCATTCTATCTATACGGCAACTCCATCCTATCTATACGGCAACACCATTCTATCATGCGGCAACTCCATCCTATCTATGCGGCAACTCCATCCTATCTGTGTGGCAACACCATCCTATCTACCATCCTAACTATGCGGCAACACCATCCTTTCTACCATCCTAACTATGCAGCAACTCCATCCTATCTATGCGGCAACTCCATCCTATCTATGTGGCAACACCATCCTATCTACCATCCTGACTATGCGGTAACACCATTCTATCTATACGGTAACTCCATCCTATCTATACGGCAACACCATTCTATCTATGCGGCAACTCCATCCTATCTATGCGGCAACTCCATCCTATCTATGCGGCAACACCATCCTATCTACCATCCTAACTATGCGGCAACTCCATCCTATCTATGCGGCAACTCCATCCTATCTATGTGGCAACACCATCCTATCTACCATCCTGACTATGCGGGAACATCATTCTATCTATACGGTAACTCCATCCTATCTATGCGGCAACACCATTCTATCTATACATCAACACCATCCTATCTCTATGCGGCAACACCATTCTATCTATGCGGCAACTCCATCCTATCTATGCGGCAACTCCATCCTATCTATGCGGCAACACCATTCTATCTATGCAGCAACTCCATCCTATCTATGCGGCAACTCCATCCTATCTATGCGGCAACACCATTCTATCTATGCGGCAACACCATCCTATCTATATGGCAACACCATCCTATCTATGCGGCAACACCATCCTATCTATACATCAACACCATCCTATCTATGCGGCAACTCCATCCTATCTATGCGGCAACTCCATCCTATCTATGCGGCAACTCCATCCTATCTATGCGGCAACACCATTCTATCTATGCGGCAACTCCATCCTACCTATGCGGCCTCCATCCTATCTATGCGGCAACTCCATCCTATCTATGCGGCAACTCCATCCTATCTATGCGGCAACACCACACGATCCTATCTATGTAGCAACACCATCCTATCTATGCGGCAACACCATTCTATCTATGCGGCAACACCATCCTATCTATACGGCAACACCATCCTATCTATGCGGCAACACCATCCTATCTACCATCCTATCTATGCGGCAACACCATTCTATCTATACGGCAACTCCATCCTATCTATGAGGCAACACCATTCTATCTATGCAGCAACTCCATCCTATCTATGCGGCAACTCCATCCTATCTATGCGGCAACACCATTCTATCTATACGGCAACACCATTCTATCTATGCGGCAACACCATTCTATCTATGCGGCAACACCATCCTATCTATACGGCAACACCATCCTATCTATGCGGCAACACCATCCTATCTATACGTCATCACCATCCTATCTATGCGGCAACTCCATCCTATCCTATCTATGCGGCAACTCCATCCCATCTATGCGGCAACTCCATCCTATCTATGCAGGCAGCACCATCCTATCTACCATCCAACACCATTCTATCTATACGGCAACTCCATTCCTATCTATACGGCAACACCATTCTATCTATGCGGCAACTCCATCCTATCTATGCGGCAACTCCATCCTATCTATGTGGCAACACCATCCTATCTACCATCCTGACTATGCGGCAACACCATTCTATCTATACGGTAACTCCATCCTATCTATGCGGCAACTCCATCCTATCTATGCGGCAACACCATTCTATCTATACGGCAACACCATTCTATCTATGCGGCAACACCATTCTATCTATGCGGCAACACCATCCTATCTATACAGCAACACCATCCTATCTATGCAGCAACACCATCCTATCTATACGTCAACACCATCCTATCTATGCGGCAACTCCATCCTATCCTATCTATGCGGCAACTCCATCCTATCTATGCGGCAACTCCATCCTATCTATGCGGCTACACCATCCTATCTACCATCCTATCTATGCAGCAACACCATTCTATCTATACGGCAAATCCATACGGCAACACCATTCTATCTATGCGGCAACTCCATCCTATCTATGCAGCAACTCCATCCTATCTATGCGGCAACTCCATCCTATCTATATGGCAACACCATCCTATCTACCATCCTGACTATGCGGCAACACCATTCTATCTATACGGTAACTCCATCCTATCTATGCGGCAACACCATTCTATCTATGCGGCAACTTCATCCTATCTATGCGGCAACTCCATCCTATCTATGCGGCATCACCATTCAATCTACCATCCTATCTATGCGGCAACACCATTCTATCTATGCAGCAACTCCATCCTATCTATGCGGCAACACCATTCTATATGCGGCAACTCCATCCTATCTATACAGCAACACCATCCTATCTATACGGCAACACGATCCTATCTATGTAGCAACACCATCCTATCTATGCGGCCACACCATTCTATCTATGCGGCAACACCATCCTATCTATGCAGCAACACCATCCTATCTATGTGGCAACACCATCCTATCTACCATCCTATCTATGCGGCAACTCCATCCTATCGATGCAGCAACTCCATCCTATCTATGTGGCAACACCATCCTATCTACCATCCTGACTATGCGGCAACACCATTCTATCTATACGGTAACTCCATCCTATCTATGCGGCAACACCATTCTATCTATACGGCAACTCCATCCTATCTATGCGGCAACTCCATCCTATCTATGTGGCAACACCATCCTATCTACCATCCTATCTATGCGGCAACTCCATCCTATCTATGCGGCAACTCCATCCTATCTATGTGGCAACACCATCCTATCTACCATCCTATCTATGCGGCAACTCCATCCTACCTATGCAGCAACTCCATCCTATCTATGTGGCAACACCATCCTATCTACCATCCTGACTATGCGGCAACACCATTCTATCTATACGGTAACTCCATCCTATCTATGCAGCAACACCATTCTATCTATGCGGCAACTCCATCCTATCTATGTGGCAACACCATCCTATCTACAATCCTATCTATGCGGCAACTCCATCCTACCTATGCAGCAACTCCATCCTATCTATGTGGCAACACCATCCTATCTACCATCCTGACTATGCGGCAACACCATTCTATCTATACGGCAACTCCATCCTATCTATGAGGCAACACCATTCTATCTATGCAGCAACTCCATCCTATCTATGCGGCAACTCCATCCTATCTATGCGGCAACACCATTCTATCTATACGGCAACACCATTCTATCTATGCGGCAACACCATTCTATCTATGCGGCAACACCATCCTATCTATACGGCAACACCATCCTATCTATGCGGCAACACCATCCTATCTACCATCCTATCTATGCGGCAACACCATTCTATCTATACGGCAACTCCATCCTATCTATACGGCAACACCATTCTATCTATGCGGCAACTCCATCCTATCTATGCGGCAACTCCATCCTATCTATGTGGCAACACCATCCTATCTACCATCCTAACTATGCGGCAACACCATCCTATCTACCATCCTAACTATGCGGCAACTCCATCCTATCTATGCGGCAACTCCATCCTATCTATGTGGCAACACCATCCTATCTACCATCCTGACTATGCGGTAACACCGTTCTATCTATACGGTAACTCCATCCTATCTATACTGCAACACCATTCTATCTATGCGGCAACTCCATCCTATCTATGCGGCAACTCCATCCTATCTATGCGGCAACACCATCCTATCTACCATCCTAACTATGCGGCAACTCCATCCTATCTATGCGGCAACTCCATCCTATCTATGTGGCAACACCATCCTATCTACCATCCTGACTATGCGGGAACATCATTCTATCTATACGGTAACTCCATCCTATCTATGCGGCAACACCATTCTATCTATACGGCAACTCCATCCTATCTATGCAGCAACACCATTCTATCTATGCGGCAACTCCATCCTATCTATGCGGCAACTCCATCCTATCTATGCGGCAACACCCTATCTATGCGGCAACTCCATCCTATCTATGCGGCAACTCCACCCTATCTATGCGGCAACTCCATCCTATCTATGCGGCAACACCATTCTATCTATGCAGCAACTCCATCCTATCTATGCGGCAACTCCATCCTATCTATGTGGCAACACCATCCTATCTATGCGGCAACACCATCCTATCTATATGGCAACACCATCCTATCTATGCGGCAACACCTTCCTATCTATACATCAACACCATTCTATCTATGCGGCAACTCCATCCTATCTATGCGGCAACTCCATCCTATCTATGCGGCAACTCCATCCTATCTATGCGGCATCACCATCTAATCTACCATCCTATCTATGCGGCAACACCATTCTATCTATGCAGCAACTCCATCCTATCTATGCGGCAACACCATTCTATATGCGGCAACTCCATCCTATCTATACAGCAACACCATCCTATCTATACGGCAACACGATCCTATCTATGTAGCAACACCATCCTATCTATGCGGCCACACCATTCTATCTATGCGGCAACACCATCCTATCTATACGGCAACACCATCCTATCTATGCGGCAACACCATCCTATCTACCATCCTATCTATGCGGCAATACCATTCTATCTATACGGCAACTCCATCCTATCTATGAGGCAACACCATTCTATCTATGCAGCAACTCCATCCTATCTATGCGGCAACTCCATCCTATCTATGCGGCAACACCATTCTATCTATACAGCAACACCATTCTATCTATGCGGCAACACCATTCTATCTATGCGGCAACACCATTCTATCTATGCGGCAACACCATCCTATCTATACGGCAACACCATCCTATCTATGCGGCAACACCATCCTATCTACCATCCTATCTATGCGGCAACACCATTCTATCTATGCAGCAACTCCATCCTATCTATGCGGCAACACCATTCTATATGCGGCAACTCCTTCCTATCTATACAGCAACACCATCCTATCTATACGGCAACACGATCCTATCTATGTAGCAACACCATCCTATCTATGCGGCCACACCATTCTATCTATGCGGCAACACCATCCTATCTATACGGCAACACCATCCTATCTATGCCGCAACACCATCCTATCTATGCGGCAACACCATTCTATCTATACGGCAACTCCATCCTATCTATACGGCAACACCATTCTATCTATGCGGCAACTCCATCCTATCTATGCGGCAACTCCATCCTATCTATGTGGCAACACCATCCTATCTACCATCCTAACTATGTGGCAACACCATCCTATCTACCATCCTAACTATGCGGCAAATCCATCCTATCTATGCGGCAACTCCATCCTATCTATGTGGCAACACCATCCTATCTACCATCCTGACTATGCGGTAACACCATTCTATCTATACGGTAACTCCATCCTATCTATACGGCAACACCATTCTATCTATGCGGCAACTCCATCCTATCTGTGCGGCAACTCCATCCTATCTATGCGGCAACACCATCCTATCTACCATCCTAACTATGCGGCAACTCCATCCTATCTATGCGGCAACTCCATCCTATCTATGTGGCAACACCATCCTATCTACCATCCTGACTATGCGGGAACATCATTCTATCTATACGGTAACTCCATCCTATCTATGCGGCAACACCATTCTATCTATACATCAACACCATCCTATCTATGCGGCAACACCATCCTATCTATACATCAACACCATCCTATCTATGCGGCAACTCCATCCTATCTATGCGGCAACTCCATCCTATCTATGCGGCAACTCCATCCTATCTATGCGGCATCACCATCCTATCTACCATCCTATCTAAGCGGCAACACCATTCTATCTATGCAGCAACTCCATCCTATCTATGCGGCAACACCATTCTATATGCGGCAACTCCATCCTATCTATACAGCAACACCATCCTATCTATACGGCAACACGATCCTATCTATGTAGCAACACCATCCTATCTATGCGGCCACACCATTCTATCTATACGGCAACACGATCCTATCTATGCGGCAACACCATCCTATCTACCATCCTATCTATGCGGCAACACCATTCTATCTATATGGCAACTCCATCCTATCTATGAGGCAACACCATTCTATCTATGCAGCAACTCCATCCTATCTATGCGGCAACTCCATCCTATCTATGCAGCAACACCATTCTATCTATACGGCAACACCATTCTATCTATGCGGCAACACCATTCTATCTATGCGGCAACACCATCCTATCTATACGGCAACACCATCCTATCTATGCGGCAACACCATCCTATCTACCATCCTATCTATGCGGCAACACCATTCTATCTATGCAGCAACTCCATCCTATCTATGCGGCAATTCCATCCTATCTACCATTCTATCTATGCAGCAACACCATCCTATCTATACGGCAACACGATCCTATCTATGAAGCAACACCATCCTATCTATGCGGCCACACCATTCTATCTATGCGGCAACACCATCCTATCTATACGGCAACACCATCCTATCTATGCGGCAACACCATCCTATCTACCATAATATCTATGCGGCAACACCATTCTATCTATACGGCAACTCCATCCTATCTATACGGCAAAACCATTCTATCTATGCGGCAACTCCATCCTATCTATGCGGCAACTCCATCCTATCTATGTGGCAACACCATCCTATCTACCATCCTAACTATGCGGCAACACCATCCTATCTACCATCCTAACTATGCGGCAAATCCATCCTATCTATGCGGCAACTCCATCCTATCTATGTGGCAACACCATCCTATCTACCATCCTGACTATGCGGTAACACCATTCTATCTATACAGTAACTCCATCCTATCTATACGGCAACACCATTCTATCTATGCGGCAACTCCATCCTATCTATGCGGCAACTCCATCCTATCTATGCGGCAACACCATCCTATCTACCATCCTAACTATGCGGCAACTCCATCCTATCTATGCGGCAACTCCATCCTATTGCGGCAACACCATCCTATCTACCATCCTAACTATGCGGCAACTCCATCCTATCTATGCGGCAACTCCATCCTATCTATGTGGCAACACCATCCTATCTACCATCCTGACTATGCGGGAACATCATTCTATCTATACAGTAACTCCATCCTATCTATGCGGCAACACCATTCTATCTATATATCAACACCATCCTATCTATGCGGCAACACCATCCTATCTATACATCAACACCATCCTATCTATGCAGCAACTCCATCCTATCTATGCGGCAACTCCATCCTATCTATGCGGCAACTCCATCCTATCTATACGGCATCACCATCCTATCTACCATCCTATCTATGCGGCAACACCATTCTATCTATGCAGCAACTCCATCCTATCTATGCGGCAACACCATTCTATATGCGGCAACTCCATCCTATCTATACAGCAACACCATCCTATCTATACGGCAACACGGTCCTATCTATGTAGCAACACCATCCTATCTATGCGCCACACCATTCTATCTATGCGGCAACACCATCCTATCTATACGGCAACACCATCCTATCTATGCGGCAACACCATCCTATCTACCATCCTATCTATGCGGCAACACCATTCTATCTATACGGCAACTCCATCCTATCTATGAGGCAACACCATTCTATCTATGCAGCAACTCCATCCTATCTATGCGGCAACTCCATCCTATCTATGCAGCAACACCATTCTATCTATACGGCAACACCATTCTATCTATGCGGCAACACCATTCTATCTATGCGGCAACACCATCCTATCTATACGGCAACACCATCCTATCTATGCGGCAACACCATCCTATCTACCATGCTATCTATGCGGCAACACCATTCTATCTATGCAGCAACTCCATCCTATCTATGCGGCAATTCCATCCTATCTACCATTCTATCTATGCAGCAACACCATCCTATCTATACGGCAACACGATCCTATCTATGTAGCAACACCATCCTATCTATGCGGCCACACCATTCTATCTATGCGGCAACACCATCCTATCTATACGGCAACACCATCCTATCTATGCGGCAACACCATCCTATCTACCATAATATCTATGCGGCAACACCATTCTATCTATACGGCAACTCCATCCTATCTATACGGCAACACCATTCTATCTATGCGGCAACTCCATCCTATCTATGCGGCAACTCCATCCTATCTATGTGGCAACACCATCCTATCTACCATCCTAACTATGCGGCAACACCATCCTATCTACCATCCTAACTATGCGGCAACTCCATCCTATCTATGCGGCAACTCCATCCTATCTATGTGGCAACACCATCCTATCTACCATCCTGACTATGCGGTAACACCATTCTATCTATACAGTAACTCCATCCTATCTATACGGCAACACCATTCTATCTATGCGGCAACTCCATCCTATCTATGCGGCAACTCCATCCTATCTATGCGGCAACACCATCCTATCTACCATCCTAACTATGCGGCAACTCCATCCTATCTATGCGGCAACTCCATCCTATCTATGCGGCAACACCATCCTATCTACCATCCTAACTATGCGGCAACTCCATCCTATCTATGCGGCAACTCCATCCTATCTATGTGGCAACACCATCCTATCTACCATCCTGACTATGCGGGAACATCATTCTATCTATACAGTAACTCCATCCTATCTATGCGGCAACACCATTCTATCTATACATCAACACCATCCTATCTATGCGGCAACACCATCCTATCTATACATCAACACCATCCTATCTATGCAGCAACTCCATCCTATCTATGCGGCAACTCCATCCTATCTATGCGGCAACTCCATCCTATCTATACGGCATCACCATCCTATCTACCATCCTATCTATGCGGCAACACCATTCTATCTATGCAGCAACTCCATCCTATCTATGCGGCAACACCATTCTATGTGCGGCAACTCCATCCTATCTATACAGCAACACCATCCTATCTATACGGCAACACGGTCCTATCTATGTAGCAACACCATCCTATCTATGCGGCCACACCATTCTATCTATGCGGCAACACCATCCTATCTATACGGCAACACCATCCTATCTATGCGGCAACACCATCCTATCTACCATCCTATCTATGCGGCAACACCATTCTATCTATACGGCAACTCCATCCTATCTATGAGGCAACACCATTCTATCTATGCAGCAACTCCATCCTATCTATGCGGCAACTCCATCCTATCTATGCAGCAACACCATTCTATCTATACGGCAACACCATTCTATCTATGCGGCAACACCATTCTATCTATGCGGCAACACCATCCTATCTATACAGCAACACCATCCTATCTATGCGGCAACACCATCCTATCTATACGTCATCACCATCCTATCTATGCGGCAACTCCATCCTATCCTATCTATGCGGCAACTCCATCCTATCTATGCGGCAACTCCATCCTATCTATGCGGAAACACCATCCTATCTACCATTCTATCTATGCCGCAACACCCTTCTATCTATACGGCAACTCCATCCTATCTATACGGCAACACCATTCTATCTATGCGGCAACTCCATCCTATCTATGCGGCAACTCCATCCTATCTATGTGGCAACACCATCCTATCTACCATCCTGACTATGCGGCAACACCATTCTATCTATACGGTAACTCCATCCTATCTATGCGGCAACTCCATCCTATCTATGCGGCAACACCATTCTATCTATGCGGCAACACCATTCTATCTATGCGGCAACACCATCCTATCTATGCGGCAACACCATCCTATCTATACGGCAACACCATCCTATCTGCGGCAACACCATCCTATCTATGCGGCAACACCATCCTATCTATACGTCAACACCATCCTATCTATGCGGCAACTCCATCCTATCCTATCTATGCGGCAACTCCATCCTATCTATGCGGCAACTCCATCCTATCTATGCGGCAACACCATCCTATCTACCATCCTATCTATGCAGCAACACCATTCTATCTATACGGCAACTCCATCCTATCTATACGGCAACACCATTCTATCTATGCGGCAACTCCATCCTATCTATGCAGCAACTCCATCCTATCTATGCGGCAACTCCATCCTATCTATGTGGCAACACCATCCTATCTACCATCCTGACTATGCGGCAACACCATTCTATCTATACGGTAACTCCATCCTATCTATGCGGCAACACCATTCTATCTATGCGGCAACTCCATCCTATCTATGCGGCAACTCCATCCTATCTATGCGGCATCACCATTCAATCTACCATCCTATCTATGCGGCAACACCATTCTATCTATGCGGCAACACCATTCTATATGCGGCAACTCCATCCTATCTATACAGCAACACCATCCTATCTATACGGCAACACGATCCTATCTATGTAGCAACTCCATCCTATCTATGCGGCCACACCATTCTATCTATGCGGCAACACCATCCTATCAATGCGGCAACACCATCCTATCTATGTGGCAACAACATTCTATCTACCATCCTATCTATGCGGCAAATCCATCCTATCTATGCAGCAACTCCATCCTATCTATGTGGCAACACCATCCTATCTACCATCCTGACTATGCGGCAACACCATTCTATATATACGGTAACTCCATCCTATCTATGCGGCAACACCATTCTATCTATACGGCAACTCCATCCTATCTATGCGGCAACACCATTCTATCTATACGGCAACTCCATCCTATCTATGCGGCAGCTCCATTCTATCTATGCGGCAACACCATCCTATCTATACGGCAACACCATCCTATCTATGCGGCAACACCATCCTATCTACCATCCTACCTATGCGGTAACACCATTCTATCTATACGGTAAATCCATCCTATCTATACGGCAACACCATTCTATCTATGCGGCAACTCCATCCTATCTATGCGGCAACTCCATCCTATCTATGCGGCAACACCATCCTATCTACCATCCTAACTATGCGGCAACTCCATCCTATCTATGCGGCAACTCCATCCTATCTATGTGGCAACACCATCCTATCTACCATCCTGACTATGCGGGAACATCATTCTATCTATACGGTAACTCCATCCTATCTATGCGGCAACACCATTCTATCTATACGGCAACTCCATCCTATCTATGCGGCAACACCATTCTATCTATGCCGCAACTCCATCCTATCTATGCGGCAACTCCATCCTATCTATGCGGCAACACCATTCTATCTATGCGGCAACTCCATCCTACCTATGCGGCAACTCCATCCTATCTATGCGGCAACTCCATCCTATCTATGCGGCAACACCATTCTATCTATGCAGCAACTCCATCCTATCTATGCGGCAACTCCATCCTATCTATGTGGCAACACCATCCTATCTATGCGGCAACACCATCTTATCTATATGGCAACACCATCGTATCTACCATCCTATCTATGCGGCAACACCATTCTATCTATACCGCAACTCCATCCTATCTATGAGGCAACACCATTCTATCTATGCAGCAACTCCATCCTATCTATGCGGCAACTCCATCCTATCTATGCGGCAACACCATTCTATCTATACGGCAACACTATACGGCAACACCATTCTATCTATGCGGCAACACCATCCTATCTATACGACAACACCATCCTATCTATGCGGCAACACCATCCTATCTATACGTCATCACCATCCTATCTATGCGGCAACTCCATCCTATCCTATCTATGCGGCAACTCCATCCTATCTATGCGGCAACTCCATCCTATCTATGCGGCAACACCATCCTATCTACCATCCTATCTATGCGGCAACACCATTCTATCTATACGGCAACTCCATCCTATCTATACGGCAACACCATTCTATCTATGCGGCAACTCCATCCTATCTATGCGGCAACTCCATCCTATCTATGTGGCAACACCATCCTATCAACCATCCTGACCATGCGGCAACACCATTCTATCTATACGGTAACTCCATCCTATCTATGCGGCAACTCCATCCTATCTATGCGGCAACACCATTCTATCTATACGGCAACACCATTCTATCTATGCGGCAACACCATTCTATCTATGCGGCAATACCATCCTATCTATACGGCAACACCATCCTATCTATGCGGCAACACCATCCTATCTATACGTCAACACCATCCTATCTATGCGGCAACTCCATCCTATCTATGCGGCAACACCATCCTATCTATGCGGCAACACCATCCTATCTACCATCCTATCTATGCAGCAACACCATTCTATCTATACGGCAACTCCATCCAATCTATACGGCAACACCATTCTATCTATGCGGCAACTCCATCCTATCTATGCAGCAACTCCATCCTATCTATGCGGCAACTTCATCCTATCTATGTGGCAACACCATCCTATCTACCATCCTGACTATGCGGCAACACCATTCTATCTATACGGTAACTCCATCCTATCTATGCGGCAACACCATTCTATCTATGCGGCAACTCCATCCTATCTATGCGGCATCACCATCCAATCTACCATCCTATCTATGCGGCAACACCATTCTATCTATGCAGCAACTCCATCCTATCTATGTGGCAACACCATTCTATATGCGGCAACTCCATCCTATCTATACAGCAACACCATCCTATCTATAGGGCAACACGATCCTATCTATCTAGCAACACCATCCTATCTATGCGGCCACACCATTCTATCTATGCGGCAACACCATCCTATCTATGCGGCAACACCATCCTATCTATGTGGCAACACCATCCTATCTACCATCCTATCTATGCGGCAACTCCATCCTACCTATGCAGCAACTCCATCCTATCTATGTGGCAACACCATCCTATCTACCATCCTGACTAAGCGGCAACACCATTCTATCTATACGGTAACTCCATCCTATCTATGCAGCAACACCATTCTATCTATGCGGCAACGCCATCCTATCTATGTGGCAACACCATCCTATCTACAATCCTATCTATGCGGCAACTCCATCCTATCTATGCAGCATCTCCATCATATCTATGTAGCAACACCATCCTATCTACCATCCTGACTATGCGGCAACACCATTCTATCTATACGGTAACTCCATCCTATCTATGCGGCAACACCATTCTATCTATACGGCAACTCCATCCTATCTATGAGGCAACACCATTCTATCTATGCAGCAACTCCATCCTATCTATGCGGCAACTCCATCCTATCTATGCGGCAACATCATTCTATCTATACGCAACACCATTCTATCTATGCGGCAACACCATTCTATCTATGCGGCAACACCATCCTATCTATACGGCAACACCATCCTATCTATGCGGCAACACCATCCTATCTATACGTCAACACCATCCTATCTATGCGGCAACTCCATCCTATCCTATCTATGCGGCAACTCCATCCTATCTATGCGGCAACTCCATCCTATCTATGCGGCAACACCATCCTATCTACCATCCTATCTATGCGGCAACACCATTCTATCTATACGGCAACTCCATCCTATCTATACGGCAACACCATTCTATCTATGCGGCAACTCCATCCTATCTATGCGGCAACTCCATCCTATCTATGCGGCAACTCCATCCTATCTATGTGGCAACACCATCCTATCTACCATCCTGACTATGCGGCAACACCATTCTATCTATACGGTAACTCCATCCTATCTATGTGGCAACACCATTCTATCTATGCGGCAACTCCATCCTATCTATGCGGCAAATCCATCCTATCTATGCGGCATCACCATCCTATCTACCATCCTATCTATGCGGCAACACCATTCTATCTATGCAGCAACTCCATCCTATCTATGCGGCAACACCATTCTATATGCGGCAACTCCATCCTATCTATACAGCAACACCATCCTATCTATACGGCAACACGATCCTATCTATGTAGCAACACCATCCTATCTATGCGGCCACACCATTCTATCTATGCGGCAACACCATCCTATCTATACGGCAACACCATCCTATCTATGCGGCAACACCATCCTATCTACCATCCTATCTATGCGGCAACACCATTCTATCTATACGGCAACTCCATCCTATCTATACGGCAACACCATTCTATCTATGCGGCAACTCCATCCTATCTATGCGGCAACTCCATCCTATCTATGTGGCAACACCATCCTATCTACCATCCTAACTATGCGGCAACACCATCCTATCCACCATCCTAACTATGCGGCAACTCCATCCTTTCTATGCGGAAACTCCATCCTATCTATGTGGCAACACCATCCTATCTACCATCCTGACTATGCGGTAACACCATTCTATCTATACGGTAACTCCATCCTATCTATACGGCAACACCATTCTATCTATGCTGCAACTCCATCCTATCTATGCGGCACCTCCATCCTATCTATGCGGCAACACCATCCTATCTACCATCCTAACTATGCAGCAACTCCATCCTATCTATGCGGCAACTCCATCCTATCTATGTGGCAACACCATCCTATCTACCATCCTGACTATGCGGGAACATCATTCTATCTATACGGTAACTCCATCCTATCTATGCGGCAACACCATTCTATCTATACGGCAACTCCATCCTATCTATGCGGCAACACCATTCTATCTATGCGGCAACTCCATCCTATCTATGCGGCAACTCCATCCTATCTATGCGGCAACACCATTCTATCTATGCAGCAACTCCATCCTATCTATGCGGCAACTCCATCCTATCTATGTGGCAACACCATTCTATCTATGCGGCAACACCATCCTATCTATATGGCAACACCATCCTATCTATGCGGCAACACCATCCTATCTATACATCAACACCATCCTATCTATGCGGCAACTCCATCCTATCTATGCGGTAACTCCATCCTATCTATGCGGCAACTCCATCCTATCTATGCGGCAACACCATTCTATCTATGCGGCAACTCCATCCTACCTATGCGGCAACTCCATCCTATCTATGCGGCAACTCCATCCTATCTATGCGGCAACACCATTCTATCTATGCAGCAACTCCATCCTATCTATGCGGCAACACCATTCTATCTATGCAGCAACTCCATCCTATCTATGCGGCAACTCCATCCTATCTATGCAGCAACACCATCTTATCTATATGGCAACACCATCCTATCTACCATCCTATCTATGCGGCAACACCATTCTATCTATACGGCAACTCCATCCTATCTATGAGGCAACACCATTCTATCTATGCAGCAACTCCATCCTATCTATGCGGCAACTCCATCCTATCTATGCGGCAACACCATTCTATCTATACGGCAACACCATTCTATCTATGCGGCAACACCATTCTATCTATGCGGCAACACCATCCTATCTATACGGCAACACCATCCTATCTATGCGGCAACACCATCCTATCTATACGTCATCACCATCCTATCTATGCGGCAACTCCATCCTATCCTATCTATGCGGCAACTCCATCCTATCTATGCGGCAACTCCATCCTATCTATGCGGCAACACCATCCTATCTACCATCCTATCTATGCGGCAACACCATTCTATCTATACGGCAACTCCATCCTATCTATACGGCAACACCATTCTATCTATGCGGCAACTCCATCCTATCTATGCGGCAACTCCATCCTATCTATGTGGCAACACCATCCTATCTACCATCCTGACTATGCGGCAACACCATTCTATCTATACGGTAACTCCATCCTATCTATGCGGCAACTCCATCCTATCTATGCGGCAACACCATTCTATCTATACGGCAACACTATTCTATCTATGCGGCAACACCATTCTATCTATGCGGCAACACCATCCTATCTATACGGCAACACCATCCTATCTATGCGGCAACACCATCCTATCTATACGTCAACACCATCCTATCTATGCGGCAACTCCATCCTATCCTATCTATGCGGCAACTCCATCCTATCTATGCGGCAACTCCATCCTATCTATGCGGCAACACCATCCTATCTACCATCCTATCTATGCAGCAACACCATTCTATCTATACGGCAACTCCATCCTATCTATACGGCAACACCATTCTATCTATGCGGCAACTCCATCCTATCTATGCAGCAACTCCATGCTATCTATGCGGCAACTCCATCCTATCTATGTGGCAACACCATCCTATCTACCATCCTGACTATGCGGCAACACCATTCTATCTATACGGTAACTCCATCCTATCTATGCGGCAACACCATTCTATCTATGCGGCAACTCCATCCTATCTATGCGGCAACTCCATCCTATATATGCGGCATCACCATCCAATCTACCATCCTATCTATGCGGCAACACCATTCTATCTATGCAGCAACTCTATCCTATCTATGCGGCAACACAATTCTATATGCGGCAACTCCATCCTATCTATGCAGCAACACCATTCTATCTATACGGCAACACGATCCTATCTATGTAGCAACACCATCCTATCTATGCGGCCACACCATTCTATCTATGCGGCAACACCATCCTATCTATGCGGCAACACCATCCTATCTGTGTGGCAACACCATCCTATCTACCATCCTATCTATGCGGCAACTCCATCCTATCTATGCAGCAACTCCATCCTATCTATGTGGCAACACCATCCTATCTACCATCCTGACTATGCGGCAACACCATTCTATCTATACGGTAACTCCATCCTATCTATGCGGCAACACCATTCTATCTATACGGCAACTCCATCCTATCTATGCGGCAACACCATTCTATCTATACGGCAACTCCATCCTATCTATGCGGCAACTCCATCCTATCTATGCGGCAACACCATCCTATCTACCATCCTATCTATGCGGCAACTCCATCCTATCTATGTGGCAACACCATCCTATCTACCATCCTATCTATGCGGCAACTCCATCCTACCTATGCAGCAACTCCATCCTATCTATGTGGCAACACCATCCTATCTACCATCCTGACTATGCGGCAACACCATTCTATCTATACGGTAACTCCATCCTATCTATGCAGCAACACCATTCTATCTATGCGGCAACTCCATCCTATCTATGTGGCAACACCATCCTATCTACAATCCTATCTATGCGGCAACTCCATCGTATCTATGCAGCAACTCCATCCTATCTATGTAGCAACACCATCCTATCTACCATCCTGACTATGAGGCAACACCATTCTATCTATACGGTAACTCCATCCTATCTATGCGGCAACACCATTCTATCTATACGGCAACTCCATCCTATCTATGAGGCAAAACCATTCTATCTATGCATCAACTCCATCCTATCTATGCGGCAACTCCATCCTATCTATGCGGCAACACCATTCTATCTATATGGCAACACCATTCTATCTATACGGCAACACCATTCTATCTATGCGGCAACACCATCCTATCTATAAGGCAACACCATCCTATCTATGCGGCAACACCATCCTATCTACCATCCTATCTATGCGGCAACACCATTCTATCTATACGGCAACTCCATCCTATCTACGGCAACACCATTCTATCTATGCGGAAACTCCATCCTATCTATGCGGCAACTCCATCCTATCTATGTGGCAACACCATCCTATCTACCATCCTAACTATGCGGCAACACCATCCTATCTACCATCCTAACTATGCGGCAACTCCATCCTATCTATGCGGCAACTCCATCCTATCTATGTGGCAACACCATCCTATCTATACATCAACACCATCCTATCTATGCGGCAACTCCATCCTATCTATGCGGCAACTCCATCCTATCTATGCGGCAACTCCATCCTATCTATGCGGCAACACCATTCTATCTATGCGGCAACTCCATCCTATCTATGCGGCAACTCCATCCTATCTATGCGGCAACTCCATCCTATCTATGCGGCAACACCATTCTATCTATGCAGCAACTCCATCCTATCTATGCGGCAACTCCATCCTATCTATGTGGCAACACCATCCTATCTATGCGGCAACACCATCCTATCTATATGGCAACACCATCCTATCTATGCGGCAACACCATCCTATCTATACATCAACACCATTCTATCTATGCGGCAACTCCATCCTATCTATGCGGCAACTCCATCCTATCTATGCGGCAACTCCATCCTATCTATGCGGCATCACCATCCTATCTACCATCCTATCTATGCGGCAACACCATTCTATCTATGCAGCAACTCCATCCTATCTATGCGGCAACACCATTCTATATGCGGCAACTCCATCCTATCTATACAGCAACACCATCCTATCTATACGGCAACACGATCCTATCTATGTAGCAACACCATCCTATCTATGCGGCCACACCATTCTATCTATGCGGCAACACCATCCTATCTATACGGCAACACCATCCTATCTATGCGGCAACACCATCCTATCTACCATCCTATCTATGCGGCAACACCATTCTATCTATACGGCAACTCCATCCTATCTATGAGGCAACACCATTCTATCTATGCAGCAACTCCATCCTATCTGTGCGGCAACTCCATCCTATCTATGCGGCAACACCATTCTATCTATACGGCAACACCATTCTATCTATGCGGCAATACCATTCTATCTATGCGGCAACACCATCCTATCTATACGGCAACACCATCCTATCTATGCGGCAACACCATCCTATCTACCATCCTATCTATGCGGCAACACCATTCTATCTATGCAGCAACTCCATCCTATCTATGCGGCAACACCATTCTATATGCGGCAACTCCTTCCTATCTATACAGCAACACCATCCTATCTATACGGCAACACGATCCTATCTATGTAGCAACACCATCCTATCTATGCGGCCACACCATTCTATCTATGCGGCAACACCATCCTATCTATACGGCAACACCATCCTATCTAGGCGGCAACACCATCCTATCTACCATCCTATCTATGCGGCAACACCATTCTATCTATACGGCAACTCCATCCTATCTATACGGCAACACCATTCTATCTATGCGGCAACTCCATCCTATCTATGTGGCAACTCCATCCTATCTATGTGGCAACACCATCCTATCTACCATCCTAAATATGCGGCAACACCATCCTATCTACCATCCTAACTATGCGGCAACTCCATCCTATCTATGCGGCAACTCCATCCTATCTATGTGGCAACACCATCCTATCTATACATCAACACCATCCTATCAATGCGGCAACTCCATCCTATCTATGCGGCAACTCCATCCTATCTATGCGGCAACTCCATCCTATCTATGCGGCAACACCATTCTATCTATGCGGCAACTCCCTCCTATCTATGCGGCAACTCCATCCTATCTATGCGGCAACTCCATCCTATCTATGCGGCAACACCATTCTATCTATGCAGCAACTCCATCCTATCTATGCGGCAACTCCATCCTATCTATGTGGCAACACCATCCTATCTATGCGGCAACACCATCCTATCTATATGGCAACACCATCCTATCTATGCGGCAACACCATCCTATCTATACATCAACACCATTCTATCTATGCGGCAACTCCATCCTATCTATGCGGCAACTCCATCCTATCTATGCGGCAACTCCATCCTATCTATGCGGCATCACCATCCTATCTACCATCCTATCTATGCGGCAACACCATTCTATCTATGCAGCAACTCCATCCTATCTATGCGGCAACACCATTCTATATGCGGCAACTCCATCCTATCTATACAGCAACACCATCCTATCTATACGGCAACACGATCCTATCTATGTAGCAACACCATCCTATCTATGCGGCCACACCATTCTATCTATGCGGCAACACCATCCTATCTATACGGCAACACCATCCTATCTATGCGGCAACACCATCCTATCTACCATCCTATCTATGCGACAACACCATTCTATCTATATGGCAACTCCATCCTATCTATGAGGCAACACCATTCTATCTATGCAGCAACTCCATCCTATCTATGCGGCAACTCCATCCTATCTATGCGGCAACACCATTCTATCTATACGGCAACACCATTCTATCTATGCGGCAACACCATTCTATCTATGCGGCAACACCATCCTATCTATACGGCAACACCATCCTATCTATGCGGCAACACCATCCTATCTACCATCCTATCTATGCGGCAACACCATTCTATCTATGCAGCAACTCCATCCTATCTATGCGGCAACACCATTCTATATGCGGCAACTCCTTCCTATCTATACAGCAACACCATCCTATCTATACGGCAACACGATCCTATCTATGTAGCAACACCATCCTATCTATGCGGCCACACCATTCTATCTATGCGGCAACACCATCCTATCTATACGGCAACACCATCCTATCTATGCGGCAACACCATCCTATCTACCATCCTATCTATGCGGCAACACCATTCTATCTATACGGCAACTCCATCCTATCTATACGGCAACACCATTCTATCTATGCGGCAACTCCATCCTATCTATGCGGCAACTCCATCCTATCTATGTGGCAACACCATCCTATCTACCATCCTAACTATGTGGCAACACCATCCTATCTACCATCCTAACTATGCGGCAACTCCATCCTATCTATGCGGCAACTCCATCCTATCTATGTGGCAACACCATCCTATCCACCATCCTGACTATGCGGTAACACCATTCTATCTGTCACGACACACCCGGACTGGGTCTAGGTGTGGTGAACATTTATTAGTGCTAACACTAGAGGATACCCCACCCGACCAATAACTAACACAACTCAGAGGTGAACAAGACAAACAATTCTTTTATTCAACACACAACCAATTATCCCCCCTTCCCTTCACACTATACTCATACCCGCAGCAATTAAAACATGGATGAACAAGGATGATGTGAAAACAAAATATGAAATCATATAACGATGAAATATGAACAGAATCGCAAAATGAAATCAATGAAACAACCAAATGAAATACAATATTTTGAAAAAGGCAAAATTCAAAGCAAAACAATGAATATTTCAATTATTGCAACACGGTTTTCCCAAATGGAAAAGATTATACACTTCTGCAGCTGAATCAGTTATGAAATAACAATAAGACTCGAACACAAGTAATGTCTTGGGTCTGTATATGGCTGACTAATTGTTCAAATCAAGAGTCTTTCATTAAAGTCTTTTCACTGTCACTTCACAACTAAACCACTGTCTATCAGAGAATGCTCTGTTAGTTGATAGTTCATAAAGGTTGTGCACACAATATATAACTTTTCTGGCACTGAAGAGGAATAATAATATGCTTGAAGATAATATAATATAATGAAGTCCTGGTTAGATACAAACCCTCCTCTCGGGAGGAGAGGAGTGAGGCGGAGAATAGTGGGGATGGTGAAGGAACCCCCACCAGCAAGGTAAGGTAACCGCCCACCGCGCTACCCTGGCAGAGCTGGACTCCACCCCAGATAGGTCAGCGACAGCAGCCACAACCACAGCGCCCACATCACGCCACCACACAAAGTAAGGGCCTGGTCTCACACCCACCGCCAGACAAATGCACTGTAATAAATATCGAACCCAAAATGGGAGTAAAGACTATCGTGAGGGGAGTTAACCCTACCCTCACTTACTGTCCTGGGCGCTCCGCAGTTATCTCCCTTACCGCCATACTACGGACTTCAAAACAACTAACAAACTATTTTCTTGAATTCCATACTACAAGCTTTCGTACACAAAAATAAAGATTATTCCTTTATGCAATAAAATTCTTTAACACTCTCATTACTGTCTCACACTGGCTTTACATGTTTTACATTCCATTACAGCACTTATTATTCATAATAATTCTTCATTCATTTCGAATATAATATAAGTCCGGAAAATGCAACAAGAAAATCATAAACACAAGGTAAACAAATGTAATAAAATTCATGATAATACCTACTTACATTCACTCCTGTCTTTCACACCTATATACATCATTCAAACACCCAGAGAATGCATAGCCAACTAGAGCAATAAAAACGGACTGCCTACCTCCACTCGTGATGATCCGGGGGGGGACAACACAAAACAACACAACCCGGAGGAGGAAAAATGGTCGGTGGTCAACAGGCCGGTCTCTGGGTCACACTTCGGACATCCATCCACCCCAACGTGACGATGGCTTCGCCGGGTCTCCAATCGAGGACGACACACGACTTAGAATTGGCCTCAAATTCTTAATCCAAAAAACGCAGGCACAACTCTCCCTCTCACACCCTTCGGCAGTTGACACCAACTTATCATTTCCCTGCACAGACTCTCGAACATTTCTTTTTATTTTCCGTCTACTAACTTGGTAGAATGTTCTGGTGAACTTATACTGCAGCTCCCTCTCTGTTTATATGCCCTATGCACGGATTTCTCGGTCTAATTCCTCTATCCGGCTGAATAGCTAGCACTCCCTCCCCTTCTCTCTCATAATCCACACTATAACTATGTACACCACAGGCGCCAGAACGGACTTTTCTTTTCCCTCTAAGTCATAACGTGACACACCCCCCTCCTAGATCAAACACCCGGGTTTGATTCTCTTCATCACGGACTTAGACTGATAACTTCCCCTCTCCTGTCTACGCAGCGAGTCTACTCAGGAAATCTGCAGGTACATTGTCCTTACCGGGAATGTTTTCTACCTGAATTGAAAACGGCTGCAGTTGCAGCGCCCATCTCATGAGCCTGCTGTTGGTCGTTTTTGCCTGCTGCAAATACTGTAACGGCCTATGGTCAGTTTGAACCGTGAACGTTTTCCCATATAGATATTGCCTAAACTTTTGCACACCCCATACGATTGCGAGACATTCCTTCTCGATCGTTGAGTAGTTTCTTTCGGCTTTAGACAACTTTTTGCTAGCGCATGCTATGGGTTGTTGCCCATGACCTTGGTCCTGACAGAGAATGGCACCGATCCCTCCCTCCGACGCGTCAGTCTGCAGAATGAACGGCCTATCAAAGTCGGGTAAGCAACATACGGGACTCGCACACAATCGTCCTTTAAGCGTGACGAACGCTTCCTCACACGAGTCATCCCATGTCACCCTTCCCGCTTTCCCCCCTTTCGTCAGGTCTGTCAAGGGAGATGCAATGGCAGCAAAGTTTGGCACAAACCGTCGATAGTAGTTTACTAAACCGAGGAAGGACCTGACCTGTTTCTTTGTCTGGGGTTGGGGAGCGTCTCTAATGCGCTGCATTTTGTCCCCCTCTGGACGTATCTGTCCATTACCCACGGTATGCCCCAAGTACTCGAGTTGCTGAAAACCCAAATAGCACTTCTTTGGCCGTGCTGCCAACTGTACCTCTCTCAGTCTACAGAATAGCTTGGCGAGACACTGAAGATGACGCTCTTTCGTTTCGGTGGCTATCATTAAGTCATCCATGAAGTTGCTAACTTCGGGTAACCGCAACGGTTCTAGCAGTTTGCGCATCATCCTGGAAAACACGGCGCCGGCCGTCTTAAGACCGAATGGCATCACTTGCCACTGAAATTGCCCCGCAGGGGTCGTGAACGCGGTCTTTTCCTTGTCTTCTAGACGCATGGGGACCTGCCAATACCCCTTAGCTAGATCCAGTTTGCTGAGATACTTTGCCTTCGACAGCAGCGAGAATAAGTACTCTATATCTGGGAGCGGTTCCGCGTCAAAGACGACTTTCTGGTTTAGCTTACGGAAGTCTACGCAAAACCGTATGGTTCCTTCTTTCTTCCGAACCAGCACAATGGGCGAACTATACGGGGAACTGGCCCTCTCAATGACCCCCATCTTCAACATCGTTTCCACCTCCCCTTTTACTATTTCTAGCTGGGAATGGGGTAGCGGATACTGTCGGGTTCTCACGAGTTCGTCGTCCGTTAGTCTGATCTCGCATGTGTCCAGTGTGGTGCGTAGGGGAAAATCCGTCAAGACGTCACTAAACTGTCTCGCGAGGTGCTTCAGTTCCAGATGCAATTCTGGACATGAAGGATCGAGGTGTACGTCTTCCGGACCTTCAGAAGGTACCAGTGGAACAGTGGGAACGTCCCCCTCAGCTAATCGTACCTCCTCATCCTCCCCGTCATCCCCCTCTTCTACCACGACTGTAGTGACGGCTACCCTCTCATGAAACCTTTTTAGCAGATTTGCGTGATACAGCTTGCTTTTCATGCCTATGCGGATCCTGTAGTCACACTCGCCCACCCGTTCTAACACCTCAAAGGGACCCTGCCACGCCATTTGCAACTTATTGTGTTTCGTCGGCAGCAATAGCAATACTTTGTCGCCTACTGCGAACGTGCGTGGTCTGGTCTTTCGGTCAAAGTGCTGTTTCTGACGTTTTGTCGCACCCTTTAGATGTTGCTGAGCCAGTTTGCATGTCTCTTCTATCCTATTCCTTAGGTCTACCACATACTGGCTCGCATCCCTGATCTCTTCCCCCATCTGTTCCTTTGTCCACAAATCTCGCAGTACTGCCATGGGCCCCCTAACAGTCTTCCCATACAAAAGTTCAAAGGGGGCGAATCCTGTCGATTCCTGCGGTACTTCGCGGTATGCAAAAAGCAATGCTGGAAGGAACCTGTCCCAACAACGGGGTTGTTCAGCGGCTAGCTTCTTCAGCATAGAAACCAGAGTACCGTTGAACCGCTCTACGAGACCATTGCACTGCGGATGATAGGGTGACGTGGATTTCCCATGGACAGACAGTAACCTATTCACCTCTTTCATCACGTGAGACATGAACTGGGGCCCCTGGTCGGTCAAGATTTCCCTCGGGATGCCCACCCTCGACCACACTTCCCACAGTGCTTCTGCCACCCTCTCGGTCTCAACCCCTTTAAGTGGAACGGCCTCGGGATACCTGGTGGCGTAATCCACTATCACCAAAATGAATCTGTTCCCCCTTTCTGATGCGGGTGTGATCGGTCCCACCAAATCTATGGCTACCCTCCGAAATGGTTCCTCTACTAACGGCAGCTGCTGCATAGGGACCTTGGACACTCTCCCCCTGGGCACTACTTTTTGGCACTGTGCGCATGATTCACAGTATCGCCGTACCTCGGCGCACATCCCAGGCCAATAAAAGGTTCCCCATATACGCTCCCGTGTTCTCTTGCCACCCAGATGCCCTCCCATGGGAGGGTCATGCGCTAACCGCAATACCGCTCCCCTCAGGTTCTTGGGGACCACCAACTGTGACATCCTACTCCCCCCTTTGCTGTACACCCTGTATAAGACCCCTTTCTTCCGCTGAAACTCGACCAAACTTTTCCCCGACTGCACTGCCTTCCCTTCGTCAGCTAGTTTCCTAGTTTTGGCTAGTGATTCGTCCTGTCCTTGCCACTCTACT
The DNA here is from genome assembly GCA_036898135.1 of Oncomelania hupensis. Taxonomy (NCBI): domain Eukaryota; kingdom Metazoa; phylum Mollusca; class Gastropoda; order Littorinimorpha; family Pomatiopsidae; genus Oncomelania; species Oncomelania hupensis. The sequence goes on along the minus strand of CM072525.1, from coordinate 16,798,245 downwards.
AGCTGTCCGGGAGTTACATCGAGCTGAGTCGGTCGGACTACGGTCAATGGGTCTTCGGTCAGTCTTTCCCGTTGGACCTGAGCGCGAGTTTGGACCGCTGCGGCCATCGCGCACTCGCTTCCGTCTACTGTCACGGCGCTCCTGTGTCCACTAGCGAACGTTACCCAGTTCCCGAGAATCACGTCGGGGCCCATCTGTTGTACCACGATTAACTCGACTCTACCTCGCACGAACGGCGACTCTATGTCGACCCAAGCGGTGGGGTACTTGTCAGCCTTAGCATGGTCCACTGGTTGGACCTCTACCATGCGACCCGTCATCTCCTCTGCCCCCACCCACTTAGCGGCGATAGCCCCCATTTCTGCGCCTGTGTCTCTCATGATACGCACTTCTTGCCCCTGCGCTAGTCCGCGACTCCAAGGGTTGTATGGGCAAATTGTCCGCATCCCTACAGTCACTGGTGCGGTCGTTACTGTCGGGGTTTCGGGTGCAACCGTCACTTGGTTAAGGCCAGTCTTCTTTTTGCAAAACCGGGCTATATGGCCCTTCTGTTTACAGTGGAAACACACCCGTTCGTCATCAGTCTTCTTAGGTTGGCTACCCGACTCTGTCTTGGGAGTAGTTTGTGCAGTCGTCCCTGTCGGCACCCTGTCCCTCCTCTGAAATGGTCGAGAGGACCCCCCCACCGGAGTACGGGTCACGGCCCGTTTAGCATCTATATGCAACTGTGCCATGCCGGCCGCTTCTGTCCCGTTTTTGGGCTGTCTTTCTCGCACGAACATTTCTAACTCGGGACTCATGACGGCATATAGCTGTTCTGACAAAAAGGTGTCTAACACTTCTCCTACGTCGCCTATGTCCTTGTTAGCCAGACAAAACCACCTCTTGACTAGAGACCTAACGAAAAACTGGGGAAATGATTCAGCCCCTTCCTTTTTGGATTCTCTGAACTGTCGCCTATAGTAATCGGCGTTCTTTCTGAACCGCTTCAATAAGGCGTCCCTCACAGTGTCAAAATCTTTTGCCTGGTCGATCGTCAGCCTGAGATAGGTCTCGCGGGCCTCCCCCTGTAACAACGGCGCTAACCTATCACCCCACACTTGTTTGAGCCACCCCTGGGTCCCAGCCACGCGCTCAAAAAGCTGTAAATAGGATTCTATGTCTTCTTTGTCGTCCAACGGACGCATCTTCATTGAATACCCCCTATTTACCTCGCGCCTTTGCCTATCTTCCTCAACCTGACGGTTGCTAGCCTCTAGCTGTAACCTAAGCCTGTTCTCAGCAGCTTCTATCTCTTCCTTCCGGGCTCGTTCAGCGGCCGCCAACTCTGCCTTACGCATCTCTCGCTCGGCTTCTTCCCTACGTATCCTTTCCGCGGCCTCTAGCTTCTTTTCCGCGGCCCGTAACTCTTCTTTACGTGCTCTTTCCGCGGCCTCTAGCTCCTCCCTACGTGCCCTTTCGGCTGTGAGCCGTTCTATCTCTCGCTCTAACTTCTCTTCTTCTTTCCTGACCTCCTCCATCACGAAGTGAGCTAACGCGGCATCCCTAAAGCCAAGGTTAGTGCCTAGAGCTGTGTATCTCTCATAAGGACTAGTTTCTCCCCTAGTTTTGCCCTTCCTACCAGGTGTCAGTCCAGCCGTTCCAAGGGTACGAGAAGGAGTACTCACTGTGCCTGGTGTGACCGGTGTGTCTAGTACGCCAGCTCCCAGAAGCTGGATGTCACCCTCCTCCCACTGGAGGTCTCTCCCCGCGGCTGCGTCAGCCACCCGCCCTGCCACTGCGTGCCTCTTCGGCGGCATCCTACCAGCGACGTAAGTGCCCAGAGACCAGCCGCCGACCACCGAGCAGAGCCTCCCCCTGCGACAACTCAAAAATCAAAGAAAACGGGGACAAACACACACAGACGACGAGACAACGAATAAACACTAGACGGACAATGACAAGAGCCGGAGGGTTCCCGCTGCCCGGATCCTCAACAGCGGAAGGCACACAGCCCGTCTGTGACGACACGAGTTTTCAGATAGCAGGGAGAATTACACTTTTAGGAAGTTACACTTCTCCGTATCTGTTGTACATAGAATAGCGTGACCGATTTACTTTTGCGTATGAAAGTGCAGTTTCGTAAAGTCCGTGCGATTCGTAGAAGACAGGGAGTCGGCCAATTTCGAATAGGGATACGCGTAATAAAGAACGTGCATACTGACGAGAGCTCGACTATTTTGCTTGTGGCCGGCGCAGTTTTTGGAGGGCAGAGTGGTTTGAGATGCTGTTGCGAGAGGAACGAATTCTAACGAGGCAGCAACCCTGTGACAGAGGTCATTGTAGTGTAGGGTACTGTTGGAAGGGTGCGTTTATTGTTTATATAGCCACCCAAGGTCTTATGCCCTCGTCGGGATAAGGATGTTTAGAATTCGAAGGAAGATGTTAACTGCCATTCGTCAACGAATGTAGAGTTCCATACTTAAGGTGTGTGTAGTTCTCGATTGAACACCCACCAAGACCTAGCGTCTGTGGCAGAGCTAGGGTGACCTCATCCTCAGTATAAGTGTTATTTGGGAAGTGAAATAACGTGCAATAGCAAGAGAAAGTGACTCTCAAAAAGACTAACCCATTGTATTGTGACAGTGTTGTGTCGTGTTGTGGTGTTGGGGTAAAGGGCGTCACAAGCCGAGGCCTGTAAGGTGTGGGCTGATTATTACTTCTACGTGTTTCTTCTACCTGTTTATTTCTACGCATTATTTCAACGCTGTTGCCTTTGATGTTGCCTGTTATGCTGTACTGATGTTGCTGTTGTTGACGCTGACTGGGTCCTAGCCAGCCTGGGGTGTGCCTTTGCCTCTACAACAGAGTAGTGTTGTGGTGATCTCTTACATTGCTGCAGGTTTTGCCTATGTATCGAGGCAACACATTTACAGGAGGTTTTCATACCTAATTCATGCACACACAGACTCACATTGCACGCACCTAAAAACATATCCATTTAGTTAGAAGAATCATCCACTTATTGTGAAAGAGACTGTTAGCTCTCTGAGCTACTTGACAAGAACATTGAGACATTACTTCTGTGCCACAGCTTCGCCTAGATAATAGTTTATGATTCAACGCCATTGCTTATTATTTGAAGACTTGCATTTTGAATTGATTTGTTGATTTTGATTTTTGTTGTACACACTTGTAAAGAAACTGCTGTTGTTTAGTTCTGTTTGGGGTTTGTTACAAGGGAGGTAATTGTTAGTTAGTATTGGGACGGGGGTCTATTCAGGGGTTGGGGGAAGGTTAGTTCCCATTTGTCCTGTGTTTGTATGTTGATTGTAGAATAAAAGAGTGTGATTGTATTCTGGCATTTGTGTTAGTTTATTTTGTTTGAGTTTTATTCCTTCCACTCGCTTTATGAGCTGACGTCACTGAACCCGCTCGGGGGACGTGACATTTTGGTGTCAGAAGTGGGATTAACTCATTTATTTTGTTAGGGTAGTGCCAGATGTGTATGTTGTGTGTTTGAGTTGTGGTGTGAAAGGGTACGCAGCGGGCGGTTGGCGGGAGTGTGGGTGTATTGCACTAGGGATCACACTCGGAGTGCAGCATTAACGGGGAATTGGGTTGCAGGGTTCATTTGCTCGCCTTTAGGGGTACGACGGTGAACGATTCCTCGGCTCCTGTGACTGTTGTGTTGCGTATTCATTCTGTTAGGTGTTTGTATCAGTTAAGTGTTATTTGTTTTGTGTATACTAACATTTGTTCTTCCCTTCTTTTCTGACATGGCTACGCGGGATGCTCGAGCCGCGATGCGCCGCGACGCTAGGACCCGTAAGGAGGAGGCTGAGCAGGAGGATCGGGACTTCGGTGATGACGGCTCAGTGACAGGGTTGTTGGAGGAACCTTACGCAGTGAGTACTCAGACCACTGTGCCTAAGATGTATGCCAGATCGCCCGGTGCACAGAGCAAAGTCGAGGTCGCGCTCAGTGATAGTGAGAGATTTAGACAGATTGGGGAAAGTCTGGGTTTCCGAGATGGAGCGTTAGCGCACTATGTAGTTAGTGAGATGAGAAGGGAGGAAGAGCGGAGGGAGAAGGAGGAAGAGCGGAGGGAGAAGGAGGAAGAGAAGAGGGAAAGAATGAGGAAGGAGGCAGCAGAGAGATTAGTTAGGGAGGAAGAAAAGAAAGAAAGAGAAGAGGCGAAGAGGGAAGAAAGGGAGGCCAGGGAAGAAGACCGTCGTCGGATGGAGGCTAGGTTAGAGGCAGAAAGAGCAGCGAGGGCAGATGAGAGGAGGCTTTTAGAGCTTAGATTAGAAACCGAGAGGGAAGACCGGCGTCGGTTGGAACAGAGGTTGGAAGACGAGATGAGGGAAGAAAGAGCGGCTAAGGAAGAGGAAAGAAGAATGTTTGAGATGAGGTTAGAGGAGGAACGTAGAGCCAGAGATGAAGACAGAGCTGATCAGAGGGAGAATAGGGCTAGAGAAAGAGGGGCAGCATACTCAGTCAAGCTGAAACCCTTGGAGGAGAGGGAGGATGTGGAGGCCTACCTCCAGATGTTCGAACGGGTGGCCGAGGTTCAGGGTTGGAGGAGGGAGGTATGGGCGGTTAGGCTAGCGCCTTTGTTGCAAGGGGAAGCCCGGGATACTTACCTTCGACTAACGCCTGAGCAAGCCCAGGATTTCGACACCGTGAGAAACGCTCTGTTGAAACGCTTCAGGAAGGACGCCGACTACTATCGTAGGCAGTTTCGAGAGGCCAAGAAGGAAGCTGCAGAGACGTTTCCTCAGCTAGTAGTGAGATTAGGGTCGTTAGTGAAGAAATGGTTTTCGCTCGCCGGCAAAGACATCACCGACGTAGAACAGGTACTAGACACCTTCATTGGAGAGCAGCTTTTCTCCATTATGACTACCGAGCTGGAGATCTACGTGAGGGAGAATCTACCTGAGACTAGCCATGCCGCAGCAGAGTTAGCACAGCGTGTGGTAGATGCCAAGCGGGCAGCATCAGCACCGGCACCCGTACTACCCAGTCAGAGACGCAGTTTTCCCAGACGACCGGAGGCTCCTCAGCAACCTAGCAACAGGGGAAGTCAGGGTCAGAAGCTAGGAAGGACAGAAGGGGGTAGTGGGGTACGTCGTTGCTACCGATGTGGGTCGGAGAAGCATGTGGTCAGGGACTGCAAGGTCAAACCTCAGACAGTAGGCCAGGTTACAGTGGGAAGGACTATTTCCACGGAGACCGCACCTCGGGCTAGCGTGTGTGCAATCAAACCTTATGATCCATGGGGCCAAGGTAGGGCGAACGGGCAGGACGTTCGAGTATTGAGAGATACGGGGGCGGAGATAGGGGCAGTCGCGAGCAGGTTAGTCAAACCAGCTGATTTGACGGGTCGGACTGTCGAGATTTGCTTGGCGAATCGATCGAACGTGGGTCTGCTACCTACAGCTTGGGTGGAGTTGGATTGTGCGCTGGTCAGGGGGAGAGTGGAGCTGGTGGTTTTCGAGGACGGGCCCGATATCATCCTGGGTAACTGGGTAACGTTTGATAGCGGGGAAAAGAGTCCTGTTTCCTTGTTCGGAGGCGAATGTGCGATGGCTGCAGCAGTGCAGACTCGGGCGCAGGTGAAGGCCGAGAAGAAGAGGGAGGTACCCTTAGCAGTAGTCGAACCATCCCAGATCTCTGTTAGCACCCCAGAGTTAATCAGGATGCAAGAGACCGACGAGACGCTCGCGAAGGCGAGAACGTTGGCACAGAGTGGTGGGGCGATAGCGTCAGGTAGGGCGTCAGCTGAGTTTCGCAAGAAGAAGGGGGTGTTGTACCGGGTACACACGAAGAGAGGTAGCCAGGTCACGCAACTGGTAGTCCCGAAACAGTTGAGAGGGGGGATCCTCCAGTTAGCTCATGATCCACCCATGGCTGGACATTTGGGAGGGAAACGTACCAGGGAGCGGATCTGGGGAACATTCTATTGGCCGGGAATGTGTGCCGAAGTACGGAGGTATTGCGCCAGTTGTCCAGAATGTCAGAAGGTAGTACCGAGGGGACGGGTGAGGAAGGTACCACTACAGCAACTTCCGCTGGTGGACGAGCCATTTCAGAGGGTGGCTGTAGACATTGTGGGACCCATCAAACCCAAGTCAGATTGGGGTAACATGTACATCCTAGTGGTAGTAGACTATGCCACACGCTATCCCGAGGCTGTACCGCTCAAGGGCATAGAGGCAGAGAGGGTGGCAGAAGCGCTGTGGGAGATTTGGTCGAGGGTGGGCGTTCCTAGGGAAGTTTTGACAGACCAAGGGACGCAATTCATGTCTGAAGTCATGCGGGAGATGAACAGACTACTGTCAATCCACGGGAAAGCCACCACGCCGTATCATCCACAGTGCAACGGATTGGTTGAGCGATTCAACGGGACGCTAGTGTCCATGCTCAAGAAGTTAGCCACAGAACAACCTACAGCGTGGGACCGCTACATTCCAGCGCTACTGTTTGCATACCGAGAAGTAGCGCAAGAGTCTACAGGGTTCTCTCCCTTCGAGCTTCTATATGGAAAGACCGTGCGGGGACCGATGGCTGTGTTGCGAGACCTCTGGACCAAGGAGATACAAGAGGAGGAGGTGAAACTGAGTAGCCAGTACGTGGTAGACTTGCGTAATCGCATCGAGGAGACATGTAAGTTGGCGCAAGGAAACCTCAGAACCGCGTCAGCCAAGCAGAAGCGGCACTTTGATAAGAAGGCGAAACGGCGTTTGTTCAACGCGGGGGATCAAGTGTTGCTACTGCTGCCAGAAAAGCACAACAAGTTGCAGCTAGCATGGCGAGGACCGTACGAGGTGATCGAACGCGTGGGAGAGTGCGACTACCGGATCAGAATGCGTGGGAAAAGCAAACTATACCACGCCAATCTCTTGAAGAAGTTTCATACCAGAGCGACGATGGCCACGATCGTCGTAGACGACGAGGGGGTAGAGGAGGAGGAAACTATGCCGGTGTTTGGGGATATTCCCGTAATCACCTTGACAGCATCAGAGACGCCCCGCGACGTGAAAATGGACGACAATTGCCCAGAAATACGGGGAGAATTGCAGGAGCTGGTGTGGCAGTTTGAGGATGTCCTAACCGACTTGCCGCTACGCACTACACTGGACGTGTGCGAAATACGGGTGGACAGTGACATTCCAGTGAGGACGCGGCAGTACCCACTTCCCCATTCGCATCACGAGACCATCAAGAAGGAAGTGGAAGCGATGCTAGCGATGGGCGTCATTGAGAGGGCCAGTTCGCCATACAGCTCGCCCATCGTGTTGGTAAAGAAGAAGGAGGGCACGATGCGTTTCTGCGTAGATTTCCGAAAGTTAAACAAGCACGTCGTATTCGACGCGGAACCATTGCCGAACATCGACTACCTGTTTTCCAAACTGTCAGGGGCCAAGTATCTCACCAAGATCGACTTGACCAAAGGTTACTGGCAAGTGCCCATGAACAAGGGAGATAAAGCGAAGACGGCATTTACAACGCCAGAGGGACAATTTCAGTGGACCGTAATGCCATTTGGGCTGAAGACGGCGGGAGCAGTCTTTTCTCGCATGATGCGGAAGTTACTAGCACCCCTGGGAATGTCGGAGATCGACAATTTCGTCGACGACTTGTTGGTAGCCACCATTACCAAGCAGAGACACCTGGAATGCTTGGCACGTCTTTTCCTTAGGTTGCGTGAGGTGCAGCTATCCGCCAAACCATCAAAGTGTTACTTGGGTTTCCGAAGAGTAGAGTATCTTGGGCACGTGGTTGGACAGGGAGAAATTCGTCCTGAGGTGTCAAAGATGGAGAGGATCCGAGATGCACCGCGACCAACGACCAAGCGGCAAGTGCGCTCATTTTTGGGTTTAGCCGGATACTACAGGCGGTTCGTACCCAACTTTTCAGCGATTGCTTCACCACTACACGATCTGACCAAGGGAGGCAAGCCAGGGGCGGTACAATGGACCGAAGCATGCGAAGCTGCATTTTGCACACTGAAGGAGAAGCTGTGCTCTGACCCTGTGTGCTGTCTACCGGACTTCACCCTACCATTTGTGCTACAGACAGATGCGTCGGAGGATGGAGTAGGGGCCATTTTGAGCCAGGACAGGGGGCAGGGGCTACAGCCTGTTGCGTGTGCAAGCAAGAAACTGTCGAAACCCGAGAGGAACTATTCGACCATTGAGAGGGAGTGTCTAGCGTTGGTGTGGGGTGTGCAGAAGTTCAGTCAATACCTGTACGGACGTACTTTCGTAGTGCAGACGGACCATATGCCACTGCAGTACCTACAGCAGGTGAAGAACACCAACAGCCGACTGATGAGATGGGCACTTCAGCTGCAACCTTTCTCAATGTCTGTGGAGCACATTTCTGGGAAGGACAACGTTCCAGCAGATTTCCTCAGCAGAAACGCTCAGTAGAGTAGGGGTAGGGAAATTCGCGTCGTAGTTAAGGTTCTTCAAGGTGTTAAGAACTGGGGGGGGGGGTTGTGTGACGACACGAGTTTTCAGATAGCAGGGAGAATTACACTTTTAGGAAGTTACACTTCTCCGTATCTGTTGTACATAGAATAGCGTGACCGATTTACTTTTGCGTATGAAAGTGCAGTTTCGTAAAGTCCGTGCGATTCGTAGAAGACAGGGAGTCGGCCAATTTCGAATAGGGATACGCGTAATAAAGAACGTGCATACTGACGAGAGCTCGACTATTTTGCTTGTGGCCGGCGCAGTTTTTGGAGGGCAGAGTGGTTTGAGATGCTGTTGCGAGAGGAACGAATTCTAACGAGGCAGCAACCCTGTGACAGAGGTCATTGTAGTGTAGGGTACTGTTGGAAGGGTGTGTTTATTGTTTATATAGCCACCCAAGGTCTTATGCCCTCGTCGGGATAAGGATGTTTAGAATTCGAAGGAAGATGTTAACTGCCATTCGTCAACGAATGTAGAGTTCCATACTTAAGGTGTGTGTAGTTCTCGATTGAACACCCACCAAGACCTAGCGTCTGTGGCAGAGCTAGGGTGACCTCATCCTCAGTATAAGTGTTATTTGGGAAGTGAAATAACGTGCAATAGCAAGAGAAAGTGACTCTCAAAAAGACTAACCCATTGTATTGTGACAGTGTTGTGTCGTGTTGTGGTGTTGGGGTAAAGGGCGTCACAAGCCGAGGCCTGTAAGGTGTGGGCTGATTATTACTTCTACGTGTTTCTTCTACCTGTTTATTTCTACGCATTATTTCAACGCTGTTGCCTTTGATGTTGCCTGTTATGCTGTACTGATGTTGCTGTTGTTGACGCTGACTGGGTCCTAGCCAGCCTGGGGTGTGCCTTTGCCTCTACAACAGAGTAGTGTTGTGGTGATCTCTTACATTGCTGCAGGTTTTGCCTATGTATCGAGGCAACACATTTACAGGAGGTTTTCATACCTAATTCATGCACACACAGACTCACATTGCACGCACCTAAAAACATATCCATTTAGTTAGAAGAATCATCCACTTATTGTGAAAGAGACTGTTAGCTCTCTGAGCTACTTGACAAGAACATTGAGACATTACTTCTGTGCCACAGCTTCGCCTAGATAATAGTTTATGATTCAACGCCATTGCTTATTATTTGAAGACTTGCATTTTGAATTGATTTGTTGATTTTGATTTTTGTTGTACACACTTGTAAAGAAACTGCTGTTGTTTAGTTCTGTTTGGTGTTTGTTACAAGGGAGGTAATTGTTAGTTAGTATTGGGACGGGGGTCTATTCAGGGGTTGGGGGAAGGTTAGTTCCCATTTGTCCTGTGTTTGTATGTTGATTGTAGAATAAAAGAGTGTGATTGTATTCTGGCATTTGTGTTAGTTTATTTTGTTTGAGTTTTATTCCTTCCACTCGCTTTATGAGCTGACGTCACTGAACCCGCTCGGGGGACGTGACACCGTCCCTACCCTCCGTTTATGCGTATGCACTCCCTGGGTTGTAGGCCCTAGAGCTACACTCCCCTACTCCCGCCAACCGCCCACTAGCATTCACTCGTACACACCAACACACAAACAAAACACAGCACCTCTGAACCTAACTAATCTACAACACTGAAACACACCCTAACATGAACCCTATCTAATCACATTTATTTACCCCCTACTGCCCTATCTCAATCCCACCTCTGCCACCATTTAATGTCACGACACACCCGGACTGGGTCTAGGTGTGGTGAACATTTATTAGTGCTAACACTAGAGGATACCCCACCCGACCAATAACTAACACAACTCAGAGGTGAACAAGACAAACAATTCTTTTATTCAACACACAACCAATTATCCCCCCTTCCCTTCACACTATACTCATACCCGCAGCAATCAAAACATGGATGAACAAGGATGATGTGAAAACAAAATATGAAATCATATAACGATGAAATATGAACAGAATCGCAAAATGAAATCAATGAAACAACCAAATGAAATACAATATTTTGAAAAAGGCAAAATTCAAAGCAAAACAATGAATATTTCAATTATTGCAACACGGTTTTCCCAAATGGAAAAGATTATACACTTCTGCAGCTGAATCAGTTATGAAATAACAATAAGACTCGAACACAAGTAATGTCTTGGGTCTGTATATGGCTGACTAATTGTTCAAATCAAGAGTCTTTCATTAAAGTCTTTTCACTGTCACTTCACAACTAAACCACTGTCTATCAGAGAATGCTCTGTTAGTTGATAGTTCATAAAGGTTGTGCACACAATATATAACTTTTCTGGCACTGAAGAGGAATAATAATATGCTTGAAGATAATATAATATAATGAAGTCCTGGTTAGATACAAACCCTCCTCTCGGGAGGAGAGGAGTGAGGCGGAGAATAGTGGGGATGGTGAAGGAACCCCCACCAGCAAGGTAAGGTAACCGCCCACCGCGCTACCCTGGCAGAGCTGGACTCCACCCCAGATAGGTCAGCGACAGCAGCCACAACCACAGCGCCCACATCACGCCACCACACAAAGTAAGGGCCTGGTCTCACACCCACCGCCAGACAAATGCACTGTAATAAATATCGAACCCAAAATGGGAGTAAAGACTATCGTGAGGGGAGTTAACCCTACCCTCACTTACTGTCCTGGGCGCTCCGCAGTTATCTCCCTTACCGCCATACTACGGACTTTAAAACAACTAACAAACTATTTTCTTGAATTCCATACTACAAGCTTTCGTACACAAAAATAAAGATTATTCCTTTATGCAATAAAATTCTTTAACACTCTCATTACTGTCTCACACTGGCTTTACATGTTTTACATTTCATTACAGCACTTATTATTCATAATAATTCTTCATTCATTTCGAGGGTGGGGAGCAGGGGGGATGAATTCATAAATTAATAACATGGCTTCAACTAATAAACGACGACTGCGTGATGACGGACCGGACTCGGACACGGACAGCGACATGGACACGAGACAGAAAGCTTGTGCATCGGGGGTAGAAGGGGCCTGGCCTCGTTTTTTTGGTTGTAGAGGGGGCGGATCCGGCTATGCCACTAGGCAAGCTGTCTCCGTTCGCCATACAGAAGGGTTTTCAATCCGTTTGCACAATCGGGTTCAAAGATGTGAAAAAACTGAGATCTGGGGCCTACCTGGTGGAGTGCTCAACCAAAAGGGCATCGGATTGTCTGCTGAAGAGGGATTCGACTGTCTTTGTTGATAGACAAATCAAAGTTTCTGTGCATGGACGGTTGAATTCCTCCAAGGGAGTCATCCGATGTCAGGATTTGATCGACATGTCAGAATTGGAAATCCGTGGTGAGCTCTCCAGCCAGGGGGTCACAGCAGTCCAGCGGGTCTTCGTCACCAAGGGATCCCAACGTATCCCCACCAACACACTTTTTGTGACCTTCGCTATGGCCAAATTGCCGGAGTCACTCAAGGTGGGGTACCTTAGGGTGAAGGTGACGCCGTTTGTACCATCACCGTTGCGATGCTACCGGTGCCAAAGATTTGGTCACGGTAGCAAGAACTGTAAAAGCAAGGAAATATGTCGTGATTGTGGTAAAGAGAAACACGAAAACGAATGCAAAAATCCGATTTGCTGTGTGAATTGCGCCGGGAATCATTCGTCCAGCTCCAAAGACTGTCCTCAGTGGCAGTTGGAGCTGGAAATCCAAAAGGTGCGGGCCACTGAGAGTTGCTCCTTTGGCGACGCAAGGAAAAAAGTTCTTGCAAGTAGGCCGGTGCTTAAAGAGAGGTCCTTTGCGGCTGTGGCGGGTTCCACATCTCATGTGGAACCTAGCGCACACCCGACAATGGACACTGCCATGAGTAAAATAACACAGATTTTGGAAACGTTGTGCAAACGGATGGATACTCTCGAAAAGATGCTTGCTTTGTTTGCCCAGAAGGGGGTTTCTCCAGCCCCACCGATTCCACTGGAGAACGTGCCGACGGGCACGTCCCCAACCGTCACTCCAAGCGCGCAGACGGCCGCGCCAAAAGCCGTCACTCCTGCCACGAAGGAGGTTATGCCTCATGCCACCGCACCAGCAACGACCGGTTTTAGCGACGGGTAGTTGCTGGGGCGACTAAATTCCTAGTTACCCAGCAGAGGAGCGTCAGAGAGGAGAGGAAAGATTGGCAGGGGTGAAGGGGAGAGGGAGGATACAAAGTCCGGTGCTGGGGAGAAGGGGGAAGAAGTCGGCTGGCAGTTCGGGTTCCGGGGCTTTGACGAGAAATCAAAGGCCCGGACCCCTTTCTTCCAAGCACAATCAGCCTCTCGAAACGGAGAACCGTTTCGGGGGGTTGATGGAACATGAAGAGATGGACGAGGGTCCAAAAGATAAAGACACATAATTGTGCTAATCTGAATGTATTTAAAGAATATTTTGTTATTATTTTTTATCTTGGTCATAGATTTATTAGATTGGTTAATATTTATAAAATTTTTAAAAATATTTTTATAATTTATTTGATTCAATTAATGTTTACTTTGTGGTCCAACAGTTTTTTTTTTTTGTGTTGGTTTTATTCTCTATATTTTAAATAAAATTTTTAAATGTTAAAAAAAACTTTTTTTAATTTAGTTTTTTTTTAATAATTAAAAAATCTGCCAAAAATTAATAGTATAATTTTATAAAAAGAAATTATTTTTTTTTTTATAAAATTTTTTTTTTTTTTTTTTCAAAAGTTTTTTTTTTTTCGGTTTTAAACATTTTTTTTTTTTTGTGCTTCGGAGATGAAAATTTTAGCATTCTTTTACTTCATTTTTATGTCCATTTTACAATGGAACATCGAGGGATAAGGGCAAATTATGAGGAGCTCTGCTGTCTGCTGACAGAGCATCGACCTGAAGTATTGGCCCTTCAGGAAACTCTCCTGTCAGAAAAACATCCTATAGATATTACTGGTTATTCCTCTCTAGATTGTTTATCTTCTAGAGGCGTTTCACTCTTTATCCATAGAAATGTCCCATTTAATCCAATTTTACTTAATACAAGTTTACCAGCAGTTGCAGCTAGAGTATCTCTTTTTAAATCCCTCACAGTTTGTTCTCTATATTTGACACCATCAATAAATGTAACTAAAAGTGAACTTGAGAATTTGGTCCAACAGTTACCTCCCCCTTTTTTGTTGTTGGGAGATTTTAATGGACGCTCTCCCCTGTGGGGTAGTGATCGTACCGATTCTCAGGGTAAAATAATTGAAGACATTTTAGACTCGTTAAACCTAGTGACTTTGAACGAGGGTGCTCCAACTTTTTCCTGTTCTAGAACTGCTTCTTTGTCCCACATTGATATATCGATCTGTGATCCCTCCTTACTTTTGGATTTTAAATGGACAGTTTTAGAAGATCTCCATGGCAGCGACCATTTCCCGGTTTTATTAAAACATGATTCAGATAACCTTGAGCAAACTCATGGCAGGTGGAAACTGAAACAAGCTAACTGGAGTCTGTTTTCTAACCTGTCTGAGGCCCAGCTACGTGCTAAGAACCAGGAATTTTCAAATGCCTTAGATCCAATACAGCTTTATACTGACATAGTTATTAACAGTGCCAAGGAGTCCATTCCGCAAACTTCGTCAAACCCTCACACACTTAAAAAACCCTGGTTTGACGATGAATGTAGAAAACTTCAGCAAGCCCGTAAAAAAGCTTTAAGAACTATGTTTTTACACCCAAGCACTGAAAATAAACAAAACCACCAACGTTTGCGAGCGCAATGCCGACAGCTCTTCAAACGAAAGAGAAAGGAATCGTGGAGAGGTTTCTGCTCCACGCTTAATTCAAAAGCGAAACTGTCGAAGGTGTGGAAAGTAGTCCGCAAACTCAAAAATAGAAGTAACAAACAGGTGAGCCCATGCCTTACTGTGCAGGGTGACGTAATCGGAGATAAAAAATTAGTAGCTGATCTTTTGGCTTCTTCTTTTGCTGCAAATTCTTCCTCTGAAAATTATTCTGTCCCTTTTCAAACAGTTAAAACCCGTAAAGAAAAACAACAGTTACATTTTACCTCCGATAATTCTGAAGATTACAACATTCCGTTTTCATTAGTCGAACTTGATGATGCAATTAACAAAAGTGCAGATTCAGCAGTTGGACCGGATGATGTACATTATCAATTTCTCAGACATTTAACAAGGTACTCACGGTCTCAACTGCTGGACATCTTCAATCAGCTCTGGATCACTGGCACCTTTCCTCCCTCCTGGAGAAAGGCCATTATTGTACCCATCCCTAAACCTGGCAAAGACCATACTAACCCGACAAACTATAGACCAATAGCCTTAACATCTTGCTTATGCAAGACGTTAGAAAGAATGGTTTATTCTCGCTTACTGTGGTATCTAGAAACAAATAATATCTTATCCAACACTCAGTGTGGCTTTCGAAGTGGTCGAAGTACTGTTGACCACCTGGTGCGACTGGAAACTTTTATCCGTAACGCGTTCGTCCAGGGTGAACATGTCGTTGCCATCATGTTTGATTTGGAAAAAGCTTATGATACCACATGGAAATATGGCATTCTTTCAGATTTACAAGAAATGGGTTTGAAGGGACATTTACCTCTGTTTATATCCAATTTTCTAACAGACAGAATTTTTCAGGTTAAGGTTGGGGGATCTTTGTCAGATACGAGAGAACAGGAGATGGGAGTGCCTCAGGGTAGCATCTTGTCTCCCTTGCTGTTTAATATTAAAATAAATAACATTGTTCGTTCCGTTAAACGGGGAATTGACAATTCTTTATTTGTCGACGATTTTGCATTGGTAGCCAAAGGTAAAACTTTGGCATCTGCAGAACGTCAGCTACAGTTATGTGTCAAGGCCGTTGAAGACTGGGTTTTACAAAATGGTTTTAAATTTTCTGAAGCAAAAACTGAATGTATTCACTTTTCCCAGCACCGGGGAATTATTCAAGACCCTACTATTCTCCTCAATAAAACTCCAATAAAGGCGGTCAAACAAGTCAAATTTTTGGGTGTTATTTTTGATCAAAAGCTATCTTTCATTCCTCATCTGAAAATTTTGAAAACTAAATGTCAACAGGCCTGCAATTTGCTCAAGGTTATCAGTGGTACAGACTGGGGTGCTGACAAGAAAACTTTATTGCTGTTATATCGTTCTTTAATTAGATCCAAGTTAGACTATGGTTGCATTGTCTATGGTTCTGCTAGAAAATCTTATCTTAAGATGCTAGATCCAGTTGCCCATCAGGCACTACGCATTGCTTTGGGTGCGTTTCGCACTTCCCCTTGTGAAAGCCTTTACGTGGAAGCTAACGAACCCCCGCTGGAGCTGAGACGTACAAAATTGTCAATGAATTACTATTTAAAATTAAAAACTGATCCTATGAACCCTGCTTATGACTGTGTTTTCAACCCAGATTTTGTTCAGAAATTTGAAGCCAAACCTAACACAATCCCTCCGTTTGGCATCAGAATGCAAGCTCATCTGGAAAAAGCAGGCATTGATGTTGCTTCCATCAACGACGATGAGCTTCGGACTGAAGCCCCCCCATGGAAATTATGTACCCCAAACATAAATTGGCAGTTGTCCGCTTTCCTTAAAAACAATACATCCGAAACCATATATAACCAACTTTATTTAGAACAGTGTGCTTTATACCCAGGATATGAACAACTTTTTACAGACGGGTCAAAGAAAGGAGATTCGGTTGCTGCTGCATCGGTCTCCGGGAGACACTTGGACCGGCCTTTGCAACAGCGTTTACCTGATTTTTGTTCTGTTTATACAGCTGAGCTCAAGGCAATTCATTTAGCTCTGAAACAAGTTTATCAATCCAAAAGAACCTCATTTTTAATCATGTCCGATTCATTGTCAGCACTTCAGGCTCTTTCCACGAGAAAGATATCACACCCTTTTCTGGCAGAGATCCATGACCTCCATACACAACTTATTTCTGAGGGTAAAAAGATAGTTTTTATGTGGGTCCCTGGTCACATGGGCATCCGCGGCAATATTGCAGTAGACAGGGCGGCTAAAGATGCTCTGCATCTTGATTTCCCTCCAGAGATTTTCCAGTTTGTGCCCTACTCTGACCTACGTTGTATGACTGGATCTTATTGTAAACGACTGTGGCAGACTGACTGGTCTAACCATGTCAACAACAAATTATTTCAAATTCTTCCCGATTTGTCCACTTCTTTGCCTAACTTTGCATCCACTCGCAAAGAAGAAACAGTGTTATCTCGCCTTCATATTGGGCATACTTATGTCACCCACAGTTTCCTTTTAAAAGGAGAAGAACCACCATGGTGCTTTGCATGTGATCAATCTTTTTCTGTTCGCCATTTTATGTCTGAATGTGCTGATTTGATTGAGGAAAGGGAAACATATTTTGGTTCCATACCTTTCAAAGAGATTTTTAAAGTATGTAATGGTCAACATCTGTTTCAATTTTTACATGATGTTGGTTTGTTCTATCGCATATAAATTGTATCGACATGTTTTGTTTAGTTTGGATTTTATTAGGACTGAATTTAGTGATTTGATTGAAGAAAGAGAATATATTTTTAATACATCAGTTTTAAAGAAGTCTCTTAAAGAGGCGTCATGTGAAAGTTTGTTTGTGTATTTAAGAGTAACAGGCTTGTTTTTTAAGACTTGAATCATTTGATAATATTTTAAGGTAACGTCTCTCTGGTCCTGATTTGGCTCGGAAGAGTCCGCTGGACCTAAAGCAATAACCTTGTATTGTATTGTATTGCTAACTATCGCGTCGTATGATAGACCTGTGTCATACAGACAGTTCGCTTCTTTTCCGTTGACCTTGACCGTGTCTGTCCCGATATCAGATTGTGTGTGGCTTGTTACCGCTACTTTGAGTTAGAACTCTGTGCGCTGGCCGGCTTTCGCGCTCTTCCCTACGTTGTGCGGCCAACTTGAAACATTCTGCGGTGGAGTGATTGTTTCTGTTGCAGAACGAACAATACCGTCTCTGTTCTGCGGGACCTCTTTTCCCGAATTCCGTGTTGGGTCCTTTATTTTGCCCAGGTCTGGGGTTATTCGGCTTATTCGCGGTGCGCTCTTCCCGGTTAGGGCTTCGTTTCTGTGCCTCTTTCCCGTTAGGCTTTAGGTCTCGCCTGAAGCTCTTGGCTTCTCCGTGGGCGGCCACGTACCTATCTGCGACCTTGACCAGATCTTCCAGTCTTTCCGCGCCCTGCTCTACTGAGAATGTCCTCAGCTCGGGGGTCATGGTTTCCCGTAGCTGTTCCCATACTAACAGTTCTGTCAGTCCATCATACGTCTTAGCCGTGGCTGACTGGCTAATCCACTTATCCAGCGTTGTGGACAACCTATCCGCGAACTGCGCATAGCTCTCTCCTTTCACTCTCCGATTGGTGCGGAACTTTTGCCGGTAGCATTCTCCTGTTAGTTCGAATCCCGTTAGGAGTGCCTCTTTTACTTTGTGATAGTCAGTCACTCGGTCAGTCGGTAGCTTACTGTAGATGTCATAAGCCTTTCCTCTAAGCCCTTGACTAAGCTTAAAAGACCAATGAGTGGGATCTAGTTTGTACTCTGTTGCTAGACGCTCAAACCTAGTCAGATAGAGATCTAGACCTTCTTCTCTCTCATTGAATGTTCCCAGTGGAAATGACATTCCTTGTACAGGGTTGGATGCTACCTCTAGCTGATCTGAGTGGGGAGGGGTTGAGGAAGAACTTGAAGCTCCTGATCCCAATCTTCTTAGCTCTAACTCATGCTGTCTTTCTTTTTCCTTTTCTTCCCTCTCTTTTTCTTTTTCCGCCCTCTCTTTTTCTTTTTCTGCCCTCTCATACTCCCATCTCCTAACTTCTGCATCTCTCTCTGCTGCTAATGCTGCCTTCTTCTGTTCTCCTTCTAATTCTAATTTCTTCTGTTCTCTTGCTGCTTCTAACTCTGCTTTCTTTTGCTCTGCTTCTAACTCTGCTTTTCTCTGTTCTGCTTCGAGCTTCTTCTGTTCTGCTTCTAATGCTAGCTTCTTCTGCTCTGCTTCTAGTTCTGCTTTTTTCTGTTCTCTCTCTGCAGCTCTCTCTGCCGCTTCGAGTTTCTTCGCCTCTCTCTCTGCTGCTCTCTCTGCCTTAGCCTCCTGTTTCTCTACCTCTGCATTTATATACGCAATTAGGTCTCCCCTGCTAAGTGTAAAGCTTCTCCTAGTTCCTTGAAACGCAATCTCAAGGCCACTGGGTCCGACATTGCCAAACGTGTCTATGAACAACCTCTGAATCAAGTGGAATACCAAAACACTAGCAATATTGCAATTCAATAACAACAATGCAAAGACCATAAAATTCGTAATCAATAATAGAATAAAACAAGAGTCAAATGGCATACAACAGTTATTTAAGCAAAACCTGCAAAAGAACAATGCAACATACAGGCACAAAAATATTTGAAGCAAAAAAGTTTTTAACTAAAGAATAGTGCACCCAACTGATCAGTGTTATACCCTTACACTATTCTAAGTTATTCTACTACTACTGTTATCTAATTTTATTGTACTTAGGTCCGGTTATACCCAATTCCTATTATACACAGATCCTGGCAGGCTCGCCAATTAAAGTGTCACGTGGGGTTTATGGGCTCTGCACAATGGAATTATGGACCCTCACGTTTATTCGGTGGGAACTGCTAGTAAGTCACCCTATGAATTACTTTAATAAATTTATTTGTTTAGCTCGTTCTGTGTTAAGGTTGGGGTACAGAAATAGATAGAAAAATGGTAAAAGAATACTGTCACACTAGCTTTCACACGGCTATGAATCATATGTAGTCCAGCCACTTGATAACAGTTAAAATCACACATTTATTTCTTCTACTCTATACAAGATTCTCTAAGTACTAATCTAACTTAAAAAGTCTCAGTCACTGCTAATAGTTCGATCGCTGATAGTCTAGGCAGCTGGTATATCTTCCTTGGGCACTTTGCTATAATATTTCATGTAGATTTGGACTACTGTGGTCCGATTTACAGTTTCTGAAGAGTTGGACTACTGTGGTCCTGCTATGATCAGTTTAAGTGCACCTTCGCCTTATGCACTTAACTCATGTGTGGGGTGTTCGAAGTCCTTCTGTGAGGTAGCTTCTGGTCCACCTGTGTCGTTGTGTAGTTGGGTTCCCTTGCCACGCTGTGGGGTCTTGTAGGGGGTTTTCCAGGGTAACTCTCTCCGACCTGTGCGGTAGAGTCTCCTCCCAACTAGTCGCTTCTGTGGAGTGGGGCACACAGGATAGCTCGGGATAGCTCGGGATAGCTCGGGATAGCTCGCCTGCTCGTCTGTAATATAAGAGACGAAATTCTGCACAACCCTGAATAATCGGTTTGTGCAGAGCGTCTCACTGAAAGCCAAAGTAGCCCTCAGTGATAGCTCCACATCTCTATACATAAGCGACGAACATTCTGCTACTTCCGGGTTCCGCTGTAATCTCACTCTAAATTCCTATACATACATACATATAAATCGTGTCTAACTATACACATACAGAATTAATAATAATATAAACATTCAGTGGTACAGCCACTGGTCTGCAAACATACATATAAGTTAAACAACAGTGGTTCCGTACGGGATACAACATGGCGGCGTAACCGGTCGTGTTTCGCCTCGTGGTCGGCTCTTCCACAGGGTCACGCAAATTCGGATTAACAATTCACATTTATGCATAGCAAATTCCACAAACATAATTTCAACAATAATATAAATATATCACGATGAAACAGAAGGGTGTTCATTTACCTGTTTGACAAGTTCAGGCCCGTTGTGACTTGATAGAATTCTATGCTTCTAAGTCCTGCTTCCTGGTCTAAGTGTGTAGAGATTTCTCTAGCTATCTAGCTGTTCACACTTCGGTGTATTCCTCCCAACTGACCAAAACTGTGCGTGGTTTGGACCCAGTCAAACTGGCTCCAACCACTTTGCCTAAGCTCTCCCATTGGTTCCAACGGTCCGATTCAAAACTCAAGTGCTGACGTCACTGCGCTGTGTGTGTGGCTCAGGCTCGCAGTGTGCTGTAATTTAATTGCTGCTGTGTAATAGACTGACTCTCTACTATTACAAAGACTACACAATGCTAAATAGTCAACAAGCAGAGTTAAAACTAGTCCTAACGCGACAGTCCCGGCCAAACACCTTCTTTGTACCATTTAGAATTCCTCGCTTAGGGTCACCTCGCATAAGGTAAAACCTCGGATAACGTCAACCCCGTTTTGGTTCCCAAATGGAGGAGACTACTGCTTAAGAGAAATTGATGTCACAGATGTCGTCATTAATGAGGTCACTTCCTGTTTTGAGATGATGTCATATATTTCTTATGATGTCATTTCCTGTTCACATAGCGTGGGAGGCTGTGCTGGTTAGTCTGTCACATTTTTCTTTTGAACTCATGTTGGATGGAATTTTTGTGACTGAGTTCCACCTAACCTTTATCATAATAATACTGAAAATAAAAAAATGAGAGGGGGTGGGGGGTGGGGTGTGTGTGTGTGTGATTGCATCTGTAAAAAAAATAGCAAAACGTCAGCCATGAAAAAAAAAAGTTGGTCAAACCAACGTGCACACATGTACACACGCACACACACACACACACACACACACACTGTCACACGACACACAAATTTAGCACCTCATATAAGATCAAGTTGTTTTTTTTACTAGTACTGTAGTTGATCTTATCAGAGGACTGTTTAGGGTGCCCCTCGGATAAGATCAAACAAAAATTTGGTCCCGTGGGGGGTCACCTTAAGAGAGGAGTACTGTACTTTAATTATAGGACTTCTTTCCTCTCCCCTCCCCCTCATTTTTGATTTTGCTCTATTATTATTATTATTATTATTATTATTATTATTATTATTATTATTATTATTATTATTATTATTATTATTAATTATTATTATTATTATTATTATTATTATTATTATTATTATTATTATTATTATTATTATTATTATTATTATTATTAATTACTATTATTATTATTATTATTATTATTATTATTATTATTATTATTATTATTATTATTATTATTATTATTATTAATTACTATTATTATTATTATTATTATTATTATTATTATTATTATTATTATTATTATTATTATTATTATTATTATTAATTACTATTATTATTATTATTATTATTATTATTATTATTATTATTATTATTATTATTATTATTATTATCTCTGATGAATCTAAACAGAAAACAAGGCAACGTAAAACACATATGGGGGAGTGTGTGTGTGTGTGCGTGTGGGTGTGTGTGTGTGTGTGTGTGTGTGTGTGTGTGTGTGGGTGTACGAGCGCGCGCGCGTATTGAAAGAAAATGCAAATTTAAAAGTACAAATTATAAGATTAAAAAAAATACCCGGTTGTAAGAATTGAGATATTATTTAATTGTGAGCCTTGTTCATTAGTTTGTTTCATTTATTTATTGTAACCAATTTCCTTCCTTTGTTTTGACTTTGAGAGAGAGAGAGAGAGAGAGAGAGAGAGAGAGAGAGAGAGAGAGAGAGAGAGAGAGAGAGAGAGAGAGATTCGACTTCCAAAGGAGCTTGGAGCTATAAATAGATGTGCAGGAAAATCTTTCGTTAATAGGCCAAGTATTTTCTTTGTACAGTATAGCATTTTTTTAAAATTTCAGTCTGCAATGACTTCAGCAAGCACACAGACACATTGAGAGAGACATAGATACATGGGCTCAAACATCGCACATGGCAATCATTACATTACATTACATTACATGATTAGTGCTTTAGGTCGAGCGGACTCTTCCGAGCCAAATCAGGACCAGACAACCCCTAAAAGATCTGCTGAAACAACCCTAGTGGTAAAACTGAAGGCACTCCACCAGCCAGCCACTTTACAATAAAGACATCCCCAGCATTGAGGCTATACTCTAATTTATTGAACCCCCGTTTACAAAAACAAAATAGAATACAAACATCATTATAAAATATCAACAAAACACATACATATAAAATGCCTACACTGCTAAATAATAACATCATGGGAAGCCCCAGTGACCACCTGGCAGAAAGCGTCCAATACTTCCCAAGCTGATCCAACAGACCTAACACACAAATAAGGAGTTTTGTCCCGGAAGAGTTTTCAAAAAAAAAGGTAGGTGACTGGTCTAGCGAAGAAGAAGATAGTATAGCAGATTTATAGAGCAGAGCAGGAATGAGAAAGAGCAAATGAGAAAGACAGCGACAGTGGGAATTTAAAGCACTAAATTTCCAGAAAGTGGGGATACTATTTATACTGAAAACCCCCGGCACCCCAACGGAGGGGGGAAGGTGGGGGAGTGGGGGATCACGTGGCAATCATCAAAGCCGCCATTATTGTGTAACAGACGACAAGCAAATGAGCAAATGGGGTAATAATTAGCAGCCAATCAGAGACGGTATGGTTCCTTAAAATAAACAAAAAAAAAAAAAAAAAAAAGCTTTATTTTTAATTTTATTTATTTAATTTATTAAAATTGTTTCTTTATTTCATTAATAATAATAATAATAATAATAATAATAATAATAATAATAATAATAATAATAATAATAATAATAATAATAATAATAAAATAATGAAACAATGAAAGTGTACAACATCAGCCCTAAAATTATTGAAGTCATCAAAAGCCTGTATGACAAGGCTAGCAGTGCAGTCCTCCATAACAGCGTCATCGGGAACTGGTTCAGAACAACAATCGGTGTGCGTCAAGGATGCCTACTCTCTCCAACACTCTTCAACATCTTCCTAGAGCGCATCATTTCAGATGCCCTTGCAGATCACGAAGGCACAGTCAGCATAGGGGGTAGAGCAATCTCCAATCTTCGTTTTGCGGATGACATTGATGGATTGGCTGGAGAGGAACAAGAACTTGAACAGCTGGTACAGAGGTTTGACACCACTCCAGAGCTTATGGAATGGAAATAAGTGCAGAGAAGACCAAGATGGTGACCAACAACAACAATGGCATCAACACGGACATCAAAGTCCAAGGCCAATCCCTCAACACAGTGCATAGTTTCAAATATTTAGGAGCCATTGTATCAGACAGTGGGTCCCGACAGGAAGTCCTCTCCAGGATCGCACAAACAACTGCTGCCCTGACAAGGTTGAAGCCCATTTGGAAAGACAGGACTATCAGTCTACATTCCAAAGTAAGACTGCTGCGCTCCATTGTCATCTCCATCTTCCTATATGCTTGCGAAGCATGGACCCTAACAGCAGATCTACAACGAAGAATACAAAGCATGGAGATGAGGTGCTACAGAAGACTTCTGGGCATTCCCTATACCCAACACATCACCAACGACGAAGTCTGACAGACCATCACACAAGTCATTGGACAACACGATGACCTGCTCACAGTGGTGAAGAAACGGAAACTTCGATGGTATGACCACGTCACCAGATCATCAGGCCTTGCAAAGACCATTTTGCAAGGCACAGTGCAAGGAGGTAGAAGAAGAGGGAGACCGAAAAAGAGGTAGGAGGACAACATTCGAGAATGGACTGGTATGACACTGAGCGAAGCCATCAGGGCTGCTGAGGACAGAGAAAGATGGAGTATGCTGGTTAAACGATCATCTGTGGTGCCCCTACGACCTCTGAGTTACGGGACAGGGTAGGATAGAATTTAGTTTATTAATTTATTTGCATTTTTACATCATCATTTGCACTGATCGGGATGTCATGAACCACACAAGACGCAGACTCTATTTTGGCACTTTTCATGCTTTGTTTCTTCACAAACAAATGCCGTCACATTATCATCAACGAGCTGAACGATTTCATTTTCGTACTCTTAGCATCTGTGCAACAACAATAATTCGAAAAAGTTCATATAATATGATGAATAGTCCCCTGCTAGAATTTTCTACTTCATTTTCTTCTTTCCCGCTGCTAGCCTACCATCACAATTTATTTGGAAAAGCTTAAGTAATTTCGTCATCATCATGAGGTCAGAATGTATAGGCATGTTTTGATAAATAACGTCGTTAAAGATTTTATCCATTGCATTTGACTGGGCGGAAAATTTTAAATCTGAAAGTCAGCGATCGCAACAGGGAAAAGCCGAAATTCTGGTGGTTATATTAGTAGCACGTACGTCGATTCGCACATCCTTTTGGATATCCATAATAGTATTATTACGCAAATATTCAAATAAAATTTTAACGGTAAATTTTGGTATTTAGCGTTAGGTTTACAGTTAGTGAAAATTTCGATTAGGGTTAGGGTTAACTGTAACCCTAGGCCTACACTAGACATATTTTCACTAGCAGAATTTGTGCATTTTCATCCTCATCGTTCCTTTTAAAAGGAGAAGAACCACCGTGATGCTTTCGTATGTGACAAATCCTTTTCCATTTGCCATTTTATGCCTGAATGTGCCTTTCTAATTGATGAATGAGAAAGATAGACTACTTTGGGTCGATACTTTTTATTAATGAGAGTTTTAAAGTTTGCAATAGTAAACACCTGTTTCAATTTTTACATGATGTTGGCTTGTTTTATCGCATCTAGATCATATCGTCTTGTTTATGTTCTTGGTTAGATTTTATTATTAAGACTGCTTTTATTTGCCTCTTTTATCACATTTAAATGTTAGCAGTTTAGTCTGATTTTGCCTAGTTTTGTGTGGTCCTGATTCGGCTCTTGGCAGTCCGCTGGACCCTATGTTACGTTGGAGACGCGTGCAATGGTAGGCATGCGTGTGTGACGCGCGCGATAGATCTGTTCGTTTTATTTTGCAACGCATGCAGTAATAGAGTGTATTTATCTTTGATTTGATTTTGCGTTGTTATTAGAAGAAGCTTTGTATAACGTTGGTGTTTTTAGTTGGTCGATATTATTTGAGAATTTTCGAGAATTGGTTGTTTACTATCGATCGAAGCGTATGGATAATTTTAGTGGTAACCACGAGACGCTTCCATCCCAAATAAGGTTGTGTGACGCGAGACAGTTATGATGAAATTAATTCTGATTGGTTGAGGTGTGTCACGTTGGGGGTATTCTCGCTCTTTCTGGAGTTTAGAGAGACTATATAATATATAGTGCCGCACTGTTTCAAAAGGTGGTGTGTTTTTTTAAGAGAGAGTTGAAAGTAGAGACAGTTGTTGTATTAGAGTTGAGAAAGTTGTAAAAAGTGGAAAGTTCACAGTTGAGAATTGTAGAGTGGAAAAAGCGATTAAGCGATGGTATGCAGTTGTTGATGTGTGCTGAATAAAAGTGGAAAACTTCATACGACGACTCCTGACTTGTTGATGATTGAACGGGTTGCGTGGATAAACGAATCTGAGTTACACCTATCAGGATTTCAAGCATCGGGGCTGAATCAACTACTGATAGAAAAACAACATCGAGTGTAACACCCTATAAACACTGAAACTATCTATCTATAGTATACTCTCATCGTTCACGACTGCTTCACATAGGCCTATTCACAATTATGAACTCCGATTTTGGCATGTCGTAATCGCGAGTTTTCGTGTTGACATTTATACAAATACTGATAAATACCTCCCGAAAAAAATGTTTTTGTGCACTTATTCGGCAACGTTCAAAAAGATTTCATTGTAATTTCTTTAGACTTAGACACGATGGGAAAGTCTTCGACAAGACGAACACTTGGATTTAATTATGCAAGCGCAAAAAGATGCGCGAATCGACGTAACAAATACTAACGCCTGTGTTTCGAGACCGGCGTTCTAATTCGACCCCATGCAGATTTGAACATTATTTTCCAACATTTGTGTTTTTGCTTTATTGCTTAGCCTTATTGCACGGTTATGTGTTTGGAATGGGAGTTCGGGTGGGGAGGACGGTTGAGGGGATGGGTGGGGTGGCGTGCAAGAGGGTGGGTGGGTGTTTGAGGTCTTCTTGTCTGGGTTTTGTTTTTAAAATCTTTTCAGGTTATTGAGGTCAGATTGTGCAAAAGACCTGGGTCGGTTCAGACAGCTTTCTTTTACGTCAGCTTTGTGACGTAGCGGGATTCGAACTCATTACCTTTGAAACATGAGCTTTGCGCTCGACCGACTGAGTTCACCTGCCCCCCAGGTTTAGGAGGCACGAAGCGGGCTAAGCAAGCGACCAGAGTTATTTCTGCGTGGATGAACTGTCCATAACCGCGTACATGAGCGAATGAGTGCAGTGCGCTCCTTCAACTGTAATGGATATTTTCGGTGTGTGTATGCTATTGTGTGTGTGTGCGTGTGCATAGGTACATACGTAAGAAGAAGAAGAAGAAGAAGAAGAAGAAGAAAGAAAGAAAGAAAGAAAGAAGGAATGAAAGAAAGAAAGAAAGAAAGAAAGAAAAGAAAGGAAAAGAAAAGAAAAGAAAAGAAAAGAAAGAAAGAAAAAAGAAGAAGAAGCTCAAAACAAGCTGGTTTGTTTTAGTTGCTGGATAAGCTACTCCTCCAGTTCCCAGTAAAACACTCAAAAGGATGAACACACAAGACGGGTTATTAAAGGGTACAACAAAAGGCAGAGCGACAAGTTGAAACTGTAGAAGCTATTTCACAGTATAGGCCCCCATTCCAAACTTTTATTGCACGCTTCTATTCAGTATACTTCAACAATACACGTTGTTATCCTAAATCTGGTTCTTTTGGACAAAGATGGATGGGGTCTCCTTAGTAGCAAATTAATTGAAAGGACTGACTATGCATGGTTGACAAAGCGAGCGTTTGGCGTCAGTTTTAAGGTTACATGACGAGAAAATCAAAGAAAGAAAAAAAACACGGCGATATTTGTTTCCTTTTAAAATACAGCCGTCTTCTTAAATGCTTCGGAAAATCAATCACTTGATGTTCAGCGAGCTCAGCTGATACACCGAGGAGTGGGGAACACAGCGACATAGCCATCTAGTGTCAATGGCACAATAGCCATCTAGTGTCAATGGCACAATAGCCATCTAGTGTCAATGGCACAACAGCCATCTAGTGTCAATGGCACAATAGCCATCTAGTGTCAATGGCACAATAGCCATCTAGTGTCAATGGCACAATAACCATCTAGTGTCAATGGCACAATAGCCATCTAGTGTCAACGGCACAATAGCCATCTAGTGTCAATGGCACAATAGCCATCTAGTGTCAATGGCACAATAGCCATCTAGTGTCAATGGCACAATAGCCATCTAGTGTCAATGGCAAAATAGCCATCTAGTGTCAATGGCACAATAGCCATCTAGTGTCAATGGCACAATAGCCATCTAGTGTCAATGGCACAATAGCCACAAATGCAAAGTATTGGCAACAGAGGAAGGTGAGGGTAGAGATCTTTGTTAAAGATAGCGACTAATAAAGATTATGTCCAACATGTTATGAATAAACTCCAGTCCTGTCTTTTTAACCGAGACCTTTATCACTGGCGCTGTACACAACACCTTTATCACACTTTTATCATTTATGTTGTACACAACACCTTTATCACACTTTTATCATTTATATTGTACACAACACCTTTATCACACTTTTATCATTTATGTTGTACAATACACCTTTATCACACTTTTATCATTTATATTGTACACAACACCTTTATCACACTTTTATCATTTATGTTGTACACAACACCTTTATCACACTTTTATCATTTATGTTGTACACAACACCTTTATCACACTTTTATCATTTATGTTGTACACAACACCTTTATCACACTTTTATCATTTATATTGTACACAACACCTTTATCACACTTTTATCATTTATGTTGTACACAGCACCTTTATTACTTGTGTTGTACACAACACCATTATCACACTTTTATCATTTATGTTGTACAATACGCCTTTATCACACTTTTATCATTTATATTGTACACAACACCTTTATCACACTTTTATCATTTATGTTGTACACAACACCTTTATCACACTTTTATCATTTATATTGTACACAACACCTTTATCATACTTTTATCATTAATGTTGTACACAACATCTTTATCACACTTTTATCATTTATGTTGTACACAACACCTTTATCACACTTTTATCATTTATGTTGTACACAACACCTTTATCACACTTTTATCATTAATGTTGTACACAACACCTTTATCACACTTTTATCATTTATATTGTACACAACACCTTTATCACACTTTTATCATTTATATTGTACACAACACCTTTATCACACTTTTATCATTTATGTTGTACACAACACCTTTATCACACTTTTATCATTTATGTTGTACACAACACCTTTATCACTTGTGTTGTATACATCACCTTTATCACTTGTGTTGTACACACCATCTTTATCACTTGTGTTGTACACAGCACTTTATCACTTGTGTTGTATACACCACCTTTATCACTTGTGTTGTATACAACACCTGTGTCACTTGTGTTGTACACAACACTTTATCACTTGTGTTGTATACAACACCTTTATCACTTGTGTTGTACACAACACTTTATCACTTGTGTTGTATACAACACCTTTATCACTTGTGTTGTACACAACACCTTTATCACTTGTGTTGTATACAACACCGTTATCACTTGTGTTGTATACAACACCTTTATCACTTGTGTTGTACACAACACTTTATCACTTGTGTTGTATACAACACTTTTATCACTTGTGTTGTACACATCACCTTTATCACGTGTGTTGTACACAACATCTTTATTACTTGTGTTGTACACAACACTTTATCACTTGTGTTGTATACAACACCTTTATCACTTGTGTTGTACACAACACTTTATCACTTGTGTTGTATACAACACCTTTATCACTTGTGTTGTATACAACACCTTTATCACTTGTGTTATATACAACACCTTTATCACTTGTGTTATATACAACACCTTTATCACTTGTGTTGTACACAACACTTTATCACTTGTGTTGTACACAACACCTTTATCACTTGTGTTGTACACAACACTTTATCACTTGTGTTGTATACAACACCTTTATCACTTGTGTTTTATACATCTTTATCACTTGTGTTGTATACAACACCTTTATCAATTGTGTTGTACACAACACTTTATCACTTGTGTTGTATACAACACCTTTATCACTTGTGTTGTATACATCACCTTTATCACGTGTGTTGTACACAACATCTTTATCACTTGTGTTGTACACAACACTTTATCACTTGTGTTGTATACAACACCTTTATCACTTGTGTTACATACAACACCTTTATCACTTGTGTTGTACACAACACCTTTATCACTTGTGTTGTATACAACACCTTTATCACTTGTGTTGTACACAACACTTTATCACTTGCGTTATACACAACACTTTATTACTTGCGTTATACATAACACTTTATCAATTGCGTTATACACAAACGTTTTTTTTGTGTTTTTTTTTTTAAAGAAAACCTTGAATAAGGGAAAAAAACAAATTGCTCTTATATAGCGCATGTATAATCTCAAGCAGTGGTTCAAGGCGCAGGCTAACTCAAGCTCGCACAAAGTGCCAACTTGCAGTACACAGCGCACTGCCAACCGCTCCTGACTAGTGAGCGACCGTGAACGAGCTGAACGTCATGCGCGGTGTAAGAGACCCTGTCATGGTCCTGACCTTTCTTGGGACTGACAGGAATGTGCCTCCTTTTTTTTATTCTTTTTTTTATTTTCGTAGGGGCGTGAGAGAAGAGGGAGATTATAGAAACAATCTGGTTTCTCACAACCTCTTCGACAGAAGGATCGACACCATCAAGAAACGTTTAACGAGATTGTACCGCGAAAAGAAACCCTTGAGAAATGTCAAGGTCGAAATATGCACATCAGTCGTGTTTTCTTTAACTGTTTCGTTATCTTTTTTGGGGGGGTCTTTTTTGGCGGGGTGATAAAACTTACGCTGTTTAATATATTGACGCTTAATAAATGTCAGCCTCGAAATGACATGCGCTCAACATTTTCGTTTTGCTTTGTTTACGACGTCATAAATTACCGCAACTTGCAATCATTTTCTTTGTATATACATGTACCAAGAATTATCCACTTCAAAATCAGTCATTCTGTGACTACTCCTGCTAAGTCTACTCTTTAGAATTGCCGCAAGGGCTTAAGAAGACATTGTTAAACTTCTTCATTTAAAAAAAAATAAATATATTAGAGGAGTCACAACAGACTTCTGAAATAGTGGTGGCTAAAGTAGGCTCAAAACAACAACAACAACAACAACAACAACAAAATGTAAACAAAAAACAAAAAACTAACAAACAATAAAATAAAACGTATGAACCGTAGAGTAGAGAATTGTATGTACCTAGACTTGGAAGGAGTATCTTTTTGGAGGCAGTAGACTTCGTAGCAATAAACATCAGAGAGAGAGAGAGAGAGAGAGAGAGAGAGAGAGAGAGAGAGAGAGAGAGAGAGAGACAGAGAGAGAGAGACAGACAGAGACAGATAGACAGAGACTGAGACAAATCTGCTCGGGCAATCTTGTCACATGGTGAGTTGGGATATTTTATATATATTTATAAATACCGTACACTTTAAAAATGTGGTACCACTTGTGGAAACATAAAAAGCCATTTGCCCTGCAGTCCTGTCACAAGCAATGTCATACAGTTTACAACGTTCCCGTTAAGTGCTTTAGCATTTTCTCAAGTCAGCTGAATTCCTCCTTGTTGTTTTATGACGGTTCTGTCAATACGAAACAACAACCACAACCACAACCACAGCGGCGACGATTTTTTCATTTGTTTAACTTAAGATCTATACACATAGTGATTTTAGACCAACAACAACAGCAACAACAACAATAAATAAATAAATACATTAATGAACTGGTTAATTAAAAAGATTTAACATTAACATTGTAACAATTTGACCAGCTTAAACTCCTACTAAAAATTAACAAAATTCTTAGACATCAAACATTTTCTTTCTTACATGTGAATGTAAGCTTACTATCAAAATATATGTCAAGTATGCAGATTCATGCAGTTTTCGGAAACACTAATTCAGCAATACCGAGGCCCAAAACAAGAAAAAAAAATCGGCAACCAACCGCTATCTCCCGCAATATTAAAACTAGCCAGTCAACCCCGCGATTTGCCTCCGCAAACCCGCCGAATCCCCAGATCGGATAATCACTTCCGCCGAGGCGACGACGACAGCAACCTCCGCAAACCCGCCGAATCCCCAGGTCCGACAATCACTTCCGCCGAGGCGACGACGACAGCAACAACAAATAGCTCAGTTATTGTTGTCCTGTTGTATATTTTCTTGGATGACGGTGATGATGATGATGATGATGATGATGATGATAACTACTACTACTACTACTACTACTACTACTACTACTACTACTACTACTAAAACTACTACTAGGAATAGCGAGCGAAAGAACAGAAGATTGTCTATGTCACCATGATAGGGGTGTCGGATAGCGCAGTGGTTGGAGCACTCGCTACTGTGTCGCAAGATAAGCACCGTCCAGTGCGGTTAGCACTTGGATGGGTGACCGCAAAAACGTGAAGCGACAAATAACAACGCCCCTAGTTGACTCAACTGTGACTGAGTACCTACTCTCTTAAGGGTGGGGAAGGTAAAGCAGCGAGGGAGAGAGATGGGCATCACCCTCATTACGCTGGCCCAAGATAAGTGTGATCGCCAACATCACGCACCCCTACGGCCACAAGGCTATGGGACTACCTTTACCTTTTTTTACCACCATGATAGAGGGAGCATGTTCCAGAGGGATGGACCGTTTGACGAAAAGGGTTGAAGACCGACAGACACAAGTTTTGTGGGAGGGATCTGAAGGAGGAGATGGTCAAAGGCTGAACGAAGCGTGCGGGATGAAGTGTACTGTCGAAGAAGGTCAGAGAGGAAAGACAGGGCCCATCTTTCTATTAAAGTGAAAGGTACTTTTAATATTGGAATAAAGGGTGATTTGCGCTAGTTTTTACAAGGAATCGCGCTTTATGAAAGCTTGTTCTTCTTCTTCTTCTTCTTCTTCTTCTTCTTCTTCTTCTTCTTCTTCTTCTTCATCTTCTTCTTACTATTATTATTATTATTATTATTATTATTATTATTATTATTATTATTATTATTATTATTATTATTATTATTATTATTATATTAATGTTATGAAATGCCATGGCTGTGCAAGTATGAAATACATTTTCTTTAAAGTGCAATTTGCATTAGGCAAAACGGAACACTAATAATATACTGATTTAATGTAACGAGACAAGTAAATGTGTGTAAAGAAAGAGTAATTCTAAATAAACTTAATTAAAGAAATGGTTAAAGAAAGAAATGAAGTTGGAAGAACAAAAAGAAGAAGAAGAAGAAGAAGAAGAAGAGGAGGAGGAGGAGGAGGAGAAGAACAAGAACAAGAAGAATACGTACAAGAAGAATAAGAACAAGAAGAACAAGGAAGGAGAAAGAAAAGAGAAGGCAAGAAGGAAGAGGATGAGGAGAAGAAGGAAGAAGGAGGAGGAGGAGGAGGAGTAGAAGGCCAGCATTGTTACCCAAGTCCTTTTCCTAGACGACGCCAAGATGAACACTTCCTTCAGCTAGCGAGGGACATGGCAGCAATGAGGTCCACACGTCTTCTCTCCTCTCCTGCTCGCCGTGGCAGTCTTTTCACGTAGGCTAAATCAAAAAGTTCAGTTGAAAACTTAACAAAACCAAGCAAGTCTTCCAGAAGTTGAGCGATACCGACCACGAGGAAAAAAATATATTTGCACTGTTGCGGTACTAATTAAAAGACGCTGTGTCATCGATACACAAGGAATGTAATTAAGGAAAATCCCCCAAAGCGCTACGGGGAAGCTAAAACAAACACAAAAACAAAATAACAACAACAACAAACTGTCCATTAACCACAAGGATAATAGAAACTGTTACTTATTATGTCATGTAACGTGTATTCGCATTTGTGATATTAGAGATAAGCGTGGGTAAGAAAAAATGAATGAATCTGTTAAACATACTATTTTTTTTTTTATGTATGTATTAGATTTTAAGAAATGTCGTGTATGTTTCTTGGTTTCATCAGTTCAAATGCGACACACACGGCTTGTACATAATTCCTTAGATGGTAATAAAGACTAGTTGACTTGAATGGAATAGATGTTGACTTGAATGGAATAGATAGAAACTGTCCACACACAAACTGAAAGGCACGAGACACAAGATACAATCCTTCACAGAGAATTGTTAACACAGAGAGTAAAACCCCAGAAATAAGATGGAGAGACTGGAATGCAATACCACGAGAGGTATTGGGGTTGTTTTTTCCAACAAGATACAAAAATGTCCCCAAGACCAGTACACACTATGGAAGTTCTCCGAGCACAAGACTAAAGATCAAGTAAAGTCTCGAAAGATAATAATTGTGGAACAAGGAGTACTACCGTTTTTGCTTCACAAATATACCAACAAATCTCCAAGATTAATAAACTACGAAGGTTCTCCCGGCACAAGTCTGGTAGCCAAAGACTCGGAAAGAGATCTGTGACACAAGCAATATTACCTCTTTTCTCACACTTTGAAATAAAGTCCCCCAAGACCAGTACACGATGACATGTTTTCGGAGCACAAGACTATAGTGGCCAATCTCCACAGAGAACTGAGGTACAAGAAAGATATATTAAAGGACGGCCCCAAAGAACAATGACAAGGCTTTGCAGTAAGTCAGTCTACCCCGATCACGTATTCAACCTACCTTGGGGCTTGACACGCAGACAGCTTGGGGTGGCGAGACAGCCCCAGGGGTGGGAAAAAGGTGAACCAGGATAAGGGGAAGAGGGTAGGGGGATAAGGAGAAAGAAGGGCGGAGTGAGGGTGGGGGTTGGTCGGGCAAGATACCCCTAGGTGGGGAGTTCTTGAGAGGTGAGGGTTGGTGGGGGAGTGGGGAGGATTTACAGGTAAGGGGTCTCTAGTTTAGGGACAGAAGGCAAGGAGCAAACCATTGAGAGGTAAATGAATGGAGGCGACCTAATTCAGCTAGCAGGCGGCGAGCAGTTTGAAGATGTGTCTTAGAGTCGGTCTCGTGTCAAATCAATATTCTAAGTTTATAACGTAAAATCACTGCAACTTTTATAATGTACACTCAGCACCAGCTTACAAGGAAGCTAAACACGCCGATTACAGGTACGGCTCTCCAGGTTCATGACACGGACGATCACTAGCTTCAACAATACAAGAACGCCTCTCTCTCTCTCTCTCTCTCTCTCTCTCTCTCTCTCTCTCTCTCTCTCTCTCTCTCTCTCTCTCTCATTCATTCATTCATTATGTTTTTTATTACCGCTAGCTATAGGCAAGTGACTGATAGCGATTTGTTATGTCCTTGACGTAAAGAATCAAGAGAGGACGAAGTGCATTTTGTAATACGCAGTCCGTTTTTTGAACATTTGAGAAAACAATTAATTGCTGCTACGTTTATTAGAAACCCAAATGCGTTTAGCTTTAATATTTTGCTGTCGTCGAAAATACAAGAAACTGTCTGAAAGTTATGTAAATTTGTGTACAAAGCGTTTAAAATGAGGGAGATAGCAATGTTTCTTCTGATTGAGTGTTTGTTATATATGTTTGATTGCACATACCCCTTCAATATGGGGTATAGTCTATAAATAGAATAAAACATTCGCCTTCGTCTTCTCTCTCTCTCTCTCTCTCTCTCTCTCTCTCTCTCTCGCTGGCGGCAGGGAAAGCTCAGTGGTCAGAGCGCACGACTTGTGTGAGTGCGTCTTGGGCGACGTGGGTTCGAATCCTGACTTCAGCTTCTCTATTTTGTGATTGCTGGATATTACGGGCCAGCGCCTTGAAAAGTTCTCTGAACTTGTAAGTGCGCTATATAAAAAAAATCTCTTTCTCTCTCTTCTCTCTCTCTCTCTCTCTCTCTCTCTCTCTCTCTCTCTCTCTCTCTCTCTCTCTCTCTCTCTCTCTCTCTCTCTCTTTCTCATTAGGTCAACCTCGCCGCACATCAGCAGCCCATAGCTACCCCTTGGGGTCATGAGCAATCTTGCCACTGTAGATTGTTCTAACCTATAAAGGGAACAGTGAAAGCCCCAGTTGAAAACCTGTCTTGCCTTTGTAGGCATGACAGATTCACTGCGGCAACAGTACCCCCGTTGGAGTGCCGGGGGTTTCAGTATAAATAGTATCCCCACTTTATGGAAATTTAGTGCTTTAAATTCCCACTGTTGCTATCTTCCTCATATACTCTTTCCCATTCCTGCTCTGTCCTATCACTCTGCTATACTATCTTCTTCTTCGGTAGATCAATGACCTACCTTTTTTCTTGAAAACTCTTCCTGGACAAGACTCCTTGTTTGTGTATGAGGTCTGTTGGATCAGCTTGGGAGTGTTGGACGCTTTCTGCTGGGTGGTCACTAGGGCTTCCTATGATGTTAGTATTTAGCAATATAGGCATTTTATATGTATATGTTTCGTTGATGATTTGTAATGATGGTTGTATTCTATTTTGTTTTTGTAACCGGGGGTTCGCGTAGTTGAGGTAAACCCTCAGCCGTCCCCCGCGTGGGATGTCTTTATTGTAAAGTGACTGGCCGGTGGAGGGCGTTCAGTTTTCTCTCTAGGGTTGTTTCAGCAGATCTTTTATGCGGATCGGGGGTTGTCCGGTCCTGATTTGGCTCGGAGGAGTCCGCTGGACCTAAAGCAACAATAAATCAATCAATCAATCAGCCCATAGCTATGAACGTCATTGGATGACATTAGAAAGATATAACAAAGCAGGAGTTATTTCAGAAAACAGAATACATACGTGGTTTTGTTGTGAATACCCCGAGATAACAGAGGTTTAGAATAAAACTTTCTGTAATTGCGCTGTAACCTACAATGGAATTCGTTCCCTCTTCTACTTCACGATCCACCCCTTCTACATCACGATCCACCCCTTCTACTTCACGATCTACCCCTTCTACTTCATGATCCACCCCTTCTACTCCACGATCCTACTTAACGATCCACCCCTTCTACTCCACGATCCTACTCCACGACCCACCTCTTCTAGTTCACGATCCACCCCTTCTACTTCACGATCCACCCCTTCTACTCCACGATCCACCCCTCCTACTTCACGATCCATCTCTTCTACTTCACGATCCACCCTTCTACTCCACGATCCACTCCTTCTACTTCACGATCCACCCCTTCTACTTCACGATCCACCCCTTCTACTCCGCGATCCACCTCTTCTACTTCACGCTCCATCTCTTCTACTTTACGATCCACCACTTCTACACCACGATCCACCCCTTCTACTCCACGATCCACCTCTTCAACTTCACGATCCACCCCTTCAACTTCACGATCCAACTCTTCTACTCCACGATCCACCCCTTCTACTTCACGATCCACCCCTTCAACTTCACGATCCACCCCTTCTACTTGACGATCCACCCCTTCTACTCCACGATCCACCTCTTCAACTTCACGATCCACCCCTTCTACTCCACGATCCACCTCTTCAACTTCACGATCCACCCCTTCAACTTCACGATCCACCCCTTCAACTTCACGATCCACCCCTTCAACTTCACGATCCACCCCTTCATCTTCACGTTCCCCCCTTTTACTTCACGATCGACCTCTTCTACTTATCGATCCACCTCTTCTACTTCACGATCCACCTCTTCTACTTCACGATCCACCCCTTCTACTTCACGATCCACCTCTTCTACTTCACGATCCACCCCTTCTACTTCACGATTCACCTCTTCTACTTCACGATCCACCCCTTCTACTTCACGATCCACCTCTTCTACTCCACGATCCACCTCTTCTACTTCACGATCCACCTCTTCTACTTCACGATCCACCCCTTCTACTTCACGATCCACCTCTTCTACTTCACGATCCACCCCTTCTACTTCACGATCCACCTCTTCTACTTCACGATCCACCCCTTCTACTCCACGATCCACCTCTTCTACTTCACGATCCACCCCTTCTACGTCGCGATCCACCCATTCTACTCCACGATCCACCCCTTCTACTCCACGATCCACCTCTTCTACTTCGCGATCCACCCCTTCTATTTCGCGATCCATCCCTTCTACTTCACGATCCACCCATTCTACTCCAGGATCCACCCCTTCTACTTCACGATCCACCTCTTCTACTGCACGATCCACCCCTTCTAATCCACGATCCACCCTTCTATTTCACGCTCCATCCCTTCTACTTCACGATCAACCCCTTCTACTCCACGATCCACCCCTTCTACTTCGCGATCCACCCCTTCTACTTCGCGATCCACCCCTTTTCCCCCAACTGCCTTAACCAACGCCACCTCTCCTCTTCATGTCGCCACAAAGGTACGATTACATTACATTACATCATTAGTGCTTTAGGTCCAGTGGACTCTTCCGAGCCAAATCAGGACCGGACAACCCCCGATCCGCGTAAAATATCTGCTGAAACAACCCTATAGGTAAAACTGAAAGCTCTCCCTCCACCAGCCAGTCACTTTACAATAAAGACATCCCACGCAGGGGACGCTGAGGCTGTACTCTAATTTATCGAACCCCCGTTTACAAAAACAAAATAGAATACAAACATCATTATATATTATCAACAAAACACATACATATAAAATGCCTACATCGCTAAATAATAACATCATAGGAAGCCCTAGTGACCACCTGGCAGAAAGCGTCCAATATTCCACACGCTGATCCAACAGACCTCATACACAAGTAAGGAGTCTTGTCCCGGAAGAGTTTTCAAGAAAAAAGGTAGGTGACTGGTCAAGCGAAGAAGAAGATAGTATAGCAGATTGATAGAACAGAGCAGGAATGAGAAAGAGCAAATGAGAAAGACAGCGACAGTGGGAATTTAAAGCACTAAATTTCCAGAAAGTGGGGATACTATTTATACTCAAACCCCCGGTACCCCAAAGGTACGATAAAAATCCTTTTCATTCTATTAAACGTGCAGGTGACAGGCTGAAATAAGTCAATTCAAGTCAATTCAATTCAAGTCAAGTCAAACCAAGTTAATTAGTCGTCATTGCTCTCTGTTAGCACTGTCGGTTTAAACGACTATAGATAGACCTTGATCCCGACATGTCCTATAACCAGTTGAACTCCGCAGGTATTAAATACCACAAAAGACGGATATTTCGTTTAACTTAACCCTTACGGATGCAGTCAATCTAACATTCACAACAACAACTACAACAACAACAACAACAAAAATGCCATTTCCTTTCCGTGTTTTAACAGTGATCTCCCTGCCTTTACCCCTCACTTTTGAGTGAAAGAGGTGTGTTTGTTTTGTGTATGAGAGTGGGAAACATGTGAGGGTGTATGTTGGTGCAGCTCGCCGCGCTTTTGACCAGTTTGTTGATTTGTGGGAAAGCGCTTGTTTAGCAATTAGCAGTAGTAATAGTAGTAGCAGTAGAAGGTAAATCTAGCAGTAGTTGTAGTAGTAGTAGTAGTAGTAGTAGTAGTAGTAGTAGTAGTAGTAGTAGTAGTAGTAGTAGTAGTAGTAGTAGTACTCTGCGTACAAAACGCTTCCTAACTGGAGTAAAGGTTGACTGCACAATCTCAAAGCAAATGACAAAGAAAAACGCAATCTTCTCCGACCGACAAAGTCTTTCTTTAGGAGGATCTATACTTACACAATAAAGAATACAGACTTTATTAAGCCAAACCACAGCATCCATTTGCAAATGGAAATTCCCCCGAGGGTGGTAAATAGTCACACACACACACACACACGCGCGCGAACGCACCCACCCACCCAACACACACAAACGTGTAGATGATCAAAACCGGGGTTTCTTTAGAATGTAGGAAACGGAAAGTGATTTTCTTGACGGAAAGAACGCAAACTTCATCTAAAAATGTAAGAATCTGATGCAAAATTGGCTCTTTCCGTCTAAAAAGTTGACCTAGTTCGTCTCCTAAAGGCGACAAAATAGGTCGAACTTTCTTCAAAATTTCTCCGAAAATTGACTGGATTTTGTCCGTCCCGGATAGAGCACGCCCATACACTCCCATGCATTAAAAGAGCACCCCCGCGCACTTAGAAAAAAGTGGGTGGCTGGAAAATAGTGGGTGACTAATACACAAACCCATTCTCTGCATAAAAAGCAAGGTCAGTCACCCATTTCAAGGCTTATGACCAAAAAAAAGCATAATTCGTACAGTCATATATCTCACAGACAAACACTTATAAAACTTTAATTTGAAATAAACATACAGACACTACATTAACATCCTGAAGAAAGGCTTATAATAGGGCCACAAACTTCATAAAGATTACTCTTTCTTTAATTTTTTTTTTGCCAAGGAGAATAAATTGTGATGAATTATTAAATATTTTGTTAAATTTAATTTACTAATTAATTAATTCAATAATTAATTAAATTAAATTTGTCAATTAGTTAAATGACGCCAAGAACCTCTCAGAAGCCCAATATAAAAAAGTTCATTATTTATTTTATGTATGTATAATAATAATAATAATAATAATAATAATAATAATAATAATAATAATAATAATAATAATAATAATAATAATAATAATAATAATAATAATAACGGATTTTTATATAGCGGGTTCTTCAGCCTATGACCAGACTCACCACGCTTTACATAGTCATTACATATAAATACATGCACTCGATGAAACATCACTTTTACTACAATACACCAAAAGACGGAACAGTAAAGGTACAGACTATTTACAACTATGTACATAAATTACAAAAAAGACAAAAATATACTATTTACAACTATGTACACATGTATCATCAGTCCACTCCCAGTTGATTACCTCTTTTAATAGAAGACTGCTATTGTTAGGGCTTGTACGAATGTAATACATTTATAATACGTGATACACTCTTGCAAAGACCATCCTGCAAGGCACAGTGCAAGGAGGTAGAAGAAGAGGGAGACCGAAAAAGAGGTGGGAGGATAACATTCGAGAATGGACTGGTTTGACACTGAGCGAAACAATCAGGGTTGCTGAGGACAGAGAAAGATGGAGTACGCTGGTTAAATGATCATCTGTGGTTCCCCTACGACCTCCGAGTTATGGGATAGGATAGGATAGGATAGGATAAGATACACTCTTATGTCCCAGCCAGACCTACCGATTTTCATAAAATGTACCCGGTCACACACTGCAATAAGTTGTACAACAAACTTGCGATAAAATCTCTTGCGAATCCATCGCAGATTCAGAGGATAGAACATGTTCTAATGATGAATTCATAAGTCCGAACCAATCAGAACGTGCTGGGGCGTCCTTGACATTGCGACTGAAGAAAATGGCTGACACCACAACACAAAGGTTGTCATCGGATCAAAGAGCAGAATAAGCCCCGTGTGTCTTCCTCCTCCCGATCCATTGCCGTACCCACCATCGACAGAAGTTTCCTCCTCATCTGCTACTAAAACTGGGAAATATGGCAGACAATCATCTCTCTCACTATCCTCCGAATTGCTCGAACTCGAACTGTCGG
Organism: Oncomelania hupensis; assembly: GCA_036898135.1. Classification (NCBI taxonomy): domain Eukaryota; kingdom Metazoa; phylum Mollusca; class Gastropoda; order Littorinimorpha; family Pomatiopsidae; genus Oncomelania; species Oncomelania hupensis. Next base: position 16,757,324 of record CM072525.1, on the reverse strand, counting down.
CCATAGCTTTCACAAGTACGTAGCAACATGCAAGGGAGAGCACTACATGAACAAAGAAAACCTATGAGCGAGCCGCAGGGAAAATCAACTTCCGCCTCTGTTGTACGGATTTAATTTTAGCGTGCGACCAGTCCTGAGATTAAATCGCATGGATCAAATTGTATGATTTAATCAGTAGGTCTGACCGGGCCATGACAGAGTGTACGTATTTCAAACTTGTGAATGTAAATTGTTTAGATGGTAATTGTGATGTGGAACTGTGATAGCAGAAGTATGAAATGTGTTGTATTGATGAGCTTGCTGTCATATCTTATAAAATGCGATAGTTTCTTGCATGAATGTATTTAGAACTTAAAATGTTTAAGTTTTGTTTTTTTTAATTACTTCACTAAGGAGTGATTGTAAATGCTTTGTACATTTAACATGGTCTTCGGGCAATCTACTTTCCCAGGTAAGGTTGCTGAGCCCCTCTTGTCATCTCCAACTTCCTATACTCTTGCGAAATATGGACACTCATAGCAGATCTACAACGAAGAATCCAAAGCATGGAGATGAGGTGCTACAGAAGACTTCTGGGCATTTTCTATACACAAACACATCACCAATGACGAAGTCCCACAGACCATCACACAAGCCATTAGACAAACGCGATGACACGCTCACAGTGGTGAAGAAACGGAAACTCCGATGTTAATTTCACATCACCAGAGCATCAGACCTTGTAAAGACCATCATGCAAGGCACGGTGCAAGGAGGCAGAAGAAGGCGGAGACAGAAAAAGAGGTGGGAAGACAACATTCAAGAATGGACTGGTTTGACACTGAGTGAAGCCATGAGGACTGCTGAGGACAGAGAAAGATGGAGTACGCTGGTTAAACGATAATCTGTGGTGCCCCTACGACCTTCTAGTTACGGGATAGGATGGGATAGGATAGGATAGGTCTTTAATATGCACTTTCCTTTTTATGTGAAATGATCAACGGTTTGTGTACATTCCGTATTTGAGGTAAATAATAATAATAATAATAATAATAATAATAATAATAATAATAATAATACAGGATGCTATATACGCGCCTTTCCCCAAATCAATCAGGCTCAAAGCGCGGCGATCTATACCAACATACACGCTCACTTGTCTCATCCACCCTCACACCCACCAAATATACATCCATCACTCAAACAGGTGGTGTAAAGGCAGGAAGATCGCTACTGGAAGACGGAAAGAAAATCGAATTTTTAGTTTTGACATTTTTATATTGACTGCGTCCTGTACCATTATTGAAGGGAGGGAGGAAACCGGAGTGCCCGGAGAAAACCCTCGGTGACCTCAATAGTCTCGTACCTAAGTCACATACGTTCGCCCCTTGCGGGAATCGAACCCGCGACCTTCGGCATAGGAAACCGGCGACTTATCCACTGCGCCATGAGGTAACACAGGTGGGTTGTATTGTATATTATTTTATTGTACAATGGCGGCAGCTTTGTTATTAGAGGACAGGACGGCATAAGGCAAGTTGATAACACTAAAACGAATTCTAAGAACTTGGAAAAATATTGTGTTTCAATGGGACACACCATTAAAGGACCTGGGATGGTAAAAGGAAGGTCTGACGACACTTGAATGGCTGGTGAGAAGGAGGAGAGAAGAGGAAGGAGCCTGGAGATAGAAGAAGATGATGAGAAGAGAGAGAGGGGAGGAGGATGAGAGAGAGGAGGAGGAGGAGAAGAGAGATGCGGATGGGGAAAAGAGCTAGAAGAGGGAAAGGAAAGGATAATGGAAAGAGGAATGAGACAGAGAGTGGGAGAGACAAAGAGAGAGAGAGAGATGGAGAGTTGAAAAGACAGAGAGAGAGAGAGAGAGAGAGAGAGAGAGAGAGAGAGAGAGAGAGAGGGAGAGAGGTGGGTAGGAAGTGAAGGAGAAGGAGGAGAGCTAGAGAACAAGAGGAAGGGGAGATAATTACACAGAGGAGAAAGAAAAAAAGAGTAAAAGGAGATTGAGGAAGAGAGAGAGAGAGAGAGAGAGAGAGAGAGAGAGAGAGAGAGAGAGAGAGAGAGAGAGAGAGAGAGAGAGAGAAGATCAAGGGGAAAGGGGGAGAAAAGACTGTTAAGGTCGTGGAAGACAGGAATTTGTCGAAAGGCTAAGCCTAGGTCATGAACTGAGACTGGGTTTTGAATGACTCTTCTTACATGTACTATACAGTGAATGAAGAGATTTCTGAAAAACTGTGACCTTACAAGAAACGAAACAAGCAAGAGCGGCAAGCCGCGTCTGCAGTGAGAGGACCAAGCGTTGCCAGTCCAATAGGTCGGTCGCAAATTTTGCACACACACACAAACACACACCCACACACACCCACACCCACACATACACACACACACACACACACGCACTTTCTCATACACTCAATAATACATAAAATAAATAAATAAATACTTTAAAAACAACAATTGAAAGTAGTGCGATTTAATGGCATTTTTGTCTTTTAAGTGAAGCTTTGTGATGTTATATTCGATGTTTTAATAATTGATTATGATTATGGTCCTTGTCTGGTTTTATGTTTATGTTATAGTGCCCGTACGTAGAAACCACGAAGTAAGCTTAATGCAGTGACTGCAGTGCATAGTAAGCAATGGCCGTGACTTTCTCGCTTCAATGTGTGTACATGTATGGGTGGGCGTGTGTGTGTATGTGTGATTTTAGTTGTCGCTATATATGGGAGAGTGTATATTGAGACTTAATAATCAATAAATTATTATTATTATTATTATTATTATTATTATTATTATTATTATTATTATTATTATTATTATTATTTTTATTATTATTATTATTATTATTATTATTATTATTATTATTATTATTATTATTATTATTATTGTATTATAATAACGTATTTTAATAATTTGTCAATATAAATGTTTTGTAATTATTAACAAATTTTAATAATAATAAACAAATTTTGACAATGATAATAATAATAATAATAATAATAATAATAATAATAATAATAATAATAATAATAATAATAATAATAATAATAATAATAATCAAACAGCATGCTGTCGCGCGATTATTTTTTTCTTCAATGGAACTCAAAGAGCGGCGATCTAAATAGATCGCTATTACTGAAGTCGGAATAGATATCAATTTTTATTTTTGAAATTTTAGGTTGACTGCATCCAGTGTCATTATTGAAGGGAGGGAGGAAACCGGAGTACCCGGAGAAAGCCCTCGGTGTCTTGAAAAGTCTCGTAAGCTTACCTAAGTCATATAGGTTTGTCACACACGGGTTCGAATCCGCGACCCTTGACACAGGAAAGCAGACCACTATCAGCTGTGCTCCCGTTGTTTGTAGATTATAGTCACACGACACTTTCGCATATAGGTGACTACTGGACCGATTTATACTGACACCAGCGGGCCAGTTGTTGGTAAAGGGGAAAATAATATGATCACACGTTGACCAATCCGGGATTCGAACCAGCGACCTTTCGGTTACTAGCAAGACGCTCTTACCAACTGAGCTACCCGGCCCCACTGTGCTCCCGTGCCACTTATATTTATTATTGTAAAGTGACTGGCTGGTGGAGAGCTTTCAGATTTACCACTAGGGTTGTTTCAGCAGATCTTTTATGCGGATCAGGGGTTGTCCGGTCCTGATTTAGCTCGGAAGAGTCCGCTGGACATAAAGCAATAGTAATGTAATGTAATGTAATGTAAACTCCTATTGATCTGGGGTGTGTATATAGACACTGCATACTATTCTCCTTGTCAATATTTATAAAGACAATAAAGGATTCTGTATTGTGTATTTTGAATTGTGTATTCTGTATTGTGTATTCTGTATTGCGTATTCTGTAAAATGTCCATTATCATAACAAAATAAGAAATGTTCATATATCCTGCAGAGAACCTGATGATGAGAAGTTTCGACCCTCTGTGTTGAATTCTCGAAGTATGGCATCCGTAGATTGCGAGATCCAGAACAGTAACCAATAAGAGCCTAAGCCGAGGTCTAGTCTGTGCGGGCATTCGTCCCATCGCACAGACTTTAACAGATCCTGACGCTCATGTCCTTGGCGGGTGAGTGCCGGCAACACAAATAGACCCAGAAAGCACTAGGTACCTTCTCCCCAATCCCTGGTCCACTAGGATTGGGCTTAGTTGGATTACATTACATTACATGATTGTTGCTTTAGGTCCAGCGGACTCTTCCGAACCAAATCAGGACCGGACAACCCCTGATCCGCATAAAAGATCTGCCGAAACAACCCTAGTGGTAAAACTGAAAGCTCTTCACCAGCCAGTCACTTTACAATAAAGACATCCCACGCAGGGGACGCTGAGGCTGTACTCTAATTTATCGAACCCCCGTTTACAAAAAAACAAAATAGAATACAAACATCATTATAAATTATCAACAAAACACATACATATAAAATGCCTACATTGCTAAATAATAACATCATAGGAAGCCCTAGTGACCACCTGGCAGAAAGCGTCCAATATTCCCAAGCTGATCCAACAGACCTCATACACAAATAAGGAGTCTTGTCCCGGAAGAGTTTTCAACAAAAAAGGTAGATGACTGGTCTAGCGAAGAAGAAGATAGTATAGCAGATTGATAGAACAGAGCAGGAATGAGAAAGAGCTAATGAGAAAGACAGCGACAGTGGGAATTTAAAGCACTAAATTTCCAGAAAGTGTGGATACTATTTATACTGAAACCCCCGGCATCCCAACGGGGGAGCTTAGTGGGATGGGCGTCAAGCGAAGCAGCAAGTAGGAACCCCGGGCGGCCTGTAGAGTTATCTGCCATGGCCTGTGGAGTTATCTGCCATGGCCTGTGGAGTTATCTGCCATGGCCTGTGGAGTTATCTGCCATGGCCTTGCGCAGCTCGTGAGCACGAAACCCCGCAATGCAAGAACAATGACGAAATAACCTGTGAGAATAGAAGGGTTTTGCCACACAGACAGACAAAAAGACAGACAGACAGATCATTAAGACAAACGTTGACCACTGAGTTACTTCTGCTACAGACAGACGGAGAGAGGCTTACGAGGCAGAGAGACCGATATAAATCAGGGGTGCAGGTGTATATAATCGCATCATAATATGACCGAGGGTGCAGTATTTAGAACGGATTTAAGGCACTCGTGCATAGCAACATTTCAACTGAAGTGTTTACCAAGCTTCGTCTACTGAGTGAAAACAACGGAGTAAACCTCTCTCTTTTCAATTAACATACAATACAATACTGTTCAACTAAATTGTCCCCCCAAAAAAGACAAATAAAACACGCGAAAATGTGGGCTTTGGATTTTTCAAACTGGGTTGTTCGCCTCTCGCTCTTCAACCCAAGATGACGCATTGTTTGGTGCTGCTTGAAGTGCTAAGAAGACAAAGTGGTAAGAATGCGTAACTTGAAAATATAGCTATATTAAGACTGTTAATGATCGTGAAAAACGGCATCTTAAGATTGAATGCAAACGTTGGATTTTAATACAAGCTTACTTCTGATATTGTCAGATATGTCACATGGAACGAAAAGATTGTGGAGATGGCGATCGCGTTGCGTCAAGGGGAAAAGAAAGAGAGCGAGAGAGAGAGAGAGAGAGAGAGAGAGAGAGAGAGAGAGTGTGTGTGTGCGTGAGAGACAGAGAGAGAGATTATTTGAGAGTATTAAATACAACACATTAACTTTATAATATTCACCTCTTGGAAAAATAACAGATAAACAAGGTCATCATCAGATAAAATCTGTTTAAAAATTTCAAATCAAATTATTGTTGCTAATATCAATCAAAAACAATTAATGTTTATTTCATTTTAGGAAGGAGAGAGAGAGAGAGAGAGAGAGAGAGAGAGAGAGAGAGAGAGAGGGGGGGAGGGAAGATACATCCATCGATTTGTATCTCAGTGATATCTTTTTAAGAACTATTCTCTGGAATGCGGGGATTTCCCTTCACTTTAAAGACATAATATCACGTTAAGTAATCAGTAGTATATTTTTACAGATGTGATATCATGTTAAATAATAAAGAAAACAATAAAGGCACTGACTGCCTTCTTATTCAAAGATACGTTTTCCAATTTTAAAAAATCCACAAGATCCACTTTACTTCAAAAAGAACAGACGCATTCAACATTTACTTATACAAAGCTGACATTGTTACAGTGACGATGATAATGATGATGATGATGATGATGATGATGATGATGATGATGATGATGATGATGATGATGATGATGATGATGTTGTTGTTTTTGTTGATGATGACGATGATGATGATGATGATGATGATGATGATGATGATGATGATGATGATGATGATGATGATGATGGTGACGATTTTGTCAAAGATGATCATGTTGATGATGATGACGATGATAACGACGACGACGACGACGACGATGATGATGATGATGATGATGATGATGATGATGATGATGATGATGATGATGATGGTCACTTGTATACAGCGCGCACAGTCCATGCTGCAGCAGCCATCAGTGACCTCCTGCAGACACACCCGGGGTCACGGTACCAAACTAGACAGCTGAATGTTTCAACGAACAGAGTGACCGAGTAAAACAAATGACCCTAAGCCAAGGTCCACGTCTGATGAAGGCTTCAAATAACATTATCTTCAACATATCTGTCGCACCCTTTCTTTATTCTCAACAGTAAAGGACCTTTCTACGGTGTGACTGACATTACATTACATTATTATTGCTTTAGGTCCAGCGGACTCTTCCGAGCCAAATCAGGACCGGGCAACCCCCGATCCGCATAAAAGATCTGCTGAAACAACCCCAGTGGTAAAACCGAAAGCTCTCCACCACCCAGTCACTTTACAATAAAGACATCCCACGCAGGGGACGGCTGAGGCTTCACCCCAACTTATCGAACCCCCGTTTACAAAAACAAAATAGAATACAAACATCATTATAAATTATCAACAAAACACATACATATAAAATGCCTACATTGCTAAATAATAACATCATAGGAAGCCCTAGTGACCACCTGGCAGAAAGCGTCCAATATTCCCAAGCTGATCCAACAGACCTCATACACAAACAAGGAGTCTAGACTTGTCCCGGAAGAGTTTTCAAAAAAACAGGTAGGAGACTGGGTTAGCGAAGAAGACGATAGTATAGCAGATTGATAGAACAGAGCAGGAATGAGAAAGAGCAAATGAGAAAGACAGCGACAGTGGGAATTTAAAGCACTAAATTTCCAGAAAGTGGGGATACTATTTATACTGAAACCCCCGGCACCCCAACGGGGGTACGGTGTGACTGAAGAATGCTACCAGTATAGATGAAATATCCGTCACACGCTCAGCACTCAGAATTGTGTGAATAGACCTCATCCCATAATACATAAAATAGAATACCCCCTCCCATCGCACCATCCCCACACCCACCCCCATCGCCCCACCACTCCACTCAAAGTTGTAAGCACGTGGATGTTTCAACCTAAAGAGATAGAAATGGAGTTTGATGATAACTTCTTGCACATAATCATGTATTGGACGCATTCCTCCTGTAAGTAAACAAATGAGAGGGGATATCTATTTTCCCCTTTTTTTTTCTCTTTCCTGCTGCTAGTGGTTTTGGCTCGGGGATTTGTGCGATAGATAGGCAACAGACGGCCATTTCGTTGTGTGCCCACGTCGTTAGCATATCAGCTGGGCTTGTTGAAAAGCAGGTTGCGACTGTATAATCATAGGTTAAAATGAGGGAGATACAGAGGTCGGAGGTTAGGATTGGATGGAAAGGAGTTTTCTTTTTTCTTCTCCGAATTAGCACGATGAAATGATATGAGATGGGTATGTGTGTGTCCATGTTGTGTGAATGGGGGGTGAGGATAGCGGAGGGTGTGGGTGTGTGTGGTGTGTTTGGGTGGGTGAGTGGGAGTGTGGAGGTGTTTGTGTGTGTAAGGGGGTTGGGGTGACTCTTTAAAAAAAGCTTTTATCGAAATATGTGTATAGGGAACCTTTTAATCTGCTGAGTTTTATCTCCGGGGACATTTAGTTGTCTGTCTCGTCTTGGTGTTTAGATATGCTGGAAGTGGCCATCTTTTTTTTTTTTTACTATGGGTGTTCATTGTAATGTTTTTCGTTCCACCACCACACCCCACAAGTAAGGCCCATCCCAGGAATCCAATCTCCACTCTTGACTCCAGATGCTAAAAGTCACGAAGCTACTAATTTCATTTGTCATGGTCATGTGTGAATCCAGGAACTGATTATCCCGATTCAAGTCCTGTAAAACTTTGTAACAAAAAAAAAAGTAAACATTTTATTTAAGGCGGATCGACCCAGATGTTCGTGTCATTGCATTATAAATAAAAATCAAATTAGATATTACGCGTGAAGACCTGTCTGCCATATTTAAGATTCAAGTTGATTCATAAGATAGTAACCGTTCTCATTTTACAAAAGAGAATTTAACATGTGACGACTTTTTTTTAATACACACGACACAGGACAAAATTATAATAAATAAGATTTGACGGCACGGTTCACTTACATAATTCATTCTTAGACGCCTCTCTGACGACCAACGATCGTACACTATTAAGAAAAGAAAGGAAAATTGCCTGGTTGAACATGTACAAATGCCATGATCAGAATCTTTAATGTCCCCATGAATACACAAAAAAATGTGATGGATTATTAGAAGTGAAAACACACACACACACACAAGCTGGAAGGATGATTAATTTCAGGATCTGTGTAACAACTAATATCCGAATTACAGCCACGTCTTGAATAATTTCTTCAAATTAAACAAAACAAATTAAAAAATCCTGTCCTATATAAATCATCTTGCATTCCAATTTTTTTGCGTGCGTCGGTCTAGGCAAAATAATGATTAATATTGAGTCGGTGGAGGAAGGGGGGATGGAAAGGAGGGGTGCAATGTAATAATTGCAACGCATTGTTGAATAATTAATTATCAGGGCAAAATATTATTTATTGGGGCGCTGCTTTGGGCTTTCCATCTACACAGAGCCAGACTAAATGGTCTGGTAAATATGTGTGATGAGGGCTTTTTAGCCCAGTTTTATTGTCCTTAACGCTCATGCAATAGGACGTTAAGCATCGTTTTTCGTTCGTTCGTTCGCTTTCCATCTCCATTTGTGTGGCCTTCTTTCTGACCTTTTTTCTGTTGAGCGAGTGATGTGGCCAAGTGGGCTAAGGCGGGACTAACTTGCCTTTTCCACAGGCCAGAAACCAATGGCGCCTGACAGGTGTGGGTTCGATCCTGCATCGGAGCGTTATGTTTCTCCGAATATTATTTACTTTCGACTCGGGCAACGTCTCGGGGGTTTTCTCCGGGTACTCCGGTTTGCTCCCCCAGCAAAATTTCAAAAAATTTCAAAAATTTAAAGAATTTCTAAATTTCAAAAATCACAACTAATGTTAGGTAGGTTGGGTTTGGGCGCGCAACATGCTGCGACTACGCCTTCCACAGGGGAGGCGGCCCAGAATTTCCCGATAAAAAGGGACAATAAAGCATTAAAATCTAAAAAATCTGTTTAAAAAAATCTTATTTTGTACAATTGTTCATTGCCTCTATAGTTCCTTTACACAAAACCTCGCTTTGGATTAGAACACGAATCCGTTTTATCATTGCATCAACAACAGGAGATTGACGTCAACAATAGAATTGTATATGTGAGATACTGGAGATAAGGTTGTTTTGTGTGTGTGTGTGTGTGTGTGTGTGTGTGTGTGTGTATGTGTGGGTGTGCGTTTGAACGGTTCGGGTGTGTGTTGTGCATGGGGGTGTGTGTGCGTGTGTGTGTTTTACTGCTACCCATAAGTGTATCTGCTTTCGTCTTCGTCTTATATCCACAAATTAGGACAGTCGCACACGCTTCAACGGTAGAGGGAGAGGACATTTTATTATGTTCTAGGAATACGGTTTAAACCTGTTACCTAGTACGAAACTAACCCTAACTCGGATATCCGACTTCCGATAAAACTTGCGCAAGGGAGGTAATAGGTATGAACCATGCTCCTGAGAATTTACCGGAGGATCCTCGATGCCAAACTTCTTTGAATGCCGTTGAAACGGGATGTATAGGAAGCACATGATTATAAAAAAATATAAATTAAAAATTGCTGTGGCCAGATGAGCACGCGTCTTCGTTGAAAGCCCAAAGTGGAACCTAGGAACCTAGTGTAGTGCGACATTAAGTGCATTAAAGGTGGCAGTAGAAATAGTGTTCTTTTTGTGTTTTTTATGTATTTTTATTTGTTGTAATACACGGGATGTTTTTTTCCTCAGAGAGACCACAGTTACTACTACAGCTACTTATACCACCACTACTACCACTACAACAAACGGCTAGAACCATTAAAGGCAAATCTCATTGGCTGACAATAAAAATGAAAACCATCTTAAGAGGTTCAATTAGTTAAAAGCAAATTACACAACAACAACAGTTTTACATATTTAGGAAACAAAATTAATCAGAGGGAGAGGGGCAGATATGTTGATTGATTGATTGATTGATTGTTGCTTTAGGTCCAGCGGACTCTTCCGAGCCAAATCAGGACCGGACAACCCCCAATCCGCATAAAAGATCTGCCGAAACAACCCTAGTGGGAAAATTGAATGCCCTCCACCGGCCAGTCACTTTACAATAAAGACATCCCACGCAGGGGACGGCTGAGGCTTTACTCCAACTACTCGAACCCCCGGTTACAAAAAACAAAATAGAATACAGACATTATAAATCATCAACAAAACACATACATATAAAATGCCTATAGTGCTAAATAATAACATCATAGGAAGCCTTAGTGACCCCCCGGCAGAAAGTGTCCAACACTTCCAAGCTGATACAACAGACCTCATACACAAACAAGGAGACTTGTCCAGGAAGAGTTTTCAAGAAAAAAGGTAGGTCATTGATCTAGCGTAGAAGAAGATAGTATAGCAGAGTGATAGGACAGATCAGGAAAGGGAAAGAGCAAATGAGGAAGACAGCGACAGTGGGAATTTAAAGCACTAAATTTCCAGAAAGTGGGGATACTATTTATACTGAAACCCCCGGCACTCCAACGGGGGTACTGTTGCCGCAGTGAATCAGGTTTTCAACTGGGGCTTTCACTTTTCCCTTTATAGGTTAGAACAATCTACAGTGGCAAGATTGCTCATGACCCCAAGGGGTGGGCAGATATGTAGCCACAGAGACAGAGAGAGAAAGACAGACAGACATACAAAGACAAAGGCAGATAGAGGGGCAAATACAATTATTGTGGGACTCTTCCTGTTACCCTGTTTAACATTGAAATCAACGTTTTTCTATTTGCTTGGGAGCATAGGCACAACCACAGGAAACCCGAGAGGAAATAAATAAATAAATAAATAAATACATAAATAAATAAAAGGTGTAACCTGTGAGCCTCAAAGCTGGAGGGGCTCAAAGCAGATACCCCGTTTTATATATTGATATCAACATTTCAAATACTTATATTAATGTACGTCCAGTGGCAGATCCCATTCTGGTTCTGTGATATAGAATATATCATGTCACGGAACCCGAATATCTGGTAGGATAGTCAAGGCAAGTTGATAAATCTTTGATCATAGAAAATGCAGTGAATTTTATTTTACATTACATGATCATTGCTTTAGGTCCAGCGGACTCTTCCGAGCCACAAGTATATATTAGTTGATATACTTGTGTCCGAGCCAAATCAGGACCGGACAACCCCTGATCCGCATAAAAGATCTAATGAAACAACCCTAGTGGTACAACTGAATACTCTCCACCAGTCAGTCAATTTACAACAAAGACATCCCACGCAGGGGACGCTGAGGCTATACTCTAATTTATGGAACCCCCGTTTACAAAAAAACAAAATAGAATACAAACATCATTAAAAATTATCAACAAAACACATACATATACAATGCCTACATTGCTAACTAATAACATCATAGGAAGCCTTAGTGACCACCTGGCAGAAAGCGTCCAATATTCCCAAGCTGATCCAACAGACCTCACACACAAATAAGGAGTCTTGTCCCTGAAGAGTTTTCAAGAAAAAAGGTAGGTGACTGGTCTGACCAAGAAGAAGATAGTATAGCAGATTGATAGAACAAAGCAGGAATGAGAAAGAACAAATGAGAAAGACAGCGATACTGGGAATTTAAAGCACTAAATTTCCAGAAAGTGGGGATACCATTTATACTGAAACCCCGGCACCCCAGCGGCGGTAGTGAATTATATATTCACTGCATTTTCTATGATCAAAGATATATCCTATATCTGGTCAATGATGATGATGATGAGGATGAGGATGGTGATGACGACGATGCTGCTGTTACTGATGCTGCTGCTGCTGATGATGATAATGATGATGATCGCAGTCTTATAAAGACTCCAATGACACATTAATAATAATAATAATAATAATAATAATAATAATAATAATAATAATAATAATAATAATAATAATAATAATAATAATAAAGGGTATTGACGTCAGTTCAAAGCGCAGTTCTCACGCATTTATTGGCAACGTTAACATCGAAACACATAATTCTACGAAAAGAAGTGAAACAAAAACGAGACACTATAATAAACTAGAAAAAGACTTAATATAAACATCAAAGAGAATATTTACAAGTAAAATATAAAAGACGACGGAGGGAGGGGGAGGAGGAGAGCAGGTAAGGAGTGACGGGGCAGGAGGCGTGCGGGGTGACGGCGGTGGCCTGAATCACAAAAGAAAGAACGAGGCTTAGAGCGCACACAAGAACATCAACGTGATTTGGAGGTTGAAACAGACCTAAATGTGTGACAAGGACGAGAGCATGGCCATACATTAGCATTATGTTGACGTTTTGGAGCTCGTCCTGATGATAGTGATACCCGACCGTGTTTTCCACACCCCGCTCTGTGACTCCTCTGTGTGTTAAGGGGGTTGTAGTATGCTTGTGTTCCCCCTCCCCTCCACCCCTTCTCCACCTCCTCCCTCCCCGAGACTCGCAACTCTTTCGGTATGTGTATGTTGGTTTTTAACTCCTGAGGAATCTTTTGAGCGAAATTCGTACATAGAGACCTGCTTAATATGGAGCGTTTCCTCTTCCTTCACATTTAGCGCTCTCTCTCGTCTCCGTGTTTGTGTCAGGCAATGATTGTGGTCTCCCCTTTCGCTCAGCTCTTTTGGATGGGAGTATGACTAATCATTTTCCGTCTTCTATAATATAATAGCGACTAACCTTTTTACCCCGCAATCATGCTTGAGTTATCAATGTATCTTTGTTGAGAATGTAAAGAAATAAATAAAGAAAGAAAGAAAGAAAGAGATTTCTCTTATATAGCGCACTTACAAGCTTAGAGAGCTTCTCAGGGCGCAGGCCCGTAATATCCAGCAATCACACAATAGTTTGCTGAAGTCAGGATTCAAACCCATGTCGCTCAAGACGCTCTGACCACTGAGCTATCCCTGCTGCCATCGGAATAATAATAATAATAATAATAATAATAATAATAATAATAATAATAATAATAATAATAATAATAATAATAATAATAATTGGTTTGACACTGAGCGAAACATTCAGGGTTGCTGAGGACAGGGAAAGATGGAGTACGCTGGTTAAACGATCATCTGTGGTGTCCTTACGACCTCCGAGTTATAGGATAGGATAGGATAGATTATTATTATTATTATTATTATTATTATTATTATTATTATTATCATCATCATCATCATCATCATCATCATCATCATCATCATCATCATCATCATCATTATTATTATTATTATTATTATTATTATTATTATTATTATTATTATTATTATTATTGTTAGTAGCAGTAGTAGTAGTATTGTTAGTAATAGTAGTAGTAGTAGAAGTAGTAGTAGTAGTAGTAGTACTTTTTTCATGCGATTCTACACCAGTACATCTGCTACAAATATTCCCAGCCTCTACATAAAACATCTAGATAACCCCCCACTAAGGTACAATGAGAGTTCAACTACATGTATAGAACGGTTAGCCTACTATGTAATATTATATCTCAGAAAGCGTCGCGTGTAATCTACCTTTTAGGCTGTTAACATTCCAGGTCATCACATTGCCTGCGTTCATGTACAATGAAAGAGACAAACGCTTGCATGTGTACCAACCTTATAAGACCTCCTTCTAGTCTGTAAATACAGTTTTAATACAAGAAGTGTCAGACTCAAATGCTATTAATTTCACATTTCTAATGATATATTGTGTCGATAAATAATAATAATAATAATAATAATAATAATAATAATAATAATAATAATAATAATAATAATAATAATAATAATACTGTAATATTACTACTACTACTACTACTACTACTACTACTACTACTACTACTACTACTACTACTACTACTACTACTACTTCTACTACTACAACTGCAACTACTACAACTACTACTACTACTACTACTACTACTACTACTAATAATGTATACAGCGCTTTTTTCTTATTTAAAAATCGGTTCAAACTGCAATTCTCACACATTCACACAGCAAAAAAAAAAACAACATCTTTACGATTTAAAAAAAAAATAAAATCAAAAAGAGATACATCTAATAGAATTTTTTTTTTAAAAACACGTCCTGGTATATTAAATAGCAGGAAGATATCAAGTTGAGAAAATGCTTTATTAGTATGTTTAAAAAACAAGGAAGATATCGTGTTAAGGATAACGTTAGAGTAACAAAATACCTACGCCCGTTGAACGCGACTGTACACAAATTACACATGATAAAATCTCAGATTTCAAAATCAAGGGCTGACATTTTATTCCCATTGAAAAAGAGGATATGACGTTGAGCTGCACGATAGTAGGGTTCACAGTCATGCACAATGCTGGATGAAAGCGCTAGGCAATGATCTCTGCGTGCATGATGTCGATCAGTATAGTACGAGGAGCATTGGAGTTAATACCAATTATTCACTCAGTTTTCCAGTTACCGCCCACATTGCTAAGATGGTAATTCTATTTCTCAATCATAACTTAACTGAATGGATGTTCCACTTTGGAAAATAGACAATATACTGCGCATTCTGGCGAATGACGATCTGAGCGCACAGTCCAAAGGAGCATATCGCATAAGTGCGCGTGTCTTTGCCTACTCGACTGATACGCGTATATCCCATAAGCGCGTGTATCTTTGCCTACTCGACTGATACGCGTATATCCCATAAGCGCGTGTATCTTCGCCTACTCGACTGATATGCGAATATCCCATAAGCGCGCATCTTAAAAGCTACTGGAGTTGACGATTTATTGATCACACACAAATACTGTCTAATGAAACGTTGTGATGCTGTCAATTCTTTAATCTGGAAATCTTGAGAGAAAAAAAAACAGACATTTTCAAAACTTCATTTGGTACTTTTTTTGGTACTATATTTTTTTCTGCTACATCACATTTGACCATACACCAAATGGAGACCCATCAGTTCTAGCATGTCCCGAGAACAGAGAAGAAGAAGAAATCCTCCCAATTCTCCGGGAAGAAGTTGAGGCAGCAGTGCAAGCGCTAAAGAAAGGGAAGTCAGCGGGAGTGGACAACATACCCGCGGAACTGCTACAAGCAGGAGGAGAAGCGATGATTGATGCCCTCACCATTATCTGTAACAAGATCTGGCAGAGTGGGGAGTGGCCTATACCATGGACCCAGTCGCTTGTCATCACTCTTCCCAAAAAAGGTAACCTTCAGGAGTGTGAAAATTACCGGACCATCAGCCTCATCAGCCATCCCAGCAAGGTCCTCCTCAAAATAATACTCAACAGGTTGAAACCCCAAGCTGAACAGATCATAGCTGAAGAACAAGCAGGATTCAGGGCAGGGCGAAGTACCACTGAGCAGATTTTCAACCTCAGAATAATCTGTGAGAAATACCTACAGCACCAAAAACATCTATATCATGTGTTCATAGACTTCAAGAAGGCGTTTGACCGAGTCTGGCATGCAGCTCTATGAGCAACAATGAAAGTGTACAGCATCAGCCCTAAAATTATTGAAGTCATCAAAAGCCTGTATGACAAGGCTACCAGTGCAGTCCTCCACAACAGCGCCATCGGGAACTGGTTCAGAACAACAATCGGTGTGCGTCAAGGATGCCTACTCTCTCCAACACTCTTCAACATCTTCCTATAGCGCATCATGTCAGATGCTCTTGCAGACCATGAAGGCACAGTCAGCATAGGGGGTAGAGCAATCTCCAATCTTCGTTTTGCAGATGACATTGATGGATTGGCTGGAGAGGAACAAGAACTTGAACAGCTGGTACAGAGGCTTGACACCACCTCCAGAGCCTATGGAATGGAAATAAGTGCAGAGAAGACCAAAATGATGACCAACAACACCAATGGCATCAATACGGACATCAAAGTCCAAAGCCAATCCCTCAACACAGCGCATAGCTTCAAATATTTAGGAGCCATTGTATCAGACAATGGGTCCCGACAGGAAGTCCTCTCCAGGATCGCACAAACAACTGCTGCCCTGACAAGGTTGAAGCCCATTTGGAAAGACAGGACCATCAGTCTACATTCCAAAGTAAGACTGCTGCGCTCCCTTGTCATCTCCATCTTCCTATATGCTTGCGAAGCATGGACCCTCACAGCAGATCTCCAACGAAGAATACAAAGCATGGAGATGAGGTGCTACAGAAGACTTCTGGGCATTTCCTATACCCAACACATCACCAACGACGAAGTCCGACAGACCATCACACAAGCCATTGGACAACACGATGACCTGCTAACAGTGGTGAAGAAACGGAAACTCCGATGGTATGGCCACGTCACCAGATCATCAGGCCTTGCAAAGACTATTCTGCAAGGCACAGTGCAAGGAGGTAGAAGAAGAGGGAGACCGAAAAAGAGGTGGGAGGACAACATTCGAGAATGGACTGGTTTGTCACTGAGCGAAGCCACCAGGGCTGCTGAGGACAGAGAAAGATGGAGTATGCTGGTTAAACGATCATCTGTGGTGCCCCTACGACCTTCGGGTTACGGGACAGGATAGGATAGGATAGGATCACATTTGAAAGCATCTGCGTTGCAAGAGGGAAGTTCTTGAATGTCATCTCTCGCTCATGCTTCTTCCTGTTGATCACCCCTGCCCTGCATCATACCGTGCTCGTATTCTCCTCATCTCCTGCAGTTTCTGAAGATGATGAGGTCTGACCGCAGGAAGTCCCAAACCCAGTCTGGATGGAATTCATTGCGAAGCCGAGTGAATACTGGACACGCACGCTTACATGTGTGGTATACGCGAATCCGGTGATAAACTAGAAAAATACGCGCGCAAATGGCCAATCGGAAACGCGTCCATACAAGCTAAAAAAAAACGCGCTCGTGTTGACGCGCTTATATTATGCGGCTTATCGTCTTCTCCCTGGTCTCAACGCCGCACTTCAGTCCGCTGAGCATTCCTCCTATATCCCCTACGTACCGCCTCTATGGCGGCCTACGAGCGCCAAAACCTGAAAATTACAAGTATCATGTGATAGTTATAAATATCATGGCATAATTACAATTATCATTGAAAAATTTCAAATATGTTGTGTGATCATGTTTAATGTTCAGTTTTGGCTCTATCAATCCGCCTAGAAATGCGCCAAAACTGAAAATTGTAATTATTACATAATAATTTAAAAATTTCACTTGATAATTATAATTTTCACGTGGTCATGCTTAATTCTGGTAAGGCGGCTTACTAGCGTCAAAACCAGCAAAACTTACATGTAAGCTTATCAGTTATAATTGTAATTAACACGTGTTCTGTGTAATTCACAGAGATACCGGTAATTTACAGTGTTGATTACTAATTTTCAGTTTTGGCCACACTTTATTTGGGTCAAAACCCCAGGCGTGCAGGGATAATTATAATTTTCACGTGGTCATGCTTAATTCTGGTAAGGCGGCTTACTAGCGTCAAAACCTGCAAAACTTACATGTAAGCGTATCAGTTATAATTGTAATTAACACGTGTTCTGTGTAATTCACAGAGATACCGGTAATTCACAGTGTTCATTACTAATTTTCAGTTTTGGCCACACTTTACTAGGGCCAAAACCCCAGGCGTGCAGGGAACAGTGCCGCTGCCGCGCATGCTCATCGCGCATCGGGTCGCGCATGCTCATCTTGATATTTATAATTTTTAGTGATACTTGCAATTACCGCTTGATCATTGTAATTATCTCTTGATAATTGTAATTATCTCATGATATTTGTAATTATCAGGTTTGGGCGCTAGGAAAGCGTGGCAAATACTGATAATTATTAATTAACACTGTGGATTACCGATATCCCTGTCAATTACACAGAACACGTGATAATTTCAATCATCTCGTGATAATGGTAACTCTTGGTTTTGGCGCTAGTAGGCCGCATACGCCCCCAGCGGCCTATTTCTACATGACTTCTTCATCTCCGAAGACGTCTTCGTTTTTCGTTTTATTAGCTTCGTACGCTACTTCTCCTACCGACTTCTTCATGTGGCAGTCCTCTATACGCTCTGTGTCCGGCTACTATAATCTACACGACGGGCGCTTATATGGGCTATGCGCTCTTTCGGGAGTCTCTTGCAACTTCGGAACTTTAAGGTCGAAACTTTGACAGGATAATCTTCCCCCCGTCCAGCTGTTGCTCAATATCGGCCGATAGTTATGGCCTTTTCTCTCTTGTTTTCATCCCAAATCACTCAGCTACGTTAGAGTCGGAACTTTAACAAGAGTTCTCTCTCTCTCTCTCTCTCTCTCTCTCTCTCTCTCTCTCTCTCTCTCTCTCTCTCTCTCTCTCTCTTTGGCACGTGAATAGACAGGAAATAAAGTGTGGAATGGAAAGTAATTGATTTTGACTGGGTCCAACCGAATTCTGCCAACGTTAGTTTGGGCTTAACGTTTCAACCCTGGATAGTGTACGTCTAACCAACCATTAACCGTTTATTGCCACGCCACTCGCCGCAAAGAAAGAGGAAGCCCGACGCTAACGGGGAATTTGAAGTGTTTGGTGGAGAACCGTTATACAGTCCAATTGAAATTCTTTGGCAAACGCTGCCAGTGTTAATGTTGACTTGAGGGGTAGACTCTTGGGCGTGAGACAAGGTCCGCTTTACTATATTAACACGGCAAGAGGGTTTATTTTAATCAAAACTTCACACCGCAACATAGACACACTCGTAGTTGGCGCCTCGGGCGGCTTGAGTTAGATCCTGTATCGGCTATCGCCTTGAGTCGCCAAGAACGGCGAAATATGTGCGCTATACAAATACCCAATAATAATAATAATAATAATAATAATAATAATAATAATAATAATAATAATAATAATAATAATAATAATAATAACAATACTAATAATAATAATAATAATAATAATAATAATAATAATAATTGTGGTGGTGTTGGTGGTTGGGGTTTTGGAGAGAAGAAGATAAAGTGATGGAGGTGATGAAGTGATGAAGAATTCTCACACATTCTCTCTCTCTCTCTCCCCAACGCCAGTTCGTTGTTGACCTTGAAAGTTTTATTCTCGAAGTGCATCATACAAAAGGCAATGCTCGTGGAGATAACAGCTACATTCTGCCCTCTCTGTGTGTCTGACTCGTTCTTCCGGTGTCAGCCGTGTGTTTCGTTCTTCCCCCGTGTGTGTCGAAATATTTGCACGTCCGTGCTTTTATGTGCGAGCGCAGACCGTACTGAACCCGATGTTTAACGTGTGATGTGCGCCACAAAATATTCGCCTCTCTCGGTAATTTGTTTTAGTTGTTAATCTTTATTTTACGTATAATGCTTGAAACGAACGCGGAAATCCGACCTTTCTACTGATATAATAATATCGACCTATCTGCTACGAAATAAAAATAATACCCAAATTAAGAGGGAGTTGGCTGCTGATCTTATGAATGCCACGACTCTAAACTCGTACTAATTCTTTAATTTAATACAATTATAAACAATAATAATGACAAAGAAAGAACAACGTCTCCCTTTTCCAACGATATATAATATGACATGGTTACTATTTTGGGTTTTGACTATTACGGACTAAAATAGAAAACACCTAACACAACAACAATATTTACATCTAACCTCTTCTTTCAACTTTTCCTCTGTTTCTCTTCCGATGTATGTCCCTATAAAACTAATATT
Source organism: Oncomelania hupensis (assembly GCA_036898135.1). Taxonomy (NCBI): domain Eukaryota; kingdom Metazoa; phylum Mollusca; class Gastropoda; order Littorinimorpha; family Pomatiopsidae; genus Oncomelania; species Oncomelania hupensis. Next base: position 16,737,120 of record CM072525.1, on the reverse strand, counting down.
TAATTTAAGTATAATGTTTGAGAATGAACTATCTAAGGCATCGGAAAATATCACACTAAGGTGTTACAGTGGAAAATCTTTGCTATCGCCATCATCGACAATTATGTTCTTATCATGTGTTAATCTACGATTACACAAGGCGGGAAGGCTGAGGCGACCGGTGTAACGTGCCGAAAGCGTCCCTGGCCCAATTTAACTCCCGGGAGTAAAACCAGGCCGTCCCAGATTTACTCCCGGGAGTTATTCTGGTCCTGGACCAGATTGACCCCCAGCCTGTTCCAAAATCACTCTCTGGGGAATGAAGATTACATAGGAACAATTGATGTTATGCACTCTACTGTGTTCCAGATCAGCCTCCCGGGAGTTAGTTTGGCCCACATTTTTCAGTACCAGAATGACTCCCGGGAGTTAAAGTGGGTCTGTCCTAAAACAGCCCCCCTTGCAACAGAGAGTAAGTCTGGGACTGGCCCAGATGCACTCCCGGGAGTCATTCTGGGACAATTTTAGATGTGCCAAAACGGCCCCTGGGGGGCTAATCTAGAACCGATGAGAGTCAGATTGGGTCAGGCCCAAACTGGCCCCCTCTAGCCTATTAAAAGGAGCAATTGAAGACTGCGTCAGTAATCTCATCAGACAAAATAATGGGAGTAAAACGGGGACAAGACCAAAACAGGTCCCCTAAAAAAATGCATGTCAAATACAATATAAGGGGAGTCAAATGGGGACAGGACCAAAACCGCACCCCTATCCATCAGATGCAAAAAACACTGCACAGGAGAGTCAAACGGGGACAGGACCAAAACCGCACCCCTACTCATCACATGCAGCAAAAACTGAACCGGGGAGTCAAACGGGACGGGACCAAAACCGCCCCCCTCCCCACAACCCATCAGATGCAGCAATTACTGCATAGGGGAGTCAAACGGGGACAGGACCAAAATCGCCCCCTCCCCATCCCATCTGATGCAGCAAATAGTGCATAGGGGAGTCAAACGGGGACAGGACCAAAACCGCCCCCCCCCTTTCCCTACCCATCACATGCAGCAAACACTGAACAGGGGAGTCAAACGGGGACAGGACCAAAACCGCCCCCCTACCCACCACATGCAGCAAACACTGAACAGGGGAGTCAAACGGGGACAGGTCCAAAACCGCCGCCCCTCCCTTACCCATCAGATGCAGCAAACAATACACAGGGGAGTCAAACGGGGACAGGACCAAAACCGCCCCCCTACCCACCACATGCAGCAAACACTGAACAGGGGAGTCAAACGGGGACAGGACCAAAACCGCCCCCACCCCTTCTTTTACCCACCACATGCAGAAAACACTGCACAGGGGAGTCAAACGGGGACAGGGCCAAAACCGCCCCTCCTACACAATTAGTTGTAACTACAAAACACTGCACAGGGGAGTCAAACGGGGACAGGACCAAAACCGCCCCCCCCCCTCTACCCATCACATGCAGCAAACACTGCACATGGGAGTCAAACGGGGACAGGACCAAAACCGCCCCCCTACCCATCACATGCAGCAAACACTGCACAAGGAGTAAAACGGGGACAGGACCAAGCCCCCTCCCCCCCTACCAATCACATGCAGCAAACACTGCACAGGGGAGTCAAACGGGGACTGGACCAAAACCGCCCCTTCCACCTACCCATCACATGCAGCAAACGTTACACAGGGGAGTCAAACGGGGACAGGACCAAAATCGCCCCCCTACCCACCACATGCAGCAAACACTGAACAGGGGAGTCAAACGGGGACAGGACCAAAACCGCCCCCCCCCCTCCCTTACCCATCAGATGCAGCAAACAATACACAGGGGAGTCAAACGGGGACAGGACCAAAACCGCCCCCCTACCCACCACAAACACTGAACAGGGGAGTCAAACGGGGATAGGACCAAAACCGCCCCCACCCCTTGCTTTACCCACCAGATGCAGAAAACACTGCACAGGGGAGTCAAACGGGGACAGGACCAAAACCGCCCCTCCTACACAATTAGTTGTAACTACAAAACACTGCACAGGGGAGTCAAACGGGGACAGGACCAAAACCGCCCCCCCCCCCTCTACCCATCACATGCAGCAAACACTGCACATGGGAGTCAAACGGGGACAGGACCAAAACCGCCCCCCTACCCATCACATGCAGCAAACACTGCACAGGGAGTAAAACGGGGACAGGACCAAGCCCCCTCCCCCCCCTACCAATCACATGCAGCAAACACTGCACAGGGGAGTCAAACGGGGACTGGACCAAAACCGCCCCTTCCACCTACCCATCACATGCAGCAAACACTACACAGGGGAGTCAAACGGGGACAGGACCAAAACCGCCCCCCTACCCACCACATGCAGCAAACACTGAACAGGGGAGTCAAACGGGGACAGGACCAAAACCGCCCCCCCTCCCTTACCCATCAGATGCAGAAAACACTGCACAGGGGAGTCAAACGGGGACAGGACCAAAACCGCCCCCCCCCCTACCCATCACATGCAGCAAACACTTCACAGGGAGTAAAACGGGGACAGGACCAACTCCCCCCCCCCTACCCATCACATGCAGCAAACACTGCACAAGGGAGTCAAACGGGGACAGGACCTAAACCGCCCCTCCTACACAATTAGTTGTAACTATAAAACACTGTACAGGGGAGTCAAACGGGGACAGGACCAAAACCGCCCCCCTACCCACCACATGCAGCAAACACTGAACAGGGGAGTCAAACGGGGACAGGACCAAAACCGCCCCCCCCCCTCCCTTACCCATCAGATGCAGCAAACAATACACAGGGGAGTCAAACGGGGACAGGACCAAAACCGCCCCCCTACCCACCACAAACACTGAACAGGGGAGTCAAACGGGGACAGGACCAAAACCGCCCCCACCCCTTCCTTTACCCACCAGATGCAGAAAACACTGCACAGGGGAGTCAAACGGGGACAGTACCAAAACCGCCCCTCCTACACAATTAGTTGTAACTACAAAACACTGCACAGGGGAGTCAAACGGGGACAGGACCAAAACCGCCCCTCCTACACAATTAGTTGTAACTACAAAACACTGCACAGGGGAGTCAAACGGGGACAGGACCAAAACCGCCCCCCACCCTACCCATCACATGCAGCAAACAATGCACAGGGGAGTAAAACGGGGACAGGACCAACCCCCCCTCCCCCTACCCATCACATGCAGCAAACACTGCACAGGGGAGTAAAACGGGAAAAGGGACCAAAACCGCCCCCCTCCCTATCACAAGAAGCAAATACTATATATAGGGGAACGATTTCAGCCCTGTGCCAATTTAATCTCTCCTGTTCAGTCATTGTTCCATCTGAAGAAGTAGGGGGACGGTTTTTTTCCGTGTCCCCGTTTAACTCCAGGGCCAAGATTTTGTATTCATTTTGTTACGGAAGCGATTTTTGTCCTGTCCCCGTTTGACTCCCCAGTGAACTGTTTTATGCATCGGATGGGTAGGAGGGAGATGTGTGGCGGGGTTTTTGTCCGGTCCCCGTTTGACTCCCCTCTGCCGTGTTTTCTTCATCTGATGGGTAGGGGTCGGTTTTGGTCCTGTCCCCGTTTGACTCCCCTATGCAGTGTTTTCTGCATCTGATGTGTAAGGGGGGCGGGTTTTGGTCCTGTCCCCGTTTGATTCCCCTATGCAGTGTTCTCTGCATCTGATGTGTAAGGGGGGCGGTTTTGGTCCTGTCCCCGTTTGACTCCCCTATGCAGTGTTTTCTGCATCTGATGTGTAAGGGGTGGGTGGGGGGCGGTTTTGGTCCTGTCCCCGTTTAACTCCCCTGTGCAGTGTTTGGTTCTTCTGATGAATAGGGAGGGGGGGGGGGCCGGTTTTGGTCCTGTCCCCGTTTGACTTCCCTATGCAGTGTTTTCTGCATCTGATGTGTAAGGGATGGGTGGGGGGCGGTTTTGGTCCTGTCCCCGTTTAACTCCCCTGTGCAGTGTTTGGTTCTTCTGATGAATAGGGGGGGGGCGGTTTTTGTCCTGTCCCCGTTTGACTCCCCTATGCAGTGTTTTCTCCATCTGATATGTAAGGGGGCGGTTTTTTGTCCACGTTCGACTCCCCTTTGCAGTGTTTTATGACTCTGATGTGTAGGGGGGGGGGTTGGTCCTGTCCTCGTTTGACTCCCCTATGCCGTGTTTTCTGCATCTGATGTGCAAGGGGGGGGGGCGGTTATGGTCCTGTCCCCGTTTGACTCTCCTATGCAGTGTTTTTCTGCATCTGATGTGTAAGGGGGCGGTTTTGGTTCTGTCCCCGTTTGACTCCCCTATTGAATGTTTTCTGCATCTGATGTGTAAGGGGGGCGGTTTTGGTCCTGTCCCCATTTCACTCCCCTATGCAGTGTTTTCTGCATCTGATGTGTAAGGGGGCGGTTTTGGTCCTGTCCCCGTTTGACTCCCCTATGCAGTGTTTTCTGCATCTGATGTGTAAGGGGGCGGTTTTGGTCCTGTCCCCGTTTGACTCCCCTATGCAGTGTTTTCTGCATCTGATGTGTAAGAGGAGGGTGGGGCGGTTTTGGTACTGTCCCCGTTTGACTCCCCTATGCAGTGAGTTCTGCATCTGATGTGTAAGGGGACGGTTTTGGTTCTGTCCCCGTTTGACTCCCATGTGCAGTGTTTTGTAGTTACAACTAATTGTGTAGGAGGGGCGGTTTTGGTCCTGTCCCCGTTTGACTCCCCTGTACAGTGTTTGCTTCTTCTGATAGATATTTGGGAGGGGGGGGGGCGGTTTTGGTCCTGTCCCCGTTTGACTCCCCTATGCAGTGTTTTCTGCATCTGATGTGTAAGGGGGGCGGTTTTGGTCCGGTCCCCTTTTGACTCCCCTATGCAGTGTTTTCTGCATCTGATGTGCAAAGGGGGGGGGGGGGGCGGTTTTGGTCCTGTCCCCGTTTGACTCCCCTATGCAGTGTTTTCTGCATCTGATGTGTAAGAGGGGGGTGGGGCGGTTTTGGTCCTGTCCCCGTTTGACTCCCCTATGCAGTGAGTTCTGCATCTGATGTGTAAGGGGGGCGGATTTGGTCCGGTCCCCGTTTGACTCCCCTATGCAATGTTTTCTGCATCTCATGTGTAAGGGGGGCGGTTTTGGTCCTGTCCCCGTTTGACTCCCCTATTGAATGTTTTCTGCATCAGATGTGTAAGGGGGGCGGTTTTGGTCCTGTCCCCATTTTACTCCCCTATGCAGTGTTTTCTGCATCTGATGTGTAAGAGGGGGGTGGGGCGGTTTTGGTCCTGTCCCCGTTTGACTCCCCTATGCAGTGAATTCTGCATCTGATGTGTAAGGGGGGCGGATTTGGTCCGGTCCCCGTTTGACTCCCCTATGCAATGTTTTCTGCATCTCATGTGTAAGGGGGGCGGTTTTGGTCCTGTCCCCGTTTGACTCCCCTATTGAATGTTTTCTGCATCAGATGTGTAAGGGGGGCGGTTTTGGTCCTGTCCCCATTTTACTCCCCTATGCAGTGTTTTCTGCATCTGATGTGTAAGGGGGCGGTTTTGGTCCTGTCCCCGTTTGACTCCCCTATGCAGTGTTTTCTGCATCTGATGTGTAAGAGGGGGGTGGGGCGGTTTTGGTACTGTCCCCGTTTGACTCCCCTATGCAGTGAGTTCTGCATCTGATGTGTAAGGGGGGCGGTTTTGGTCCGGTCCCCGTTTGACTTCCCTATGCAGTGTTTTCTGCATCTGATGTGTAAGGGGGGCGGTTTTGGTCCTGTCCACGTTTGACTCCCCTATGCAGTGTTTTATGCGTCTGATGTGTAAGGGGGGCGTTTTTGGTCTTGTCCATGTTTAACTCCCTTGTGCAGTGTTTTCTGCACCTGATCGGTAGGGGTCGGTTTTGGTCCTGTCCCCGTTTGACTCCCCTGTGCAGCGTTTTGTAGTTACAACTAATTGTGTAGTAGGGGCGGTTTTGGTCCTGTCCCTGTTTGATTCTCTGTGCAGTGTTTGCTTCTTCTGATGAATAAGGGGGTGGGGGGCGGTTTTGGTCCTGTCCCCGTTTGACTCCCCTTTGCAGTGTTTTCTGCATCTGATGTGTAAGGGTGGCGGTTTTAGTCTTGTCCCCGTTTGACTCCCCTATGCAGTGTTTTCTGCATCTGATGTGTAAGGGGGGCGTTTTTGGTCCTGTCCCCGTTTAACTCCCTTGTGCAGAATTTGATGCACCTGATCGGTAGGGGTCGGTTTGGTCCTGTCCCCGTTTGACTCCCCTACTTACGTTGATTAGCTGAGGGGGCGATGTTGGGCCTGTCCGTTTTTAACTCCCATATTAAAAACTAAGAATACATTGAAAAGACAAGAGAAGTTGGGGGGCTGTTTTGGTCCTGTGATCCAGTTTTACTCCCGGGAGTCATTTCGGAACAGGCTGGGGGTCAATCTGGTCCAGGACCAGAATAACTCCCGGGAGTAAATCTGGGACGGCCTGGTTTTACTCCCGGGAGTTAATTTGGGCCAGGGACGCTTTCGGCACGTTACACCGGCCAAGCTCGTATCAGCGGTGGTTTCGCCCGCAACGGCGCGGTGTCTTTATCAACGTGATAGGCATCGCGCTATTCTAAACATCGCGCTGTCATTCAAAATTGCTACATAAATCACAAATAAAGTTTATATATATATTCTAATAGAGAATTTAATGCTGAGTCTGCTTTAAGGGATCTGAAAAGTATATCTCAAGTTATTGCATACAGCTAGTTTAAACATAACAGAGAACAGAGTGAGGCCTAAGTATCGTAATGGGGGAGGGGGAATGCAGATTCACAACAGTGAATTGACAATCATATTGTACGTAGTTTTAAACACAAAGATTGCAAAGATTGTAAGGATTTTTATTCGAGTAATAAGCTTACATGTAAATATGTTTTAAAAAATTGTACTGTTCTATATTCAAATGTTCACAGTTAGTTCAACAAGAAAACTGAATTATTGCAGCATTTAGAGGATGAAAACCTTAGTTGTATTGCTCTTCCTGAAATAATTGCTAAAAAATCAATCAGGTGTTTTTGATGCAGAATATGATAAATAAGGGATTGATTGCTTCATGAATGAAACTCCCAAACGGGGTGTTGCACTATATATTAGAGAGAGCTTGTTTCCTCATGTAGGCTATGTGTTGAACTACATAAGTTTAACGTTGATTGAAGAAAGTACTTGGTGCCAGTTTAAGAGTGCAAATGGTCACAGTGTATTATTGGACTGTATACAAATCCAAGCTCATCTGAGGAAACTACTAGAAAATTAATGGATCTATGGGAATCTGCAGTGTGTCTTGGGCAAGAAAGATCACAGCAGATCTGCAACGAAGAATACAAAGCATTGAGATGAGGTGCTACAGAAGACTTCTTGGCATTTCATATACACAGCACATCACCAACGACGAAGTCCGACAGACCATCACACAAGGATGACCTGCTCACAGTGGTGAAAAAACGGAAACTCCGATGGTATGGCCACGTCACCACATCATCAGGTCTTGCAAAGACCATCCTGCAAGGCACAGTTCAAGGAGGTAGAAGAAGAGGGAGACTGAAAAAGAGGTGGGAGGACAACATTCGAGAATGGACTGGTTTGACACTGAGCGAAACAATGAGGGTTGCTGAGGACAGGGAAAGATGGAGTACGCTGGTTAAACATCATCTGTGGTGCCCCAACGACCTCCGAGTTATGGGATAGGATAGGATAGGATTGGACAAGCACTCACACATACATAAAACACACACACATACACACACATTTATAAGCACACGCACACATTCTCTGACTTAGGTCTCTTTATAAACACTCACACATACATACATTCACACACATACATACTTACACAATACACATACATAAGCACACAGTCATACATTCAAACACACACACATACATATATACACATACATACATATATACACATACATTAGAACACATACATTCAAACAGACAAACATATACATAAATTCACACACATACTCGCACACACACACGTACACACCCACACACAGGCTTATTTGCACACACCTTCCACCCGTAATGCCCCTATTTCTTCACAAACATAAACTTTCTCTCTCTCTCTCTCTCTCTCTCTCTCTCTCTCTCTCTCTCTCTCTCTCTCTCTCTCTCTCTTTCGATCTATTTCTCTCTCTCTCTCCTCTCTCTTTCGGCCTCACTCTCTCTCCCTCTCTCTCTCTCTCCCTCTCTCTCTCACATTCATTAATTCACACACATGCCTACCCCACCACACTAGCGCCCGGAACACAGTTACACTACTTAGTGGACACCTCGTGCGGCTGCAGTTCGATGCTTTCCCGGCCAGTACCTTGAGCAGCTCTTGAGCTGGTAAGACCGCTATACACACTGACCTCTCATTCCCTTCCCCGCCTCGCTTTCCCCACCCACGCCCCCATTCCCCACGCCTACCACCTCATCTCCTTCACACTCACACCCACTTTCTCTCATAGGGTACTTGGCCCACATGGCTCTTTCTTCAGCGGTGGAGTGTGTTATCTTTGACTCGAGTTACTAAATCCTTTTAGTCAATAGTCATGTGATCGGGGTGTGCCTGTCTCCTGTCAAGTAAACTAGTGCAAGCGCGAGGATAATACCTCCAGGATAATAAATAGGTAGGTAAGCCTAAGTGCTTGTGAGTGCAGGCTGCCGGCAAATGAAAATCGCAGAGGCTACGGCATGATTTTTTTTTTGCTTCGCGTTTACACTATCAGCAAAATTTGTTTTTTTAAAATGCAGCAGTGACCTTGTTAAAGTGATCTGGGCGCTCTAGCTCACTAGTAATAACTAGTAATGCATTTAAAAAAAGTCAAAAAATCTTGATAAACAACGGATACAGAAAAAAACTGCATGGACTTTGCGGGGCGTAGATTATTTGATGATTTCAAAAGTTGCAACATATGTACATGTGCACTTAATTGCATGCCCTCTATTAAAAAAAAAAAACTATTTGCAAATAACAATTCATAGACTTTAGGTCAGTTTTGAAAAAAAAAACACTATTAAAAAGATGCTGAGAGAGACAGATAGAGAAAGAGAGAGAGACACACACACAGACACACACACAGGCAGAGAGACAGACAGACTCAGACATTTTAATCACAACAAAGATACAGAAGAAAAGATTAATTAATGTATTTTTGTTTTTATTGCTTTGTACTTGTTCCTGTTCGCCAGACATTTCATTGTTGTCATTTGTCAAATGGGTAGCACTTACTTAAGCTTTGCTGTTGTGTGCCTTTTATGTTCTCCGTGCTTTGTTTGCTTGTCTCGTCAATAATAACATTCTGTTTAAACCAACAAAGATACAGATGTTAGGCGGCAACCGAATCTTACAATCGGTCCTCGCTTCATTCACACTCACACTCTGCATACTTGCCAACCACAAAACAAATAGCTATAATGAAACGACCCAGAAATGACTATAAACACTGTCATGCGGCATACAAAAAATGTATATGTAACAATCAATATTGGTGTTACAATCACACAATACATAACACACAACCCAATGAAGTATTAAATAATCAGTTGGTGCAATTACATTTGGTACATTCAAGACACATCTATTGTAGACCAAGTAATCAAGTAGAACATTGGGAAACAGAGAGAGAAGTCGAAGTCGAAGTCGAAACATTTAATAGGGTAATAGCATTAGGTCCGTTGGACCTGTCTTACAGCTAGTCCTTAATAAATAATGCAAAACAAACAAAATTATTAACATAAAAGAATTTGAAACAAACATATTCCTTAACTACGGTAACACATCAATAAGCAAATTAATGCATTTTAATACACATACTCTTACCCTTCTTCCCCTCCCCATCCATCTCCTCCTCCCTCCGCACACACAAGCACAACCACACACGCACACGCACACACACACACACACATGTAAATTCACATCTTCTTAGTAACTTAAATTGCGGCAGGGTAGAGAAGAACAAAGAGGTATACAATCATCTTAAATATTAAGAGCAAAGGGAGCTTAAATATTTATGGAGCCTTGTTTTAAAAGATGGTAATGATTTACTTTTCTTGACCTCTTCTGGTAGAGAATTCCACACGCTTGGACCAGAATAGGACAGAGATGTTTTAAATATGTCTAAGCGTGGTCTTGGAAAAGTTAAATTATGTCGTGAAGATGAATAACGAGATGATGACTTGCTAAAAAGTGCTTTCAAATAAGCAGGAGCTCTATTGTTAATTGTTAGAGAGAGAGAGAGAGAGAGAGAGAGAGAGAGAGAGAGAGAGAGAGAGAGAAAGAGGGAGAGAGAGGGAGAGAGAGAGAGATACAAATCTACAGTTCTAAACATACAATAAATAATTAATATAATTGAATTATTGATGAAAAACGTGTGCATTGTTTCCTTGCTTGTTCCCATATTTTCTGTTCTATTTTATTTTAACTGTAATTTTGCTCCCAGCTAAAATCGAATCCGTGAAATAGCCTAAAGAAAGAGACTGGCAAAACAGACTTTCATCTGTATTATTAGGAAAACTTCCATTAGTCAGAATCCATGGCGAGACGAATGCCAACGAAGCAAGTTCCATCTGCTAGAACTTTTATTTGTAGTTTTGAATTAATTTAAATATTCCCTGATCTCTTGCACTGGATCCCACCAGCACACTGAATGGATTGCTACCCTATAACAAACAACCATGGCAGTGGAAGTGTTCTTTTCTGTTACATCCCCCTTTCCTGAACAAAAGCCTGCGGCTTGGGTGCCTTTCACATAAGTCTAGGTAGCTTTTTAAATAGTCCTATCCTATCCTATCCTGTCCCATAACCCGAAGGTCGTAGGGGCACCACATATGATCGCTTAACCAGCATACTCCATCTTTCTCTGTCCTCAGCAGCCCTCATGGCTTCGCTCAGTGTCAAACCAGTCCATTCTCGAATGTTGTCCTCCCACCTCTTTTTCGGTCTCCCCCTTCTTCTACCTCCTTGCACTGTGCCTTGCAGAATGGTCTTTGCAAGGCCTGATGATCTGGTGACGTGGCCATACCATCGGAGTTTCCGTTTCTTCACCACTGTGAGCAGGTCATCGTGTTGTCCAATGGCTTGTGTGATGGTCTGTCGGACTTCAACGTTGGTGATGTGTTGGGTATAGGAAATGCACAGAAGTCTTCTGTAGCACCTCATCTCCATGCTTTGTATTCTTCGTTGGAGATCTGCTGTGAGGGTCCATGCTTCGCAAGCATATAGGAAGATGGAGATGACCAGAGAGCGCAGCAGTCTTACTTTGGAATGTAGACTGATGGTTCTGTCTTTCCAAATGGGCTTCAACCTTGTCAGGGCAGCAGTTGTTTGTGCGATCCTGGAGAGGACTTCCTGTCGAGACCCATTGTCTGACACAATGGCTCCTAAATTTTTGAAGCTGTGCACTGTGTTGAGGGATTGGCCTTGTACTTTGATGTCCGTGTTGATGCCATTGGTGTTGTTGGTCATCATTTTGGTCTTCTCTGCACTTATTTCCATTCCATAAGCTCTGGAGGTGGTGTCAAGGCTCTGTACAAGCTGTTCAAGTTCTTGTTCCTCTCCAGCCAATCCATCAATATCATCCGCAAAACGAAGATTGGAGATTGCTCTGCCCCCTATGCTGACTGTGCCTTCGTGATCTGCAAGAGCATCTGACATGATGCGCTCTAGGAAGATGTTGAAGAGTGTTGGGGAGAGTAGGCATCCTTGACGCACACCGATTGTTGTTCTGAACCAGTTCCCGATGACGCTGTTATGGAGGACTGCACTGGTAGCCTTGTCATACAGGCTTTTGATGACTTCTATAATTTTAGGGCTGATGTTGTACACTTTCATGGTTGCCCATAGAGCTGCATGCCAGACTCGGTCAAATGCCTTCTTGAAGTCTCTGAACACATGATATAGATGTTGTTGGTGCTGTAGGTATTTCTCACAG